>CM024267.1:34537536-35737536 GCA_013621005.1 Aeschynomene evenia
CATAAATATTTAAATTTAAATGTTTACATATCATTACTCTAGTTTTATACCGTTACCAAAAATAACAGCTAGTATTAATTTTTTCCAAAACAACCTGTGTACGTTTTGGATAAGGTTGATCCTAATTAACCGCAAGGAGTCCCTTAAGCAAGTAGTGAGTGTAATTTGGTGTGCAGTTGGAATATAATTGGTCGATTTTAAATGTATTAATAGAAGAAATAATTACATTGATATTCACATCTATATCAACCATCCTAAAATAATGAAATGATATGATTGTTTTACAAATTTAAGAAAAGTAATTAAGTGTAATGATTTTATGCATGAATTTGTTTGGGTGTTCTCTTGCTTTTTTAATGTTTTGCATGAATCACATGGCTCCAAGAACGTCCTCTACCTGATATAATAATGTGTCCTCATCTTAATTCCTTTTATTTTTAAAATAAAATTAAGTGGTGCCAACGTTGCATCTACGGGCGAAAAGCTATAGCGTAATCCATTCCGCATGCTACTCATTATTTGTGTCATGGTTTAAAAATTTATAAAAAATATATGATATATAGTATGTATATTATATAATATATGATGCACATAATATTATATCAATTTTGATTGAAATTTCATTTTATTTCTAGCAATGGGAATTTAAACATGGATGAGCAGCCAGGGGGTACAAGTTGCATGGAATCAGCGGGGAAGGTGAAGTTAAATGCCCATTGAAATCTGAAATAAGTTGCAAGTTGGATTGGAGAATGAAAACGATATCTTCAATATATGCTAGTATGTATGTATAGCTTGTTACCTATGGTTGAGGTGTCCCAATCTCATTAATGGTATGACACTAACTAAAGTTCGTTGCGTCCAAAACAGCTATACGATTGAGATGGATGGGATGGGACGAGACGAGACGAGACGAGACGGGATTACAGTCTAAAGAAAGAGAGAGTTTATCTCCTATATACATCTAGTGAAATTTTTTTTCGGATTTCAACTTATATAAAATCGACAAGCACCCCGCCGCTTCGCACATCAGAGGGAAATCGACAGGCCGCCTGCCGATTTGCATGAAAAACAGCAAAATCGGCTCCCTGCCGATTTTACAAGTATAAAAATGAAGCTTTTATTTTGATATATATGACGAGAACTACTTCTAGTGTGTCGAAGCCAGGTGATTACTACTGTGCAATGGTCTTTTATTTGCAGTGGTTGCAATTGATTTTTGTGGTTTTTACTTTATCACGTGTCGCAGCCCAGCTTTATGGGTTGTACTATTTATGTAATAAAATAAACGGGTAATAGTATAGGTACAACATAAAATCATCTAACTTTAATCCAACTTATAATTATATGCTGATGGGATCCATTAACAAACAAATCTTACAATTGTATTTAATAAGTTGAATGCTGGTTAGATCAATTTTAGTTGTACGATAAACATTTCTCTAAAATAAATAATAATTGAGATATATTCAATAGAATAAATAAAAAATAGAATATTTAAATATATTAATTCAAAATGAATAAATAATTGAGATATATTCAATAGAATAAATAAAAAATAGAATATTTAAATATATTAATTCAAAATGAATAAATAATTGAGATATATTCAATAGAATAAATAAAAAAATAATGAATAAATAATTTATTTCAATAGAATAAAATAAAAAAATAATTGAGATATATTCAATAGAATGAATAAATAATTATGTAATGTGCACAATTATTTTAAATATATTATATTAACTCATTATTTTGGACATAATGCGAGGTGGGTTTCTATGACCCGCATGGTACACTAGTTATTTCTCTTCTTTGTTTTTTTGTCTTTTTCCTTGGGCTTAGGCCCCGTATCATGTACCAAAAAAAAAAAGGTCATATAGTCCAAAATAGAAAAAGAAAAAAGAAAATATGAATTGCATGAGAGATGAATAGTGTGTTAGAGAAGATAAATGGTAGGCTTTGATCAAAATCATTTGTCTCATTTGAATGTGTTATGAATTCATTAGAAATATTTGAATGATGATGGGTATGGTGTGGATTATGAAGGGCATGGACGCTCAAGAAGTTAGTTTGATAACATCGTTCAAGACTGTCAAGACTACTTCAAGTCAATTTCCGGTAGGGATTCTTGCAAATTCAATCATTCATTTTCGCATTATATTTTTTGTCAGGGCTCCAAGAGTACAGACATGGGCAAACCCATGTTCTTGTATGGAGAGTCCATTCATTTCCCCTTCTTTTGCATCAAAAGGACCCTTCATTTTGGAACGGTCGTTGTTGTGGAGGCTCGACCAAGGGGAGGTAGCGGCTAGGCTGCTACAGGTTGGCTCTTGGCTTCTGAGACGGTGGAGGATGATTGTGATGATAATGTAGAAGCCCTATTCTTGGAATTGAGTTTGATCCGTTGCCACCAGATGCATTTGCTTTCATCTCTGCACCTGCATGTTTGTACATGAGTAAAATTGCTCTAAATAATTATGATCTCAGTTGTTTGTGATGCGTTCATGCAACTTCTGTGACTAACATTTTTCTGTTTTTTGTTTGTTTTGGGTGCACCAACTACAGAACTGCACAAGCAGCCAAGTGTTGCCTATAATTGTAAAATTTATGAAAATCGTAATGTTATGAATATGGAGGAGGAGTTGAGGTCTGTTTGAAATGGCAGGACAGATCCTTTCATATGCTGATCTGGAAACTGTCACAAACTCCCATTATAATTTACTTGCTTCACACTTGGAAAGGTATTTGTATAGATTTTTTTTTAAAAAGATAAATTATGAACTAACAATGACCAATTATTGAATATGTATCTCAAATATTCATATCTATTAGAAAGCCAAGGATGCAATATTCCACTCTTATAACTGGCACATCAATGGCTTGGCTGCTGCACTAGAAGAGAAAGATGCTGAAGAGCTAGCAAGCAACGCAACGCAAGGCAGGCAAGATATGGTGAAGACATAATCATTGGTAACGCATTGACTCATGTCAGCTTCATGCATATTCTTTTAGTGAAAATCCAAACTAAGTTCCTTTTAGTGACTCTAGGCTTAGTTTATGCTATACGATGCTGAATTAGGAAGTCCTTTCTTACATGCATGCATCATGTTCGATAAAAGGTCAAAATGAATATGCATGAAGGTTGGAATGGAATTCTTGGCCCCTCTGATTTCATTGATCTCAAAATCAGTTATAAGTTTCTATTTATTTTTGTTATTACATCATAGCCCTTTTAAGTAGTTTTATAAATAATTATAGATGATGAAATCTTTCCATGTGGTAGCCAAGAAGTTATTTTTGTTCTAATCACCATTTTGACTTCTACTTCATTATGTATCTAGGTTCAAATTTTGGAGCTGTCCAGGGCATCCCTTCAATAGAAATTAGGAAAGATACATTTTCACCTCTTGGGGTGCTTACGTGTCTTTCTTCATATATATATTTGACGCACACACATTTACATATCATCCAACAAAAAACCACTACTTCCAATTTTTTTTTCCTTTGGGTTCCCTATTATACGTAGATTGGAAGATGGATTTATCCTGGATGAGAAAGTATTCTGTAACGACTTTGTTAATTTGTTCCATAACATGGGTGTGTTCTTGTAAGATGACCATTCTCCAAATTAGGGACTCTGGGAACCTTGTTGATGTACGTGCTATAGGGGAATTCTGTCGGGAAGATGATGAACTTTTCCTTAATTCAAATGCTCAGGTCAGTACTATTTATTTCAAGCATTTGGTATTGGCATTTATTTTTCTAATGTTTGGTTGCATGTGCCATTAGATAAATTATTAAGGCTTTTTGACAGAAAGTATACAATTTTTTTTATCTAAATATTCTTTTTAGAATGAATTTAAAGTTCCATTTTGAAAATCACGGGAGCATTTAGTTAACACCTTTGGAATGCTTTTGATATATGTTACGCCGGTTCTAATAACTAGTAATTATATGTTCATCTTTGACAGTCATTAGATCATTTAACCATAAAATAGTTATTTGCTGATAGAGGCCATTTCTGACGAAAGCAAACAGCATCAGCTTCCTGGGAACCATCTCGATAACATACACCAAGGCCAGCCTAATTCGGGGAATTCGTCAATATTCCAGGGACTATGGAACGAAGAAAGACATGATGCCTTGGTTGGTTTCTAAATTCATTCATTTTGCACCATCTTCTCATTCCATCTTTTATTTATCTTTTTTTCTTTGCCTTTCGTGCTTGATTGGCATTGGTTATTAAATAAAAATCTAATTATATTTAATTTTAATTAATTTTTTATTTTTAAAGATTTAAAAATAATGGGCCTAAACCCAAACCCTAAACCCTAACCTAAACACTAAACCTTATACCATAAACCCTATACCCTAAACCCTAAATCCTATACCCTAAACTCTAAACCCTAACCCCTATACCGTAAACCTCAAACCAAAAACCCTAAACCCTAAACCCTATACCATAAACCCTATACCCTATATACCCTAAACCCTATAAAACTAAACCCTAAACACTAAACCCTATACCCTAAATCCTAAACCCTCAACCCTAAACCCTATACCCTAAACCCTATAGCCCAAACCCTAAACCCTAAACCTTATACCCTAAACACTATACCCTAAACCCTATACCATATACCCTAAACCCTAAACCTTTCGGCCTAAACCCTGAACCCTATACCCTAAACCCCAAACCTTATTCCCTATATCCTAACCCCTAAATCCTACACCCTAAACCCTATACCCTATACCCAAAACCCAAAGCCCTAAACCATAAACCCTATACCATAAACCCTAAACCCTATACCCTAAACCCTTAACCATAAACCCAATACGCTAAACCCTACACCCTATATACACTAAACCATATACCCTAAACCTAAACCCTAAACCCAATACCCTAAACCTAAACCCTAAACCCAATACCCTAAACCCTATACCATAACGTCTAAACCCTAAATCCTATACCCTAAACCCTTAACCCTAAACCCTAAACCCTATATACACAAAACCATATACCCTAAACCTAAACCCTAAACCATAAACCCTGAACCTTAAACCCTAAACATTATACCCTAAACCCTATACCCTTTACCTTAAACCCTATATCCTAAACCCTAAATCCTATACCCTATACCCTAAATTCTAAACACTAAACCCTAAACTCTATACCCCATACCCTAAACCCAAAACCCCGAACCCCAAACCCACCCCAAACCCCAAACCCAAACCCAAAACCCCAAACCCAAACCCTAAACCCTATACCCTAAACCCTATACCCTATACCTTAAACCCTAAACATAGTACTTATTATTTATATTTAAAAATCTAATCATAGTTAATTTTTTGTATTTTTATTATTTTTAAAAATTAAATAAGATAGCATCCACATCATAAAACAAATATTTAATTTTATTATTTTTAAATTATTCAAATTTTATAAAAACTAATTCATTTAAATCATAAGAAAATAAAAATAAATTTATTATTTTTAATAAAAATAAATCAATTGAAAAATTTCTTCATCCTTATTTAAATAATGTTAGAATTAAATATTTATTTTCTTATTAAAAAGTGATCCCATTATTTTTTAATTTTTAAAAATAAAAAATAATTAAAAAATTAAATATAATTAGATTTTTATTTAATAATAATATGCTATATAGACACATGGCACTATCAATGGACATATGACATGATTTGGATGGGTGGACCATAATCCTACGTGGCAGTCCATGACCACTCAAGAATTTCTCTATCAACAATGCAATATGTACACTATTTATCTGTCACTTTTAGCCACCAACACATTTTTTAAGGTGGAGTCCACAAAAATATTAATGACAAACCATATGCATTTATTATGGGTGGCTGATGGTGATAACATTTTGATGTATAAGAAGCATCGTTGCTCCAATATTGATCACATATGACATTTGAATCTAATGTTCACTCGCTGACTTAAAAATAATGATTAGTATTAATTAGTGTCTGATTACACACCTGATAAAGGTTAAACGTGTCACTGATGAGTGATACATAAAACTCGGTGGAGGCTGCCATAGTGCCATGCCAACGATGTAATCACATTTTTAACCCTATCTCCTCCATAGAGGAGGACGAAACTATTATCAATGCCTCTATAATATTAATCTAACATTTTAAGATTTGAATTAATAGTTTTTAAAATATTGAATTATTACATATGGTGATTGATAGTGACTAATTTTATAATGTTTATGTAGCATTACTCATCAAATTAGACCCTAAGTTACTTTTGTAAACCAAACAAGGTTAATCTCAACAAGGGTATGTTTGGTTGAACAGTAAAATTAATGATAAAAATTGCCTCAACAGATTTTATATTCTATTTTATACATGATTCTTAATCATGTAATTTTGACCCCAAACCAAACACAACCATGAAACTAAATAATGTACAGATTTCTGCAGACCTTGCTTTAGGCCTCAAAAGTGTAAGCAAGCAAATTCCTAACTGATCCAGTTTGAAAGAGTAAAACCATTGACTGAATCAGAACTCAGTTTGGTGTCTTTGAAGCTAACCAAGACGCATAAAGCAAGTAAATAAAAGAACTGGTAGTATATAGCTTTGTTGTATTAACAAGAATAGTTAATTAACAAGAATCACAAACTCGTTAGGCGGTTAAATGTCTCAGAGGAAGCTTTTATTTTACCTGAGTTACAAAATAAAGATGTCAATGAATCCCATACAGAAGTTTCTGGAAGCTTCCCCTGGCTTATCATGTCTTCCAACCACATAACAGCTTCGTATTGCCTACCTAAGGAGCAAAGACCCTTAATGAGTGAATTGTAACTGCTGGCACAAGGCCAGTATGATTTACTCGACATCCGCTCGAGAAGTTGGCTCGCCTCGAGATATCGCCTCTCGTGGCAAAGCATTTCCAGCAAAATACCATAAGTTTCCCTGTCAGCATTGCAACCTGCCATTTTAGACATCTTGTTCAAGCTCCCGAGCACTGCTGTTAAACTTCCGAGATCGCGTAGGTTTTTCAAGAGAATACTGTACGATTTAGCAGTTGGTAGACAATTGGCTCCTACCATGTCCTCCTCAATCACCTTGATTGCTTCATCGACTTTGTTGATCTTGCTCAATGCAGCAACCTTTGCCTCGAAGATTGAGTGTGTTGGCTTAAAGCCTTTGCCTTGCATTTCAAGGATAGCTTTATCAGCTTCATCTATCTTACCTTCACTGTATAGATCAACAGCCATGGCATTATAACTAGCCAAACTAGGAACTGAACCCTTAACCAGAGCTTCATGAATTAGGCGTTTCGTGTTTTCTATATCTTTACTATCATGGCACTGAATAAGATTAAGTCGATTATAGCATCGCTTGGGTGCTTTCAGTCCTTTCCTCAAAATTTTACCTAGAATTTCAATAGCTTCTTCAAATTTTCCCTCATCACATAAAGCATCCAAAAGTGTTCTGTAGACTACAATATCCTCACCATTCCCTTTCTGCGAGATTCTCCAAAACATCGAATACAACAAATGGGTGGCCTCATGTAACCTCCTATCTTGGCACAATCCCTTCATCAAGATGGAATAGCTATCCCTATTCGGGTAGCAACCTTGGAAATCCATCTCCTGGAAAATCTGCAATGCCAAATCAGAGCGGCCCTTCCGGCAGAGAGCATACATAAGGAGGTTCAACGCCTGAAGGCGAGATTTCACTTCCCAACCACAAGAGCTCTCTACGAAAAGCCGGTGAGCAGCTACAAGCTGGCCCTCATCCACCATTATCTGCAAAAGGGTATTGAAAGATTCTGTCCAATTCACACAGTTAAACCGAGCAATGCTCCTATACAGAGAGATAGATTCATCAAGCAACCCGGCTTTCGCATAAGTCTTAATAGCATACACAAAGACTGAATCTTTGCACTCACATGAGTCCTCTCTCATCTGCTCAATCACATCCCTCATCTCAGTGAGTCTCGCTGATGTACCAAGGATGCTGATCATGGTGGCATATACAGGACCATTGTGGGAGTATTTGGGGTACTTGGTTTTGGCCTCATTGAAAATCTGAAGTGCCTTTAACGGGTTCTTTTGTGTTCTTATAATCTGAGATAGGTAAGTGGGTGTCAACACCCTTGGCCATCTTATAGCCATGGAACATACAACACTTGAACACAAAAACACTAAATTTTTCTCTCTCTTCTCTCTCTCTCTCTCTCTCTCTCACAGAGACTCTCTCCCTCTCTGAAAATTTGCTTATAACAACACTTGAACTAGTTTTTCTGATGCAAAAACACACACAGAAAAAAGAAAGAAAGAATCTAAACTAACTAATTGACATATATTATGAAAAAGAAAACCTAATTAGAAACAGAATAGTGATATTTAAACAAAAGGGTCCAAACATAAAAATAAAACAAAAAAAAAATCCGTTTTTTTTAAACATAACTTCGAAAAAATAGAGAGGACTCACAGACTCAGAGAAAATCAATATGTAGCTCGCTCGCGACGGTGGCGAAAAAATAAGAAGAAGAAGAAGAGGGGGAATGAGGTTTGTGATTTGTGAAGAACTGCGAGAGAGAGGGAAGTGAAGAAATGGTTCGATGGAAAAGGAAAACTCAGGCTCAGGTGCAGTCACTCTCTCTCGCTCTTGGTCATGGACTCACTTCACAATACTGAAAGGCCTATTTCATTGGTTTAAGAATTTTGTTTTCTTTTTGTCAACAGGCTCACATTGTTGGGACTACAAAAATGAAAGAAAGCAGGCTAAAAGTAAAATCAGCCCATCATATGGCTAAAGAAATTATTATTGTACCATGTCTTAAAAAACACAAATGCACACTTCATAAAAATCCCTAATTAAAAGCATAAAAATCTTTCATAAAAATCATTCATATTTACCCTGTTCTAGGGAGACAACTGAGGGTTTGAAACCTAAAAGATATGAAATGCAAGAGACTATTCTTACTAGGTCCGCCCGGCCAATTTCATTTTGAAGTTATTTTCCTGGAGGTTTGTTTGACATAGCATAGTATGTCATTCTCCATAGTTTTCATGACAAATAAATGAATAGTCATATAATTATTATATTAAGTTAAAAGCTGAGAAAAAGATGTGTAATTGGGAGCAAAGAAAAGGGTAGTTAGGGACAAGACATACTCACATCAATGATGATGATTTTGGTGCTTAGTTGCACTCATGGATCTAGCATTACATTATATGCTACTCAAATCCTGCACGTGTTAACTCTTTCTGTCAATCTCATTGAAATATAGGGCCCATTAACAATATCTAGAATCCTAAGCTCCCAACCTAAAGTTCCTCTTTTTTTCACATCCTGCACAATAAGGTTTCTCTCTCTCTCTCTCTCTCTATATATATATATAAAATAAACACAAAATAATTTATAGTATAATTCTATGATCTTCTGTCTCGTTCCCCTAGTTTACATATTAAACTCAAATGAATTGGGTAGAAAAAGTAATTAGAAACATATATAAATGGTTACTATAGAATATAAAGTAATATTGGGTACAAAAACTACTAAAGTCTTAGTGATTCAACTAATTCAATTTTTTTTGGTTATTTATTGATTAATTATCTACCATCGGTAACAATGATTAGTCTTTTCAATGTGAAAGCTACCTTGTAAAAGGATAAATTTTTTACCACGAGACCTTAACTTCTTTATCCCCATAGTCAGAAATTGAAATCCTGATTAAATGCTTAAGAGGTTCATAATTATCAATTATCGTATTAGGTCTTATGATTACTAATCCAATATTGGGTAATTATGGGCGGTTGAAATTGATAGTTATAGATACAATATGATTTGAAATATATCGGCAGCATAACCTTATAACCAAGCAATATGAAAAACTCAATGGTTGGAAAGTCTTAACGACAAAGATAGAGTCTCCAACTTCCACACATGGTGAGTCCTCAAGTCAAGATAACAATCAATACATACTTCATCACCATATCCCTTTCTCTTTCTCTCTCTCTCAATCTCTCTAGCTATATTTGTCCCATACCATTAGTAGTACCCAAGTGAATACCTCAATCTTTGCGGTTTCTGTTTGGAAGCTAAGAAATACAATTTCCCACTTCAACTATAGCTTCATATTCTGCAACAAGAGAATGAATGCACTGAAGTGAAAGTTTTCGTGATTCTCCACATAATGCATATATAATGCGGGAGATTGGAGGGTGTGGAGAATGTCGTCTGGCTCGAGATGTCCACTCATCATGAGTATGAATTACATATACACATGAGGAGTTTGTGACAGTTTCTCGGACCAGGCTTCATTCCCCTCACTCCCTCTTCTCTCGCTGCCCTCTCTTTCTTCATTCTCTCACTCATTAGTAGTGCTCACACTGCAGGGAAATGATTCACAATCCTTTCTAAATGTCCATCATTTTTGTTTTCCAACTTAGAATTATTTTAGATGTTCATCTATTAAAAACATGTGTATCAAGAACGTGAGACAGAGATGCATATATACAAATTTGGAGATGCATGCTTGGTATGTATGTATGTTATGTATGTATGTGTGTGTGCGCTTTTAATTTCTATATATATTATGGTGTATTACTCCTGTCTCTCTGTCACTGTGCATGATCACTTATCACAACTACTAAAATCATTACATAATGTAATGTCGATTGTCTAAAGAAACACATTTGAATAGGTAAGAGGACATCTTTTATATATCAAAGATAGAACGAATTTTAAACAAGAGTAAACTATGTGTTTCATAGGCAAATTTATCATTTTGAGATTAAATTTATAATCACAATTTAGGATAAAAGGAGCTGGTGGTATTTTACTGTGTATATATAAAATATAATTTGTCACTTATAATTTTGAATATTTTGTCACTAATATATAGGGAGAGATATATATGTAACTTACAAAGTATAGAAGAGTACGTATAACTAGTGTAATTATACTAAATCTCATGAGTAGTTAGTGTAAATTTTTGACAGCAAGAAAGAAGATAGGGTAGGATGTGGGTTGTCTATCTAACTCATGAGCTTTTTAGAAGCAATAGTACTACATGTACATCAAGTACACATCCATCAATAATCCATCAATGTATTATGTGATTTGTGGGTCCACAATTTAAAACAAAAATTTAAATCCGCACACATATCTCTCACTCTTTAATGGTAATAATCTTTGATGGATGCTTGATGGATGAAATGTTGATTTTCGTCTATCATTTCCATTTTTAGAAGTGCTGGTTCTATAACAGTTCAATAAGTTGAGCTTTCACTACAATAAACATAAGCATTTTTTTAAACCGTTTTAAGCATTGGAAGTGTCTGTATAAACATTCTCAAGAAAGATATACGAGTATTTTTAATAGTTATTAAATTGTCAATGTTAATTTTTTTAACAATAGTCCTATCTACAATTAAGTAATGGTCAAATGGTTTAAAATATACTCATTATTTTAAGGAAAAGTCTAGAGATACAATCAAAAGTAGTCAACTTGTAGCTAACACAATTAATGCTGATATGGTCTAATTTGAATTTTGATTGATGATATTTTAAGAAAGTTTGAGGCTTAAATGTACATTAATAATTTTACATTAATAGTTGACTCTCTTAGTTACTACTATTAGTTGTACACGTAGTATTACTCTTATCTTAATAGTGTATAAGGCAAGGATTTGAGCATATTTATTAAATGAGTCAAATTCAAAGAACCAAACAAACCTTAAATCATATAAATAATCTAATTTATATGAATTATATTATTTGAGTTCAAAATTAATTTGTTGATTGTATTTTAACAATTCATAACTTTTGGTGGAAAAGTAATTGAGATTTGAGACACTTGTCCGATAGACATGCATTTAAGATGAAACTATATGGAATCTACATTGTCCACATAATTAAACTACCCAAGTCAGTAAGTATATGCCAACTTAGCCCATAAGAAAAGTACCAAAAATTTACAAAAAGAAGACCAAACCAAAAACAAAACAAAACAGAGCATTGAGAAGAAACCGAGGAAAAAACAGAGAAAGAGAGTCATGGCGTTGCAGTGGTTGGTACTCACCTACGTGGTGGCTGCTGAGGCTGCTGTGGCCATTTTGCTAACACTTCCAACACCAAAGCTCTTGAGGAACCGTTTGGTCTCTTTGGTTTCACTCATTCTTCAACCTGCACTGTGTATTATACCTTTTGCTGGATTCCAGCTACTGGGTATGCTTTGCTATTATTATTATTCTCTCTTTCTTTTCTGTTATTTGAAGTGTTTTTATCTAATGGGTTTTGTTTAATTTCATCTGGGAAGATGTGCGTGTGCCTCAAAATCTTAACTTTTTCTCTCCTGGATCGGTGGGGTGGGTTGTAAATTGTTGAAATTGTTCTCTGCTTTGTTAGGGTTTATGCCTGATCAGTTATATGTTTGGCAGTGAAAATTTTGGATTTTTTTTTCTCTTACGGATTATTTATGTTGGGGTAAAATGTCTTAAAGAGGGATTATTTCTTCCCCCTGATTGTGTGCAAGTATCTCGCTTTCTCTTGGGAGATCTGTTTTGTGATTGTTGGGGATTAGTGCTGAATTTGGATTTTGTGATTGTTTGCAGATATATACTGGAAGAATGAGCATCGGTTGATGTGTACATCTGAGGTTTGCACTGCTGCTGAGAGAGATCGATATGAGAAATCTGTAAGTATTTTCCTATATATATGATTTTAGGGTTTTTATGCCCTTTTGAGTTGTGCAATGAGAGAATGATATGTGAGTTGTTCCTAGATTTGCGTATGGTCCTAAATTGTGTGTTGAATGTCAAAGTTGCTTTGTTGGAGAGTTCACAATTCAACAGTTTTCACACTGTATGTGTATAATTAACTTCTAATGGTTTATGATGATACTATGGCCTCAGTTAATGATTTAAACTTTGAAGAGTATTAGTTTCAAACTTGGATGAACTTTATGAATATTGGATGAAATAAAGAACGTAGAAGGCTATTGGTTAATGGTTATAAAGGTTTAGACAACTTAATAAGTTGTAGTCTTTTCAAGGTGCCTAATTTCAGCGGAAGATTAAAGATTGATACCTCCAAGTATTGTAGTATAAAGTACATATTTTTCAATTTAGCATTTCATTTTTGCTTCAAAGAACGACTATGATTTTTAATGCAACAAAAATAACAATATTAGCCACCAGAACCAATGGTTGGGTTGATGGGGTTTGGAACCCTCTATATGGGTTCTCCCTTGTTGTTTGTGTTTGAGCTTTATGTTATATACCTCCGTACAATGACATGTTCTTGACATTTCTCTTCAATGTTTGTGTCATTCTTGCACTCTCCCTTTCCCTCTTTGATTTCGTTTTTCAAAATCTCTACTCCCCCTGAATTATGGTACATTGCTGAAATTGTATAAATAGAAATTGTTGCCTACGAGCCAACATTAGTTTTTGTACATTCCCGTCTGTTGTTTTCAACATTGTTATTTCACTATTCTTGTGGTTTCACTTTGTTTATTTGAAGTTGAAAATTAAATAATGTTTATCGGCTCTGGGGATCATTTTTCATTAAGAAAAACCCTCCACCTGCCCCTTTTTATGCCCTTCGCTTTGCTTCACAATTTAGGCCTTTAGGATAAACAGTCATCAATTGCCTCACCATTTTGAGTCTAAATCACTACTTTTTTAAAGCGAAAAGTTACACTCTTAGAAACATTCTAGCCTTTAATTTTAATACAATTTATGGTGGTTCAGATTTTTCTTGGTAGCTGTATTATTTAGTTTTAGTTGGATTTACTTAACCTTGACATCATATACATTCTTGATGATAATCTTGAATTCCATGTTCACTCAATTTTCTTGCCATTTTGGTAGCATATATTGCATGTAGTTCGGTCCTTACTCATAGGTAGGTTCTGGAAGTGGTGTCGAATCTAGGCATATCATGATGGAAATTAATTTTACTGTTTTTAATAAAACTGATATACATCGATGTGGAAACAACAGAATTTTGTCTTGAGTTGAAACTCTGTTTTGAATTCTTTTGGTTGAATTGGGATCACAAAGCATTAGACTGCATGACTTATTCTTGAGCTTCCTTTAAGTATATTTCATTGAAAATGAAAATTGCCATGTGTTCTCTCCCCTTTCTAAAGGGCATCATTGCATTGTTGACTCATTGACCATTAATTTGGTATTACTCAGATATACAAAGCTCAGAGAAATGTGGTGCTGTGTATTTCAGCTTGTCTTCTCTACTGGTAAAGTACCGTCATCAATTTTACATTGATTCATCTTTGTCCTTCTGGGATGAGAGAGAAGTATGGAATGAATCTAAGACATTAATAACTTAGGTTCTTTTTTTTCCCCTTATTTTTTGTTTCTCTATCCTATTTTCAGTTTTAATTACAAAATTGCATCTTCTTTTCACTTTTCAATTTGTCTCTTATTTATAAGATTTTGTGAAGGAAATAGTGAAAGAAAATTTTGTTTCCTATTTTTACTATCTCTTTCACAAAATTTGAAAACTGAAAATAAGTTGAAAGCAAGGTAGCATTTCTGTAATTAATGCTAAAAATAATGAATACATAAATCAAATAGGCTGCATTTGGTTTCAGAAAATGGTTTTTAGTTTTTATTTTCTATTTTCAGGACTTTGTGAAGGAGATATTGAAAACTACATAATCCAGTTTCCAAATTTTATTTCTAAAAGTTTTCACAACTTCCATGACAAAATCCTAAGACAAAAAACATATTCAAAACTGAAAATTGTTTTAAAGTCAAATGTGTCCTTACTCCTTACTTATCTAAATCAAATTTTATTTTAACCTAATTTATCAATGGCTTAGACAATTGGATCAGACATTTGCATTAAGTATTTTAGAGAAGCCCCAGTTACGGATTCATGCTTTGTATATGGAATTGTATGTGGATGGTGGTGACAGGTGTATCTACAGCATTTGCAAGTATTTGAAGAATATCCAAAGTTTGGAGGAAGTGGAGAAGAGATACAAGTCCAAGTAGAGCTTCACCTACCTCATCATATTGTTATGATGGCAGCTTTTATTAGTTCGATCGAGTCTTGTGTGTGCACATGCCAAGTTATTATATAGTGTGACATGACAAAATCACATGTGATAGATTCAGCTCAACCCTATATCTTCATATTGTTATTTCAATCTTCATGTGTTGTGCTTTTTTGGACGCGCCCCCCCTTTTGACTTTTATGTAAGTTCATGACTTTTATACGGCGGATCCGGATTAGGAGTTCTTATCTTTTCTCTTATTTGTTACTATTACTACTTGAAGCTTTATTAGCCCCAAAATTGACTGATGATACATGGACTTTCAAAAGTAAATCACCACCCTTGGATGTGATGACAAAGTGAGAGTGGGGATTACCATCTAAACTAAGGGTGGATGAGATGAGAAAGTGAGAGTGGGGATTACCATCTAAACTGAGGGTGGAATGTTATGATTTGTGTATAATCATAGAAAAAAATCATCAGAAGGGATTTAAAAAACATAAGGAGTTTGTAGAAGTTTAATCTATTAGAAAGATCTATGACATCATATGATTTTTGAGGTCGAAATAAAAAGTATAAAACCATGGAACGAAAATGCTGCTGAGTTGGTTCAAAAACAAGCCGATGATGATGCAACTAAGGGCAAATTGATCCACTAAACTATATTCTGTTTTCAAACATGTGGGTCGACTATTTTTCACGCGTGGACCTATTATCTATACATACCTTATGCTCTGTGGCAGTCAGTTAATTGAATCAAATGTTGCAATGCTTTTTCTTTAATTTGTTCAAATAAGAAACTATGCTTTATTTTCTAAGTCACACGCACGCGTGTTTATGACATATCAGTAATAATACGCCCAATAATGTGTATATATTTAAGTAATACCAAGTTAAGTTAATCTGTGATTCAAGTTTAATTTTATATATCATATGCAACATTTTCTTAGCATTAGATTTCACTGCTTATTCATACGTGTGAATACAAGTTAATGTTCCCATTTGCACTTATATTCCATGTCCGCACCAAATCCTTTGATCCATTATTAGTTTGAGATAACTAGTTCATATATATAACATCACGTGATTCATATAATAAATCCTCCGAATTCTTTTTGTTGATAAACGGCGATAAGAAAAATGCCAAAGTGAAATTTAAATTCCAATAAGTTTTTCATCGATTCACACTGCAGTGTGCTCTGTGTGTAATTATATATATTCAATTAATTGCTTTGTCACATATTATAATATGTGACTGGTCCAGTTATAATATAATGCATTATGCATTGTTTTGGTGAGGTTGATTTTAAAAGGAAAAAAGGGGCCAAATGTTAAATGAGCTTGAATGAAAGAGATATAACGTGAATGTATTGTAGATAATTACATATATTAATGAAGAATGATTACAACTTTTGAGGAATTTGAAGCTCATGTTCGACAATGAAGGAGAAATTGCACTTTATTCCTAAAGTTGATGATTTGGTAAGGAGAAATTGCACTTTATTCCTAAAGTTTAAGAGAATATATTTATATATTTTTCAATTAATAACAAGAAAAAAAAAAATTAATAGGAGAACAAAAGTGCTTATTGAGGGGGAAAATTAGGTAGTTAATTTGTACATTTTCAAAGTTTTGGTGTAAAGTATACAAGGACTATATTTCAAGGGTAAAATGCAAATTTTCTTAACATAAGATAACATAATGAAAGTTTAATTTGGGGACTCAATTTCTAGTGACGACATTTCCATTGAATTGAAAACATGTATGGAATGAAAATGACCTTCCATTGATTCCAAGTTTCACACTCATGGAGTTTTCAGAAAGGGTGTTCAGATAGTTCAACTTACATGGCTGTCTACATTATTACTGCCATCAACATCAATCAGAGCTTCCTCATTTCATGAACTACATGAGTACTTCATGAAACCAAAATCATTCTCTACAGTTCTTATTTTTTATATTAACTTTCCTACATCACATAAACATTAGGTGGTGTTAATTACCAAAGTTCTTTCCAATCAAACTCAAAACAAGCCTAGTAATGATATTTGTATATTTCAAAACAGAAATATTTGTTATACAACAGAAATACGTTCAACTAGGATCCAACGTATGTTATACATAATATGTAATGTGTGTCATACATGCATGTGCTATACATGACACACACACATTATGTATAACACACGTTGGATACTAGTTGGACGTATTTATGTTGTATGACAAGTATTATTATTAATATTGAAATATGTCATTGTATTTGTGCAGGGTTATATAAGAAAATGGATGAGTGATTTGTAAATAATTCTGCTTCATCAAATTTTATATAAAACATATAACACTGAGCTATAAATAGGAAAATAAATGAACTGTTAAGGAGTTTTCTGTATTAGAATCAAACGTGTAAACCTTGACTTAGGGAATATATATTTGTTGATTTAGATTATGAAGTTATTGGCCATAACAGGAGAAAAGTACACAAAAATATTGTTCTGATTTCTGAATTACTGATATATCATCAAAGTGTCAACTCTTATTTCAATGAATATACAAAAAAGAATACAATTTTTCTTTTTATCTATTTTCCTATCTAATGTATGGAATCTTTGAATCCCATGATACAGATTGCAGAGAGATCCATGCTTCTGACCCAAAAAATTAATTTCACAACACAAAAAAGAAAAGCTATACTTGTTGTTTGCAGCATAGAAAAATGAATCCAACAATCCTAAAAATTAAAATGATCTCTTAACATTCTTATAATCTGAGTCTATGCATTCCAATTCAGCCCTATAAGGATTCATCATTTTGAGAAGCTCAGTGGCTTTTTCCTTTGTTGCATCACCACAACCAACCTGCAAAACCAACAACAGCTTCTGAAATGAACCAACTTGAAGTGCCTCAACAAGAACCATCCCTTCTTTCTCCTTGTCACCAAATTTGCACAGCTTCCAAATTGAAGAGACAGAGTACTCTGTTGCTAATGGTGACACTCTCAGAATCTTCTTCACCAAAACAGCAACTGTTAGATCATTTCCATAAGCCTTTTCTCTTCCTTGTTCACAGCTACAAAGTGAGTCAAAAATAGCCAATGATCTCTCACACAGGCTCTTTTCTGAGTCAATAAGGATGTCAAGAAGAGAAGATACCAAACCCAATTCAACAAATGCCAATTTCATCTTCTCACCAAAATGGTGAGAATTTGTTGAGACTAAGTACCAAATTACCCTCAGTGAAGCCCTTGTGATTGTTGGACTAATCCTCTTGTTGATGAATTCAACCAAAAGCTCATTGACCCCTTCAATCTGAGATAAGGCCTCAACATGCTTCTCATCACCAAATGATAGAAGCTCCTTCAATGCAACAATTGACTTTTCCTTCCCTGACACATCTTGGTGCTTCAAGAACCAAACCATGCAATTCAATGAAGCATTTGACCCTAATGACTTCTGAGCCTCCAACTGAAGAGGGAACATCCAATTCAGTGCTGACAGAATCTCCTCAAGAACACTCAGATTCCTCTCAATTGAATCATTAGAGAATGCATCAAATGCTGATGCCAATGCACCTGGTGCACCATTCTCAACTATGCACCTCTTGTTCCTCTCACTCTCAGAACCCCACCTCTCCAATTTCTGAACCAATTCAAGGCAACCATATTGGTCCAAACTCCTTGATGATTCCTTAACCTGCAAGAGAAGATCATAGACATCGTTCGGGCTAACCGGGATCCTTGGTGTTGGGATCCTCTCAACACCATGTTGCCTATTCTCAACACACCAATCTTGGATCATTATCCTTAAGGAATGGTTTGGGATCATGTCGAAATTCTTCACAATCTGGTTTGTGACAGGGCACGTGAAGTTCCCATCTTCAAACCACTTCTCAACACTTTCCCTGTCATATGTGATCCCTGTGGATAATGTAACAGGATCCTTCATAAGGTCAAGGGAAATTGGGCACCTGAAATGGTTTGGAATCACAAGCTCCATCTTTGATTTTCCACCTGAATGGTGCTGGTTATTGTTCTTATTCCTTCTTCTCCAGCCTAACACCATCTTCACTGATTCAAACACAAAAAGCTTTACGAAAGAAACAAAGGTAGCAATGGTGTCTTTCTGTGTATCTGTTTTTTTTCCCCTTTTTGAGATTGTTTTTTTCGGTTTTGGTTTTTCTGTGAGTTTTGAATGATAAAGTTTGAAACTTTGTAGGAAAATATTGATGGGGGATCTTACAAGTGGGTTTGGAAAATGTTGGTGGTGTATATATACATATATGGAAATGTCATGTCTCTCATGTGTTTGTGTTTGAGTTTTGGTGTGTGTGGAATAAATATTGTAGCTATAACTGCTGAAGCAGCATGGTCATGGGTCATTGCTTTCATACAAACAAAGTGTGTTCATTGTTCAAAGGTAAGACCCCTCCAAAAAAGAAAAGGAAATATTCTAAAGAGAAACATTCAAATTGAAGAAGAGGAATTAGTGAGTATTTTCATTTATTTATTTATTCATAGTAATATATACGGTGATGATATTTGAATATTGACCATTGAAGAAATTGGAGACCCTATAACCGTCAATGGGGGCGAATGGGTAAAAACAAAGACAAAAGGCATAATTAAGGAATGGGTTCTGTGTTTGTGTGTGTTGTGTGTTGTGTTAGACTCGCTGACACACGCTTTCCACTATGGAATAAGACCAACACTAACACGTACCTATTATATCACACGCTTACACCTCTTTTTATTTTTTTTCCTTTGTTTTTATTTTAGTTGGAGTTTTATTAGAAATATAAAATTATACCAGATAAAACAGTAAAAAATAAGGGTTTGAGTCTAAATTACTCAGTCTAATAAAAAAAAATACATATGATTAAGAATGCTATTTAGGTTAAAAGTGTTAAAATGAATTTTTTAACTATTTTGACTGGAAAAATATTGTTATCAAGACTTTGTGTTTAGGTTATTTCTTTGCTATGGCATGTGTTTTTTAATGATGTACTTCATATGTGAATTTCTATAGTTTTATTAAATTTATAATTTAAAATTTTTGGTTAAATTCTTATACTTTTAAAAAAGTCTATGCAATAGTCTAAATTTCATTTTATTGTAGTCTAAAATCTCTATGCAATATGCATACTTAATTAAAATATTGCATATAGAGAATTAATTGAAAGTTTAACAATACTTTAAATACATGCGAATTAATTAAAGGTCATTGTAAGGACTTTTGGGACTTCTTACTATATGTATATATAGTTTATTGAAGTGCTTCTCAACAACTCTCTCTATAACATAGATCTTTGGTGTGTCATGAATAATAAACAACAACTTTATTATATTATTGTGCAATTGAGTCCATTTTCAGTTTCAATTCGCGGGAGTTTGAATTTCAAAATTATTGATTAATAAATCATCGGTAATTTACTTGTAAACCAAGTAAAGTTGACAATTTATCATGACCTCAGAATGGCACAACGTTCATTTATGTTGGGGTGAGTTATGATTAATTAGCAATTGAGTTAGAATTATTACATTAATAATAATTATTGATTTAATAATAATAATAATAAATGGTTTATTATTATTTTAATAAAGATAATTTATTATGCGTATTTTGTAATTGATTTTATGAACAATAATATTTGCAAAAACAAAGGTTAAACATTAGAAGAAATTTTATTACTCAATAAAAAGATAGTAGTACATATATGCCACTTAACATTTTCCTTTGATGGCGGAGGGAGTAGGTACATACATATACCTACAATAATGATTTTTCATATTCTATTATTTATTTATTTATCTCGATGGTGTATAGTTTCATTTTATTTGATTTTTTTAAGTACATCGTTTGTTTGTTTACTCATTCACTTTGATCTATTTTCTATACAACTTAAAAATCCATATGCTATATACCAGGGTTATATCATGCGAAGTTTATTTCTTTTGTTTTTCATTTTTAGTTATGATACAATAATAGTCATAATTTGTGAATAATTTTTTAACTTCTAGATGTTCAATGGATCGGAGATAGAAAATGATAACTAGGAATAATTAAGAGGTGAAGTCTTCTATACGTACATCACATATATAAGTGTGTGAATATTGCATTGAAGACTTTTTTAGGTGAATTGTGATGCCTGAAACATGCATATATATTTAATTTCCTAATTAATAATTATTATAATATACTTATATAATCACAATGGTAAAATAAAGGATCCTCGAAGAAAAGTCGATTACTTAATCAAATGGCAATGTTATATCGGTAATGGACAACCAAAGTTAATTAATAAAAAGTCAATTTATTAAATATTATATATAAAAAATATAAAAGAATAATATTAAATAAACTCATTTGATATTTTTTTTATGTATAATATTAAATACATTGATTTATTATTAGTTCTCTAATTGTACATAGAGATTTTTTCATATTAAATATTTAGTGTCTTGCTTTATTTCGTTCTTTAACATCACAACAGTAGTAATTACTAATTTTCTTAATGAAATAACTCTTAACACAACAATTCTAATTATTTTCAATATGTAGTTATTGAAAAATATTGATAAAATACTGTTAAAAAAAGTTATATTGACATTTATTAGTCGTTGAAAATGGTTATAAACTATTTTTTAACGATTAATGACCGTTAAAAATACTTATAAACTATTTTTAAGTATTTTTGACGGTCACTAATTGTCAATATTACTTTTATTGACACATTTAATGTTTAAATTGTTAAAAATATTTACTTTTATAATAATGTAATTTAAAAGGTAAACTATTAATTATGAAATATATTTCATTCCTTTCTTGACTACATTATTAGTATTGTATCATAGTTTATTCAATGTCTTTATAGATCTACTTCTTTGATAATTGATTTTTTATATAACCTATTATATTTATATATAAGGATCTCGTGATTACTTTAAATATTTAATTTTTTGACGGGTTGCTTTAATTTATATATATATATTTAATTTGAATGCAAGATTTAAATAAATAAATCATGTGTTATACCACGTGAGGATTTTCTGTATTTCCTCTCTGATGATATATATGATGATACTTCGTGAATATTTTTTTAATTTCTAGATGTTCAATGGAGGGTGGAATTATAATGTTTTAGTTCTAAGATAACAAACCAAGTCGGTGGAAATTAAATAGATTATGTTTCTACTTTCTAATACCATTGAGATCATATATTTAATTATATGGAAAATTTTATTTGAGGTACAAGGTTTCGAAGAAGTTGTTTAATAATAACCTTGGACTCAAATGAACCAAAACTATGTCTACTTGCTCTAAATATCCTTTAAAATGTGACATTTCACTAATTTTCTTTAAAACACTATAAAATATAGGCTATAGACTTTAAATTATGTAATTTCATTATTTTTTGACATATAGTAGAAATTGAAGGCTATAGGTTTTAAATTGTGAGATTTCACTAATTTTCCTAGAAATATCATAAAACAAAGGTTATAGACTTCAAATTATGTAATTTCATGATTTTTTTTACATATAGTAGAAATTGAAGGCTATAGGCTTTCACATGTGAGATTTCACTAATTTTCCTAGAAACTCCATGAAACAAAGGCTATAGACTTCATGTAATACCTCGGGTATTATTAGTTGGTTTGAGTAAGAGATCACGGTGCACCGGGGAGATAGAACCACGTGGGTCCCACCTCCCCACCCCTTTTCTTTCTTTCCTTTCTCTTTTTCTTCCTCACTCTCCCGTATCTCTCTCCCCCTCATTTTCCATTTTCCATCTTCTTCCCCTTTCTCTCATATCTCTCTCAAAATCCTCACCCAACTCCATTAAAGTTCAAGATCAAGTTAGCTTTACTCATCTAGTGTATTGTGGGTAAGTGTAGAGTATTTCTTTTTCTCCATTGATGTCTATTTTGTCTAATTTTCGGATTTGGGGTTTTAGGGTTTAAGATTGGGGTTTTTGATTTGGTGTTGAGATTGAGGTTTGTGATGTGTTCTCTAGGGTCTCAACCAACTAGGGAAGCTCCGGGGAACTCATCCTAGCTCCGGGTGGAGTCTTGGAGCTCTTTGGAGTAATTAGTGAGTAATGAGTTATTTATGGTTTATGTTTTATTTTGAATGATTTTGTGAATTTCTTGCTATGATAATTGATAGGGACTGAGATTGGTTGATATATAACTGATATTGTATGTTGGTTGTGTTTGATTTGGATGGGTTGTGGTGAAAATGTGGATTTGGAGATGAATTTCGCGTGATTTTCTGCAGATTTTCGTTTCTGACCCAGGCTGTAATAGATTACCATGGGTTGGTAATCGATTACAGACTGCCTATTTTCGCAAAAATTTTCCTTCAGAACGAAATTTGAAACTGGTAATCGATTACAGAGGCCTGTAATCGATTACATCAGTATAAAAACACTATTTTTAAGACTTAAACTCAAAATCCTTATACATTTAAGTTATATTTTCAAATCCATATGTTCACCACTACCCCAAACTTGATACTGGACTGTTATGATGTTATTATGACAATGATGTGAATATGATGCGATGTACGATTACGAAACGATATTAATTAAAGAATGATTAAGTGTTGGTTTGCTCGGCCTGAAGAGGGGCATAGCTCCCGGGGTCGAGTTTGATAAGTCTGAGGAGGGGTTGTGCTCTCGGGACTAAAGATCTGAAGAGGGGCTGGGCTCCCGGGATCTCTAATAATGAATACACTTGTAATAATAATACATAAGACGAATTGCAGAATGTGTGGTATGGTGATTATATGATGGATTGCTATGACTGTATATATATGATTATGATATTGCTGCATAAACTGTTTTTAATCTATTATTCACTGAGCGTATGACTCACCCATTCATACAAACCATCTTTAGATTCAGGTGCTGATCAGGAGGCGAGCCCTTCCGTTCCTCCAAGCTCTTAGTTTGGTGAGCCTCGATGTTTAGAGGCGTTATGTTATTTATGATGTCAGTAGTATCCTCCATAGGTTTACAAACGGGATTGTCTAAGTTATGTATGTGTTGTAAGTCTAATTAAGACTTGTTACATTCTGTTGGAATTATGTTAGCTTATGGATTGAGCAGGATATTATGACCATATTATATGTATTATGGATTTATGGGTGATACTTTGAGAACCCTATTTATGCATGGACTTTATGTATGAATGCATGTTAAAGTAGTTGTGGCTGATGTTGTTTAGTTAGATTGTGTGTGAATCACAGGTTAAGGCTGACATGGGACTCGGTGTCCCATGTGCCGGTCACGATCCGAGTTGGGTCGTGACAGTATGTGACATCCCTAGCGCTGACGAGGGCGGGGAGTGATCGCCGGTGCACGAGGCACGAACAAGGAGCGGCTCCTGGCAGGCTTCTAAGCGGAAGGATCCCGGGCACTGACGAGGGCGGGGAGTGATCGCCGGTGCACAAGGCACGGACAAGGAGCGGCTCCTGGCAGGCTTCTAAGTGGGAGGGGCACATGAACGAATCAAACTTACACCGGAATGAGAGGGATCCAAAGGCTGTATAGGTATGGGACTATACAGTTGAGGATATCTTAAAGGAATTGATTTGCACTACTCATACCAACAAGATGCATCTACTTTTCGGTAGCCTAGGCCCTTTAGAACTCCAAGGTTAAGCGTGCTTGACCTGAAGCAATTCTGGGATGGGTGACCTTCAGGGAAGTTTTCTCAGAAAGTGTGCGAGTGAGGACAAAGCACACTGGAAAGTCTCGTGTTGGTCAAAGGACAGTCGTCAACGCCTTCAAGTTGTCAAGGGGTGTTACACTTCAAATTATGTAATTTCCTGAATTTTGTACGTATAGTAGAAATTGAAGGCTATAAGCTTTAAATTGTAAGATTTCACTAATTTTCCTAGAAACACCATAAAACATTAGCAATAGATTTCAAATTATGTAATTTCATGATTTTTTACATATAGAAGAAAATGAAGGCTATAGGCTTTAAAATGTGAGATTTCACTAATTTTCCTAGAAACACCATAAAACAAAGGCTATAGACTTCAAATTATGTAATTTCATGATTTTTTTACATGTAGTAGAAATTAAAGGCTATAGGCTTTAAAATGTGAGATTTCACTAATTTTCCTAGAAACAATATAAAACAAAGACTATAGACTTCAAATTATGTAATTTTATGATTTGTTTACATAAAGTAAAAATTGAAGGCTATAGGCTTTGAAAAGTAAGATTTCACTAATTTTTCAAAAAAAATTATAAAACAAAGGCTATATACTTCAAATTATGTAATTTCCTGAATTTTTTACATATAGTAGAAATTGAAGGCTATAGACTTTAAAATGTGAGATTTTACTAATTTTCTCAGAAACACCATAAAACAAAGGCTATAAATTTCAAATTATATAATTTCCTGAATTTTTTTACATATAGTAGAAATTTAAGGCTATAGGCTTTAAAATGTGAGATTTTTCTAATTTTCTCAGAAACACCATAAAACAAAGGCTATAGACTTCAAATTATGTTATTTCCTGAATTTTTTACATATAGCAGAAATTGAAGTCTATAGGCCTTAAAATGTGAGATTTCACTAATTTTCCTAGAAACACTATAAAACAAAGGCTATAGACTTCAAATTATGTAATTTCATGATTTTTTGACATATAGTAGAAATTGAAGGCTATAGGCTTTAAAATGTGAGATTTCACTAACTTTCCTAGAAACATCAAAAAACAAAAGACTATAGACTTCAAATGTTGTAATTTTATGATTTTTTTACATATAGTAGAAATTGAAGGCTATATGCTTTAAAAAGTGAAATTTCACTAATTTTTCTAGAAACATTATAAAACTAAGGCTATATACTTCAAATTATGTAATTTCCTGATTTTATTACATATTGTAGAAATTGAAGGCTATAGGCTTTAAAATGTGAGATTTCACTAATTTTCCTAGAAACACCAAAAAACAAAGACTATAGACTTCAAATGTATGATTTTTTTACATATAGTAGAAATTGAAGGTTATATGCTTTAAAAAGTGTAATTTCACTAATTTTTCTAGAAACATTATAAAACAAAGGCTATAGACTTCAAATTATGTAATTTCCTGAATTTTTTACATATAGTAGAAATAGAAGGCTATAGGTTTTAAAATGTGAGATTTCACTAATTTTTCTAAAAACTCCATGAAACAAAGACTATAGACTTCAAATTATGTAATTTGCTGAATTTTTTACATATAACAGAAATTGAAGTCTATAGGCCTTAAAATGTGAGATTTCACTAATTTTCCTAGAAACACTATAAAACAAAGGCTATAGACTTCAAATTATGTAATTTTATAATTTTTTTTACATATAGTAGAAATTGAAGGCTATAGGCTTTAAAATGTGAGATTTCACTAATTTTCCTAGAAACACCATAAAACAAAGGCTATAGACTTCAAATTATGTAATTTCCTGAATTTTATACATATAGTACAAATTGAAAGCTATAGGCTTTAAATTGTATGATTTCACTAATTTTCCTACAATCACTATAAAACATTAGATATAGATTTAAAATTATGCATTTTCATGATTTTTTACTTATAGAAGAAAAGGAAGGCTATATGCTTTAAAATGTGAGATTTCACAAATTTTCCTAGAAACACTATAAAACTTAAGCTATAGACTTCAAATTATGTAATTTCATGATTTTTTATATATACTAGAAATTAAATGCTATAGGCTTTAAAATGTGAGATTTCACTAATTTTCCTAGAAACACTATAAAACAAAGACTATAGAATTCAAATTATGTAATTTTATGATTTGTTTACATAAAGTAGAAATTGAAGGTAATAGGCTTTAAAAAGTGATATTTCACTAATTTTTCAAGAAACATTATAAAACAAAGACTATATACTTCAAATTATGTAATTTCCAGAATTTTTTACATATAGTAGAAATTGAAGTCTATACACTTTAAAATGTGAGATTTTCATAATTTTCTCAGAAACACCATAAAACAAAGGTTATAAACTTCAAATTATTTAATTTCCTGAATTTTTTACATACATATAGTAGAAATTTAAGACTATAGGCTTTAAAATGTAAGATTTCACTAATTTTCCTAGAAACACCATAAAACAAAGGCTCTATACTTCAAATTATGTAATTTCAAGATCTTTTACATATAGTAGAAATTGAAGGCTATAGGCTTTAAAATGTGAGATTTCACTAATTTTCCTAGAAACACCAAAAAACAAATACTATAGACTTCAAATGTATGATTTTTTTTACATATAGTAGAAATTGAAGGCTATATGGTCTAAAAAGTGTAATTTCACTAATTTTTCTAGAAATATTATAAAACAAAGGCTATAGACTTCAAATTATGTAATTTCCTTAATTTTTTCCATATAGTAGAAATAGAAGATTATAGGCTTTAAAATGTGAGATTTCATTAATTTTCCTAAAAATACCATAAAACAAAGGCTATAGATTTCAAATTATGTAATTTCCTAAATTTTTTACATATAGTAGAAACTGAAGGCTATAGGTTTTCAAATGTGAGATTCCACTAATTTTTCTAGAAACTCCATGAAACAAAGACTATAGACTTCAAATTATGTTATTTCCTGAATTTTTTACATATAATACAAATTCAAGGCTATAAGCTTTAAATTGTAAGATTTCACTAATTTTCCTAGAAACATCATAAAACATTAGATATAGATTTCAAATTATGCAATTTCAAGATTTTTTACATATACTAGAAAATGAAGGCTATAGGCTTTAAAATGTAAGATTTCACTAATTTTCCTAGTAACACCATAAAACAAAGGCTATAGACTTCAAATTATATAATTTCATGATTTTTTTACATATAGTAGATATTGAAGGCTATAGGCTTTCAAATGTGAGATTTCACTAATTTTCCTAGAAACACCATAAAACAAAGACTATAGACTTCAAATTATCTAATTTCATGATTTTTTTACATATAACAGAAATTGAAGTCTATAGGCCTTAAAATGTGAGATTTCACTAATTTTCCTAGAAACACTATAAAACAAAGGCTATAGACTTCAAATTATGTAATTTTATAATTTTTTTTACATATAGTAGAAATTGAAGGCTATAGGCTTTAAAATGTGAGATTTCACTAATTTTCCTAGAAACACCATAAAACAAAGGCTATAGACTTCAAATTATGTAATTTCCTGAATTTTATACATATAGTACAAATTGAAAGCTATAGGCTTTAAATTGTATGATTTCACTAATTTTCCTACAATCACTATAAAACATTAGATATAGATTTAAAATTATGCATTTTCATGATTTTTTACTTATAGAAGAAAAGGAAGGCTATATGCTTTAAAATGTGAGATTTCACAAATTTTCCTAGAAAACACTATAAACTTAAGCTATAGACTTCAAATTATGTAATTTCATGATTTTTTATATATACTAGAAATTAAATGCTATAGGCTTTAAAATGTGAGATTTCACTAATTTTCCTAGAAACACTATAAAACAAAGACTATAGAATTCAAATTATGTAATTTTATGATTTGTTACATAAAGTAGAAATTGAAGGTAATAGGCTTAAAAAGTGATATTTCACTAATTTTTCAAGAAAACATTATAAAACAAAGACTATATACTTCAAATTATGTAATTTCCAGAATTTTTTACATATAGTAGAAATTGAAGTCTATACACTTTAAAAATGTGAGATTTTCATAATTTTCTCAAAAACACCATAAAACAAAGGTTATAAACTTCAAATTATTTAATTTCCTGAATTTTTTACATACATATAGTAGAATTTAAGGACTATAGGCTTTAAAATGTAAGATTTCACTAAATTTTCCTAGAAACACCATAAAACAAAGGCTCTATACTTCAAATTATGTAATTTCAAGATCTTTTACATATAGTAGAAATGAAGGCTATAGGCTTTAAAATGTGAGATTTCACTAATTTTCCTAGAAACACCAAAAAACAAATACTATAGACTTCAAATGTATGATTTTTTTTACATATAGTAGAAATTGAAGGCTATATGGTCTAAAAAGTGTAATTTCACTAATTTTTCTAGAAATATTATAAAACAAAGGCTATAGACTTCAAATTATGTAATTTCCTTAATTTTTCCATATAGTAGAAATAGAAGATTATAGGCTTTAAAATGTGAGATTTCATTAATTTTCCTAAAAATACCATAAAACAAAGGCTATAGATTTCAAATTATGTAATTTCCTAAATTTTTTACATATAGTAGAAACTGAAGGCTATAGGTTTTCAAATGTGAGATTCCACTAATTTTTCTAGAAACTCCATGAAACAAAGACTATAGACTTCAAATTATGTTATTTCCTGAATTTTTTACATATAATACAAATTCAAGGCTATAAGCTTTAAATTGTAAGATTTCACTAATTTTCCTAGAAACATCATAAAACATTAGATATAGATTTCAAATTATGCAATTTCAAGATTTTTTACATATACTAGAAAATGAAGGCTATAGGCTTTAAAATGTAAGATTTCACTAATTTTCCTAGTAACACCATAAAACAAAGGCTATAGACTTCAAATTATATAATTTCATGATTTTTTTACATATAGTAGATATTGAAGGCTATAGGCTTTCAAATGTGAGATTTCACTAATTTTCCTAGAAACACCATAAAACAAAGACTATAGACTTCAAATTATCTAATTTCATGATTTTTTTACATATAGTAGAAATTGAAGGCTATAGGCTTTAAAATGTGAGATTTCACTAATTTTCCTAGGAACACCGAAAAACAAAGACTATAGACTTCAAATGTATGATTTTTTTTATATATAGTATAAATTGAAGGCTATAGGCTTTAAAATGTGAGATTTCACTAATTTTCCTAGGAACACCGAAAAACAAAGACTATAGACTTCAAATGTATGATTTTTTTATATATAGTATAAATTGAAGGCTATAGGCTTTAAAATGTGAGATTTCACTAATTTTCCTAGAAACACCATCAAACAAAGGCTATAGACTTCAAATTATATAATTTTCTTAATTTTTTCCATATACTAGAAATTGAAGGTTATAGACTTTAAAATGTGAGATTTCACTAATTTTCCTAAACACTTCGAAAAACAAAGACTATAGACTTCAAATGTATGATTTTTTTAGATATAGTATAAATTGAAGGCTATAGGCTTTAAAATGTGAGATTTCACTAATTTTCCTACAAACACCATAAAACATAGGCTATAAACTTCAAATTATGTAATTTCATGATTTTTTGACATATAGTAGAAATTGAAGGCTATAATAGGCTTCAAAATGCGAGATTTCACTAATTTTCCTAAGAACACTATAAAACAAAGGCTATAGACTTCAAATTATGTAATTTCATGATTTTTTTTACATATAGTAGAAATTGTAGGCTATAGGCTTTAAAATGTGAGATTTCACTAATTTTCCTAGAAACACCATAAAACAAAGACTATAAACTTCAAATTATTTAATTTAATGATTTTTTTTACATATAGTAGAAATTGAAGGCTATAGGCTTTAAAATGTGAGATTTCACTAATTTTCCTAGAAACACCAAAAAACAAAGACTATAGACTTCAAATGTTGTAATTTTATGATTTTTTTTTACATATAGTAGAAATTGAATGCTATACGCTTTAAAATGTGAGATTTCACTAATTTTCCTGAAAACACCATAAAACAAAGGCTATAGATTTCAAATTATATAATTTCATGATTTTTTACATATGGTAGAAATTGAAGGCTATAGGCTTTAAAATGTGAGAATTCACTAATTTTCCTTTAAACACCAAAAAACAAAGACTATAGACCTTAAATGTATGATTTTTTTACATATAGTAGAAATTGAAGGCTATAGGTTTTAAAAAGTGTAATTTGACTAATTTTCCTAGAAACACCATAAAACAAAGGTTATAGACTTCAAATTATGTAATTTCCTGAAATTTTTTACATATAGTAGAAATTGAAGGCTATAGGCTTTAAATTGTAAGATTTCACTAATTTTCCTAGAAATTAAACACCATAAAACATTAGCTATAGATTTCAAATTATGTATTTCATGATTTTTTACATATAGAAGAAAATTAAGGCTGTATGCTTTTTTAAAATGTGAGATTTCACTAATTTTCCTTGAAACACCATAAAACATAAGCTATAGACAGTTTTTTGGATGATTGCTGCTTGAGCTGGGCTGTTTTATTTGTTATTGCAGTATTAGACGTTGTTTTTTTGTTAATTTTGCTTTTTAGTGTTGTGCTGTTTTGTTTGTTTTGTAGATGATGTTTTAGGATTTTGGCTGTATTACTGAGGAGTTTTCCTCATTTTGGATTGGCTGTACTTTACAGAGGGGTTTCCTCATCATATCGAAAAAAAAACATAAAAGTTATAGACTTCAAATTATGTAATTTCATGATTTTTTTACATATAGTAGAAATTAAAGGCTATAGGCTTTAAAATGTGAGATTTCACTAATTTTCCTAGAAACACCATAAAACAAAGACTATAGACTTCAAATTATGTAATTTCATGATTTTTTTACATATAGTAGAAATTGAAGGCTATAGGCTTTCAAATGTGAGATTCCACTAATTTTTCTAGAAACACCATAAAACAAAGACTATAGACTTCAAATTATGTAATTTCATGATTTTTTTACATATAGTAGAAATTGAACGCTATAGGCTTTAAAATGTGATATTTCACTAATTTTTCTCGAAACACCATAAAACAAAGACTATAGACTTCAAATTATGTAATTTCATGATTTTTTACATATAGTAGAAATTGAAGGCTATAGGCTTTAAAATGTGAGATTTCACTAATTTTCCTAGAAACACCAAAAAATAAAAACTATAGACTTCAAATGTTGTAATTTTATGATTTTTTTACATATAGTAGAAATTGAACGCTATAGGCTTTAAAATGTGAGATTTCACTAATTTTCCTAGAAACACCAAAAAACAAAGACTATAGACTTCAAATGTATGATTTTTTTACATATAGTAGAAATTGAAGGCTATAGGCTTTAAAAAGTGTAATTTCACTAATTTTTCTAGAAACATTATAAAACAAAGACTTCAAATTATTTAATTTCCTGAATTTTTTACATATAGTAGAAATGGAAGACTATAGGCTTTAAAATGTGAGATTTCACTAATTTTCCTAGAAATACCATAAAACAAAGTCTATAGACTTCAAATTATGTAATTTCCTGAATTTTTTACATATAGTAGAATTTGAAGGCTATAGGCTTTCAAATGTGAGATTTCACTAATTTTTCTAGAAACTCCATGAAACAAAGACTATAGACTTCAAATTATGTAATTTCCTGAATTTTTTACATATAGTACAAATTGAAGGCTATAGACTTTAAATTGTAAGATTTCACTAATTTTCTAGAAACACCATAAAACATTAGATATAGATTTCAAATTTTGCAATTTCAAGATTTTTTACATATAGAAGAAAATGAAGGCTATAGGATTTAAAATGTGAGATTTCACTAATTTTCCTAGAAACACCATAAAACAAAGACTATAGACTTCAAATTATATATTTTCCTGAATTTTTTACATATAGTAGAAATCGAAAGCGATATGTTTTAAAATGTGAGATTTCACTAATTTTCCTAGAAACACCATAAAACAAAGGCTATAGACTTCAAATTATGTAATTTCATGATTTAATTTGTTTACATATAGTAGAAATTTAAGGGTATATGCTTTAAAATGTGAGATTTCACGAATTTTTCTAGAAACCTTATAAAACAAAGACTATAGACTTCAAATTATGTAATTTCGTGACTATAGGCTTCAATTTCTACTATATTCTAAAAATTAAGTAATTCAATATTTTAAAGACTATAGTCTTTACTTTTATAAATTTTTTAGAAAAATAATGAAATCTCACTTTTTAAAGACTATACCCTTCAATTTCTACTATGTTCTAAAATTTAAGTAATTCAATATTTTAAAGACTATAGTTTTTACTTTTATAGTGTTTTTTAGAAAAATAGTTAAATCTCACTTTTTAAAGCTATAAGCCTTCAATTTCTACAAAGTTCTAAAAATTATATAATTCAATATTTTAAAGAGACTATAGTCTTTATTTTTATAGTGTCTTGAGAAAAATAGTGAAATCTCACTTTTTAAATCTTATAGCCTTCAATTTCTACCAAGTTTTAAAAAATATTTAATTCAATATTTTTAAGACTATAGTATTTACTTTTATAGTATTTCTAGAAAAATACTGAAATCTGACTTTTCAAAGTCTATAGTCTTCAATTTCTATTAAGTTTTAAATTTAAGTAATTCAATATTTTAAAGGTTATAGTCTTTACTTTTATAGAATGTCTAGTAAAATAGTAAAATCTCACTTTTTAAAGTCTTTATCTTAAATTTCTACTAAATTCTAAAAATTAAATAATTTAATATTTTAAAGACTATAGTCTTTACTTTTATAATATTTCTAGAAAAATTCTGAAATCTCACTTTTTAAAGTCTATAACCTTCAATTCCTACTAAGTTCTAAAAATTATGTAATTCAATATTTTAAAGATTATAGTCTTTACTTTTATTGTGTTTCTAGAAAAATAGTGATATCTCAATTTTTAAAGTTTATAGCCTTCAATTTCTACTAAGATCAAAAAATTAAGTAATTAAATATTTTAAAGACTATAGTCTTTTCTTTTATTGTGTTTTTTAGAAAAATAACGAAATTTCACTTTTTAAAGCATATAGCCTTCAATTTCTACTAAGTTTTGTAAATTATGTAATTCAATATTTTAAAGACTATAGTCTTTATATTTATAGTGTTTCTGAAAAAAATAGTGAAATTTCAGTTTTTAAAGTTTATGGCCTTCAATTTCTACCAATTTCTTAAATTTAGTAATTCAATATTTTAAAGAATATAGTCTTTACTTTTATAATGTTTTTAGAAAAATAGTGAAATTTCACTTTTTAAAACAATAGCCTTCAATTTTTACCAAGTTCTAAAAATTATGTAATTCAATATTTTCAAAACTATAGTCTTTACTTTTATAGTATTTCTAGAAAAATAGTGAAATGTAATTTTTCAAAGTCTATAACCTTCAATTTCTTCTAAATTCTAAATATTAAGTAATTCAATATTTTAAAGATTATAGACTTTATTTTTATAGATTTTGTTAGAAAATAGTAAATCTCACTTTTAAAGCCTATAGCCTTCAATTTCAATGAAGTTCTAAAATTTAAGTAATTCAATATTTTAAAGGCTTATAGTCTTTACTTTTATAGTGTTTTTAGAAAAATAGTTGAAATCTCAATTTTTAAAGCCTTCTACTATATGTAAAAATTTCATATGATTAACTATTTTAAAGCCTATAGTCTTTAATTTAAATTACAGCAAAAAGATTACAAATTCTCTCATTTTAAAATATATATCCTTCCATTTTTACTGTACGTAAAATATTTATATTATTCAATATTTTAAAGGGTATACCTTAATGCTAAACCCTTAATATGATCCTACTTAAATAAGTTCTCTAACAAAGGATTAAATATTTATCTGTACGGGGTCAAGACAAATTCATATTAATAATAGATCTCGTATATAAATCTTACATACATATGCAATATGAAATAAAATAATAGGAATCGGTTATCTCAGGGTATAGATATATATGATCAAACCTATATTTTATAACACTGAATAAGACCATACAAGAGACTATTTTAGTTTATTATATTATACAGAAAATTCTCCCTAATTGAATTCACAGATCGAGTAGCTCTTTTCTGTCAATTTTAAAGACTATCTGCATGTGTGCCTTTTATTTGAGTTTGACCCTTTCTCTTCATTGAATATTATATTTATTTGGTGTTTAAAGGCCCATTTATTTGATTTGATTAGTCTCAATTTACCAAACTCATATCCATTCTTGACATCTTCAAAGTTCAAACCCCTCCCTTTTGCATCAAAGACATTTAATTTTCTGAATCATCAATGTAAAAGTATTTACAGTATCAATGGATTCTAGTTAAACTCTAGAGTTAGAAGTTGTGTATAGGAATGGAAAAAATCCATAGACTAATATTGGTAGGAATTATTTATGATGAGGACAAGTATAAGAGTTACTCCCTCCGTTTTTTTTTTAATTGTCCAATTTAGAAATGCGTGTTTTTTCTTTTAATTGTCCATTTCAAATTTTGAGACAAAATTTATTATTTTCTCCTCCTTTTACCCCTATTTAATACTATTCACTAATTTCTTTTACTCTTTTACCAAGTAGAGTAATAAAGGGTAATTTAGTAAAATAAGTGTACATTTTGTTAATTTTTATACAACATCAATCATTTCCTAAATACCCGCACACATTTAAAATTGGACAATTAAAAAGAATGAAGGGAGTAATTTAGTTCCTACGAGAATAAGGATGAAGTCCACATTTAATAAATGAAATAGTTGAGATCTCCATCTCATAGAGACTCCTCAAATCCTCATAAACAAGAATTTATATAAATGTCATTTCCATCTCCATCTCATTCCTAGTTATGTGTATATCTTGTTCTTTCCTTCTCAAATTTAGAAAAGTAAAACATACACCAAATTTCTATTTTGCCATGTATTTATCTCCAACACTAAACACTTTTTTTTGTGTCTTTCCATCTTTGATTTCTGTTTCTTATCTTTGGATCAAATATAACCTCAATGTGTACTCTACAATCATGTACAACTATTCACCCTATTTTGCAATATTTAAAATTACAGAAAAATGTTTTTGAAATAAATGATAATGCAAAAATATATACTTATTGATAACATATTGAATGAATGTGATTAAGAAGTGTGCAAAAAATTCTTTGATTGATGGTAAACCTTAGCGTACCTTTTCCATTCATAATAAGCCACCTATTTTGTATATATGTTTCCTTTCTGAAAAATTTCTTCCTTGGTGGAGACCAAAGGCTTTGACTTCATAGGGTGTGAAACATGCAATCTTGCTAAGATTATAGCGACCACAGCTAAGCAAATTAAATTTAAATAATTCGAGGCATCATATGTTGCTGTGTGCAGTTAAGATGACATGTTCTATCCAATTATTTTTCCCAAACTTTTTCTTTTTAATATATAATAATCATTTACCAAACCTTGTGTTGCTTGTTGTAGCCACTTGAGGCAACTGTGTTATCGCTAATAAGATATTCCATGTTGTAGGACCTCAAGAAAATATGCCGGATTTAAATCCAGTTTACATGAGAATATGTATAAATTAAATCCAAAAAAAAATCAACCACGTCTGTCCCCTGAAAATGTACAGAACCGATGAATTTAAGCAATTAAACTATAAAGTAAAAAATAGTTCAAACTCTATTAAACAATTAATTCAACCAAACCAACCTTAATCCGAATTCTCGGAAGCTGTCTGGTTTAATATTAACAAGGAAGGAAAAGGTTCATATATATATGAGGGGCTCGAAGAGTAAGTATATATATATATATATGAGCTGCCCAAGTAGGTATGAATATTGAATTCAAAACAATTACAGTAAAGTCAGGACAAAAGAAACTTAGACACACTCCAACGCAATCGGACAATGTGGCCACTAGCTACTTTCAAACTCCAACGCAACAGTAAGTAGTGACGCCATGTCTTTAAGCAATGTGCACTACGACTGTCATCTCCTTCTCTTGCACCGTGTATCGCCGCTCTGTATCGTTTAACTTGCGGCTCTCGAAGGCAATAGGATGAGAGAGACAGAGTAGGGTTAGCGTATGGACGGACTAGGGAAGAAGACAGAGAAAGAGAGAGAGAGAGAAAAGTAGTCGTGGGGTTTGAAACAATCTTGAGGAAGAAGACCAATCTTGAAGCACAGGGCGGGTTCAGATATTTGGGTCTGTCCCTCTTTTTATAGATGCAAAATGGAAATTTATTTGGGCCTCTCATTAATTGCTCTTTATGGGCCCTTCGGTCTTCTTTGGCCACCTGGCAAAATCATTCTTTTCTACAGAATCGTTATACAACAGTTGTCAGCTGTCAATGAGTTCCACCAACAAATAATACAGCTCATTACCAAAAAAAAAAAACAAATAATACAGTTGTTATTTTCGTTATACTACATATGACATATACAATATATAATTAAAATTTTAAACGTATTTATTTGAAAATAGGCATTTCATGCACTATTAATTCCTCTTTATTGAATGTATTTTCTTTTTAAAGTTCTCTATTGAGGATTTTTTTTAAATATTCAACTAGACTTGCGTTAAGTTAGACTAATGTAATATGGGATTTTTTCCCCCATTAAATACATAAAATGCATTAATTCTACAAACAAGCAAAGAGAAACAATAATTCCAACGATGTCCTGTTTTGGGATTTGTTAGGGGAAATCGTAGGAGTCCCACGATTTCACCGGAAATGAACTGAAATCGTAGGACCCCTACGATTTCAGGCTGAATTGGCTGAAAATTCACACTATGCACTCATACATCACCAAGGATCAATTGAAACTAATAGTCGGGGTAGTGTAATTTTCAAATCACCCAGTACTATTGGTTTCATTCTTAATGAATCAGTTACTTTTGGTGAGCTGGAGAGTCAATTGGTTGAGGAATTAAGAGTTGAGAACGTGAAAAAAATCACTCAATTGTTCTATCGAGTGCCAGTTACAATTGGTCTTGGTAGGGTGGAGTTTGGATGTCAGCAATTGCGGGACGATAGGGATATTCATAGAATGTTTTTCTCTCACAATACTTTTCCAGAAATTAGAGCTATAGAGCTATTTGTCGTGTTAGAAGACACGATTAGCTCACACGGATCCGTACCAAATCCTGCACGTGCATCACCTTCCGTGGCTCCTGCAAATGTTACTGGAGGAGATATCGGTTCTGATGAAGAAGATGATAATGATATCGCAGACATAGCAGGTAAGTATAATTTATTAATTTGATATGTTTTTTTTTTATAAAAATATGTTATGAAATTATTTTATAATGTAGAAAATTGATAGGTGGTTACCATAAATTAATTTGAATTGTTTTATTAATTTGAATTGTTTTATGTTAGGAAATGATTTTATTACGTAGAAAATTAATAGGTGGTTAGCATAAATTAATTTTAATTGTAGCAATAGTTTAATTGTATTTTTTTATTTAATATTGTATATATAGTACCATAAATTTATAATTTGAAATGTTTTATAGAAATATGTTAGGAAATGATTTTATTACGTAGAAAATTAATAGGTGGTTAGCATAATTTAATTTTAATTGTAGCAATAGTTTAGTTTAATTCTATTTTAGGAAATTATTTTATTACGTAGAAAATAAATATAGGTGATTAGCATAATTTAATTTTAATTGTAGCAATAGTTTAGTTTAATTCTATTTTTTATTTCATATTGTATATATAGGAGGTACATAGGAGTTAATAAATGCTGATAAAATTATAATAATAATATTATTAGATTAATTTTTTTTTTTGTTTTATGTATTATCTATTGAATGTCTATATTTATAGGGGATGGACACATTGATCTTGCAATTCAAATTGCACAACCAGTGAATGTTGAACCTTCTCCAATTCAGAATAATCTTCAGTTCCAACACATAGATTATGTTGCTGATGAAGGAGTCGATATTAGGGGAGATGATGATGATGATGATTTGCAAGCTGAGGATGTTTTATTACAACAATTGAGTGATGAAGAGGTTGCTGCAGAGGCTGATGTTCTCCCACAGTCTCAGCCTGTGCAATCACAAGCACGTGGTGGACATGTGCACCAGTCTAGGACCGCAAGTATGATTCGTGGTGTCCCTGAACATTACACCAATTTGAATTTGGATGCAGAGGCCCCCATAGTTCTACACAACCTTCAGTAGAATCTGGGACTTCAGATGGGGAGACTGAATTTTTCGTTGGTCAGATTTTTCCAGACAAGGAATCAGCAGTGTATGCCGTGAAGAATTATAGTATAAAGAGGCGTGTTCAATACAAGGTCCGGGAATCTGACCACATTAAATATCATGGGAGATGTGTAAAGTATGGTGATGGATGCAATTGGAGCATACGTGTGAGCTATAGGAAAAAAAAAGGCAATTGGGAGGTCCGAAAGTACACTGCACCACATACTTGTGTCTTTGAACAAATCTTGCAGGTTCACCCTCAGCTGGACAGCGCAGTGGTATGTGATTTAATTTTTCCTATGGTCAAGAATGACCCTAATGTTCCAGTAAGAGTTTTGCAAGGTGCAGTGGAGTCAAAATTCAATTTCAAAATATCATATAAGAGAACTTGGCTTGCGAAACAGAGAGCAATTGCAAAAATATATGGAGATTGGGAACAATCATACAATGAACTCCCTAGGTGGTTGTTGGGTGTTCAACAGTTCATGCCAGGTACAATATATTTTGTGCGTGTGTTTTGCGATTTAAGTTACATATTTGATATTTGTTGGGTATTCTGATGAATTGCTAATGTTACAAAAATGCATATTGCTTTTCCTTAGGTACCATATTTTCATTGCAGACTAAACCTTATTATGTGGGTAATTTGGTTGATCGTAGTTGTGTAATGTTTCACCGTGTATTCTGGACTTATCCTTCATGCATAGAAGCATTCAAGTGGTGCAAGCCTTTTATATCTATTGATGGGACCCATCTCTATGGCAAATATCACGGGGTGTTGTTGATGGCAATTGCCCAAGATGGGAATTCAAACATATTGCCTGTTGCGTTTGCCTTAGTTGAAGGAGAAACACGGGAAGCATGGTCATTTTTTCTGACTTTATTACGACAACATGTCACCCCACAGGATGATATTTTGGTTATTTCTGACCGACACGGTGCTATAAAATCTGCTTTGAATGCAGAAGGAAGTGGATGGCAACCTCCGAGAGCATATCATGCTTATTGCATTCGACACATTGTGGCTAACTTTGCGCTGCAATTTAAGAACAAAGATGCAAAGAGAATATTGACCAATGCTGCATACGCAAAGTCTGAGCGAGATTTTTTATATTACTTCTCACAATTGAGGGATGAGAGTGCAGCTATGTGTACTTGGGTGGACCGTATTCCTCGGTCTAAGTGGGCGCAATATGCTGATGAGGGTCGCAGGTATAACATTTATTGATAAGGAATATTGTTGCATTGTTTTTGTTATTTTTACTGAATATGTCATCAACATTCTTCAAATGTCACAGGTTTGGACACATGACTACAAATCTTTCTGAATGCATCAATGCTGTAATGAAGGGAACCCGTAATCTGCCTATCACTGCTATTGTCCAAGCGACATATTATCGTTTGGCACATTTATTTGTCAAAAAAGGAAGAGAAGCACAAGGACAGATTGCGGGTGGTCATAGGTGGTCACAACATCTTTTGAGGGCGATCCAGGAGTCTAGCCAGAAGATCGGTCGTATGACAGTGACTGCTCTGACCAGAGATAATGTTTCTTTTATGGTGTCTGAGATCGAGACCGGTCACACTTATAGGGTCAACCTTCATAACAGAACATGTGATTGTGGGGGTTTTCAGGCGCTACATTATCCTTGTTGTCACGCTTTAGCTGCATGTGCTGATGCTCGTGTGCAGTGGGGTACCTATACCCACCAATGTTACAGCATGGATTGGGTGTTCAATGGTTATCGACACGAGTTTACTGTCATTCCCGATCAATATTTCTGGCCACAGTACGATGGTGCATACATCCGGCCAGATCCAGCTCTTCGTAGGGCAACAGAGGGACGTCCTGTATCCACCAGGATTCGAAACGGCATGGACGAGACAGAGGAAAATCATCCAAAACGTTGTGGGATATGCAGAAATCCTGGTCATACTCGCAAGACATGCCCAACTCTGCGTGCATCATCTTCTGCTGGTCCTTCTTAGATGACTTGTGATATTTGTCCACTGTGGTTGTTGATACTTCTTATTGATGTTTGTTTGCAGTTTTACTTTTTATTTGTTGTCTATTATTCCTTTTGCTCTACATTTAATCGAAGTTTAACGTAGATATTAAACCATAGAAATTAAATACATTAATTCGAATATAACGTACAATTTAAAAAACTAGCGAAAGAACCGAAATTAAAAAAACGGAATAAACCATATTTTAGGACGAAACATACAACTAAGTTAGTCGTCAGCTAAACTACTGTCTCCTTCATCTCCTTCAGAGTCGTACGAGACTTCAACCTCATTTTCGTCAAATATCTCAACGTCAAATGTATTTTCTTCATCATAGTGGAGTCATACCGTGTAACCATAACACATTGAAAAATGTTGTACAAAATCCTTCCAACCGTCTGTGAACCATACCTTGTCACCTCTTTTTGCACATTTTATTTGCCATTCTGTTCCGGACGGAGTTTTCAATTTGATTTGAGTAGGTAATCGTCTTCGATATTTTTCTGCAAATGTCGGTGTAAGTTCCTACAAATTAACACATTTTCAAATGTTTAACTGAATTTTGTATTTAATTAATATATGAAAAAATACTTACAGTTTTTTCTTCAATTTCCGATCTTATCCATACCACCGTTACATTGTAAGGAATAGGTTCTATGGGGGGAGAAAAATTCATGATTAATAGTGAAGTGTGCAATCCTAACATCTGAGTTGTGTTATTTATAAAAGTAGTACTTAATTGAAATCGTAGGATTGCTGCGATTTCTTAACGTTTTATATGCATTATTATCGTAGGATTGCTGCGATTTCTTAACTTTTCCTGTGTACTGAAATCGTAGCATTGTTGCGATTTGTAAACGTTTTGTGTGCATAAAATTCGTAGGATTCCAACGGTTTGGTAACGTTTTGTGTGCATTAAAATAAAAATAAAAATACAAAAAGTAAACATATAATAAAATTAATACAAATACAAATATGTAAAGTCTCTAATGGTCTCTAATGAAAGGTACTAAAATAAAAATCAAATACAAATACAATAAGTCTGTAACCAAAATAAATACAAATACATATAAAACAAAAAAAAAATCAATCGCCTCTATCCCTCGTCGGATGTGGTACAATATGTGAGCCTGTGAGACAAGTACGCCGCCTGATCTGGCGCCTAGGTCGACCCTGATCAGGTGGCTGTCGCTGTGGCTGTGGCTCTGGCTCTGGCTCTGCCTGTGGCTCTGGCTCTGGCTCTGCCTCTGGTTGTGGCTGTGGCTGTGGCTGTAGCTGTGGCTCTGGATGTGGTGGCGGTCCATGTAACGCAGATGCAGGTGTACCAGACATAATATCAAACGATGCCTGGTTCAGGTCCAACTGAGCACCTCGTGCTGGGGTAATAACATCACCACCGCTATGGAGCTGTCGACGAAGATATGCATCAAACATATCAAGATCATCATCAGTGATGGATATACCAATATCGTCCACTAACTCCATCGTCGGCCTATAACAATCACTGTCTCCCCCTGCTGCAGCCTGCGAGCTCGATCCAGGTGCATCACGCGAGCTCGATCCAGGTGCATCGCGCGAGCTCTGCCCAGGACCACTCCTCCAATCTGACGATAATCCAGCAAAAAACATAGATCCTCCAGCAGCTACCCTAGACTCAAAGTGCATCTCTGTCTGCGTATCCGGTGCGACATGCGACTGCTGGGGCAACTGGGACTGCGGCGGTATCTGGGTACTAGTCCGGGACTGCGGCCGAGTCTGCGACTGCGGCCGAGTCTGCGACTGCGTCTGAGTCTGGGTCTGGCGCGGAATAAAGTAGTCACCCACATCCGCAGTCCCAATAGGGTACTGGCGTCTGCTCTGACGTGTGCCCGTCCGTGCTCTCGTGCGTGCACGTCTCCTATCAGGGGCTGCTGGTGGGTGTGGAATCTGAGGACCTGCACCAAGGCCAACTCCATCAGGCAACCCTGGAGGGATCTCGTCTGGGCCAGGGGACCTCCGCCTAGATATCTAAACGGACTCAAGGACCACCACTGAAGATACTCTGCTGAAGGACGATAATCATGTGTCATCATCCCAGTGAACACACGATCGTATCGATCTCCCCATATATCATAATAATCTCTGTGCTCCCTCGGCCACCATCTCGAGGGACGTCCTCTCCCATCAATGCCATGAACGCGGCTGAGGTCAGCCGGAGGAGATGGGATATGCTGCATCATGTGGAACTGCCTCAACACACGATCAGGCTGATGATACTCTACTATCTCGAACGAAAGCAAGGGAATAACTGAACGAAACAGCACAAAGTGCTGCTGGACATGATCCGGAACAATCTGCATCACGTCCATGTCAGAATATGGTGTCCATCGGAACTGCACAAATGTTTCACTCAACATTAGATTAATGATGACGAAGAATATGGCACAATGTTACATACAAACATATGAACAAACATTTAAACAATGTGACACTTACCCCATCCATAGAGATGAAATCCAGTATCCGTCGATACTGCACCAACCGTGCACTGTTATCTCCGCGAGATGACCGGAGACCGCCCCACCTAAGCAACTCAAACATATGTACACAATTAGATAGTTAGGACAATACTGAGTACTACATTAAATTAGATATAATATAATGAAACAAAGATTGTACCTCCCAGCGAGCGGAAAGAAAAGATCATCAAAATGTGCCGGTCGTAGTGAGGGGATGCGATAGTACGCCCAAGAAACAAGCAGTGACAAGCAAGAACCAGTGTCAGTCACTGTGTACTTCGTCGCTCGACACATAGTCCTATACAAACAGGCAAGAACAGCGCCTCCCAAACACATCTGACACACATCTCCTGAAATCCTCGAGCAAAGGTAGAAATTTCAGGTGAACACGAGCACTAGACTTATCGGGGAACAGAAAGCCCCCGATAAGTCTCATAATGTAAGCTCTGACATGCCGCTCGATCACCACCGGAGATGCTGAAGGAACTAACTGCGACTCTGGAAACTGTGTCTCGAACCAAGGAATACTAACAGAACTCCCGTCACGCTCCTCAACAGGGGGGATAACACCGAGTAGAGACTGACAAAAATCCCAGATGTCGCGGCCCTGGTGGTGTTCCGGCCAATGACCGATGCAACCAGAAACTGGCTCCCCATCAATACGTAAACCCAGCTGCACTGCTACATCCTCCAGAGTGATGGTAGCCTCACCATATGGTAGGTGGAAAGTATGAGTCTCTGGATGCCAACGCTCAACCAAAGCGCTAACCAGACCGTAGTCACAGTCGAATGTACGATGACATAACTGTGCTACCTCCCAAAAACCGGCTGTGCGTAAATGATACTCTAATAAAGGGTGCGGCCTAGGTGCGCCACAAGATCTAACTCGTAGTACACGTGGAGGCTAGCGAATAAAATTAAAAAATTATAATTAATAAAATCTACAAAACATTAGAAAATTAAAATATAATTGAAAATCTAACTAATCCTAAAAGAACTAAAATTTATGCTTTATTTATTATTAACAATTAAATTCAATTAATAATAACTAAAGCATATTATTAACAGCTAAATTAAATTTATAAAATTTAACAATTGTATTATATTAATAATAACTAAAGCATAAATTATTAAAAGTTAAATTAAATTAATAATTACTAAACCATATTATATATTATTAACAATTAAATTCAATTAATAATAACTAAAGCATATTATTAACAGCTAAACCCTAAACCCTAAACCCTAAACTAAATTTATAAAAACTAAAGAATTATTTTATTAACAGTTAATATAACTAAAACATAATATTACTATTAACAGTTAAATTAAACTAATAATCACTAAAAATAAATTATTAATAGTTAAATTAAATTAAATTAATAATCACTAAAAATAAATTATTAATAGTTAAATTAAATTAATAATAACTAAAGCATAAATTATTAATAGTTAAATTATAATAATAATAACTAAAGCATAAATTATTAATAGTTAAATTATAATAATAATAACTAAAGCATAAATTATTAATAGTTAAATTATAATAATAATAACTAAAGCATATATTATTAATAGTTAAATTATAATAATAATAACTAAAGCATAAATTATTAATAGTTAAATTATATAATAATAACTAAAGCAATTCATTATTAACAATTGTATTATATTAATAATAACTAAAGCATAAATTATTTAAAGTTAAATTAAATTAATAATTACTAAACCATATTATATATTATTAACAATTAAATTCAATTAATAATAACTAAAGCATATTATTAACAGCTAAACCCTAAACCCTAAACTAAATTTATAAAAACTAAAGAATTATTTTATTAACAGTGAATATAACTATTAACAGTTAAATTAATAATCACTAAAGCATATTATTATTAACATATAAATTAAAAATAACTAACCACAGCCGCTAATTTCCGTGCAATATGAAACGGTGACGTAACTCCGAAATTTTCTTGTGCCATCGGGAACTACTAGTATCAACTCAAATTAAATTTTTCAAAGAAATTAGAGAGAGAAAGGCGGAAGTTGAAGAGAGAGAAGCAGAAGAATTGAAGAGAGAGAAGGGGAAATGCGAGTGAAATCGTAGGGATGAGGGCCTTATATAGCACTTTGAAATCGTAGGATCCCTACGATTTCAATGGAAATCATTTGAGCTGAAATCGTAGGATCCCTACGATTTCTAGAGACAAAAAAAATTGAGCTGAAATCGTAGGATCCCTACGATTTCAATGGAAATGGAGTTGAACTGAAATCGTAGGATCCCTACGATTTTCCCTAAGAAACACGAAAACAGGACAACGTTGGAATTATTGTTTCTCTTTGCTTGTTTGTAGAATTAATGCATTTTTGGGTTTTATTAGGGGAAAAAATCCATGTAATATGGCTCCATAAAAAAAAAAAAGGAAAAATCTTGGTGCACAGTAAAAAATCAGTGAAAATAATTAATAGAATGTGCACAATATATAATATGTAATATGCATACAAGTATATTATATTGCACACATTATATCTTACATGTTATATACAACATATATCACATGTGCAATATAATTTTTCTTTATAGCATACGGTACACGCTGTGCATAATATATGATCTATGTTGTGCACACCATGTAATATTTGTTGTGCACATTATATAATATTTATTGTGCATGACATATTGATTGTTTTGACTGTTTTTTCATTGTATATATAACAATGCTCCAAAAAATATTAAAAAATCATATTAAGATTTAAGAGATATCCATGTCCAAGTCATGTTGAAAGTGTATTCAATTGTGTGGATCATGTGTCCCAAGTTGAAAAAGAATCAAATTTTTAATTGGATACATACACTTTTATCGTGTGGGTGTTTTTAGAGCAGCTACTCAATGTATGAACTATTTATTAACAAAAGTACTATTTGATCCTCCAACTTTTTTAAACATCCAAACATCATGTCCAAATAACATATTATAAGAAGTGTGAATTGTAGGAAGCTAGTGCACTTAACCAATAGAACAGAGCAGAACTAGTTCACCATTTTTTAAAATGGCATAAGAAAATGTGAGGAGATAATTAATCAGGGACCTGCAACATGCTCTATAGGATTATCCCATTTCAAAAATGCAATTTCTGCTACATTCCATAAACTCATTCAATTTTCTCTTATTTATCTCCTGATGTTCAATATAATAGTACATCAACATCAAAAGTAAAAAAAACATTCACCTATGAAGAGCAAAATTGAAACATGTCTGGGTAAGAAGATCGGATGAAGTGAGTCCTTTGTGTTACAAATCATGATGATAATTCAGAATAATAAATAGAGAAAAGCAATATATTGATATTAGTGGAAATATAATACAATGATGTTCTTGGTTATTTTGATAGCATAAGCTAATACAATGCAATTTATAGAACAAACAGAGGGGCTATTGGAAGGTGCAAATGGGAGACAAGGTTTAGTGTATTAGGTTCAGTGGGAGAAGTTGGTGATGATGATAATGTAGTGGTAGGGTAGAGTGTTCTACTTCTAATACTTCTAACATCCCCCCTCAAACTCAAGTGGACGGAAGACAACTTGAGTTTGCAATCTATTACAACAACAAGAAATACAAATACAAAATACAAACAACAATATGACATGAAAAAAAATATATGATAATTCGGTGACCGGAGAGGTGCAATCAATACTGCCAGAGAAGTCGGGAAGAGTAAAACTTCTTGAGAAATCGACGATCCTGATGCGGTCGATGACACAACACTGTGTCGAAGAGGTGACTGACTTACAAAAGCAGATCGTGAAACGGGAGATTGATGCGGAGAGTTGGCGGAAGCAACACGGAGTCTAGACGGAACCAAAGTAGTAAAAAAGCATCTGGGCGTAACCAGGAAAAGTAAAAGAAAGTATGGACGGAACCAAAGTAGTAAAAAAGTATCTGGGCGTAACCAGGAAAAGTAAAAGAAAGTCTGGACGAAACCAGATAACAATCGGAAGTCTGGGCGGAACCAGATAGCAACGGGAAGTCTGGACGGAACCAGATAACAACGGGAAGTCTGGGAGGAACCAAATAGCAACGGGAAGTCTGGACGGAACTAGATAGCAACGGGAAGTCTGGGCGGAACTAAATAGCACGGAAAGTCTGAGCGGAACCAGGTAGAAATATATCGGGCAAAAGCTGGTAAGCAAAAGACCTGAACAAAACCAAGTAATCAACGGAGTCTGAGCGAAATCAGGAAAATAACGGGACTTGGATGAAATCGGGTAAGAACATCGGGACCTGGGTGGAACCAGGTAAACAGGAATGAGGCCTGGGCGGAACCAGGTAAGCAACAAAAGTGTTTGGCCGGAACCAAGAAGCAGTGATGAAGACCAACAATATCTAAATACAGTACAATCGGGGTAGAATTCGGAGAAACGGAGCTCAAAAATGGAATCAGAACGTCGGAAAACCTAAAAGATGAGTTTTTTTTTTTTAAATAAATTTCAGTGTGCCACGTCAGCATGTCACGTTAGCACAGGATGACACGTGGCGCTTCGTGATTGGGACACATCAGCGATAGCGCCACGTCAGCAAAGAAGGGAAGTGTCCGCGGGTTATTGGTTCGGGTCGGGTCTGGAGCGGGTCAGATTGGCTGGGTCTGCCACGTGGCGGACTGCAGAGCGTTGGATCCATGATATGTTAATTTACGGCTAGGATCGGGTTTTAAGATGGATGTCTAGTGGCCGTTGGATCAGATCAGGAGCTTCTGATCTAACGGATTGGATCAAAGCGGGTTAGGAAGCTGGACGGTTCGGGTTGGAAGCCGGGTCTGAGTCTTCTTCTCCACCCGGAATCGAGGCTCCAACCCGCAGAGATCTACGCGGCGCGTGAGAGCGCGTGGGCTGCCGGAACGGAGTGCGGTTTGGATGACGTGGTCGGCGGAGTGCGGCTGATTGAATGGTGGTGGTTTCGTCGTCAACGGAGGCTTGGAAATCGCAAAACGGAGCCGGAACAGAGAAAGGAAATGGAGAGAGATTTGTGGCTGTCGGCGGCGCGTGTGAGGGCGTGAGAAGGCTTCTGAGGTCGCGATTTTGGTGGCGAGATCGGCGGAGGAAGGCAGAGTCAATGGTGGTGGTGGTTTGTTGATTTGAGCAACGGAAGCAAGTTAAGGTGAGTAAAAACAGGATCAGGAAAAACATAAACATTCAACATTTTCTCTCTTAACAGAGAGTTGCAGCAACAAAACAATCACAAATTCATGGAGGATACCATGGCTCTGTAACCATGTTACAAATCATGATGATAATTCAGAATAATAAATAGAGAAAAGCAATATATTGATATTAGTGGAAATATAATACAATGATGTTCTTGGTTATTTTGATAGCATAAGCTAATACAATGCAATTTATAGAACAAACAGAGGGGCTATTGGAAAGTGCAAATGGGAGACAAGGTTTAGTGTATTAGGTTCAGTGGGAGGAGTTGGTGATGATGATAATGTAGTGGTAGGGTAGAGTGTTCTACTTCTAATACTTCTAACACTTTGGACATACGGACACATGTGTAAAACTTCGTATACTATGTAAAACTTGGTACCAAAGTTTCATAAAACCATTTGGCTAAATGAACCTGAAAGAATTTAAATAGACCTGTAAAAATTAAATTCGATTAAGGTTCCTTCAAAAAAAAAAAAAAAAAAAAAAAAAAGAATCCATGGTGCACCGCATCACACCACCGCAGCCTCAGTCTTTACCCGCGAACCTTCGTCGTGGAACCACAAAGCATCACCCGCTAAGCCAGAGCTCCGTGCCTCCTCCCTTCCCGAACCAGAGATGAGCAAAACGTCTCCTCAATCACAAGCTATTTATAGACACCAAGGTAAATAAAAATGGCGGGCTCAATTTTTGAAAATAAAATTGATGAAAAGTGAATGAAAACTTGATAGGAAGATTGGGAACTTACAGTGCTGGAGAAGCTAGAAACAAAATCCTGATGGAAATTCCTATGAGTATGACACGTAGGATTATATCCCATCATCTAAGTGCTGGAGGAACGGGTTGTATGAATAGATAAAGGATAGGACCAACCTGCAAATTTTGGATGGTTGAATCTAGCTGTTGTATATGCAACTTCTGATCTTGCTCTATCTGTTGAATCAATTTTCTTATTGTTTCTTGAATCTTTCTTTATTTGTATGAATCAAGTTAGCATAAGAATAGCATGATGTTAGCATAAGAAGAATGAAAATGGTGAAAGAATAGAATTATTTACTCAAGAATGCAAAATGAGGTTGGGTTTGACAGAGAAGGAGTGTGAGCATCCCTCAAGATTGCGTTTCTTGGAAGCATCAAGTGAATCATCGTTACACGGAAATGGAGAGAAGATGTGTGTGTGTGTGAGACAGAGAGAGAGACAGAGTAGGGTTAGCATATGGACGGACTGGGAAGAAGACAGAGAGAAAAGTAACTGTGGGGTTTGAATCAATCTTGGGGAAGAAGACCAATCTTGAAGCACAGGGCTTCAGATATTTGGGTCTGTCCCAACACATACTCTTTTTATAGATGGAAAATACAAATTTATTTGAGCCTCTCATTAATTGCTAGTTATGGGCCCTTCGGTCTTCTTTACCCTTTCCCTCCCTTTCTTTTATTCTTTCTTTAAATTCTTCTTTAATCCTAAATTTCTAATTTCAAATGTCTTTCTAATGTTTAATTTTTTTTTATTTTGTTCTCTTTTTCTCAAATTATATTATTTTAAGCAAAAAAGACAATAAATCAAACGGACAGTAAAAGGAATAGAATTTAATTTTCATTCAATGTACATTTTTTTATACAGTCATTCAATCATGTGTTGTCATGTCAGTCATGATTGTGTTTTCTCTCTCTCACTACCTAAAAAGTCATACAAACGAAGTATTTTAATTGGACAACAGTGTATAATACTGTCAGTGCATCAAAATTAAACTCAAAGAAATAAAGATTGAACCGACCCATATTTATTAATCAGAAAATATTAATGTACAATACTAAATTTATACTACTTATAAAGAGAATATCTAAAAAGTTGGTTACTTTTTGGTCTCTCAAAATAGATTAAAAAAATTAAAAAAAAATTAAAATAACTACATTTGTATCTTCTATTATTCAAATTTTCTACCAAAAGTAACTACCGTTTTATACTAATATTTTAATGAATCAAAATGAAATTTAAGATAACTTTAATTAATTTAAATAGTATTATTTTATAAAAAATTTGTCAATAAAATTAAATTAAATTAAATAATATTATTTTATAAAATATTCATCAAAAAATAGAAAAAGCGACTTGACAGGCACGGAAGTGTCTGTCGAGTTGCTAGTACTAATAATATATTTTCCAACGTATATCTATAACTTAATTACTCAAAACTACACTGTAGTATAATTTACTTTATTACGTGACTGCCAAAAACAAATTTCAATTATTCAACACCTAATGTTGTGGAATTCTTGATTATCTTTTATTTTCTTTATAAAACCCATTGTTTTTATCTCTTCTTGCCTCTCTTTCTCTACAGTTTTTTGATTAAGCAATGATAAAAGAGGAAATAAGTGAAACAAATAAGAAGATTTGAACTGTCTATTATGTTCATGCTGAAGAATCAATTTTAACAATAATTTTTGTGATACTTAATGATTTTTTTTTTTATCATATAACATAATCTTTACTCATCCCATGTTATTTCAGTTATAAACAAGAATATTATTTTTTTTCATATTATATCTCATTCTGCTCAACGAACACATTATATATAATTAAATGAATATATATTACAACTTAAAATAGACACAGTAGATAATACTTAAGTCATAAAATTATTTATTAGTAAATAAACACATTTATATTGTAACTGAATATATAATACAATTCAAAATGAACACATACATACATATATTGCAATTGAACACATAGTACAATGTAAAGTGAACGCATAATACAATGCAAAATTAACACATACATATACTTTACCGAAACACATAATGCAATGTACCAATATGATTCATCTCATGTTTTAAATAAATTACCAGAACACAAAATTAACAAGCAAATTTTAGTAATCTCATGTTTTAAAAACACAAATTCACCTTCAGTTCTAAAGTTTTCTTTTTTTCTAAAAAAATTCGTGCCTTTATAATTCAAAATCTCAAAAATGGGAAGGGTTGACCAAAGGCTCATTAAATAATAACGACATTTTAACAGGAAAAAAATTGCTGCTTTTCTATCATTATTTTTTTTTCAAAGCTGAATAATATTATCAACATAAGCTGTACAAACAACAAATCACCTCTAAATTTACAACCTCTCAAGCGAATTAGCTTATTCATGATGGGGAAAAAATCATTCTGAACCTGATCAGTAAGATCCTACGAAAACAAATGAAAACAACATACACTACACAATGCTCCTACAAATGTGAACCTCCATATCAAATCAATCTAGCTCTCAAGGGATAAAACAAGGTTGGGATTTTTCATTCCTGTCTGATGTACGGGGAAGAACTCATTTCTGTACTGTAAAAGGACTCTTCATTGATTTCATACACATCATCATCCTTCTCATCATCCCATTTGATGATCTCCCTTATGTATTTGAATGCCTCATCCACGGAGGCACGATCCCGGGCTCGGGTTTGGCCGACGAACAACTTCTGCCCAGTAATGGAATAATAAAGCTCCTTGAACCTCACAGCTATGTAATAATATGCCTGGTGTGCTAGGGCATGGTTATTGTTATGCGGCCTCACAGGACAAAAGTCCTCAAACCACTCACAAGTGGACAGAGGAGCTTTGTTTATCTTGTCTTCAAAGGCATCAAACTTATTTAGCAGAAGCACAAAAGGGGTATCTTTAAAACAAGGGTGCCTCACAAGACTCTCAAAAAGATCCCTGCTTGCCAGCAGTTTGTTGTGAAGCTCGCCGGTACTAGTAGGCCACACCTGGTCGTAGTCACTGAGAGCAACACAAAATATAACTACCCTGACATCTTCAAACATTTCTAACCATTTGCAACCGTCACGCAATCCCTTTGAGTTTATGCGAATCAGTTGATATCTGAGTCAATGAATAAAAAGGCGTTAAGAACATCTCCCAGAAGCTTCCACCAGAAAGAGAGAGAGGACAGTTAAAGAGAATGAATATACCTGGTTAAGGGAGGTGGGGCATTTAAGTTTTCACTGTATATGTCGGACATGGGACTCCTATCATCAAATGAGAATTCCATGAAAGCAAGACCATTGCTCTGAGTTACTCCTTCAGCATACAATATATCCTTCTCGGAAGGTTCGTACTCATTGCTAGATATTTCTATTGCCTGTGCAGGATCACATGATTAGATATTTGAAATAACAGAACACAGAATGAAAGTAGATATATTTAAGGGCCTATTCTTTACATTATTATACTGAGACAGATGACTAATTGAAAGAATAAAGAAGGAATCTTTTTTTATATTTATTTTTTATTTTGATAAAAAGTAAACTCCAATAGTGTTCTGCCTAGGCAGACATCAAAAAACAAGCAAGGCAAACATCTATTATGATATACTCCAATTTTAGACATACCACAAAGTAGGAGGTATACAATGATAGCAATATTAAAATTTACAGCGTATTTCATATATTCTTATAAAGATTAAGTTGTTTTCAATCTTCAATCCCTACAAAATGTAAGCAAATAGTGGATATCCTATAGTAGATTTTCCAGGATGGCAAATTTATTTGGGGAGTAAAACAATTATTTAAAATATGCACTAAAATATTAGGGATTTCAATACCCATTCCTGCATTAATTAGACACAGAAGCATGCCCTTAGAAAGAAGTCTTAAATAACTTAAAGTCAACTAATGACATTTACTCTCCAATTTGAGGTAAGAAAAAGAAGTAAACAGCAGAGCATACCCGATCCAAGAAATACTTTGCAACATCAGGAAGGTTATGCAATTCCTCTCTTCTCTTGTACGTTTCCTGAACAGCAGGATCTCTCCAGATCTCATCTACCATAGGAGCATACTCACGTGTAGCAGCAGGGAAGAAAGCCTCCAAGTCTCCCGTAGCCATAATATCCAGCAACCAGTCAGAAAAATGCTTGAATCTTTGATTGATTGAGTAAATTGTTGGCTTGTTTTCTTCTATTGCTGTTCCCACAAATTTATTGCACAATCAGATTTATTCATACAACACCAACATTTGCATAGACAATGAAAAAAATATCAATAAGCAAATTGCATCATCCACAATCCAAAAGGGAGCAAAAAATGCAGTGGCATCAATAACTGCTAAACAAAAATTGATGCTCAGAAAGTAAAATGATCCAATATACTAGTTATAACAGAGTTATACTGCCTTGGAGCAAATAATGTCCAAGAAGTAGAAAGAAGTCTTACCAAGACCAAATTTGGGTTTTTTTATAGAGCCTTACGCTTTGTTTGGTAGTTTGGAGGGGAAGGAAGGGGGAGGGAAGGGAGGTACTTGAAGAAGATAACCTCCCTTTGTTTGGAAATTTCAAAACCCCTCAAATTGGGGGAGCTAAAAAATGAGGAATTTGGAGGGTTTTGGAGGTTTTTGAAAAATCCTCAAACATCTTCCCTCCTTACCAATCTAACTCTCAAACACAACTAAATCCCCTCAAAGCCCTCCCCCCTCCAAATCTAAACTCACAAACACACCCTTAGTGGTCGTGGATGTTATAGATTTAGATTGTTTTTATAATACTAATAATTAATTAATGTTCAATATCATCCAACAAAACAATAAATGAGACAGCAGGAGTTATATATATATATATATATATGAAGTTTCACGTCTGCATAATAAATAATGAATTTATTGAATATTGGACCAGAATTGTGGACAACATTTTAGCAAATCACTAGACATCCAAAAGGAGCTTATTGTCCAGAATTTACTTTTATTGGCCAGAAAAGAGTGACATATAAAACAATTATTTCTTCACTCTCACCTTCAGCCCTCCAACATAACCAACAAGGGTTTTCATTAAACGTTCCAATTGAACAATAATTTGAGAGAAACCAAATAAAGATTGATAAACAAATTGGGACAGTAACAGTAAGAAATATACAGAGCAAGTACACAACCAACCAGCACTATGGACTTTAGAAGCATTAAAGCTCACTTTTTTTAACGATTTCTATTTTGTGCCTATTCAATCAGGACAAGAAAATTTAGCATAAGTTATAAATTCAAGAATTATACAGACCAAAAGTGAACAGTTTAAGGATTTTTTTGATTGCAGCAAAATAACAGTGAGCCAATGACACTTCAACTTAATGCTTGTCCTGAACACTATCATAGAAGGAAGGAGGGAAAGAAAAGTGAAATCGCACCTGGTCCAGGTCCTTCACCATTCAATGAAGCCGATTCTTTCTCTGCCAGAGCTTCCTCTTCAAACTGCTCTCGTCCTTCAAGCAGAATGCTGAGATACTTGTACATATTGCTTTGAATCATGAGTTTAATGTTTTGCAACTCTTCATCAGAAAACTTGTTTCCATATAAAAACTTGGCCTGTTCCACAGATGGGAAAAGAGACTATTCATAAAATGAAAGCATATAACATGAAAGCAATTGGTATCGTAGAATAAAAACCTAGTATATAGGGTAGACAAAATGCAAAATATGCTAAGGAATATGTCCCGTAACAAACCATGTGAACTAAAACCAGCTTTCAAAACATGTTCCTGCCACAAGTACACTTAAACAACCATAACAGGCAAAGTACTGAATAATACTCATATTAGCTACCAAGAAAAAGAAAAAGGCAAGGCTGAGTTCCACCATCCAAATGGTGAAAGGACATAAGGATTTGAAATGCTTAAACTATGTAAAAATAGGATTTCTACTCATTTTGCATGTACATCTGAATATGTACACGTGTAAACACACTAGTATGACTACTGTACACATTAGCAGATTTTACAAACATGGAACGAAAATACAGCATGTATGCATAGAACTATTGGTAGATACATAATTATCCATACATAATCAAACACATAATTATGCAACATATATGTGTTATGTATTAATATACATAAATGTGAATGTGTAGGTGTGTACATATATCTTCATTAACATAATTTATATTGCATGATGCAGTGTATTTAATAATTTAATAATAACATATTTAATATCCTAAGAAAATAATCTATTGTACATCGTTGTAAACTATGATAACTAGCAGTACACAGTAGCAATTGCTATAAGAACTGAGCACATTAACTGATAAACTATTACTCCACACTAAAGCCTTTAGTCCAGAAAAAGAGGAAAGCAGAAGATAGTGATCCAAAACTAGCCACATATACACACAGAAAGACATGAATATGTGTAACTACAATACAGAGAGGGGGAGACAGAAAAGAAGGGAAAGAGAAAGGAACAGATACATGCCTGTTTAAAGAGAGTGGCTGTTCCTGATCCCTCCATGCCGAACAACAGTAGTTTCTGAACTCTACCCTGATCCAAATACTCAGGCACAGACCTTGTCGAATAGTTAGTTACATTATCTTTGACCCCAGGAGGATTAGTTGGTGGTACAGGCAACGAGAATAATGAACAAATGAAACGAGTGGACGCCTGCCTACCATAAATCAAACCGACATTGTATAAAAAACCAAATCAAACATATGCTTTAAAGCTCAAATTAAACAACTGATATTGATTATTATTAGATAAGAGAGAACCTTTCCCCATATGTTCCCTTTAATATTGTTTTGGCCTTCTTCCTCATAAGATCCATCATCATAAACCCAGAAATGGGTGTCTCGTGGGCATTGTACATTTGCTAGCTGGAATGATAGCAAAAATAAATTGTAAAACCAACTGATGATGATAAAGGCAACAGATTATGAACATATACACAAAACACACTTTGAAGACTTGCAATAAAGTTAGATGTGTAAAAATGCAGAACTTCAGAGCTTAACGTCATACTATTGGATCAATATCATGTTTAAGGGAATGAGAAAGATAAGAGTCAATATTTCTTTCAATTTAGATTGTCTCAATTCATTTAAAAGAGAGGAGCATAATTGTCCATGAAAAGTTTCTTGAAGCTTTCAACACAAGCTTCATAAGATTTTACTTCAGTAAGTAAGCATGGTTCTTTCCAAGATTGAAAGATGTTCAGAAAAAGACATGGGCATTAAAGAAATAATAGAGAGCGGGGGAAAAAAGCTTCATAGCTCAAAGTAGACACTTGAGATACAAATTTTACGAAGAGTTGACAACAAAATGTTTGATGGACTATCATTAAACCATGGAATAATTCGTTAGACAAATCCTAAGAGGTACAGTATAGATATTTGTGACAGAAACTTAATTATCAACAAGGTTGAAGCTTAAGGTACTTGTAATTGGATAGACATAGCCCTATACTGTAGTGTTACACAAAATGATATACCTTAAATGATTGAAACATGTACATCTAAATTTTAGAAGGGAGCCTTACCAAAATAATAATGATAAAAAAGTGCTTGTTCAGGATTTAATAATATACATGATGAAATGATCTATTTTATAAGGTGATGGATTAACCTGAAAATATTGTAGCTTATTCAATGTTCTTTCGCATTAATGCTTGATAGTATTTGGTACAAAGTTGATTATAACAACAAACAAGAATCTATTATGGCCAGAAAGACCAAGGAGGACATGATGCTAAATTGATATGTTTTGGTTCCTTTGGACGCAGCTCTTATCCTCTTTTGTACTCTTTTCTTATCTTCTAATAATATTTCTTTTTCTATCCCCAAAAAGAAAACAAAGCTCTACAACAAATCCTTCTCGTAAATTTACATGATCTGCAGCTTTCTTCAGAATCCAAGATAAAAAAATGCAACTAGAAACATGATTACCTTTAACATTCTAAGTTCAATCTTAGTTATTTCACGGCCATTCATGTAAACCCTCGTATTCCCATTGCTTGCTTCAGTTTGAAGTTTGCCTCCGATGTTTAACTTCGAACTTATTATCTTATCAGGCTTCTCTCCCTCCTGAAATCCACACTTCCAAATTAAGTAAAACAACAATCCAGAAAACAGCATCAAATAAGGAAACACAGTATCTATCGAACACTAAAAATAACAACAATGATACTAAGGGTGCGTTTGTTTCTAAGTTACTTTGCCAGATACTTGATATTTCTTTTAACTCTTCATGGAAACTATCCATATCAGCTTATACTAAAAAGCTAAAAACTGCTTAAAATAATTGGTCTCTTTAGGTTTCGAGTAGAAGCTAAAATGAATAGTTTCTATCAGAACTGATTCGTGTTTCCATCAATAAAATATGAAACAAAAGCACCCTAATAACGAAAACAATAATAGTAATTCCATTATCACCTTGCCCCAAAGTCCTGAATCCTTGTCATACCAATACCTCCCGGGCTTCAACTTCAGAGGAGGGATAGGGCAACCAAGAATCTCTGCCAATTCCTCCTGCCTCAACTGCCTGCCATTGACGACGAGTTGCTCCGGCCGGAGCTGATTCGCTGCACACTCCTTCTCGGCTTTCATTATCTGCTTAATCTCCAAGGGGCTACAAACCTTGGACAGGAGCCTAGAACTCTTCCCCAAGCTCGATCTCTTGGATTCATCTATGGGCTGACTAATGCAGCTAACACATTTTCTACCCTCGGGCATAGAACCCATAGCCTTCAACACACAATTACTACAATACCTAGCATCACACACCAAACAAGCCTCTTTCTCCTTAAACCTATTCCCGTTCCCGCACCTGCTACAAATCCACCACTTCTTCGGCGAGGCGGCGGCTCGTGCTGCCGCTGCCGCCAGAGGAGACCCGACCGGCTCCGTAGCCGCAGACCTTGGCGACGGATAACCGTCCTCGTCATAATCGTCGTCATCATTTTCAGCATCACTCGGAGTATTGAAGGTCACGGTTATGGGGCGCTTACCTTCGACAGCGCGGGAAGCGGAGCTCGGCGGAAACGGTTGCGGCGGAGGAGAAGAAGGTGAGCTGACGCCGTCATCTGCGACGACCTCGCCGGAGAAATCGGAGCGATCGATGTCGCCGCCGCGCGAATCGAACTGCGTCCTCGACACCGACGACGACCTCTGACTATCCGCCGCCGGACTCCGCGGTTCACGGCCGAATCCGCCGTTTCCGTTGCGGACGCGGCTGAAGCGGGAGAACCGCGGGTGGAGTGGCATGGCGACGGGGATGGAAGCCGTGGCAGCGGAGAGGTCGGAGGCGGCGGAGGCCATGGAGGGAGTGCGAATCGGAGCAGCGGCGGCTGAGGCGGCGGCGATTTCGACCGGATCGACCTTGGGAACGTCATAAGGAACTGGAGGACCGACGTACTCGACGGCGATGGAGTAGTCTAGGTGGTCCTCGTCAGGCAAGGGTGCGCCAGCGGGGAGCATGCGGCGGAGGACGTCCTCCCAGGTGTTGTCATCCTCTGGGGAGTCGGAGGCCATGTGGAAGGAGGTGTTTGGGTGGCGAGAAAGTGCGGGAAAATGAGAAGGGAAAGTTTTTCCTAGGGAATCAAAACCAAAGAGGATGGAAAAGGTTTTGATCAACTTTTCGAGTAAGAGAAAGAGAGAAGGAAAGAAAGAGAGAGAGAAGTGATTTGCTTTGCTTTGTTTTCTTTTGTGCTGTGAGTTGTCTGTCAGATGCTGCAGTTGGCAGAAAGTAAACGGAGCCGTCCTCCTTTCCTAACGGCAGACTCTGTCTTCACTGACGGTGCCTTATTCCGTTGTTTCTTACGTCATCCTGATTGCATTCTGCATAATACTACCAAAGATTCTGCTCCTAACACCTTCATCTTATTATTATTAATATTAATGTTTTTATACTAATAAAATTAAATATTTTAAAAATAGTCTAAATCTTTGACTAAATATTTTAAAAATTTAACCACCAATTAACTGTGGTAGATAGTTTGGTTGGCTATTAAAATTGTTTGTTATTTAAAAAGATTACATCCCACTGTACTAAAATTAAGCAAATGGAACAAAAGTCTCATTTTTATAAGTAGTAATAAATATTAGGAAGAAAGAACTATTGAACAAACAACGTACTAATGTAGTGAGAATAAAAGTCGCATTCTTCAAGTTTTGTACAAAAAAGAAAAAATTAGCGTTGAAAATATCGTATTCTTGTAATACATAGATCAGCTCAACTTGAATTAAATTATTTGGAGTCTAATGAAATTTAAGTATTGAAATTTCATTTAAAAAATTGGAAATAACATGGACTTTATGAAGTGATAGTTATTGAAAAAACAGGATGCTACTTGTAGAAAAAATATATACTAGAAATTATAATTAGAAGTGAAGAAATATTTAATTTTCAAATAAGTAATGTATATACTTTTCTCAACATCTAGACAATCTTTTATTTAATATATCTTTAAACGTAAGTGGTGATTATGTAAACAACAAATAAAGTGCAACTGCTCCTCGTAACTTTTATTGGGGTCAAAGCTTATAGGCTGGGTCAACCCACTAAAAACAAATAGGTTGGGTCTATACTTGAGAAAAATTTGACAAAAAGTTCACACGATCTCCAAATCCAAAGTTTTCACAACACCATTGGGTGCAATTAGTTAACGAATAATAAATTAATGATATATAAACATCCAAAAGTGAAAAATAAATAACATATTTTAAATGTAGTAAACTTTTTTAATCATTGTAAGTGCTTTTCTTTCTCATTTTCCTTCTGACGTCTATTCTTGTGATGAATGTATATTCATCATAGCATCTTGCAGAGGCAAAAATTAAAATCAAACACACAGAACTTTCTCAAAGATTAGGCACCCTTGAAACTCAACACCAAATCAATAAAATAATGACACATCAAAATCACTTGCTACAAATTCCATTTCATGCCAGATAAATCAATGAACAGGTCAAATAGGTTTGGCTCATAGAAATGGACTTTCTATATAGTTTGCCAATGACCAATTCTCACATGAATTGCTAGAATCCAATAAGTACAACATGATACCTTCATACATGTCAATTGGAACGATGCGTCCATAGTGACTACGACGGCTATCTCGTATCCAAAACCTAGCAGTTCGTCCTGATAATCCTCCCCTCCTCAGTCCTCCAAGGTCCAAAAATGGCTCTAAGTTGTGGTAAACCAAAACCAAACCATCAAAAACTAGATTACTGTAATATTCTTTTTTTGGGAAAATTGGGGTACTTTTAGTAGAAGGAGATGCTGTATAACAGCTTCCGCCGCTGCTGTTTTTCGAAACCAGCAACAATGACATCAATGGATTCCTCCCATGACTCAGTAGCTTCAATCTGTGCACAAAATATATCTGTCATTAGCTGTGAAACCCAAACATGTAAAATTTAAACAAGGGAAATTGAGTGCACCATGCCATTTTGTTGGTCTCTAATGTCCAAGCTTCTTAGTTAATGTGCCAAAAAATATTTTACACATACAGTTTGAATTTAAAGAAAATATGTATTACATGAGAGACAAACCTCCTGACATAGATCTAAAGTAAGCCTTGCTCCTATTGCAGCTTCTTCGTGATTATCTTTCACCTCCAAGTTGACTATAAGCACAGCTTTCATTAGAGCATGGTCTCTACTGTTGAGATCTGCACATTGTTGAAGTTAGACTGCCATCAAACATCAATACCAAATTGAAGAGCTATTGGACTCAACATTGTCTTAATTCCACATACATATAGGTTTTAAAATGGTAGATTACTAGATAGATTGTGACAACGATATCCATAGAAGGAAAGCAAAAATAACTTGTCAGCTTCAATGAATTTCAATAGAACAATAGCTTCTGCTTAAAAGTATGAAATATCAAGTATAAAAGTGTGCACAACTCTTATTACCGGGCTGGGAAACCTATATGATAGCCTATAAATTGTATGGTAATTTTTTTTTTAATGATCAAGAAAAAGTGAAAAACTCATAAAACCATAGATAACACAGAAACTAGTACATTTCACTGCCATTGCACCTCTGCTGTTAATAAGGAAGAGGAAAAAGATAAATGATATTTGCAACCCTCTCGCATATTCAGGGCTTCAAGTGATGACTTTCGAATTTACCTAATTAGCATGATGCTCCTCCAAACTCCAAACTTGTGGCTACTAAACATCTTTTATAAACTGCTTTTCAAATTCACTGACAGACATATCAGTTTAAAGCACAAGCATGCTACTCCCCGTGTCCTATCTACAATATACTGAGAAGCTGAAGAAGGAAATTTGCCATTGCTAAACTTCTCAAAATAATTTAAAATACAACCCAAGTTTCACCAGAACAACCAGAAAGAGCAAAAATAATAGAACAAATAAACTAGAATATCAACCTTCAACAACCATATCGAAAACTTTTTCTTCAAATGTAAATACCACATCAAAGCAGCCATCAGCAGCATTCTCTTGCCATCGCTGAGGTGCCAATTTGACCGCTGAATTTCTTTTAAGCATCGGCAAAATCCCATTTCGTTTATAGCTGCACTCTTGTTAAGGTTTCAATCACATCATATGGAACAATGAAGAAGCACTCATGTACAAAGTAAAAGCATAGCCTAACAAACAACTCCAATAACAAACAAGTATATAACTAGCATTGGTTAGTGTATTAATTCATCAACTCTGCATAAATATCTGTACCAGTTCCCTAGTAGAGTTAGCTACCCCCTCCGCTTTCAATACTTATACAAAACTCACATCACTTCTTGGTCTTATGCTGAAGCAAAGTTCTCCTTCAATCAAAACTATCCCCAACTAGCATAGCAAGTGCACAACAGCTAAAGAAAAGGCACCATTTTCGATTAAAAAGAATCAACATTTTTTTTTTCTTTTTGGATTCCCGTATAAGTCAAATTTTCCAAACAAAACTTGAGAGAAAAGAAGAGCAACTTTTCTTGATACAAAACCACCCAACACTCGAGCGAAATTCCATTCTTTAACCTAAAACAATTCGAACTTTTCTTTAACACTTGAAGCAATCCACTACAAGTTCCAATTTTTCATTTTTGGACTAATAGGGAACGATGGATACAAACAAATCGAAATGAAAAAAGAAAAAAGAAAAAGGAGCCAAGTCGCAAAATTGCATTGATCCGGCTAAAGAATTCGAACTTTTTTTTCCACTAGAAGCAACCCCAGAATTTCGTAATTTAAATTTTGGCCAAAGAAAGCGAAAGGGTAGAAGAAAATGCAAACAAAACACAGAAGAATAAGAATAATAATAAGAAGAGGATACAGTTCAGGGTCTTTTCTGCGAAGGTCATCGAGCATGTGCTTGTAAGGGGTACCGAAATCGTAGACGTTGGGTTCCCTAAGGGAAGGACCAGGGAGCTTAACATGTTGACCAGTGCCGTAGGAAGAGACGTCGAAGCCTTGCCTCTTGAGGAGGAAGTGTGCCTCCATGCTCCTGTTCTGGTTCGATGAGCACACCATCGCGTACCGAAACTTCATTGCTGCTTAATCTTTGGTTCTTGAAGGGGTTTTTGTTGTCTTGTTCAGAAAGTTTGTTCCTTTTTTTTCTCTGTTGTTGTTGTGTTTGGGATTGAAGGTGCAGCAGAACTGTGAAATGAGATCGAGGGATTCAAAACGAGGATTAGAGAATGCTCTCTCTCACTACTTGGCAATGGAAGCAGTAGCTAGGTAAAAGTCGCATTAGGAGAGAGAGATAAATAAATGTATAATTTTTTATATATTGTTATTTTTACCTTAATTATCATTCGATTTTCTGTTTGTGTGATAATTTTTCACTTGTGACTAAATCGATTTTGATGTCACAATTGATTTTTCAAATTTAAAAAATCATGGAAATTAAACATGTTAGTTTATATGGGAAATTGTTTCTAATATTTTGAAGTTATGGCATTAAATCCAAACACGCAACTATTCTAGTAAATTCTAGTAACACAATAATTTACTTGACATTGTAAAGACATTTACAGTGAAGTCATAAATTTAATTTAGTGTTTGAGTTTAATAGAGTTTAATTCTAATGCAAATATAAAATGTACAATGTCATTTAATTATATTTCTTCTTTTCATAAATTTTTAAGTAATAAACATAAAAATAGTTACATTCATTCACGCAATACTGTATTATTGAATACAAAAAAATTTATATTATTAATAATATAGCAAACTAAATTGTGATTAGTATTATTGGTGTCGTTGTTAAATTACAATCCACAAAATTAAAATAATGATGTAAAAATTACAATCCACAAAACTAAAAAAAATATATCTTAAAATAGAAATGAATAAATATAACATATCCCCTTTTCCTTCCTTCCTCCCTCCCTTTGCTTCGATCCTAACTGTAACACACCACCACCTCAATTTTCTCTCTCTAACCCAGCTCCTCTCTCTCTCTCTAGGGTTTCGTTCTTCAGTCTCTTCTACTTCTTCAGAGGTATGCTTCATCTTTATCTGCGGATTATTCATCTTCTACTACTTCTATTTCTACAATTGTATGCATATATATTTTATTGCATGTGTGTTTTCTCTTCGTTTCAATTGAACGCTTCTTTCTTGCATTCACGCAGCTCCACATGGAAGCACAGGCGGCGGCGGCGGTGAACCTCTTACCATCATCGTCTGGTCAGTATAAACCGTCGATTTTTGTTGGAAGATCTAACGTATTGGCCTTCCGTTCAAATTTTCATTTCTCCAATAATAAGGTATGAAATTGCCATATCAATTTTCTTTTTTCTATTTTATTTTATTTTACTTTTTAAATTTTATTCTGAATTTTTCCGAGATTTTATGTCTTTTTTAATGTGGTTGATGAGAATGGCGAATTAGTGGCAGCTGCATCGGGATATGACGATATAGTTGAATTCTATAAGGAATAGAATCACAACTTCTGTTCCGCTGTTATTGTATTTTGGTTTTATGATGCAGCTCTGAAGTTTAAGGGTTATGGTATTGTAGTTTGCGTTCATGGTGAATCCTACTTGTCACTGCATATCCATCATTCAAAAATCAATGGTGAATATGTTTTAATTTGTTACGCACAGGGTTCACCTTGAAACCAGAGACTATAATCTCATTACCCTTAAAAAGCTAACTTGCTTGTTGTGATGATTCAAGGTCTGTTATGTTGCCATGTCATTTGGCTGGAATTGTTTGGCTTGCCTCAATTGTGGTGTTCGATGTGCTTATGAAGAGTTAGCTTATTTTTGTTTGTGCATGAAGGTTGGTTATATAGTTTCTGATTGCTCTTGGTATTTGGCAGCTATGCACTTCTGTATCAATTCCCAAGCAAGGTCATAGGAGTCTCTTGGTAGGAAGTAGAAGGGGTTTTGTAGTTAAAGCTGCATCGTTGCCTTCGGAGTCATCTGGATCAAATTCCAAGTTTGCTCCACTTAAGTTGGAGTCTCCAATTGGGCAGTTTCTCTCCGAGATTTTGATAAGTCACCCTCATCTTGTGCCTGCTGCAGTAGAGCAGCAGCTTGAGCAATTCCAAACTGATCGTGATGGTGATAAACAAAAGGAAGAGCCTTCTGCTTCAGGCACTGACTTAGTTTTGTACAGGTCTGGTGTGGTGTATGCTTCATGATATCTTATATTCTGTTCTCTGTCACCCTGTCATTGCTTCATTGCTAATAAGAGTATTTTCTACTAAGCAAAGTTTTGCATAGCATTGATTTTATAAACTGGATAAACATGGATATTGATAGATAGATAGATAAATAGATAGATGGATAGATAGATAATAAAGTAGATAAGAGGTGCAGGGAAAGAAGTGGTACTGAAGTTTTTACTGTGTGTTTGTTGCTGTTTTTGGTAATGAATGTATCACATTAAAAAAAAATGTGGTGTGCTATGTCCCTCCTTCCAGAATGAAGGTGTTAACCATTGATCTGGCTTCCAAACTTCTGCAGGAGAATTGCTGAGGTTAAGGCTAATGAGAGGAGAAAGGCTCTAGAAGAGATATTGTATGCATTGGTGGTGCAGAGGTTTATGGATGCCAATATTTCTCTGATACCCTCGATCACCCCAAATTCTTCTGGGCAGGTTGATTCATGGCCAAGTGAGGATGGTAAACTTGAGGAGCTTCACTCTCCTGAAGTCTTTGAGATGATCCAAAACCACTTGTCACTCATCCTGGGTAACCGTACTGAGGATTCATCTTCTGTAGCTCAGATCAGCAAAATTAGGGTTGGACAGGTCTATGCAGCATCAGTCATGTATGGATACTTTCTTAAGCGGGTTGATCAAAGATTCCAGCTGGAGAAGACAATGAAAATTCTTCCTCATGCAGCAGAAGAGAATAGCATTTACCCAGCTGACTTAGATCGTACAAGACCCAGACCCAGTACCGGAGAGGGCCCTTCTCAAGTTAAGTCCCATCCTGAAGTTTCTGCCTTGCCTGGTGGCAGCACCAGTTCGGGGGGATTCAACTATGGGACAAAGGCAGCATCCAGATTACGTACATATGTGATGTCCTTCGACGGTGAAACACTACATAGATATGCAACAATAAGATCCAAAGAGGCTGTCAGCATCATTGAGAAGCACACAGAGGCATTGTTTGGACGGCCCGATATTATTATAACGCCTAAGGGGGCAATTGATTCTTCGAAAGATGAGAACATCAAGATTAGCTTTGGTGGTTTGAAGAGACTTATCTTAGAAGCTGTCACTTTTGGTTCTTTTCTCTGGGATGTTGAAGGCTATGTGGACTCTAGGTACCATTTTGTCTTGACCTAAGTTTTGCTCTCTCCCATGAACCGTATGGCAAAATTCATGCTGTGTTGGTACTTACCACCCTTATAGTTAAATGTAACATTGGAGTTGAAATCCAAATATCTATCACTGATTGATCTGTATATATTGATGGTGAATCCAGTTCAAGCTAGGCTAGGTGTCTGCTTATTTGTTTATGTTCTGCTATCAACATCAAATCGCTACAGATGAAGTACAGATTTTGTAGCATCTGTTTGGAAGATTATATTTGTTTAAGCAGCAGATTTTCTAGCGATTGAAGTATCAAAATAAGTCCAATTCACTGCCAATTTCGAGAGGCAAAATTGGTATTTTGGAACTAACCCATTAATGTTTACAATCAAATGTAACTTCGGTGTTGAGCTCCCATTGTTCTTCCCTCCCTCATCTTTATACACTGAATGTTTCTCTTCCTCATTAATGAATACTCCCTGCATTTTTTCTTTTGTTTGTCCAATTTTAACTGTGAACATGAATTGAGGAAAAAATTAAAAATATTTCAATTTTAATGAATCTTAAACATATTTTATAAGAAGATTTTACTAACTCTCTATTACTAATTATTTTTTTAATTACTTATTATATTTATTCTTTATCTTGTAAAAGGTAAAATTACAAAAAATAAATAAATATTAAATGGAATTCCCAAACATACAAATACATATGAAATAAAAGATTGTCTCTAGTTTCAATAAAAAATTGATACATGGGAAGATCTTGTCGAAGCCTAAGGATGTGTTTGTGAGTTGGGTTTTGGAGGGAAGGGGAGGGAAAGACTTTGAGAGGTTTGGTTGTGTTTGTGAGTTGTATTGATGGAGAGGAGAGGTGTTTGAAGGATTTTGAAAACTCTCCAAAATTCTCCAAACTCCTCATTTTCATGTTCCCCAATGTGGGGATTTTAAAACTCACAAACAAGGAGATGTTATCTCCTCCAACCTCCTCCCTTCCCTCTCCCTATCTTTCCCTTCAAAACCTTCCGCTCTCCTCCCCTCCAAACTCCCAAACAAAGCCTTAGGATGTGTTTGTGAGTTGGGTTTTGAAGGGAATGGGAGGGGAGGGAAAGATTTTGAGAGATTTGATTGTGTTTGTGAGTTGCATTGATGGGGAGAAGAGGTGTTTAGGGAATTTTTAAAACTCTTCAAAACCTTCTAAACTCCTCATTTTCAAGTTCCCCCAATGTGAGAAATTTTAAAACTCACAAACAAGGAGATGTCATCTCCTCCAAGCTCCTCCCTTCCCTTCCCCTATCTTTTCCTCCAAAACCTTCCCCTCCCCTTCCCTCCAAACTCCCAAACAAAGCCTAAAGGAAAAAAAGGGCAAAAGTTACATTTTACAATACATGAAATCATGGAGGATATCAATCGCTTCTCCACAAAGACAATTGAAAATAATAGATCAATTGCCTAACTAAAAGATCTAAATGGAAGAAGCAGATTGCATTGTTTTCAGGGCCTAAATTGAAGCTAGTGATCCATGTTTTCTTCCTCTTCTTCACTGGAAAAAGGCTATAGCAGCAAGTCATGAAATTGATCACAAAAATAAAAAATGCTGCTATTTCACTTTAGCCTTGGCAGGAGATTTTTTTTCCAGTGATATATTTTACTCAATGATCTCTACCTAACCTCATACTCTACTATTAAACCACTGAATTATGTCTTGTTTGATGGAATCTCTTTCAGGTTCAAATAAGAGGTCATGTAGGAACCCTTCATATAACTTGATAGTTTTGTCAGATGAGGAAGCCTCTTCATATAGTCTTTGAGAGGCAGCAGGATCAGTAACAGAATCAGCAGTGCCGTGGAGAACAAGAAATGGAGCTCTGATCTTACTCAGGTTTTGTTGCAAGTAGGTTGTGACTTGAAGAATCTCGTAGCCGGTTCGCGCTCTGAGAGGACCGGTGCATACTAGCGGATCAGAATATTTAGCTTTGAGGGCCTCTGGATCTCGACAAACTGGCAATCCCTTCTTATATGCTGATTGACATTGGTATCTTGGCAGCAAATATGAAACTAAGGGAGCCAATACCTGTAATGATGAAAATATGAGAATGAATGGTTCTTACTCATCGATGTATACCATGTTACTAATTCAGGTGTATACTACAATCATGACTCATGAGAGGAGGAAATAAAGTTCTAAGGCACAAGGCAGGAACCTTATTGTTGCAGTACTATAATCACTAATCAGATCAATTGCATGCAACCAAAAGGGTATACTCACCAACAACATCGGATTTGCAGGCGCAACTCCAACTGCAGGCGCTGTAAATACAGCACCAGCTATGCAGGCTTCAACCTTTGGATCAAACAGTGCCTACAATGTAGATATCAGAGAAAAGATGAATCAGTTTTTGTAATTATTAGGTTATTGACCTTTATTAGCTCCTAATGAAGTTTCAGCTTTCAAAAATCTTTTAATTTCACATAAAACATACCTTAAGAGTAATGGCTGCACCTGTTGAATGAGCAAAGCAAAAACATGGAAGCCCAGGGTTTTCAGTTACGACCTTCTCAATAAATACTTTCTGTTCATAAAAATAAAAGGTTCTTTATTAGAACAAAGTGAATCCAAATTCTCTCAACTACTAAATCACAATGCAAGCTTAAGACATAAATAACAGTCCTTAATTTATACAATATTATACTAAATTCTTGGAGGCTCCAAAACATACCAAATCAGAAACAGCATCATTAATTGAGTGGACAAATCCATGCAGCCCATCACTTCCACCATGGCCTGAGGAAGAATAAAGAACAGATAAAAAAATCAGATTAACATTGAAGATTAAGCAGACAAACTGAAAAGAAAAGTGTAGATTAGAAGTGAAAATAGAGCATTTGAGTTTTTCAGGACATATTTACTGGCAGTACATATGGCATCATGAGGAACAGAAATCTAATGTTCCTGAAACTATCATCTAAATAATAAATTGTTATATACGGAGAAGCTAAATATGCTCTAACTCATGATGAACATAGAATTTAACAGTAAAGATGAATACCTGACCAAATAAGTTTGAAGCAAGTACTTAATCTCAATTGAAAGCATCCAATCAAACTTTAGAAAAGCCAAAAGGAGATAAAACATGAAAACATGTTAATCTAATTTATAAGAAGGAAAAAGAGAGGCAAATTATATATGAGATTTCTATGACACATGAAATCATCCATGAAAATGTTCACTCCAACAGAATACATACACCCTTTGTCTAAAATCCATTTTTATCATAGACGCAATCTACGAGCTATGTGCCTAATTATTTTACTAATCCTATATATTCAAGTCATACGCAACACACTCAGATAATGATAAGCTTACTTATAAACAGGAGCTTCACATGTTAACTTTACTGCACAAATGGGCATCCAAATAACTTAGCCCTGCAACATCCAAATATAGATGCATTTTGAACAATGGTGATCTCTAAGCTATGAAAACAAAAAGAAGAAACTATCACTTTCTTCCACAATCCAATGGAACAATCTTATATATATACACAAGAAATTTGGTAAAAGAGAATTTTTCAACTTCACAATTCTATTCAACTATGCTTGTTAACATCAATGACCATAGCAAAGGGGACATTCATATATACATATATACATATGCATGCTCATATATCAGAATTTGGTTCTAACTTACCAACCCAATCCATTCCATAAACCTTGTAGCCATTAGCATTCAGCTGCTTTGCAAAAGAATCATATCTTCCACTGTCAAAAGAATAATGGCTTCAGAAAAACATGCAGCAATAATATGATAACAATGTTTTCCCTACTAGAAATAATACAGGTCACAAACCTGTGTTCATTTAGTCCATGCATGAGAATAACAAGTCCCCTGCACAAATTAGTAACACATACATCAGCACTTTCCAATTTCAATGCTAAAGAAATCAAAATATTAAGGAAAAAAGAATAAATGGGTGAGCTGTGTAGTGGGAAGGGACAATTTTCTAGGGTCCTTCAAAGCTGAATGCCATTAATTTAAGTTAGAAATCTGTAGTAATAGTATTCTATTGTAAAATGTTGTTGAAATATTTTTACTCAGATTAGGGAAATGAAAGTTTAACAAGGCATGCACATGATGCAAAACAACATGAAACATCTAAAGATAACACAGATATACCACTAATACCTATGACAACTAAGCCTTGTTCTACTAGGAGAAATCAAATCCATCAATGACAATAAATGTTTTATTATATGAATGAGAAAACACAATAATGTTCTGTTGTAAGCCATGTATATGTAGATTAATACCTAGGAAAATCCCCCCAACAAAAAAATCATGCAAAAGTGAAACAAACCATTAATCAATTATTATCCAATCATACTAATCAATGAAGAATGAAGAACTCATCATATCATATCATATCAGATATATACCTGATCTTGACAGAAAGAGGCGCCCAAGATTGTGTGAAAATGATGTCACCCCTTTTAGTTCCCAAAAGCCAATACTCCCTAACAAAACTTTGGTCGCCATGATTACTATCCTCCACCACTCTCCTTATAGCCAACTCCCTCCTCGCCACATGATCCGCCACCTTCATCACCGCCGCCGCAGCACCGCCACTCTTCCAGGACACCATCATCATGGGCGGCACCCTCACAACCGCCCCTTTCCTATTATGATCATGCTGCCTCTCTAACATGTCCTTCCCTGTGACACCAGCACCCTTTTCAGATGGAGAAATTCTCTTCCTCCCTCTAAAGGGCAATAAAGCAAACACCACAACGGCATTCAACAGCACAAATAGGCTCTTCAAAGCTCTCAATGATATCAACAAGGCACTGCTTCCTTTCAAAATGAATGCATCTGTTGTAGCCATGATTCCTTAATTTCTTCTAAATTAATATCTTCCAAACCCCAATAAAGCTCAACAAACTGAAAAAACAACCCTTTTTTTTCTGTCAAAGAGTAACAACACCAACAAACAACCCCTTCTTCTTCTTCTTACTCAAATGCTCGTTTTTTCTTCTCTCTGATTACTTGGAATGAGGAAGAAATATCTGTCAAGAAAGAAGGAAAAAGAAGAAGAGGAGAGAAATGGTGGAAAAGTTTATACACGTTTGTTATGAGAAAATGTGTAAAAAGGCACAAAAATAGCTTTGGATAAACGCGTTGCCAAATATAGGAAGAAGCTAAAATAGGATGAATCAACAACATGCAACGTTTTGGTTTGTGATTTTGAGTGCAATAATGAAGATCTAGAAACATATATATATATATAAAAGGGTATATCATGAGTAAGAAAAAGAAAGAAGAAAAAAAGACAATGTAAGCAAAAGTGATAGCTTTTATGTTAGCTTCAAAACAAATAATGTGATGGATATGTTTGTGTGTGCGGTTGATTAGAGGAATTGTAGAAGAAGATACAGAAGAAGAGGAAGTTGTTATTCTTTTCTGTTTCTTGGTCGTGTTTTGAGGGCAGAGAGAGACGTGTGATGTTATGGGAGTTCATGAGAATGACGCGTGGAATTAATTCGAGAAAGTTTGTTTTTGATCTGAAGGTAAAGGGAAGGGATGAGTGAAGAAGGTACTAGAAGAAGTCAAAAAGGATATCAGAGTTTGCACCCAATGCTGCAAGTTTTCAAGCCAACCATGTGTGCTTCAAATTTCAGACTTTATTATAATATTATTATCGTTTCGCCTCCTATTGTTGTGCATAAATCAGAACCATACAAAAATTTGAGTTAGTTTGATTTATCAACTACTACTACTAGTATGTATTTTCCACCCATGTGGGGCCCCTCTGATATGTAAATTGTTGTGCCATAATTATTGTAACATTATCCTATTCAAACAAGTGTTGATTTTAATTCCTAAAATTATGGTAATATAAAAGTGGATCATCTTATCTTATTATATATAATATGTTATTATCATATTAAATTTCTATTATTTATTTAGTCAATTCTTTATACTATTAACTATACTTTCAATATGATCAAAAGTATAGATTTAAATATGGCTTTTTTTATATTAAAAAGTAATATAAGAAGATCTATCTAATTTCGTATTTTATAATGATTTTAATTGAATGTATTTTTTAGATTTGTTGAACGTTTAAATCGATCGCCTATTAATAGGAGGAATATATAAGACCGTTCATTTGTGAAAGATAGATCTGATGAGCTAACCCTTCTTAGTTAATAATCTATAAAAAATAAATTCTTAATTTTAATATATTTATCTTGAAAGCAATATTTCTCCCATGGATCACGTGTGTTCAGCTTCTAAATGGGCCAGACGTAATGGCCAGCAATTGGGCTCTCAAGCCCAATAAATCTTGTATTATGGTCTGAGGTATTGCCTAAAGCTTAATTGCCCTGTTTTCAAATTAGGGTTCATCTCTAACCAAAAACAACAATTGAGTTCATTTCGACCAAAACCAAAATTTTAGTTCTTGAGCTAGCTAAGCTAGTTTCAGAGCACAATTATGGTTCCGTCACTACAAAGTACCAACGAACCCATTGGGCTCGAATGAACCTAAATCAAACCTTATCTTTTTGAGTTATATGTACACTGTCTCATCACAAACTGACCAGCTATCACTTTTTATTTTCCATTTTTAAATTCTTATCAAACTGACCAGCTAAACGAAAAGGAATGGCCCCTGCCATTATTATTCTTTTTTCTAAGCAGGCCTACCATAATTAATTGTTGAGAGAAAAGGACTAGAATTGGTCATCTCTAGATAGGCTCCATTACAAATCAAAAGAGAAATAGTATATTTATATATTTTTATCATATATTATGTATGTACCTATTTTTTTATCTTTGAATTTTGATGCAGTATTACTATTTTAAGAAATTTACCACACATTCTTTCAAGCGTTCTGCCTCACCCAAATCGATAGAGGATTTTGCCGGTGCTCTTTCTCTAACTGTTAATTCTGGGTATTTCTTTTCTTCTTCTTTTAATTGGAATCTGAATTTTGGGTTGCTTTTATCGGATTTTCAATTGAATATATAATAAAAAAGTTTGGATTTTTATCATAATGATTGCTTCTGGTAACAATTTGGTGATGACCGTGATTGGATTGGGTTCGCGGTGAATACATTGTCCATTGTCTAATGGAAGGTTGGGGGAAAGGCAAAAGAAAAATGACACTAAAATAAATTTTATATAAATTATTCTCCAAATGACACAATTGTAGTGGAGATACATAAATAAGTAAAAGATATCGGTATTCTTAAAGTTTGTATAGTAGTTAATATATCTTTTTATTTTAAATATCTCAGACATCATCATGTAATATCTTTCATTTTTAAATCCTTATCAAATTGACTTCTAAGGCTACTTGTGTTGTGTTAGGAAGAAAAAAGCATCTGCCATTATTGTTGAGTGATATAAAAAGGGCTAAGAAGTGAGAATGATTCCTCTCTAGGATGACTTAGACTTGGTATTTCTTTTTCTATTTTTTGAGACAAGTTGTCTTTGATTACAAGAAACTTCTTATTCAACTAATTTGGTTGGATATTGCCATTTCATAGATGTTCAGAATCACAGATCAGGACAAGTATACGTGTGTTGGGAGATTGATAAGAATGAAAATAAATAAGTTTTTTCTTATGATACAAGAATAACTGTTGCATGTATTTAACCCCCCATTGAATTTATTTTACACGTATGTTTCTACCTCTTTTGTAGTTTTATAGTAAGAGAATAATTGCCTTGCCTTCTACTCTGACAAGGAAATTATCTGTTTTCCACCTTTTTTGTGCTGCTGCTTCTTCTGTGTTTTCATAGAGAGAAAAGATGGCTACCCTTACTGTACCTCCTGCTCCTCCCTCCCCTAGAGATGATGCTACACACCTTTACCGTGCTTTCAAGGGTACCCTCTCTCTCTCTCTCTCTCTCTCTCTCTCTCTCTCTAATTTCTGGTGTTGATGTTGTATGCTTTCTGATCTTGCTTTAACAAAGTTGGGGGGTGTAGTTATTTGTTCGGAACTGCCCTTTGGGGAGTTATTATAGGACTTGGCTGTTGAGAATTTGTCAAAAGGGAGGTCAAATTTGGATTTTTATTCTTGGTGTATGTTATTATGTTATGGATTTTCACTTTTTTGAAAAGAATCATACTTCAAAGCATAAAATTGAAATGATTCTGTCTCATAAGTGGCTTCAATTTCTTGCTAGTTACTGCATTCTTAGCCACTTTTCTGTTTTTGAAAGTTCTGGACTGCAGACAAAGGTCTTTTAACCCAGCCATGAGACAAGCCCTAATTTCATATCTTGCTTTGAAATATATTAAATTGTTTATTGCTGCTTTATATTTTACTTGGCTTTCTATATTTTTAGGGTTTTTTTTCATTTATTTCAGAAAAAAAAAAGCCCTTTCATCTGTAGTTGCTATTTAGGAAAATGTTGCCTATCAAGAGTCAATTGAAATATTCCTCTAGAATTGCTTTACATTAATATGTGCCCTTTTACCATCCTTGAGTCCTTTATTTTCATTCTGATTATATGCTTTCGCAGGATTTGGGTGTGATACTAGTGCTGTTGTCAATATTCTTGCTCATAGAGATGCTACAATGCGAGACTACATCCAACAAGAATACAGAACAATGTACTCTGAGGAACTTTCTAAGCGCTTAGAGAAAGAGCTTCATGGAAAGTTAGAGGTACTAATATAAATTTGCTTGACTTCATTGTTGTGAGCTCCGTTGTAGATCATTAAGTACCCATTGATCACGCTGACAGTCTTCATTTAGTACTGCTTTAATTTTATCGCACAACTATAACACCAGCAATGTTGTATGAGACCGAATGTTGGCAGTAAAAAGTCAACTAAAAAATAAGCTAAATGTTGTGTTGATGAGAATTTTGTGAGTGATGAGTGCATATGAGAGAAAGAGAGAGAGAGAGAATTGGGGTGGTGCCTATTGTAGAGAAGATGGTAGAATTTCGCTTTAGATGGTTTGGATATGTATGGAAGGGACTTGTAGAGGTTCCGGTAAGGAGAGTGGGGCAGATGAAGGGTTGTCCTATAGCTAGAGAGCTAGATGGAGACCTAGAAAAACTATAGTTGAAACAATTAAAGGAGATTTAAATGTTAATGATTTAAACATAAATATGATCAATGATAGAGCATTTCGGCATTGCTAGGTCTGTGTAACCAATGTCACTTAGTGGGAAAAAGACTTAGTTGTTGTTGTTACAATTAAATTTAGTACACAGGCTATGCTTCCTAACATTTTGTGGTTTGTCTTATATTTTTCTGTTTCAGACTGCTGTTCTGCTTTGGCTGCATGATCCTGCAGGACGTGACGCAACAATCATTAGGAAGTCTCTAAATGTGGAGGGAAACATTGCAGCTGCTACTGAAGTAATATGTTCACGGACTCCATCCCAACTACAATATTTAAGACAACTATACCATTCAAAATTCGGTGCTTATATTGAGCATGATATTGAAGCATCCACATTTGATGATCATAAAAAGGTGATTATCTTTGTCCTTGTGTATAGCAATCATGAAGGAGCCTGAGCTTATCATGAATTAATTTATGAAGATAATTTTAGCTGATTCACTAAGGGAATTTACCTTGAACAGAATATTGAAAGAAACTCATACGAGGATCATAAAAAGGTGTTGTTTCTTTTTGTCATTGTGTGTGTGTGTGTGACTCTAATGAAAGGAACCTTAGCATTCACCAATATGGAGTAGAAGAATTCATGACTATCCTCGTATCCTAATGCTCCTGCCTATAGTGTATGGCATTAGATAAGAGATTTTGTTACATAGTGGTCTATCTGCAAAAGTAATAGACTGTTAGTATAAGACAAGATGTTCTACCTCCATGTCAATGTCAGCAATGACGGCTGCTATCAATGTAAATCGTTCTTCTTTTCCAAGATAGTTCAAGTGTGTGTACTATCTCACTTTGCATACTTATTGAGGCAACCTTGTTACATGGTTTGTGATGGTTTCCCATAGGATGCAAAAATTCTGTCCCAACTCCCAAGTGATTCTTTAGTAGCTTAATCACATCTATGACTTCCTTCCAAGATATTATAAAACAATGGGGCTTTTATTAGTGATACTGATACCTTCTTTTGTAAAAAACAAACATACTACAGATGCTGCTTGCATATTTAACTAAGCCTCGGTACGAAGGCCCTGAGGTTGACAGAGAAATGGCTCAAAGGGATGCAAAGGCTCTCTACAAGGCAGGGGAAAAGAGACTTGGAACTGATGAGAAGACTTTTATCCACATGTTCAGTGAAAGGAGTTGGGCACAATTGGCTGCCATCTGTTCTTATTACCATGACATGTACGGTCACTCGCTCAAGAAGGTGTGTTGATGACCATTTTAAATTTATGAGTCGAAACAATTAGAAAGGGCTTAAATGTTAATGAGCTAAACATAAATATGCATAGAGTACTATGACATTGTCTGATCCATGTAGCTAACCTCACTTAGTGGGACAAAGCTCAGTTGTTATTGTCGTTATCATAAATATATTATTTATTGATTTTTTTTCCCTCCCCCATGCTTATCCCAGCTGGTTTTTTTACAGGCAATAAAGAAAGAAACATCAGGGCATTTTGAGCATGCACTTGTGACAATAGTCCAATGTGCTGTGAATCCAGGGAAGTATTTTGCAAAGGTATTTCCTTGAACTTCACCACTAACTAGCTAGCTAATTGCTTCATATAATGCCATGGCAACAATTTCTGTTGGATGACAACTTTTCTTGTAGGAACAAGGAATTAAGGGAATAGTTTAAAACCTGAGAAACTTTATAATAATCATTCAATGTGTGTGAAAAGTATCCTTATTTTTCTTCTTAACTTATCAAATTCTCATATGAAATCAGAGTAACTTTGGATGTCCTCAGAAATACCAATGTAACTAGTTAAACAAGTGCAGATTTTGTAAATCACTATCTGCACTTTTGATGTGCAATGGAAGGAATAGTAGCATCTTTCTCTGAGGGTATTTTATAATATTAAGTTAGTTGACTTTATTAGCTAGGTTATTTTGATTGGTATAATGTAAATCTTGATAATTGGTGGCATATTATATATATACCATACCAAAACTTTATCCTACTACGTGGGGTAGGCTATGTGGATCAAACAATGTGATTGTGCCATGTTTTTTGCTTTGACCCACGCCATAGGATTCAACAAGGTTTTACATTGATTGTTGAAGACCTAACACTACCCTCCTCTTTTATCTGGGCTTAGGACTAAAAACATAGGCAGATTTGGCGGCATAGTATATATATAATAATATATATAGTTTTTGCTTGTAGTGATGTAGTATTCTATTCCTTTAATGTCTTGTCATATGCAAGTGGTGAAAAGCCAATATCTTATTGTGATTTGTGGCAATTGGTTCTGCAAGCATGATGGAACCTTTGAAAATGACATAGTAGCAATACATGGTTGTATTATAAATCTTATAATTAATTAACAAAGTCTTGTCACCATGATGCAGGTGTTATATAAGGCCATGAAAGGTTTAGGGACTAATGATACAACACTCATAAGAGTCATTGTAACAAGGACTGAGATTGACATGCAATATATCAAAGCTGAATATTTGAAGAAATACAAGAAGACTCTCAATGATGCAGTTCACTCAGAGACTTCTGGCCACTACAGGGAATTTCTCCTCGCACTTTTGGGTCCCAACCACTAGTCAAACATGTTCAATGACCTCATTGAAGTTATGAGAAGCTACAGTGTGTATTTTTTGTCTTTTCAGTAAGAAATGTTCAAATTTGGTGGTATTGTAGTGTGCTATGTGAGCAGTATGAATTTATATATTACACTTTTCAATTAAGGACTTGTGTGTTTGTCAGCAGCGTGCACATTATTTGTAACTATTGTCCTGTTTCAGCAATAAAACAATGGGGATTTCCTTCATTTCCCTTTTTAATATTTGATAAAGATTCAATTTGCAGATGTCAAGATATCCATTACCAATAACTATTCTCTTCGAAATGGATGTTCTTCTAAGGACATAAATTTTTAGTCACACGATTCTCTTTATACATATCGTTAAGAATCAAACTCTGATTAAATGTTTAAGACTTTTCATATATACTCCTAATTAAATGGTTAAAAAATTTAACTAACTACCAGCTATGTTAAACCTGATGGTCAAACAATATAATTTTGTGGTTCTACTTTTTTGGGTCAACGAGATATGAACAAAAGACAATCACTATCAATCCATTAAACCATCATGGTATTACTGTTCCAATAGATTGGTCTGGTCCATCACCTATTTTAGATACTAAAGCCATATTCCATTAAGGTCCAAAATCAATTGAAGCAAAAATGGGTTCATCAAGGCCCAGCTCCTTTAATACTCAGCCTCGTCCAAGCCAGCTTTATGAATCAAACCCGGTTTATCTTAGACTTGAACCAGAGCTGAACCAAATTATTATTATTATTATTATTATTATTATTATTATTTAATTTTGTTCTTGTACTTATGAATTCTATTTAACGTGTTGACATCATAACAACAATTAATTAATTATATGTTGAATATATGTTTAATATATTCTTTTATTTTAGTGCTTTTAATTTTTGTATACAAATCTAAATCTAAAGTAAGATATAAAAGTTTAAATTGAATGGTGATCAAATATGTGATATAATGGAAGTATATATATAGAGGATAAGAATAAGTGATCAAATAAAAAATGCAGGTGAAACAGGGGACCAAACAGCATTTAATTTAATTTATAATCTGGACCAATTAAACTACTGAAATGCCTGCCTCCTGATATGTGGTGATCAATGATTCAATTCAAGTCTCACATAGATGAGTAATGTAATGATGTATGAATATTTAAAATTAAATATTTATATGATATCCATACAAATCAATGTAGATAAGAAAAAATTAATATTAGAATGGAAACCACAACAATAAAAATGAATGTTAATATAGGATACAAGGAGTTAAATATACAAGGCAAAAATATCATTTTGATCCTCTTTCCATGTTAGCGCCATGAGGCATCCATGTCAGCACCACGTGGCATTCATGTCAGCGTCATGTGGCATTTGCGTCACCACCGTTAGTGCCACATCAGCACCTTACTAATGGAGTTTAGACAAAGGACCAAAATAGTTGACATTTGCAAAGTTACAGGACCAAAATCAAAAAAATAAAAGATACCGAACCAAAATCAAAATCGGATAAAAGTTACAGGACAAAAATGATATTTTTTTCCAATATACAAATATTATATATATATGTGGCAAAGGTGAAGTGATCAATCTCTTTCAATTCCTAGCTCAAAGTGATGAGTTTACATCATCACATCGAAACAATAATATAAACGCATTCTACGCAATTAATGTTCTTTTTCCCATTGATGTAGCTTTCTGATTTACTGTCGCTCCAAATTAACTAAGAACCCTGGATCCAAAAATACTATTCAAGTAGTTGCAAGCTAAGAGGTGATTGATTGTGATTGTGATATCAGATGATCAATTTTATTTCCCAATCTCTAAAGTTGGAATTATGGAAGCAACCATCATTAATTTGTCGGTTCACATTATTGGTGTGAGAACATTTTTAAATATTTTTTATAAATAAACGTTTGTAAGTTTTAAATTATTTTTTTACCCTAAGTTAGTTAGGGGTAAAACTTTTCTTCAATCTATTTTTCTCTCAAAAACTTTTTTTTTCTCCTCAACATAAGGGTGGACTCAAGGAAACTAAAATATATATGAAACTAATCCTATAATTATTGTTCTGTTACATACTTTTTTGTTATAATGTAACTTTTAAACATGATGGTTATTGTATGTCTATTATGTTCCCACAATAATTATTAAAGGAAGTAACTTTATTCCTTTCCTTCCTCTAAAATTCTTGATCACTGCCAATTCTAAACACAGAATAAATAAAACGTTTGATTCTCTTTAATTTTTTGGGGATGAAATAAATGGGTAAATAAAAGCTCCTAAAAGAAACTGTTTTATAATTTATATGGTTGGTTGTAGCCTTTGAATATGCTTCACTTAAGGTTACAGTTGTTACAAGTGATGATTTGTTTTAATTTCCATAATATGAAGCCATTGAAAAATTATTTTGTCGGTCAATATTGGATGGTTATTATATATGTAATGTTTGTTGTAAAATATAAATACGTCCAACTAGTATTCAATGTGTGTTATACATATACATAGTATGTAATGTATGTCATATGAATAATACACGTACGTATGACACGTATTATGATACGCATTACGTATTATATATAGTACACATTAGATATTGGTTAGACGTATTTATGTTGTATTACAACAAACATTACTGATTATTATAGTAAATAATTTTTAATAATAATTTATAACTCTTTTAAATTTTTATCCACTAATAATTGTAAAATAGCTTTACAATGTGAAAATTAAATTATATATATATTAAGTGGGGCATTATGCAACCCACAATCACAACATCAACATTATTCTTAACAGAGTATCAACCAACGTGGGTATGTATGAATGTAATCGGAAAGTTATTTAATTTATTTTATCTCCAATTCTTTTTTTAACAGCATTATTTGATATACTACAGAAATACGTTCAACTTGTATCCAACGTGTGCTATCCATGTTACAGGATATGTGCTATACATAATACGTATAGCACACATCCTGTAACACGGATAACACACGTTGGATACAAATTGGACGTATTTTTATTGTACGTCAATCATTATTGATTCTTTTAACCACCTAATTAAATTACATGGCTTTTTGCATGCATGATGAGTAATGATGATGATATGATTATTTTTTCCAAAAAAAAATGTATGGTTTGATCATGAAAACAAAATCTCAATAATATATTCTCCAAATCTTTCACACATACACATCAATGATGCTTTTTCCTTTATTAGCTTTTGATGTATATATGTCCCTTAGCTTGTGTATATATATATATATGCGTGTGCACAAGTCAAGTGTAAAATCAAATCAAAGGAACAAAAGTATTAATAATTCTCATATATATATATATATAGATCATAATTCATAACAACTTTCAAAGCTTTCACACACTGATGATCACTCTAGGATCAAAGATGAAACCATAAGAAAAAAAAAAAGAAAAAAGGTAAACGTATAGACAAAATCCTTAGGAACCTAGGGGAAAGGGGAGAGAAAAAAAGAAAGGCAAAAAAAAAGGATAGAACAAAAGCCTTATATAATACATTTGATTCTTCCTTCTTTTCTTCTTCTTCAGCTTTTACTTTTGAACTATAAATCACTATGTTATGACTAACACTACCTAATAAGTTTCCTTTTTTTTTTCCTCAAAAGGAATATACAGAGTTTGCTTTAGATTTGTGGAAAGTGACATCTTCGTCTTGACAAAAGCACTACCTATTTATTTATTTATATATATATCTGTGCATACTAATTAGTCTTTCTTTCCTAGTTTCCTTCCCTATTTTTAGGGCTAGTATAGCAATCCATGAATAATAATAATAATAATCATAATAATAATATATACCAATTATTATTATTAATTAAAATTAGGCATGTTCTTCATTGTTGTGCCAATTTGATCTCCCTAATGTGAACTCCAAGCTTGGATTCTGAAAGTCTAAATTTTGATCCTTGAAGCTTCTACTAATTGATTGTATATAGTTGCTTCTTCCCTGCACAAATTAATTAACAATAACATTATTTTCATCATACAACATTAATAATTCACCAGGATACTACTGTGCTATATATATTATCTCACACCATGAAATAAAATTTAGATTGAAAGAATTATTTTGCAATGCAAGAGGAGGAAATTAAATTATGTGGTTTACATTATTGCATTGTTTGAGTCATGCATTTTGTGACCAAAATGAGTAAATAATGTGCTAGTTATATTAGTGTGTGTGTATATATATAAATTAAGTGAAGATTAGGGCACAACCTCAGAAAGCTTTCCAATGTGCTGAGATGATAAGATTTCTTCTGGATTATGCTCATTAGCTTGTATCCATGCTCCTCTACTGCAAGTGATCATGAACAAAATTCAAAAGTGTAAATAGTGAAGCTGAAAAAATATCATATTTTGCTATTCATATACATAATAATATAATTTTACTGCAGTAATATATATAATATATTCAAGTAAATTCTATCCTTTAATTAATAATAATGTTTATTGTATAACAAAAATATTATCTAAACATTATCCTACGTGTGTTATACATAATTTGTCTCATGTATAGCACACGTTACATATAACACACATTACATATGACGCATATTATATACAACACACGTTGGATACTAGTTGGATGTATTTATGTTATACAAGGAAGATTACTTTTAATTAAAGACAATCTTATTTGTTTGATGAGGCCAATATAATGAGTAGCCATTTTTGCCATTCAAATTAATTAAAGTTAACATTGGAAAGACAGTGCTAATAGTAATACGTATACCTAATAAAAAAAGGCAAATTAGGGTCATGAAGTACACTATAGACATATACTGTCTATACATATAACTTTTAAAAAACCATGAAATGAAAAACAGAAAAGGAAAGCTGAAATGTGTTACTCAGTATACTTGTGTAGCAATATTAGAATATTTAGCTTATTCTTCCGATCCTCTTGAGTCATAATATGTATATATGTATGGATATTCCTATATATGTATTTAATTTAAGATCCTTACTTATTTGATTAGCTAGTTGCATTGTCCACACATGCATGTGATCTTGATGTAGGAAAATAAAGGAACAGAGAAAATACCATCTAACTTGAGTGAAGATTTTAATGTATATATGCTATATATAGAATATATATATAGGAGAATTAGAAAAGAATAAAGCTTCTACAAATTATAAGCATATAAGCATCATATAAGAGAAACTCATTAAGAGGAAAGGAATCGAGCAAAAGAAATTCAGCATACAATAACTCACATAGTTGTTACACTAGATGATACATTCTCAAGAATGACATTTAAAAAATTAATGACATGATAAAGAGGAAGGGATCGAGCAAAAGAAATTCAGCATACAACTGACATATATAGTTGTTACACTTTTGCTTTAAATTAAAGGTAATTTAATATGTATATATACAGTGTATTGTTTATCAAATGAGTAACATTATTATTAAAATTAAATAAACAAAAAATCATTAATTATTAAAATTATACAATACACAAAAGGTTCATTTGTTTGAGTAAATATTCTGTGTTAAGGATCACACTTAAATGTTCTATATGTTGGTCTACTTTTTTTCTACAAATAATGATTAAGAAACACATCTTTTTGCAATATTTAATAAGAACATTTATAATTTATCTTATATACCCACATTATAACTTAATTAGTTAAAATTTAGTAAAACATTTAAAAATTACTATTAAACTCTTTAATTTATTATAAATCTAATACTAATAAATGCTGTAAAAAAAATTTACACACATATATAATAATAAAAAATGTGGCTAAAAAAACTCAATCATGGATATAGATTCAACAGTTATTCCAATTTTTTTTAAAGTATTTCAGCTTAAGTACCCTGTTTACACATAGCTAATCATGAGAATTAAGGAATCCACACAGTGTATATGATTTCTTTAAGGAATTTAAGAACCTATAATATGTGTCTATTTAATTTGTTTATTAATTAGTTTGCTCGAGCACATACATGTCCTTTAAAAGTCTTTATCTCTATTAGGTCTTATTAATTTCAAGTACAAACATTTTGGATGTTCAATTCCAATATTTTACCCCACACTTCTTAATTCACCCCACACTTCTTAATAAACAATCAAACGTCTAATTCCAATATTTTACCTATTATATTATTTTTTGAAGACATCCATGACCTACTATATCATTAATATATATATGTTATGGAAATTATAGGGAATACATTTCTACTGCATCATGCAATTAGTTTTAGGCCAAATCTGGCCATTAAGTGGTTATATATGTAGATTTCTGCCTGATAATTATTTAAATATTTATTCATTAAATGATTTATTATAATTGTTTTACTCAAAAGACTCGTTTAATTAATTAATAATTTATTCCTCTATTTTAAAATAATAGTCTATTTTACTTTTTATAATATATTGAAAAATTAATGGATGTAGATGTATTTTGTGTCTAAACATATTGTGACTATTATTTTAAAATGGACCAAAAATATGTGTGTTATCTAACTTACCAGTGATGAAACCTACAGTATTCTGACATTTTTTCTGATATATGTCCATAATATTAATTCTTTAATTTGAGTTTGTGCCTTCAGTTCTTCCAGCCCTTAACTCTCTATCCAATTTAATTCGGTCAAGACCAGAACTTGAAACCCTATATTATTATTACCCCCACCCCCAAATTTTTACCCATCTATCTCTACTACTTGAGCTAGGCCTAAAATTGAAGTGTCATATATAATTGCACATTGACATATTTAAGAGTATGATAATATACAACTATATATATATACATGTATAATATGGTATTGTATAGGTAAGTTAGTTAGTTATGATTTACTTATTATCTTGGTTACTCAAGTAGTCTTTAGTTTTCTAGCAGCATCCAAGCCTTGTGCATATATATAATATAAAAAAGAAAAATTAATAAGTGGACATTTCTGTAAATATCAAAGTTACTCCTCGCCATGTTTGTGAAATCTTTTATTCACGCGATCTTTTAATCAAGCCAGGTTTGATGAATATATTAGTATATAAAAAATTAAACTAGTATGGACGAAATTAGCTAGGAATACAATGAAAAGAGGAGGACATCGCTTTAGCTATATGCTTTTCAGTGAGTACTATCCATATTCCATAACAAGAAGAATAATTAGGAGCTACCAATTAATGTACCTACCATAACCCCAAAGAATACATGAGATAGGGTGTAATGGAACACAATGTAATAGCAATCATATATCATTTTTTCAATAAAATTCACAACAAAAAGTTATACAATATTTATAAAACATTCATTCACATTATTGAATTATTGAATTTTAGTATGAATCCATTCTTATATTCAAACTCTTAACATTTAACAGTAGAGTGAATATTATATAAGTGTTATATAACTTTTTTATTATATATGATCATTTTGTATAATTAAACAAGTCATGTGTCCCTTTAATTCAAGTTTTTCAAACTCATCAAATCAATAATCAAATTATCTTCTTTAATTACTCAAAGGTAGGTATATCCGTAGAAAATATATTAAAAAGCTATTTCACCTAAATATTTAAAATGTTAAATTGAAGCACAATAATAATTTTATATTGTATTAAAATAGGGACACAATAATAATCTAACATGTGTTATATATTACGTAATATTTCTTACGTATGACACATAGTACATGTTGAATATTAATTGAATATATATATATATATATATATAAATATATTTTAGATTGAGCATTACTGTAGTTATTTTAGATGGAATGGGGCAGCAGGGTGTGGAGGGTGAATTTAAAGCAGAGGTAAGAGGTAAAAGTGATATGTGTGTGAATAAATGAGAAATGTACGATACATACATACATTCACTACATTCAAGGTTTTACTACCTGTCTTCTCTGACCCCAAAGAACGTTTTCTTTTGCAGTATGTAGGTACAAACTTACGTGACGCCCGAGATAATTTCCCATCTCATCCCTACCCTTCTCAGTCAAACAAACCTCATCCCATCTCAATTATATATATATATATAATAATATTTGTTGTACAATATAAATACGTTCAACAAATATTAAACATGTGCTATACATATAATGGGATGTATGCTATTTATATAGCACATATCTCATAATATGTATAGCACACGTTGGATACTTGTTAGACATATTTATGTTGTACGACCAGCATTATTGTATATGAGTATTGCTGGAGAGTAGAGACAAAACAAGAAACCAGCCAAAATAGTTAATAAATAGGAATTTGGGCATAATCACTCGGCCCATTAAAAATATACACATGATTGAAATATTATTTGGGCCATAAAATGTTAAATAGACTTTGTTGACTGTTTTGGCTGAAAAATTGGTGTTTCGGCAAATATTTGTGATTATATATATATATGGACCTTATTTATTAGTATTTCTTGAGTCTTATATTAGGAAGGAACCAATGTAATTTATCTCCAAATGTGTCTTTCAACGATAATTTCCTTTCTTTTAAAAAATAAATTAAAATTTTATAGATTAATATACCTATGATCAATTTAACAGATTCGACCTTATTATATATGGTTATCAAATTTTATATGTCATTATTGTATCCTGTATATAGTTGATGTATCTAGCTATTTTGCACAGACTCATATATATATATGGATGTCATCACATATATCATAATATTAATAAATAAGGTTTGGTTCTCTAATTATTATTTCCAAAGATGGGATAGCTTGTACGGATCTAGCCAAAATATGTAGCCACCACAAAGACAAGCTAGCTATATATAATCTAGTGTACATTATGACACAGATAACCCTACATATATAATTAATGGCTATGTCTAATATTATTTGTTTGCAGGCATTGTGCTTCAATTTCCACTAGGAATGGTTTCCATGCTCTTTTCCATTTCTGTGTACAAATGTTGTTCTTGTGGTTAGTAATCATACTTGGATTTTGCTATACCTAATTAACCTATGTACCTTCTTTTGTCGTATTAGTTGACTCAATTTTTTTTAGAATTAGAAGCAATTGCTTGTATATATCATAAAGCTAGAATACTACCAAAAGTGTGACTTTGCAGAAGAAATGGAATTGAAAGCCCCTAAATTGGATACTACTGTAACAATGTTAGTTATTGAACAGACTCAAGGCAAGGAAGTCCATCAATATGTGCAATTAATTAATTGTAGGTGAACAAGAAAAGTTAGAAGGAATATAATATATTACACTAATTATATTCATTTTCTTCATCCAAAAATAGTCTTTCAATTTATTTCTATAAAACCATTTCAAGTATTTCATCAAATAATATATATTGTGTCCTAAAAGTAGAAATTCAATCCAGATAGAAAAAAGTACAGAAAGAAGTGGGAGAAGGGTTAAGGCTATATAGCTACTTTCTATGTATATTTATTTCTTTGCACATATATAAATATAGAAAAGTTTATCTAGTTTCAGGAAAAACTTGCCTTTTCTATGTACATTTAAAGAAGCTGAAAGGCACTGTACCAAAAAGAAGGATCAGCCAAAATGATGCATGGCTACTTTGATATATGATATATCATCAGAGAGAGAATTGAAAGCAGAGAAGTTGAGAAAAGAAAAACCACAAAAGCAAAAGTTGTTGTCAGCAACTAGTACTTTTTTTTTCTTTTCTTTGGAGTCTCAGAAAAGGGTCAAAAATTGGGTTTGTGATTCCCCTATAACTTATTAATTATTAAACTCAACCATGCATGCATATAATATATATTATATTTTTGTATGTGTGGGATATAGTGGATCCAACCATGAATCCATGCAAATATTATATTGTATATAATAATCTATAGCCACAACACTGACACCAATGTTAGCACAAACACTCACACAAACACAAAACAACATCAGAGAAAAAAAGTTTAAATTATTATTAGAAACAGAGGTGATTGGATTACCTGGAAGAAGAATTACCCCATAGATTATTATTGCTTGAAGTGTAGCCAATATCATGATCTAAAGATGCATTTTGGGGTCCTCTCTGATTGGATAGTAAACAATTCTTATTTTGACTAAGGGGTGATGATGATGTTAGGGACATGAAATCTTCATCTCCATCTGATCATATATATAAATAATAAATAAGCTTTAAGAATTGATCATAATCATATCATAGTATTGAAGAAATTAAATACATGAAGCAAACAGATTAGTCTAATTAATAGACTAATACTAAGTTGTACTAATTAATTAAAGAGGACATTATTTTAATTAATAGGGGTGGTCTGAGTCATAAAGGGGGGAATCTTCACAGGAATTGAATAAAGTGAACTCATCATCAAATATTTGGAGCGGAGATCAAGGAATTAATTAATTAAATAAATTAGAGTAAAAATTGTGTTAGTCACAATACTAAGATTATTGAAATGAAATTGGTTTGTTAATATATGTATATATTTACCTGAGGAAGCTGCTGGTTTGTCAGTATTCTTAACAGTCCTATACATCTGCAGAACCCAAAATAAGACAAATAATATTAGTATATATATAGAGACATAATACAGAGGGAAATGAATGAATGAAAAATGACAGAATTGTGTATGGAGAAGAAAGATTTGAAGAGAAGAAGAAGAAGAGGGGGCAAAAATAATCAACTCATGGATCAGATGCTTCATTCATTGTTGTGGTGGTTTTATTGATTTAATTAATAACCATGATGGATTGGTTTGGTAAGGTAAGTAATTGGTTCTATTATTGAGAAATGATGGCTACTTTTTCTCTCTCTCTCATGAAAAGTAGAAGTTGTCCTGTTCCCTAGCTAGCTATTTCAACACAGCAACAGCTTCCACTGTTCATCCATTCACTCATCACTGATGCATGTCTCGGCTCTTGTGCCGCATAGATACACGACTTTCTTCATACTCTGATTAACACACACCACACATACACTCACACCCCCCAACCTGAGAAAGAGAGGGATTTTATATTGAATCTTACCTGTAAATGGCTCTTCACATGAGCTAGTGTTAGATCTTTGACATCCATCAGCTCCAGAACTGATTTTGGTGTTGCCCCTACCATCCATACAACAACACCTCAAACATTAATTATTACACAATATATATAAGCAATATTAGCCTATTATTACTAGTCACATATATACACACACACACACAATCCAGCCTTTTGCTTTTAAATTGCAGTCTGCGCAGATATAATTACAATTGCAACCTCAAAAGAGAAAAGGAACAACTGAGAGAACAAGAAAGGGATTAAAGAAAGATATATGAGATTGAGAAGAGAGATTCTATCTATATGTATTTACTTTCGTGGCCCCCAAGAAGCTCAACAGCATGAACAAATCTAGCATGAAGAGAACTAGTCCAACGCATTCTTGGAGCCCTCATGTTCCTCTTCCCTTGCATCCTCGGAAGCATTCTTGATGACCTCACCACAAACCCATTTGAGAAATCACAAGAATTATTAGCTCCAATATTATTATTGTTTTTGTTATTCCCAAACTGCTGATGCTGATGATTCAAGTACTCATGATGATTATGAAACTGCTGGTGATGATGGGGTCTTAAATTCTCCATGGTTACTCCATTAAACCTTGAGATTGGTAATTCTACTACACCACTCCCAATAAGGCCATGATGATGATGACCATTACTATTGTAATAGGAAGCTGAAGAAGAAGCAGCAGAAGAAGAAGAAGAAGAATTAGCAGCAGAGCAAGAAGGATATGGAACTGCATATAGAGGGAACAAGTTGCTGTTGTTGGAATCCCTCTCTATTATTGATGAGTGGTTGTTGTTGTTTTCCAAAGAAGAGAAGTTACTGTAGAGAGGGATTCCATTGATGGCCCTTATGACTTGTGATGATGAAGAAACCCCATGATTTGTTGCCTCAGAAGCTTGCTCTCTGACCCTAACAGAGTCCCTCTTCCTCCAAGGGCTCTCTGCCTCGATGCTGATGCTGTTGTTTCCAAGGGAAAGCTCTGTGTCCTTAAGAGGGCTACCTCTGATGGAACCATCACTGTGAGAAGATTTGAGTCCATTAATAATATCTTCATCTGTTCTCCAAATATCAAAGGCTGAATCCCCTTCTTCATTTGTACTGCAGATTGAAGATGGAGCACTGTTTGGGAGGCTAATGTGCAGGGAAAGATCAGGAATCAGATTCTGAGGCATGATTTTTTCTTTTCTTTTTATTCCACACACAAGCAAGCAACAACGAACCAATTCAGTGAGTGAGTGATGAAATGAAAAAAGGGCCAAAAATAAAGAAAGCTCCACTACTGAAGAACAAGAACCTGAATGAATTATATTCAGGAGTAGTGAAATTAACTAGTACTGAAGTCTGCAGAGACAGACACAGAAATCTTTAAGGGATGGTGCTTATGATTATTATTATTATTCTCTCTATCTACTATTATTGATTTATATATATATATATATATGGTATAATATGAGAGAAACCCACTCAGGCAAATAAACAAACAAGAAGAAGGCTAGCTAGAATATATATTAATTAAGGAGATATGAATTGAAAATTAAGTAGTGTGTATGTCTTGTTTGAAAACCAAAGGCTAAATGATGGAATAAAAAGAAAGACCTTTTTTTTTTTATTTCTGAATTTCACAAAACAGACATGCTTCAAAGACTAATAAGGGAGAAGAAGGAGAGAGAGAGAGAGAGAGGGAGAGGTAGATGTGTGGTGATGCATATATAATATAAACAAATAATAATAATAATATAAAGGAAAATGGGAAAGAGAGAGAGAGAGAGAGATTATGAGCTTGGTAGCTATAAGTTGAGAGTATATATAGGAAAGTGACACTCCAACAATTCCTTTCTTTCGTTTTTGCCTATTATCTATCTTAACTCTTAACTCTCTCCCCTTTTCCATCTCCATACTCAAATACACGCAACACACTGCAACCTGCAAATTTTGGACAATTAGGGTACAATTCCTTTCACAATTTTTTTTTATTTTTTTTATTTTCATTATACAAAGAAAACATAACTAAAAATGTTTAGTTTTATTTCATTAAAAATATTTTTAGAAAATATTTTATAAAATTACTGAAAATAAAAAAACATTGAATTTTTTTTTGCGTAAAAATAGAAGATGAGTTGGATAAAAATTACATGACATATTACTCACTAGAACAAGTATATAACATACATATTTATATGAAAATAGAAAATATTTTCACAAATTAACCTAATCTTTTTCTTTTCTGAAAACGAAGTTACATTGGAAGTATTTTCTTAACAACGACAATTCATTACATGCTTAATCAAAATATTTAAGATTCAACTACATGTTACTAACTATATTGAAAGAGAGCTTTGATAGTAGTGTTTATGATTTTTTTTTCTACAAGTTAAAAGTATCAATTTTTTTTATAATATAATTTATTACTTTTAAAAATATTAATTTAGTATTTTTTGAGAAACCAGAACGAACATCTAAATTTTTTAAAAATGTCCAAAATAAATATTATTATTAGTAGTATATATATATATATATATATTTAAAAAAATAACTTATTTATAAATTATTTATCTAAATTAACTTCTAATGGTTTGAAAGGTAAACTATAACAATTTTTTCAGCTTATTATCTATGCGGAGCTAATATTATAGACAATTTAGTTATATTGCTTTTCTTGATTTTTCAAAAAAAATTCCCTTTTTCTGGTTTCTGTTTTCTCCGAAAAGGATGGGGTGAATTATTATGTAAGTATATAGATGAGTGTAGTGAAAGAGGGAATGTACTATTGCTTGATCTGTTATATATATATATTTATATATTTAATTAATCATAAATCATATATATAGTATCCCTCAATTCTTTTGGCCACTACTCTCTTCAATTGAATCCTTGCACAATAACCAAATATGTATGCAATGTATGATTTGACAGTGACTTGTTGACCAACAAATGGCTCATATTTTTCCAGGTTCTCATCAGGGCTCTTTAATTTGCTAGCAAGAATTTACTTCCACATTAATAACATTATAAAATTGTGGAAATAATAACAATTTGTTATTTTTTTATATTATATATTATTGTTATTTAGGAATTGATCTGGAGAGATTTGGAGTCAATGATGATGGTAATAAAGTAACGGTTTAGTTAATAAGTGACCTTATTAAAGAATTAAAAATATAAATATTCATATTGCTATATAAGGTGTCTTTTATTATGTTTTATTTATTTTTAAATTATTATTTTAAGTATCCTTAACAAGTGTTCTAAGACACTTGTTAGCGGTACAAAATTGTACCAGTAAAAAATGTGAATTTAAATTTAAATTACTCAATCTATTAAAAAAGTACACATGATTAAGAATGTTATTTTTGGCTAAAAATGTTAAAATGAACTTTATTTTAATTATTTTTATTGAAAAAATATTGTTACCTAAAACTTTAATTTGAGTATGTGAATGTATATGTACGAAAATATGTCAAGAAAACTGACATTATATAATATTCTGTGCAAATAAAAAATTGTAGATTATATTTATTACACAAAGCAAGCTTAAATTAAAATTGAGATAGTTATGTTGATATTCTTGTAAAAACACTGTTAAAATTAGTGTTAATTAAATTATTTCATGCTACTTTAGTAGTTAGGTCTTTTTATATATAAAAAAAAAGTGTTGCGATTAATTTTTTAATAATATTTTTACAAATGTAATATATAAATTTTTCTACTGCCTACTTTTAATCTATACCATTTTTTGTATAACTTAATTAGTAACAATTTTTAGGTGCTACCGACATACTAATTAATCCCAATTATATTGTAATAATGCATATTCTTTGGATTCAAGATGGAAATTAATTACACGTATGTTGTCACAGCTTTCGTAATAAACAACAGTAAATCAATAATAATGTAATTATTCTTCAATGTCAAATTAAAGATCAACCTAGCTAGAATAATTGTCACTATATATAATTCTTGATATATGTTAATGAGTAATTAATTAGTCCATGGCTGTTTAATTTAATAATTCCCATATACATCATACACCTTTGAAACATATAGGACCAATCTCGTTTGTAATAATATGTCATCCTCATAATGTACAGTGCATTTACATGTATGCTTTTATTCAAACTTGCATATAATAAAGTACAAGATTTTGAGAACATGAGTTGAACCTATATATATAAAAGGAGACAAAAACATAATCTAATTTTCCAATAACACAAATGCTTGGGGCACAACAAAAAACCAGCCAACAAAACCCATTTAACACTTTAGGGCCTAAATATCACTTTTAATCATGAGTATCTTTTTAATGGGCTTGGTGATTGTGGCCCAAATTCCTATTTATTGGTTGTGTTGGCTGATTTTTTGTTGTGTATCTAGCATTGCTCTTCGAATAATATCTCCGGCCTTTCAAACCATTATTCCACTAGAAAATCTTTGTATCCTTCAAACTTTGCTTCTTCAATAGTCATCATACATAAAAACCACGAGGGAAAAAATTAGTAGTGTTTTCTAGTTTTTATTGAATTTATGATATATTTAAATAAATTTTGTTTAGATCATTTTAATTGCATTGCATAAATCACTAATTATGACATTAAAGTTCAATTCTTTAATAGTATATTGATACCATTTATTATTATTATTATTTTGTTAGTCAAAATTAAGCAAATTTTTACTAGGAGACATCTCGTCCCATTGATATTCCTAAATGGGACATAGAAAGTAAACTAGTACAAATAATTGGCCTTTGAGTTCTTGAAACGACCAAGGGTTTAAGCTTTAAATAGAAAATCTTTATAATATAATGTAGAATAATAAATAAGTATCACCTAGATAGATATAGTACGTAATAATTCTCTTTTTTTCGTTATAACTGAGGATTATATTCCAACAAAATAATTGCACCGCTTTGCAAAGGCTAGCGGAAAATTCTACTTATTTTTTTAAAAAAAAAAAACATTCAATTAATTCACATGGCATGCATGCCTAAGAAATCATTAATATTACGTGTATAATAAAAATTATATCACGACAATCATATCTACCGTTAAATTGTGATATGAATTTATAAATTAATATAATTCAACTGTAAATATAACTGTTATACAAATATTGTATAATTTTGATCCCCATGTTACATTTCTCATGTAATATAGTCCTCAAGTTTTAAGAAGAAAACAAAGTTAGTATGATATTGTTGACACGTGTCCACGTTAGATGATGATGGAATGCATTGATGAAAATTGTATAGCAGTGTGGTGGTGATTTTATCAGTAGCAATAAATGAGGGGTGGTTGTAATAGTCTAAGTACCAAAGAAAAACGTTGGTTTTAATTAATTTCTGTGAGTGGACCCATTGACCTTGATGAATGTGCATGTTATGAAGAGACAATGAGAGACGCAGAGAGGGCCTAAAGGCTTGTTTGTTTGCTTCCTTATATTTGTCATTCTAAACCCTAAATTTCAAAATTCCTTTGTAACTTTCTTAATTAATTCCTTTTCATCCTCTCCCAAATATTCCTTTCTAATCTCCATCCCCAACAACCTCTCTTGCATTTTTGCGTTTTCTTCTATAAAAATCAAAATCCTTATCTCACCTCATCCCTCATCACTTAGTTACAACATTATTATTATTTGACTACACATGTATATATTTTTTAAAGGATAATGTTAAAGGTACAATGAGAAACTAAAAAAATCAGTCAATAAATGAGATTTTGGGCAACAACTGTTCAGCCCATTACACTACTAGAAACATGCAGATTATCGACGGACAATTTACACAACGTTATCGGCGGATGTATCGACGGATATCGACGGATTATTTTGAAATCATCCCTCGATAATTGTCTCCCGCGCAAAACAAAATTTTTTTTTGGTCAGATTGGTTTTATCGACGTATGAAGATGAAAAGATCCGTCGATAAAACCCTAAACCCTAAACCCTAACCCTAACTAGTAATTATCGACGGGTAATTGTTATTTCATCCGCCGATAATCGAAACGCACCGTTTCATTTAATGGGGCGCTTATTATCGAGGGATATTATCGACGGATGGATTAAAACCATTCGTCGATAATCCGCGAATATGAGGAGACAGCGTCTCCTCTTTCCTCATTTTGCGAACTGCTCTCTCTCTCTCTTCTCCGCTCTCTCTCTCTATCCGCCGCGAAAATGGCCATTTTCGCCGCCGTCCGCCGCCCGTTCGACCACCGGAAAGTGCCAACAGGTTCATCTCTCTCTACTCTACATTTTAATCGGTTTACAATTTTTGTTTGAGGCCTCAGCCGCCCACTGCCGCTCACGGACTGCCGGCCGCCGCCCACCGCAGCATCTCTCCTTGGTCTTCAATTAGGTATTTTTTCTTAATTTTTTTAGTATTTTTCGTATTTTTATATATTTTGTTGATTATTTTTTTATTTTTTCTATTTAAAAATATTAATATATTTTTCTGTTTATAATTTTATAATATTCTAAAATTAATTTTTTTCATTTATAATTTTATAAAAAAAGTTTTAAGAAACTGTTTAAAAAAAATTTTAAAACTGTTTTTTAAAAATTATATTAAAAAGTTTACAAAAAATATTTTTAGAAAAAGTTTTTAAATTCTGTAAATAAAAAAATAAAGTTTTTAAAAATGTGTTTTTGAAAAATAAGTTTTTGTAAAAAAAGTTTTAAAATAATCATAGTTTGTAAACTTTAAAAAAAAGATAGATTTAACAAACTTATATGTTATTTAAAGTAAGTAATTTTTCAATAACAAATATATTATTTAAATGAGATATATGAGAACACAATTGTTGATATATTCCAGCGATTGGAGCTTACGGTTTTTAGGAGCTTACGTTTATATTTGGTATGTTTATTTATTAATTTTAATGATATGATTGTGTATGTTGTTACTGTTGCAAAACCTTAGGGTAGATGACTTAGTCTGAGACCAGTCCTTGAACTCCGGTAATATTGGTTGATTGATTTGTAAATTAAATGGGAAAGTTTGTTTAAAATTAAGGGGAGACTCTCTCAAAATTTTGTGAAGTTAAAATTTGGAAATAAAATTAAATAACTGTTGTTAAGTTATCCAAAATTAAGGGAAACTATGTCGAAATTTTGTTTGAGTTAAGATTTAAAAAACTTGTAAAAATCATCAGTGTCGTATTAATGGTGAGATTAGATTAACTAAAAAACCGTTATTAATTACTCCTAGTTAAACTTCTCATTTTAGGATTTTCCAATAATTCAAGGGCAATGTCATCAACAAATGAATGAAAAATAACTTGTCAGTGGCAGTTAGGATGTTGTCTATCAAGTCTGAGGCAAACCAAAGTCAAAACCTTTAATGAATTAAAAATAACTTGTATTGTTGTGATTAGATATGACGGATGACAGAGGCAGAGGAGATCGAGGGCGTAGGAAGACAATCGTCCAGCCTTGTGGTTATCGATCGAGGGCGTAGGAAGACAGACGACTATGATAGTGATGATGATAGGATGGATTTTGTATGATTTTTTTTTATGTTTTGTTTTAGATGTTCATACATTATATTTTTACTTTTATATAGTGTTTGGATTTTATCTAATTTGTAAACATTGTTGTATAGATATAGGATTTTTCATTATGGTTTTGTTTATTGATATTATTAGTATTTTGTTATAAATATTGATTTAGTTTAATTATTATTGATTTGATTTCATTATGGATTAATATTTTTACAAATTAAAAAAAATTAATTTTAGGTATTTTTTTAAAAAAAAATTCTTATTATCGACGGACACATCCCTCGATAATAAATAATTTTGTTTTTTGAAAAAATAATTATCAACGGATAGGTATCCGCCGATAATTATTTTTTAATTTTTATATATTTTAAAAAGCTTTATCGTGGGATATATCCGTCGATACATCCCTCAATAAGTTCGACGGATAACGACGGATATATCCTTCGATAATTTATCGACGGATTTTTCGAAGATATCCGTTGATAATAGTTTTCCGACCATCAATAAATCGTGGGCGATTATCCGTCGATACACTTCTTTATCGACGGATATTTGGGTCATCCGTCGATAAAATCCGTCAATAATACGCTGGTTTCTAGTAGTGTTACCACCTTAATGATTACAATAATGCTTCTTGTACACCATTTTGCAGCCACCATCAGCTACTCCTTCAATTTTATCAAATATTATCTTTTCATTCTGATGGGGTCTACTATAAAAAAGTGAAGGGTGGCTGATGGTGGCTGATAGGAGAGTGTACATATAGCATTATTGTAATGATTATTTAGGTAAAAATCAAAGTCAAAATAAGTTCATTGACTGTATTGGCTGGTTTACCATTGTACACTACTAAGCATTATTTTTTTAAAAAATCCTCTAATTGTACGAGAATAGATATTCTCATGTTATATTTTATATAATATCATCATATTTAATTTATCATCATTAATTTTAAAAATGAGATTGAAATATAATGTAAGACATGAAATTATATGAAATATATAGAGGACAAATTAAGGCTAAAAATATCCCATTATTATGTATGTATGAGCCTTTTCTTTCTCTCTTTAATACCCATATGGCTTGTTTTTCTTGGTCTCTTTTAATGCATTCACCACTTCTAGACTGAACATATCCTTTGTCATTTCAACTCCATAGGGGCCACGACAAAGAAATATGATTGATTATGCTCTTCCAAGATTCACTCCGATTTGCAAGGTCCTATGTGCATTTTTTAATCCAATTCATCATAAACATAGATTAGAATAAAAAATAATATATATATATATATATATATATATATATATATATATAGAGTTAATATTAGGGGATCGGGGTGAGCATGGATGACACACTCATTATCTATCTCCCGTAGCTCATTGAAAAAAAATATTTGTAAGAGTCTATCATTAAATTACGAGCTCAATTGATAATATTCATTTTATAAAAAGTAAAGTTTAGTTTGTAATTTGTGTACTGAAAAACTTAATTAGCATTGGTATATGTCAATTTAAAAAAGCTTTATAGTCAATTATATACCACAGTATAACGCATCAATAATTAATAAGTTTGACCACATACATATAGGAGAAACTATTAAACTTAGTAAATAATGATGGAGTAATAACATAAAATATTTATACTTTTTTTATTAAGTAATTGCAGTGATTTAATTAGCACAAACTGTAAATACTCTCTCGATTTTTAAATTGTCTAGCTAGTTGTAAATGTACACATGGATTAAAGAAAAATATAAGAAAGTCTTAATTTTAAAGAAATTTGAAGTTTATTTTACAATATTATTCTCAATACAAATCATTCCTCTTCTTACTCATCATCAAATTTATTTTCTCTCTTTCATTATAATAAAGGGGTAGAATTGGAAAAAAAAATAAAGGTTGTATAGAAACCCAAATAGACAATTATATATGGAAAATTAAAAATTAAAAATTGGACAGTTTGAAAAAAACGAAGGAAGTATTAATTATTTAGGAAAACAGCGGAATGCTAATAATTAGATAAAAATTACAATTGAATTAGGGTGTTTCATCTATTAATTATAACTTTAGTTAATTATATATGAGAAATACTTTTTATACACAATAAAATTAGTCAATATCAATTACTATATGTAATGATTCAACTTTTTAAAATTTTTAATTAAATTTCTTATATTATACACTAATATTTTAAAAGTTAAATTAATAGTTCTAAAAATTGAATTATTGCGTATGATGACAGATGATGAGTGATTTTATAATGTAAATTTAATATAATATTACTTGCTAATTATTGTAGTTCCTGCTTAACTTTTTCCTGCTTTAAAATCAGGTGTCTTATTATTCCATTCTTTTTTTTTTTTATCAATGAGTACAAAGAATATATACTTTATGAAGATATAATTAATTAATAAATGTAATTTGGAACGTACAAGCGAGATGAAAAGAAGAAAAAGATAGGAGGTAACCGTTGAATGGGTATCATAAAAGTAGTTACTGTTTATGTGCTGAAAGTTGGATATATGGTTGGATTTTGCTTAGCTTTTGCAGATCAGAGAGAAGCAGTAGAGGTCAATTTTAAGAAGGACTTTATTATATTTCAAGATTAAAAAATTTACTTGTACAACAAGTATATCTACAACATATATCCAACTAAAGTAATTATACTTTATATTAATGTGTGCTAGTGAACCTGACAAGTATACATTAGAGGTTAAATATTTGTTGGATAGTATATTGGTTGTACATATAGGATTGTTGATTTCACAAAGTAAAATGGTAAGTACTATATATACACGAGTGATCCGGTACTTCTTAATTACTTTTGACACTTGTACAACACATGCACAGAATAATCATGTTGTTTATGTAGTACTCATATTTTGTTTAAACACATGTTAAATATAATAATCATTGTCATACAACATAAATACATTTAACAAGTATCCAACGTATGATATACATGATACAGAATGTGTGCTATTTGTACCGCACACAAACGTATAACACACATCTCATATCATGTATAACACACGCACGTTGAATACTTGTTGAACATATTTTGATTGTACACCACAAATATTTAGTCCAAGACTACACAAAAATTTCTCATCTAAAAGTGACATCCAACCCACTTTTGTGTTCTTACATATCCAACCAATTTATTTGAAATCTCCCCAAATTTAGGACTGCCTTCAACCATTGTACCCAATAAGTTATGGTATATATTAGAGTCTATGATTTTGGGTTAAGATACATCTCATCCACTTTTGTGATTCCTCACTTGCAACCTATTTATTTAAAGTCTATTCTCGAATTTTGAGCTCTTTTAATCATATTTTCTACCAATGCGAATAAAGGTATTAATTTATCCTTTCTACTAAATGGCGAGGGATGGATAGAAAATTTCTAAATCTTGAAAAGCCAACTTATCCTCTCAAATATTAGTTTTCATTTAATTTTAAATATCATTAATGATTTGGCTACTATACCTTAAATTTCTAGTTTATTGATCATGTCACACTATATATGTATAGTGAAATTATATATAATAGTGAATGATATAGTGATAAAAAAATTGGTCTATATTTTGATTGAGAGATCCTATTTTAATTATTAATGGAATTTTTCAAGAGATTAATTTATTTAAAAATATTTTCTTGAAGAATGAATCTGAGTAATTATTCAAGAATTGAAAGTTGAGATGAGAGTATCTATTGACAATAGAGAACGAGTAATTCTATACTGATATCCAAAATTAAATATTTTTAAGACATCTATCAATATTAACTATGAATAGAAAAAATTAAAAAAATTAAGTGTGAATCATATTATAAATTAATGATAATAGATTGAATATAATTGTGGTGTATTTTTTATACAGAATATATAAATAAGAGTAAATCCCCAAACTGGTCCCTAACAATTTTCACGTCGGACAAGTTGGTCCTTAACAATTAGAAATACCCTACCCAGTCCCTCACAATGTCAAACCTCGGACACGTTAAGGTCCCTAGACGGATTCCATAACGTTTGTACTACGTATCAGTCCAGCACAGTGCACCCGTGCTGACTTGGCCGTTTAATGCTTGAAACGACGTTGTTTCGTTAGAAATAATTAATATTAAACATCTTTTACTACTGAGAATGAGATGATTTGTGACTCAAATCCAACAACAAACATGTTTAATGTTAATTATTTCTAACGAAACAACGTCGTTTCAAGCATTAAATGGCCAGGTCAGCACGGGTGCACTGTGCTGGACTGACACGTAGGACAAACGTTACGGAATCCATCTAGGGACCTTAGCGTGTCCGATGTTTGACATTGTGAGGGACTAGGTAGGGTATTTCTAATTGTTAGGGACCAACCTGTCCGACACAAAAATTCTTAGGACCAATTTGGGGGTTTACTCTATAAATAATGAATTGTTGGTCAAAATAGAGGGTAGGTTAGAGTGAATTATATTTGTATCTTGCCGGTCACGGACGGGCCTATTAAAGAGCACACTGCCAGTTTACTTTTGAGACAATGCAAAGAGTAACCCAGAAAAGTGTACTATTGGCTGCCACTGAACAAACTTTGTGAGAGCAACCACATGCTCATATTTTATTTTATTTTACTTCTAAAATGCTCATCTTTCTGTTTCACCTTCTTACTAACATATATAGGATATGGTTGGTGAATTAGATCATCACCTCTCTTATGAGACATATATAGTAAATTAAAACTCAGTCCCACTCAGTTCTATTTATTCATCAGTTGATATTAATCTATATTAAACGACAGTCAATATAAGTATAATCTATGTCCCAATATATTTAATTGTTGATGGATTTTCAATTACTTACTAAAATTATTGCACTTTAAACAAAGACATGACACCACAAACACTCTACTCCTAGTTAGATAAAGTATATCCCAGTTCAAGTAGGATTTATACTTCGATCATTCAATAATAAATAAATTGTTCGTCAGTATGAAAATCGAGAAAAATAATTAAGTACAGAAATCATTTCTCCATCCAAATTAAAAGGATATGAGCATAAGAAAAAGTTAAGAGAAAAAGTAGGTGTGAGTTACTTGTATCCTGTGAGTGAGATGTTGGTACATTTGGGATTGTTGAAGGTTGAAATTTCATTGTTGAGGTTGAATCAAAGGGCCTGTTCTCTTACTTGAAGACAATACTACTTTATTGACAATACTACTTTATTGACAAAGTTAAAATGCATTTAATCAGCCTACTTAATTATTTCATGCATCCAATTATATAAGTCTTTTCAGAATAATATTTTATTTAATATCATTTGTTAATTTAGAATAATTTCAATGATAGTAGTATTTTTTTAACTATATCCTTATATATTTTCTCTCATCTTTTCATACTAATTATTGCATAAAAAATTATAAGAACAATTCTTGTATTATAGATTTTTCTTAGTATGAGTTTGTATTTTTAAGGTAGCGTTTGTTTTCAGTGGCTCTGGAGACAGAATAAAGGGAGTCATGGAGTCAGTGTCACAGGAGTTAGAGTCAGTGATTTCGAAAATAACTTTGAATACATCCTCACATATTTGTGTCTCCCTACCAGCACATAGTACATAGTGTGACTCCCTACAATGACTCCAAATTGGAGTAAACAAAAAATTGATAATTTTGTTCACTGGGTTACTGTGACTCTGTTCACTGAGTCATCGTGTCCCTCGCACCAAACGCAAGTTAATAAATGCTAATCTAATTGAAGACTAAACATCCTATCTAGTCAAACATATATATAAGTCCAATGAAATGAAATGAGCTTTATTTGTTGTGGTTCATTCTATAGTGTAACAGTGCTAGCTAATACGGCCATGGAGAGGGGACAGAGTAGGAAGATGGTGCAAATTCCAAAGCAAAATTGATCGAGCACAAACCAAGTGTTGTAGTTGAGAAATGATTTTGCAATCAATTGCTTTATGATTGAAGAGTGGAAAAAGATAAAGAGAAAAAAGCAATTCTTTTCTCAATTCCAACAACCTTTTGACACCAATATAAAAGCCTAGTAGGGCAGGCCAGGGCATCAGAACTAGTTTTCAGCTTTATCATAAAAACAAAAAAATATATATATATGGTGGGTTTTACTTTTCCTTGCCAATTCATCATGCATTATTTAGATTTTCGGGTATATCAAATATATTTTTCAAAATAAAGAGATTTATATATTTATATTCTCGTTACTGACCTATTTTTAATGACTTATGCACTATTTCTTTCATGTCAAAATAATTGTAAGAAAATTCATAAATTCAAATAATAAATTTGTCTTGATAATAATATAAACTATAAATAGACAAAGTCATTCATGTAGGAAAAAAGCACTTATCTGTTAATAAATTAAGGGTACCATTGAAGAAAATTTTGTTACCTCAATTCAAGTTCTCATGAATCACACCTATTCAATAGTCTTTAAAGGAGAAATACTTAGAAGCATTCATAACAAGTTAAAATTTTATTCTGCATTATTAAAAATTTGACACATAATTTATGTTTGTTAACTACAATAGAGAGAGAGGTGTAACATGAATCATATGTCAAAATTTTAATATGCAAAGTAAAATTTTAATTTACTATTGGTGTACCTAAAAGTTTATATCTTAAAAAGTTGTGTAATTTATATGTCTGAGTCACGTACTAATACTATATATTATAATATTGAATAAAAGTAGTACGACATAGAAATAACAAAATAGTTTCAGATTTTGAAATGATTTATCACTCTTCTCCACTTTATTTATTATTCCTTTTTGACTTTTATGATCGCTCCATATATAATTTAGCTTTGCGAATTGACGGAAGCTATAGAGAGGGTCAAAATTGTAGGAAACAGAAAAGAAATTTGGTTTGTGAATTGTAAGAGAGAGATTCAAACTGGTTGTCACTCATCAGCTTTCACATCTCTTGTGAGAAATTTTTTTAAAAAAAAAAATATTGAAACTTTTATTAGTTGCATTTCTCACATTTTTATCTATGATATATAAAACTATTAGAATAAAAAATAAAGATATGAAATAATCATCATTATAATAGAAATGTGCATGAAGATGCAGGTGCAACATAACACTCCCTACACACGACTACTGGGTGGGTCTGGATCACTACTTGGGTCACAATTACTAAACTCATTAAAAATATACTCATAATTAAAATATTATTTGAGTTATAAAATGTTGAATGAACTTTGTTGACTGTTTTAGCTGAAAAAATATCGTTGTCCAAACATTTGTGCTTCCGAATGAAACCAACCGTATTAATAGTATTTTGCTCTCTGCTCTCTGTTTTGTAACTCGCGTAAGAGATTTATAGACGAGTCACGAGCCATTCTTGTAACTCACAGGTTGCACCTGTACTAAGCACTGAATCACATTAAAAAGAAAACGGGTCAATTGGATCCATCCGGTTCAAATTTTATCTGATATCCGGATCATTAAATGATCATTGAATTAATTTTTTCGAATGGATTTGATAATCCGACCTAAATACTTTTTGTATTGGATTCGTTTTATTGGGTTCATTGGATTGTCTAGAACCATATTTACACTCCTAATTTTTGAAACTATTATGAATCAAAATTGAATGCAATAATAATGCTTGCTAATCCCCAAAATTATTATACTTAAATTTTGAATTAGTTATCTCATGATAACAAAAATAACTTCTGTAAGTTTGTATTCCCATGTTAGAAAAGAAAAAAAAAACAGATTGTTCTGTTCATTTATGTGTTGAGGTACTGATCATGAGACTATATATATTGAGGTTTAGATTGAGAAATATTTTATATATATAGTAAAATCAATCGCTATTTGTAATAATTAATTTAACTTTTAATACTATATAGTAATACAATATTTTAAAGTTAGTTTATTGGGTTAAAAAAATTAGATTATTGACCAAAAGAAAGCTCGTCTAAGATGTTAGTTTTTAGTAAATTGAGTAATTGTGACAATAAAATATTTATATTGACTGATTTTGACTAATTTTTTATTATATAATAACCACCCTAATAATTAAATTGTTAATTACGAATTAAAAGTCAAAGTTCATGTATCGCTACATTGTGCAAGGTAATCATGCGATCATGTAGTCAACAGTACTATTATGTAATTTTATTTTGCAAGAACCCCCTGGCTTGGACACGTTCAAGTTAATATTTGATTAGAAAAATAGCTAGATAAAATTGTTGGTACATATTTTTTAATTAATTTATTATATTGATACGTTAGATTCAATTAAATAATCTTTATTCATAAACATGATTGTAATATAATAATATAATAAAACATGATGCATATGGCTTAGTTTATACAGCAGGTAATTAATCTTAGTTAATGAGAAAATACCTTGGCAATTCGTAAAAATTCATGGTATCAACCTAAAATAATAATAAAAAAAGGAATGAAGATGAAAAAATTAATGAAATAGAATAATAAAATCGTATATGAATTATAAAATAATAAAGTCTTATATAGTCTAAAATCTAAATGACTAATGAGAATAATAAACTCTAAAATCTAATGACTAATATGACCTCAAAAACAATTAAGGACTTACATACCCATCATGTCTTAATAAACTAACAATGCTTGTCGTACAACAGAAATATGTCCAACGAGTATCCAACGTGTGTTATACATAAGACGTAAAGTGTGATATATGTACATTATACGACAAACATTATTGCTTAATAAACCGAATTTGGACATACACCGTCAAATCATAAAACATATATCCACCTTTTTCCCGAAGTGACTATAAATATCTCCTCATTAAAATTGATCAAACCCTCTCATTATTAATTAATCTATAAGGGTGAATTTATTAGTAGACAAAGGCAAAAAGCACTTTCTTTCATTTGTGAGATAGATTAGAGGTCCTTCAGTTCAATCAATCTAAAAATTTACTTTTTTAAAAAAATGGATCCGGATGTAATCATCATCATAAGAGTAAAAAGAATGGATCATTTCCAACAAAAAGGGGTTAATAATTATTATTATACATTATTAGACAAGGCTAGTGATGACTATATTCTTGAAATGATAGAGGGCATAGAGCATCTTCTTAAAGTCAAAAAGAAATAAAGCATTGTGTGCCATATGTTTAATTATTAATTATATATCAAAATACAAATTAAAGGGTATATATACGAATATATAGTGGGTACAAATTAAAGGGGAGGAAGACAAGTAGATTATGTCACTCAAACCTAGCTAGCTTGATCTTGATCACTACAAGGCCATTCTATCAGCTACTTCCCCAATTACTTGTGCCAAGGAAATTATATGATGAGGGAGGGGAATCGTATTAAAAGCATATATATGTTATTTGTTTTCTTTGGGGGGAGGGGGGAAGTAGGGGCCATAAGAATCAAAACAAAAGATATAGTGAAGGAAGATAATATGGAGATAAATTTTTTTTTTCATAGAGTAGTGATGATAAATTGTAGATATATACTACTAGAAAAATGAACATTTTCAATTATTTAAACATTAAATATATTAATAAAAGTATTGACAATTATAATGACCATAAAAAATAGTAAAAAATAATTGATAAGTATTTTCAACGTGATCATTAATTATTAAAGAAAATTTATAACTATTTTTAATGATGAATAAATGTCAATATATTTTTTTACAATACTTTTATCAGTATTTTTCAATAATTTCATGTTTAAAATAATAATTATTGTTAGAATAATATAAAATAACATATAATATATATATATATATTTCTATATGGGTCGACAAATAAAATTTTAAGTGTTAAATGAGAATAAATAAAAAGAGGTGCAATAAACTTATGAGATATATATAAGCGAAAAAAATATATATGAAATATTATTATTGTTTCTAATTTATAAGAATATATGACTCATCATTCTCCACTACAACAAAAATGAGCATTTTCAACATGTAATTGTCGAAAAGTGTTGATAAAAGTATTGTAAAAAAAAGATATGTTGACACTTGTTGGCCGTTGAAAATAGTCATAAACTATTTTTTGACAATTAATGGCCGTTGAAAATAGTCATAAACTAGTTTTAAGTATTTTCGACGGCCACTAATTGTCAATATTACTTTTATTGACAATACTTTTATTAACACATTCAATGTTGAAAATGCTTCATTTTCTAGTAGTGCTCATTGAGTATATTGTGATAAATTTTACATGGAATTATATTTTTTTTCATATCTAATTAGATAATATTTAGTAGTTCTCAGATAGAAGATTAATTGACTATAAAATGTTTCTCCCAATAAAATGGAACACAAAAACTATCCCAAAACCAAATTGAAAAAAATCATCAAAACATACAATAAAAAACCAATTTGTTTAAGCCAAGAGCTTTCATGGCTAACACTAATAAATTTAACACCAATATTGAGCATGAATCTTCCTTCCTAACTAGGTCTCATCAAAATTAGGACAATGTTTTGTCATCAAAATTAAAGTAACCGGCACAACCAAGAACGAAAGAAAATGCTCCAATTTCATTAGAGTTGATTGTTTATTCCGTTCAATATTCTTTTTTAATTTCCTTAAAATTTCTTTCACTTATTGGTTATATTTTTCCTTGAAAGAAAGCATTCATCATCATATATATATATGTTATTGAACTCAATAAAGCAAAATAAATCTTTGTGCCTTATATATGAATGGGAACATAACATTCATAAGAACTATAATTAAAGGGAATAGAATCCCTTAACAGAGAACACATGGTTGCATATATTATGGTATATATGAGTCAAGAGAATGGATGTAGAATTATTTCAAAAGATATCAACCTAGCTACTCTTTTGCTCATACTTTATAATAAAATATTTACTAGGATGGTTGCTTTCAAGCTACTATAAAGATTTTTATATGTACTATATATATGACTCTAGTGTGTGTAATAATATCAGGAATGTCATTCAACTTTAGGACTAGGACTCTAGGAGTTTATATAAGAGAATGATTCTTATATGTGTACACAATACAAGCTTTAATAACGAATTAAATTTGGGCACACTCATATAAAAATTACTATATATGACCTATATATAAATGAGTGGTTATATATTGTATTTAATTTTGAATATAAACTGAGTGGGACTTACTTTTATTTTTAATGTGCCTAAATATGAATTATTAAACTTGTGTTGATGCAAAAATATTTTGTTGGAGTGATGCTAAGGGGCAAAGATAACCCTTTAACATAGGAGATGTAGCTCAGTTTTAATTTGGTATTTGGATATGTATGTGAGAAGAGATAATTGATAGGAAAAGGTTCCAAATTCTTTAAGATATATATATTTAGGATATTTGGTTGATGCTTTCATAGCGAAAAAGGAGGGAGTTTCTGAAATCAGAAGATCTCAAAAAAATAAAAAAACACAAATAAAAGAAAAAAAAATTCTTTGCGATAAAGAGAATAATGTATGATTGAAGATTAAAGAGGTAGATAGATGATAGACCTATTATCTACTATATATCCTGGCCTCAAAACAGAAGAAAGTACAAGAATCGAAAATTAAAGATGGATAGTTAAGTGATTTTCAAGCATTATCGTATATTATATATATTGCATGAGGTTGAACATAATAACTTGCACGTTTGAGCCTTCTGATTTTGTAAAGGCATAACTTGTCCAAATTGATGAAATTATACCACATGCCTTAATTAATTTATTGGCAGGTAGCATTCTTAATTAAAAAAACCATTCAGATTTAGGAAGATAATTAAGTTCCTTAAATTAATTAGCTTCAAGTATATATATAAGTGTATGTTATGTCAGAATCTAATTAATTAAGGAAGTAGCTAGGTAGTAGTAGTATATAATTAAATATGGAAAAATTTTGGTACACAACAGAAAAATCAGTCAAAACAACCAATAAATTGTACATAACATATAATATGTAATATACACAATATATATTACATATTATGCACATCATATATGACATGTTATGCATAAAATATATCACATGTTGCAACATCATCTTTCTCTATAACATATGATATTACAGTATATAATATGTGATATATATTATTCACATTGCATAATACTAATTATGCATAACATGATAACTGTTTTAACTATTTTTTCATATATATAACAATGCTCATTATATATATATATATATATGGATCACCTTATTCCTTAATAATTAAAAAGCTCACACGAGTCACGTGTAGCTTCCTCTATATATGCTAGGAATAATATAATAATCCAAATATACATACCAAATTTCACAATAGTATATAAATAAAATGATTTGATTATGATGAAGAAATAGATTAAAAAGGTTCATCATCTCTTAGTTTGAGGACAAAACGTAGAAGATACGTCTTTAGGGCTATGGACTAGATTGGTTGAGCATTTTCACTGCAATCATGAATAATTGAGTTGAATCTTTTTTTTTATTTGGTTGTGAATTGAGTTGAATCTATCTGCCTACAGAAAATATATTATTGTCCAAAGTGGGTTGAGACTAACCGACACAATAATAATGAGACTAAAGTTTCAGCCCAAAAGAATTATTGTTAGATCAAAATCAAATGGATCGACACCAGCCTTTTCCAAAAAAAGAAATAATAAGTAGGAAGACGTTTTCCTCTTTTAATTCAAATTTTAGACTGCATTTTATTAGTGTACATAACAAAAAATATAGGAATATAAACAAAAAGAAAAGGTGTTTGATAATGATGATGGAATATAAAATATGTGTGTATATATTTTAAGGCAGAAAATTTTTGTATTTTTAAAGGTTGTGTTTGTTTTTATCTACATTACATTATATAAATAGAAGACAAAACAATAGAATACATACAAATTTATGAATTATGTATTATGTTTGTATTATTGTAGAAAGTAGAGGTAAGATGAGTATGAAAAATTCATTAAAGTTTTTGTATATTTGCATATTTACTTTTTTTAGGATACAAAATACAATTTTTTATGTAACGATACATATTTTATTATATCTATTTCAGTTATCAAACATTTTTATTTTGTATTATATCCTACATTTTCTGACATGTATTATGGAAATAAACACAAAAGAAAAGAATCAAAAGATGAGAGTGAGGGAGAGATAAAATTGAATTAGATGACACATGAATAATTATCTTTACATTAATCTAATTTTAATATGACATTGATATAAATACTTTACATTTTTACATCCTTATTCCTAATATCTATAATTTTTATCATATCTTGATATATGCACCTCAACTAAGAGCATACATAATTTGGAGGGATAAAAGGGTGAAATGCAATAGTATTAGGGTGTTTTTGTTTTACTATTTTAGGATTTGACTATTTTGTTAATAAAATTGGAGAAGGCACTGAAAATAGGAAGTGAAGATACGAATATACTAAAGGAACATGCTTTGGGAGTGAAAGTAGAACAAAAGCATATTCTGTTGCATATTCGTGTCTGTCTGTGTGCAGAAAAAAGAAACAAACAGTTATGCATGGAATTCCCCATATACCACCAACTCATGCCTCCCTCTGCCCATGTTTTCGCCACTTGAATCAATCAACCGCACACTTTCTTTAATCTTCTCTTCTTTTGTTTTTGGTGTCAATTTGCCATTCACCGTTTTTCTTCCCTTTCTTGGTTCTGACAAACTCATCATCAACCTATCTATCTTCATTTCACTAACACACTCTTTTATATTTTATATATAGTTTAGTAGTTTAGTAGTGTTCTGTTTTTTTATCTTTTCAAGAATTTGTCTCTGGTGATCAGTGGCTAGTAATTATATATTAGTATTAGTTTTTTCAATCACCACTACCCTTTACAAGATTGGTTCTCTCTATATATATACACATAACATATTTTGGTTTGGACACAAAACTAGAGAGAGCTATGGCAAGTGATAAACTCATGATGACTATGTCCTTTCTCTTTACCATTAGCTTTGGATTGTGGTTTCTGTGTGCATATGCAGAGCTACAGAGGTTTACACATTCATCTAAACCTGATGGTTCTCTTAGCTTCTTGGTCATTGGTGATTGGGGAAGAAGAGGTCAATATAATCAATCTCAAGTTGCTTCCCAGGTTTGGTTAATTACATATATACACCTTTCATTTCTGTGCTGATATATGTTTTTGTGCAGTAATAATTCAATTATCTGTCATCAAACCATACATTGATGATCGCTCATAGTCTCATACACATTAATTTCTAATGTTATTTGTTCATTCATTTTGCATATACCATTTTCACATAATTAACTTAGGAGTTTGATGGTTCTCATGCAAGACTATGAATCAACAAAGGTTGTTGAGTCTCATCAAATCATAGTGTAAAGTATTTTTATATTCTCATCCTATCAATCTGATGAATGTGTAAAAAAGTTCTATAAAGCCATTATATAGGAAGGAAACTGTATATATAGAGTGTTTAGTTGTAGATGAATGACTCTTGTACATGAAACTTATGTAAGAAAACACTATCCTTAAAAGTTCATATATATGTGTAGCTGACAAAAGGAATTTGCTTGATTATATAGATGGGAAAAGTTGGAGAGAAGCTTGACATAGACTTTGTAGTTTCAACTGGAGACAATTTCTATGACAATGGCCTAACTGGTGAACATGACCCTGCATTTGAGGATTCATTCACAAAAATCTACACTGCAAAAAGCTTGCAAAAGCAGTGGTACAGTGGTAAGTTCCTAAATACTTCACTGAGTTAGATTGGACTATTAGATTTGAATTTTTTTATCCATATATATTTAACTATATATCATAATAACATGTTTGAGTTTTAATTATTGGCTTGCAGTGTTGGGGAACCATGACTATAGGGGTGATGCAGTGGCCCAATTGAGTCCATTCCTTAGGGAAATTGATAGTAGATGGCTTTGCTTAAGGTCTTTTATTGTTGATGCAGGTATTATCTGATTGCCCTTATTCAAGTTTTTCTTAGTAGGTAGGAATGAAAATCATCAATCTCATGTAGTTTTCTGATTTCTTTTTTCTTCTTGCTTTTGTAGAGGTGGCTGAGATTTTCTTTGTAGACACAACACCTTTTGTTCAAGAGTATTTCAGTGAATCAGATGGACATACCTATGATTGGAGGGGAATTAATCCACAAAAATCTTATATTAAGAACTTACTTAAGGTATGCATATATTGCTTTTCTATATATGTTGCTATTCATTGTATTCTATAACTAGACACTTGATATCTTAATTTATAGTTGTTTGTTTCTGCATTATGATTCTACTGTTTGAATTAGGTTCAAATTACCAAAAATGGGTTCTTTCTTGTTCAGTTTATAATGAGTAATGATATTTCATACAACTGAATAACTTCATTCAATAATAAAATTAACCATTTTCAGTTCTGTTCTGTTTTATGTACAATATATATGAATATCTTAGTGTTGCTATTCTCTTCATGATTGATTAAAATGGTGCATTATTGATCTCATATAAGTGCAAGATATGTTCCTATTAGATAACATTGTCATGGATTATTATTATTGTTTAGGATGTAGAAATGGCATTGAGTGAATCAACAGCAAAATGGAAGATAGTTGTTGGTCACCATGCAATCAGAAGTATTGGACATCATGGTGATACTCAAGAACTTATAACCCAACTTCTACCAATTCTTCAGGTAAAATAGAAAAACTAAGGATGCAGATATATTGATTTTACTATGTTCCTTTTCTGTGTTGTTCTGTCCAATTGCCAAACTCTGCAGTGCTGACTTTACTATCAAATTTCAGGCAAACAATGTTGACTTCTACATGAATGGGCATGATCATTGTCTTGAACACATAAGTGACACACAAAGGTAAAACTACATGAAGGCATACAAAGTAGATTAAATATCCATTTTGGTCTCTCGAAAATATAGTAAAGTACAAATTAGTCCCTCACAATTCATTACCTCCATACGGTGTTATTTTAATTGTACGGACCTGTACAGTAGGACCAATTTGTCTTCCACTATAAATGATTTACACAGAAAAAAATGAGTAGTGTGTAATTGTCTAACAGAGGAATTTGTTTGCAGTCCTATTCAGTTCCTGACGAGTGGGGGAGGGTCAAAGGCATGGAGAGGAGACATAACTGAAACAAACAGAGAAGGTCTAAAGTTGTACTATGATGGACAAGGTTTCATGTCTGTGAAATTGACTTGGACAGATGCAAACATTGAGTTCTATGACGTTTTTGGCAAGGTTTTGCATACAATCAATGTGTCAAAGCAGCTACCTTATTATTCTTCCTTGTAAAATTTATAGGCTTGAGAAAGATTGAACAAGTATCTAGTGGAATTAGTACATGTCATTCTTGAGAATGTATCATCTATTTCCCAATATGAAAAGGAAGGTGTATGTTAGGAATTTAAAATCTAAGCGTGAATGAGAAACAAGTTTGTAATAATTAAAGATGCAAAGAATATGTAAGTAGATAGGCCTATAAATCTAATATCTTAATATTGTGAATGAAACTCTTGTCAGGAACTGAGATTATTATCATTTAAGTAATCAATTAACAGGTTTTTAGAGTTGGCATTTTAGTTATTGGACTTGACTTAAAATAACGAATCACTTTAATATAAAACAAGTAGTTTGGTTTCTAAACAAGTTGATGAGAGGAAAAAGCTATTGCTCCATAGTCCTTTGTAAAATCCAGACCGTAAGGCCCCGTTTGGTAAGTTAGCTTTTTTGTTCCTCCCGGGGCTTAGGCCCCCTTTATGTACCCAAAAAAATTATAAGTTGATTCTTAAAGAAAAACATTATTATTTCAAATGATTCAATTAATATTAAAGTACTTATGATTATTATAATAGAGAGAATTGGTCATCAGCTAAAACGTTGTTGGTGCTCCTAGTTATGCATGCTAATAATAAATCTGTAATACTCTTTTTTGGTGTCTAGAAATCATTGGATCCTTTGTAAATTTAATTTAATTTTGTGCACTAGTTTCAACATTTTAGCCGCAATATATCCCTAGAGTAAGTAAATTCATGTGATTCATCATATATATCTATGCTCAATGTCAATAATCACTTTTTATTTATCATATTTCTTGACAGCCGCCCAAGAATCAAGATACCAATGTGATTGCAAAATCTGACAATTGATATGAGAAAAGTTTATATTATTCAATTCAATTTGATGTATATGAGAAAATCAAACTCACTTGTATAACAGCTGCAAATGTTATCTTATCTCTTTGTTGTGTGTATAAATTAGGATAATTAATGCATCCTGATAATGTACATGTGTTTTAGATGAGCGTTGGATATCTTTTTTATTGTACATCAAATATTTTTAAAAGTGAATAAATCAAGAGATCTAAAGCAGAGATCTAAAGCCAAGCCAACTAAATAGGCCTATTCTCATTCTCATACTTACTTCATCAGGTCTATTCTCATTCTTACTTCAATTGAAGAAGAATAATATCATTATTCCGAAGAAGTTGATGAAGCATATTACAATAATAACTATATATATAACCCTAATTAATAATGATAACAATATTAAATATAACAATGGGCTGAGCTGTGCCTTAACAAAATTGGGCCACATCTATTTGCTCCTAGCTAGGTTTGGTATTGCCATTTTAGTTATATGGTGATTGCACAACCCAAGCAAGTTAGACATTAATTGATGATTGATGACAATAATGTGTGACATGACTATTCTTGACCAACTAGTATAGCACCCCGGATTTTAGGTTGAATATCTTAAAAGTATAGGGAAAAAAAGAATACTATTTTGATGTCTACTTTTCGTATATCGTATCAACATTCACTCTTACTATCCTTGAATTTTAATGTGATTTCACTATAATACGTCAATTTTCTTTTTCCACCATTATTAATTATCATGAATGTGTCACAAACATTCAATTTTTGGATGTATATATAGCATCACTTAGGGTGTGAATTAATTAGTTTTAATATATTATCAAATTATACAATTTTCAATCTCGAATTATAATAATTTTAATAAAAGTGACAGAAGACATGTTCTCCTTGAGTCAAATCATACTTTATACAACTTACACCAATAATGTTTGAACTCCAACTCTACTATATTGTAGTAATTGCTCTTAAACTTGGAATGATCGTGTTTTAGCTGTGCAATTGATAAGAACAAGTTCAATAATGCTTGGAAGAGCTCTTGATTAGAAGACAAATCATTACCAACATAGGACATAGGAGATGTTCCATGCATGGATTAACCCCTTTTTAATTTTTTGTCACCATTGCCTCTATATATATATATATATATATATATATATATATATATATATATATATATATTTAATATCTTATTTATTCAACTATCTTTGAATTTTGAAGTGACTTTAATCCAATATCCAAATTTTTATACTCTATCTCCATCCTTAAATATATAAAAGCACATATATATATATATATATATTATTTTATTCGTATAAATATAATTACTCATGGAAAAATCTATGCATTATGATGGTATTAAAAAAAAAACTATCACAAAAAAAAAAAGCAAACATAATATGGGGAGTTATATGCTTGTGTGCTTCCATTGACAATAATGTTATAGGGGACTTTGTTTTCTTCCCTTACGAGTACGTAGTTCAACAACTTGTGGCTAATTATTTGATTAATTCCTTAATTAATAACAAAACCACCCTAACAATATGAATTTGTCTTTTTAAAAAGAATCAAATAAGGGATCAAATGAAGCAGATGATAATAACCAAGTCGTTTTCCTATGGCAACAATAGTAATTAAATAATAATGAAGAGAGAAAGGTCGTCTATATTAAATGTAACTCAAGTTATCAAGTACATAGGACCCTAAATGAATGTCAACATCATAAAACTTATAAAATGGTTTGTGTGATTGAATCATTCTATAAAGAGTCAATACTTTTCTCCCCTCCCCTTAATTAATTTGTCTTGGTATGGTTGAGAAGAAAATGGTCCGTCCATTGTTGAATTTCAATTAATCATGGAATTGATATTATATAAATATCATATTTGGGGCTCTTACTTTGACACTTGTATATGCACCTCATATATAGCACTACATGATGTATAGGGCAAAAATACTTCAATTTACTCATTGCGATATTAATGTTTTACTTATAAATTAGAATTTTGAAGCTATATATAATATAGTCCTAACTTAGAATCACTCATATTTTCCATATAAGAGCAATCAAATTATAGCTCTTAGGCAAATGGAACCCCTGATCTATATTAATAGAAGTTTATACTTTTTATAATGGAATTCTCGTCAACTAAAGTTCTTAAGATTCGAATCCAAATTCATGTAATCGCATCATATTACATAACAAATGATTTATAGTTATATAATTCAAACTCTATAATTTACTCATATAAATGATATCTAATGTGTGTCAAATAATTTTACGCGATTTAATCTATGTTTAACAATTGACGACATGAATTAATTATTTGAAATTATGAGGTGTAACATGTTTTCAAAATTTAACGAAGTTATAATTACTAAATTTAACCAACAAATAACTAGTTTTATGTCAAAAAAAAAAGTAAAGAAGTAGTTTAGTGGTCAAAATTAATATTACAATAACTTATTTGTTGTAATAAATTGATTTTGATCTGTTGTTGCTAAAAAGTTATGTTATGTATACAAACATCGAACGCAATCATGCATGCATGTATTATCATGTAATTATAAGAATATCTTATCACTCTTTATGTGTATGCATAAAAAATAACCTCTTACACACAAATATCGAAATTTGATGAATATGCATGTTAAGGGTTAATTGTTAGCAATTTTCTTTTCTCTATATATGTTTCGTTTAGTTTAGTGCTATAGATTAAATGAGATAATAAAGATAACCCTTCCCCATGCATGTTTGCTTCTATGACAATTTTCGGCATAATCATAGCTGTAGCTATAAGCCTATGTTTGTTACCATTCAAATCAAGTTTGTGCCTTAAAAAACAACTAAACTAGGAATGAATGAATAGGATGGTATTTATATTAGTAATAATGTTAGATGTACAACAGAAATATATCAAACTAGTATCCAACATGTGTTATATACCATATGTAATACATGTCATATGTATAGCACGTTACGTATGACACACATTACGTACAATATATATCACACATTGAATACTAGTCGGAGGTATTTCTGTTACAACAAACATTATTGTTTATATTTGTATATGCATGCTTGCACATGGCCACAATCGAAACAAAGAGCAATAATGAATGAAAATGACCAACAACTCGATATCAACGCCAAATGCAAACACCGGTTTTAGTAATTTAATTATTTAATTAATTAATTATAAATTAGTGTTTCAAAATCAATCGAATTCCATAGACCCTTTTTGGTCCTAGCTAGATACGGCTACGAGTCAAAAATCTCAACATGTACTCGGTTTTAGGCTCATAACAATACTTGCACCAACAACAAATAATTAATGGTTCTATGAACTAACTTTATTCAACAATTTGTTCACGCTATTAGTGATAAAACTTCACCGGCGATGATAAATAGTAGACATTATGGACGGATATTTTTAAAAATCAACATACCAAGTAGCATAAGTTGAAGTTATTCATATGAAAAAAAATATATTTTAGAATTTTCCAAGGGATATAGACACTTAGTTAGAAATGTTGAATGTTTAGTGTCAACTAACAACTGGCTATCGCTTAACTAACATTTGTCCCACCATAGAATTTTAAAAATTTAGATGCGAGAGTGAGGTCTATGTTATAGAAGCTTGTGAGATCCCCACATGTCATTTCGAATCGTATCATTGATTAAATATTTAAGGAGATTAACTAGCTATCAACTATATTAGGTCTCATTGTAACAAGAGATGTATATTTAAATAGAAACAACACAATGAACATGCAAACAAGAGTAGTGGAAGATGAGTTTGCTAGGGAATTTAAATTTGGTGGTACATGTCAACATAAGAAAACCATTGATTTGGCTTGTTGTATAGGCTAATTAGGCCTAATTAATGTGCTTCATTGTAAATATATTTCCTTTTCTTACATGTAGCTCCACCCCATATTGAAAGCGACATAAATACAAAAAATTGCCTTCCATGTGCTTGATTTTAGTCCTAAACCAAGAAAATGAAAAAAATAAACGCACAAACATGCAATCATGCATCAGCAAAGACATAGGAACATGTACATGAGATAGACCCCAGATTTTTTCTGTTGTCTCCTTTATAACCTTTTCCTTAACCAATTATTAATAAATTCAAATGAGGATACTTATCTTTATGCCTATAAATTCCCACCCTCATTCCATGACTCATTCTCTTGATATCTTATTGCAGTCCCCCTTTTTTTTCTGGCTTTTCTTTGGTCTGTATGTCACTTATCAAAGAGTGTAATAAGAAGTAGGTAATCTTTTTCTGATTTTTTGTGTCTGTTAGTTTATGTCCCTTTCTCTGCATTTTTTCCCTCTTTCTGTTTTGGTTCTTTCCATAAATTTTGATGAGTATATTTTTGTTCAAAAGATCATGCAGGCCTTCACTCTGAATGAGAGTAAGATCTTAAGAAAGATATTAAGCTTTGATAACTCCAAAAGGAAAAATCAGAATTCATCAGAGGCTAATCAAGCATCTGCAAACTCAAGAACATGCTTCAATCACTACACCAAAAAGTATGAGACTATAGCAGTATACATACTTCAAACAATTATACCAAATCACTATAATCTTGTTATGGCTTTTTCTAATGCATTTAAAACCTTAAAAATCAACTCTAATTTTGGTACTATTCTGATATCTGCACTAGGATCTTTGTTGGTTCCTGGAATGTTGGAGGAATCGAACCACCCGAGAATTTGGACATGGAAGACTGGCTAGAGACAGAAAATAATTCTGCAGATATCTATGTTTTGGGGTAATAATTTTCTTCCATTAATTTACATGACAGAATCATCTGCATAGAAACTAAATTTTTGGATTCCTTCTACTTCATTCACTAACTTGTATTTGATGTGATTAACATCTATGTTATGCCAGGTTCCAAGAAATTGTGCCTCTAAATGCAGCAAATGTGTTAGGTCCTAAAAACAGAACAATCTCCATGAAGTGGAATTCTCTAATTGGAGCAGCACTTAACAAAAGAACACCAATAAAGGTGGTTGAAGCACAAAGAACATCAGAACCTCAGAAGATATATCCTCTGAAGGATCAAATTTGTGCTGAAGGTGAACATAGACAAGATTTCCAGTGCATTATAAGCAAGCAAATGGTGGGAATGTTCATCACAATTTGGGTTCGGTGCGACCTCTATCGATCAATTAAGCACTCGAGTGCCTCATCTGTAGGATGTGGAATCATGGGTTTCTTGGGAAACAAGGTATGTTTTGACATGTTATAGAGGAGTAAGATTATAAAGACTTGCTTTTAAGGTGAATAAATTGAATAGATGTTTTGAGAACTTAGATTCTAGCCAATTTTGAAATTTTATATGATTTATTAGATCTTCTTGTTGACATTAAAATACAGGGTTCAATATCAATTAGATTTTGCTTGCATGAAACGAGCTTCTGCTTTATATGTAGCCATCTAGCTTCTGGTGGAAAAGAGGAAGATCGACGGCAAAGAAACGTTAATGCAGCCGATATCTTGTCCCGGACAAGCTTCCCTGCTGATCCTCTGCATGATTTGCCTCAAAAAATAACTGATCATGAGTAAGTTTGTTGAATTGTGTGTAATAGGAAACTGTCATTTAAGTTAAAAAAACAAGTGAAACTGTGAAAAGAGAATAAGCCACCTAAGTTGAAGAACTTTGTTTGATAACATCATAACAATGAAGATATGGTATCATTTTGTTGGCCTATTGAGTTGTGAACATTTTAAATTAGTATCTTCTGCACAATACAACTCCTTAATTAACCTGAGAATGTCTTGTGATTGAGACTATTATAGTATAATCTCTAAAGGCACTATACAAGTTGAATATAGAACTTGATCTAAAAGTGTGTAATGGTTCCATTTCTATGCAGCCGAGTGATATGGCTTGGAGACTTAAACTATAGGATCTTAATGCCTGACTCTGCAACACAATCATTGATCAAGAGAAGAGAGTGGGAAACATTGTTGAGACATGATCAGGTAATGTATATATATTCATGTTATAGCAATGTTGTTTATGTAAGAGAAAATTACACTGACCTCCCTGAGAAGGTTTAATGAAACTCACTTTGCTTCCCCTCTATTTGTAAAATTTGCTTATGAGATCTTTGAGTTTGTGAAACTATTACACTAATCTCCCCTCTATCGTACATGAACAATACTTTAAGGGAAGATTAGTGTACCAAGACAAATAGGGAAGAGTCGGGGAGAATTTTATCGAATCTTTCCGGAGACGAAAGCGTAATTTACCCTTTATTTAACTAGTTACCACAGTATTGTTAGTTCAAGATTTAAAACTCCATATGGCAATTATTATATATAGCTCAAGATGGAGCTCATGGAGGGTCATGTATTCCAAGGTTGGCACGAAGGAGCGATAGAGTTTGCACCGACATACAAATACCATTTGAACTCTGAAGAGTACATAGGGTGTGATCATCAACAAATGAGCAAAAAGAAGCGTGCCCCAGCATGGTAAGCATGCATCAAAGTATTAGGATTAGGACTAGAAAAATATATAACTTCCTTGCGTTAGGACTAGAAAAAAAATGAGAAAATCATAATTTAGTCACATATAATCATCATAATGCTAGTTCAAATGATTTCATATGAACCATTTACAGAGCATAGTACAGAGTCTAACCACATGATCAATGGTGCAGGTGTGATAGAATAATATGGTATGGAGAGGGAATGAAGCAAACTGAATACAACAGGAGTGACTCAAAGCTTTCTGATCATAGGCCAGTGAGGGCAATCTTCACTACTGAAATCAAGGTGGCAAAAAGTCATAGTTGACCAAGACTTTACTGCAATGGCATTTTCGTCCAAGAGATTTGAGTTCTCATTGTATTGTTTGTACCATTCTTGAATGATGTTTTTAGGATTCTAGGAAAGCATTCATTATGATGGCTCAATTCTTTGAGAGATGTGATTAATTTGCCAATTAGAATAAGAATTTGCTTTGTGGCTGTTGAATGTAATAGAGTTGTATAATTCACTTGCTAATTCAAGTGTCAACATGTATGTCTTTGTAATAAATAAGCAAAAATTTTGACTTTTAAGAATTTTCTTTTCTATTTTCTCGTATGTGGACACTGCCAAGCCAGAGTAACCAAACATTTATCTCACAACCTAACTAATTTCTAAGCAATTAAGTTTAAGAATTAAGAAAAGAAAGTTGCAAATTTAGGACAGGTTATTTTTTTTTTTAAATAAAAAGAAATGAAAGCATTTCTCGTTATTTAAGAAACTTAAAAAATAAATTTAATGAAATATGAGAAGCTATATTTTTTAGACATGAATCTCATAAAGAACTTTTTAGAATTATTTGTTCTTGTATCCTTGAAGTGTGCCATTAGAACACTCAATAGCAAAACCAATTTAGAAAGCCTAGCAATCACTTAATCAATCTCTTAATTTTGTATCCCTTCTCTGTTAAAAATTAAAATGCATAAATATCATTTACAGAAAAAAAATACAGGACAATTTCTACACCGTACCCACCACAAGCGCAAGCTTAGAAGATCATCAAGTTTTATCTTCCTCAGGTCAATCCCAATTTGAAGATGAAGTTGTCATGTAACGAAGAAACTTTTATATTACTTATCTATGAAAAAGTAAGGATTTATATAACAATTTTTGAATTTTACTCTACAAGTACTTCATTTTTCCTCCTTCACCTTCAAAATCCAAACTCACAAACACACCCTCATATAGCAGCTGCATCAAATTTTAAATAAGTCCAGAATTAAAAAAAGTAATGTCATTTCAAGTGCAGCCAACTGATTCTCCAAAGTCAAAATGTTTCAGCTTCATACCAATGAAGCAATGATGACTCTTCACAACAAAGTTTCTGATCATTCAGAGACTCATTTTGTATAAATTGCCAAGGTTCAACTCAGTCTTACAACCCAACCTTGATGCCATTTTTGGCAAATTTAACATTGACAGTTTAAAGCAAAACATTCTAATGATATATATATACCATATATCAACAATGTGAACAACCATTTAGTCAATTTCAAGACCCAACATTTTGTAATCCTCCATGTAGTGCTGCAAAGGAGAGAAAGCTACTCATCATCCTCATCCGGATCAAAATCCTTAACCTTCACATCTGCATCTTCTCCATATTGGATGCAGTTGTCAATTTGGGCCAATACATATTGTATACTGTAAATGAGAGGATTCCAATAAGTATAGAAACAAAATTAGACATTTTACGAGTTATACTGAACGAGTGGAATGAAGGACATGAAATATACAATGGCATTCATTAATCAATACAAACATAAGATCATTTGATGATATGATCGAGATCAAAGAGTATACCTTTTCTCCTTCCTCAAGTCCAGAGGTATAAAACTCACCATGCTATAGTTATTTACCTGTTGTGTAATGAACAAATAAATAACTAAAGTTCCAGATGATAGATTCCAAAGCTAAAATGCAATATACATATGTAGAACCAGGATAACATAAATGAAATCTACAGGAATGTTTTAAATGCCTGAATATTGTGAGTCAAACTCCTGAATTCCAAACTAAAATGTATAATTTTGGTACTCTTCTTTAGTGCCTTAACTATCACAGAACAGTGCTTAAAATATCAAAGTGCAAAAGGATAAACTTTAAAGGCATAGTTTTCTAAAAAAACTAGATAACCCACCAGTTCAATCAAAGATTTATTCAGCTTTGCAAATTGCGGAGCCATCCGCTGATTCAATTCAGACAGTAAAAAGGTAGGCTCTGGATCCAAGAACCTAAGTAAAAAAGTAAATACATAAGTACAATAGAATTAAAATGAATAGTGATTAAAAGAAAATTCAGTATCAGTACTTACTCTTCAACATCCTTTTTGTTAGTCACAAGGTCCATTTTTGACAGGATATTAACATGCGGCAATTCAAGTTGAACCATTGCAGAAAGGCATGCCATGCATCCACTAATAAATTTTGTCACATCTGACATGAACTGGCAATGTTTATAAAATTATTAGCATCACCAAAGATAACAAGAAATAAGAATAGCAATAATTGGAAGTATGAAGGAATGTTAGAGCGTTGATAGCATAAAAGGAAGCATGATTTGAACACAACAGCCACAAACCTGTGAATCAAGTAAGTACACAGCACAAACATTAAAATTTTTACGCTTCAAATGTTCCACAAAATTCCGAAGCACTGGGACATGTGAATAAAGTTCAATCTGACCTGAAAAGCAATAGAAAGCTAAGTTAACTTATCAGAGTTTTACAGGTCAAGCTTCAAACCAGACAACTTTATACAAAAAGCAATTGCAAGATATATAAACAAACTAGCCAAGCATTGCTTTGATCTAAAAGGATATTATTTGTTGCCACTTCACATACTCATGATTGCATTTATACCAATTTATCACCTCACAATAAAAATTTTCTGATAATTGTGACATTTGGACAGTAATACAAATAAAATAAAAAGTAAGAGATGAGCATGAATACCAGGGCAGTCAAAAACCAAGTAATCATCATCTAAATAATTGTCCAGTTCTTCATCAAACCAATTATCCAGGTTATCTTCAAGGTGTCTAAATATGATTGTTAAGGCAACAAAATTTTAAATCAAACTTTTAAAAAATAGCAACAAAATGTAAATGAACAGGAAAAAGATAAACATAGAAATAGATGAAAAGAATTTATAGTAGCAATCAAAATCTCTACTTAAAGCAGCATGGCATAAACAATGATGCAGGCTTACTATAATATGGACAAAGTTGTAAGATAAAACAGAAAATTTTATTAAAAAAAAGAAAAGGATACTCCATGCAGTATATAAGACTGCCATTGGGACCCAATCCAAGATCCTCCATAACATCCTCCAGCGAAATAAGTTCCCTAATATCTGCAAGCATCTCAAACTGAAATAGTTAAGCTCCATAAAACCAAAACAACTGAACCCACAAAAGTAATAACTATTAAAACATTTCATTTTACCCATCGCAACAGGATAGTCAAAATTTTCAGCAGCAGGGTCCAGGTTCACAATATGCATTGTGCGCCGTGCAGCAACACAGTGATCGTACAAACTCGAGCAATAGGTAGACTAAATGAAAAAAAAAAACGAAATAAACACACCCATAAGTATCTCGAAAATTTCACAACTACATGAAACATTCAATAATAATAGTATTTAACCATTGCAAAAAAGTTCAAGCATGTGTATAACTCAGCAAAACAAATGAAGCTAAAACAACAATAACAAAGCTTTGTCCCCACTAGGTTTGGTTGGCAATCTTCATTTGATAGTGCCAAATGCCAATAGTGTTCTATTGTTGGTGTTACAATAAATTTAAGTCCACAACCTACAACGATCTCTAAACCACATTGCAACATCAATTGTGTCCAGCTCAGCTACATTTTTCTTCAATCACAGTAACCACAATGCAACCACAAAACAAAACAAACACATGCTTGAACAACAGAGCAGACGAAGGGATACATTGAATTACCTTGCCACTACCAGCTGGACCTATGACGAGTTGTGCATAACCCATGATTCACTTATATCAAATTTCAAGCAGTTTTCTCTCTTAAGTTCAGAAGATGCAAAGATAATTTACAGCCCGAAAGGAAGCAAGAACTGCAACGGTAATGTAGGCAGTGCACCAAACAGCGATTGCTAACAAGAAGTTCAGGAGATCAGAGTAGCCCATACAAGGAGCAAAGCCACCCAAGATAGCAGAGAAGAAAGCCTGAATATTATTAGCAAATATCAAACACCAAATCAAAATGAATAAATAAATACAAAACTAAGCTTCTTGATTTTTACTCAAAAAGTCTACTTTGCTTGTTTTCTCATCAACTGAACAAAAAATCAAATAAAATTAAAAACGCCAGCAACACAATCAAGTGGGCACATTCGAACAAGCAAATGAATCAAACCAAAAAGAAAAAAAAAGGGAAGAGAAAATTACGGCAACTAGTTTAGCTCAGTTTAGGTCAATGCAGAAACTATACGGCAATTAGAAATTGAAGGTCAATTTATCAAATTATAAACCCTAAAGTAGGTCGACGAACAAAGTATCGTCCGAGACATTAATCCATGAGATGATTTAGAGTATTATTCCTTTTATTGATTTCAAAGAAGAGAAGAAAGAATAGTGGCATACCGCGTCAAATTGATCAATGATCAGCGAATGAGATTGAATGGTATACGATCAGAGAGAGAGAGAGAGAGAATCAAGAATTAACGGGTGCTTGGGAAAGGTAGGGTTTTTGACTTCACAAGTCTACTGTTGAACAAGCATTTCCCAAGCCAAAAGAAAAAAAAAAAAAAAACAATGGATTTAATGCATTATATACTTTGTGTTCTCTAAAATATCTCTTCTTTGCCATCCTTTTTTCTTTCTCTAAAATATTCAGATTAAGAACACCTTAAAGTAAAATAAGTAATTTCATTAATTTAAATGGTTAGATTAAAATTTATTTATATGACTTGGAGCATATAGTGATCATATAAAAAATTTAAAAATAAGTTAATAACAAAGATTAAAAAATAAATATTAATTAAATAAAAATAATTAGTTCAAATAAAAATTGCAAGTAATTAGGAAAACTTATGTTGAAGTCATTAATTTTAGGTACCTAATATAAAAGCAAAACAATATTTTAGAGAACTTCAAATACAAGATATTGAATTGGAAGCACCCACATTATTGTAACAATTTATAAGGTACCGAGGGATATAGATGTACAATATTAAAAGTTAAAACGAGAACAAGTGTAATATCAAAAGATTTAATGGAAGATTTATGTAATTAATCCTAACTAAAATATATACTACACAATAATTGGATATCCTTGTGATGTTTACATGACAGCTGTACAAACTAACTACTAAAAATTATGGGCCTGCAGCAGGCCCATTACTTGAGGCAGTTTCACTACTGGGCTCGCGGGGTGTGTTGGGCTCATGTCCAGCTTTATTGGACCCATTAATCTTGATGATGACAATTGTCTATATTTCCGTCTCCGTCTCTCTGTCCAAACACAGCCTAAATAGTGACTCAATTGGCATTACTGAGTTAATCTTAGCCAAATCATTTCCTGTTAATAGCAGTATAACCATGAGAATCACTGTTAACAAAAAGTGAGTAATTAAATTCAGCAAGGAATCAATTAGTTTCAAGTTCCATTACCTTATTAGACTGTTTGCCAATGCAAGTCCTTATATTTGATGTTGAATAAATCCAAGTTTAGTTGTCATAAATAAGAGCTTTCAACTCAGCTTCAATGGCTACAGAAAAGGCTTTATAATGTGGACTATGGATGTGAATGTGATACTTCAATACCTATGAAAGTGGCCAAGCTGCAGTGATAATCTTGAAGAAATGAAGGAGATTTCCTCACCCTTGACTTGATGAATGCCTCCTAATCTGTTGAACATCACTAATATCAGTCTCATCTCATCAACCACCACTCGAATTGGCAACCTCATGCACAAATATATAATGTGCTTTTGGAGCAACCATTTCTTTGCACTTCACCTTTTCTTCCTTCCATGTTTAGCTGCAAGGTTCGGATCAACAAGTCAAACATTTTCCCTTCATTCTCAATGAATGAACAAGCTAACAGATAAGAGAAAACCAACCAAGAACAGGAGAGAAAAAATGGTAGATTTTCCTGCTTGTTATAGTATTAAAAAAAAAAGAGATTAAATAAAAAAGTTTCGATGAACTAATTTTCTCCTCCCTCTTTCAATGAAAAGGATAGTTGCATTTTTGGAACAGAACAAAAAACACAGGAAGACAACCATGAATAAACAGGAAAAAGAGGACAAATTTTCCTCCTTATTATAGTTATAAACAAATGAACTTTTGTACTCCTCTACAATAGACAACTTCATTCAACTAATTCAACCATGATCTTTTGTGGCTGTTAAATGTGTGACTTGATCGAAACTTTAACGATAACCAGGCCATTGCCATCCAATTTCTCTTACACAAAAGAAAGCTATTGCTAAACATTCAAACAAATTCAGCATAAATAAAAAGAAAAAATAAAATTGAAACCCCAAGTAAAGTAACTCACCTCATTTTATCATCTTGTAAGAGCTTCAGTAACCAAAAGGAGAGAATAACTCATTAGATCCCAAAAGTTACAGCATCTGCGAAGCAGTCAATTTTCCCACCTTTTAAAGCAAGGAAAATGCTTTATTAAACAATCTCTCTTCACAAAGTCCATTTATCATAATGGCATACTTCTGGGCATCTAGACAACATGGTTTAGGAAAGGTTGCTATGAAAATCCCGTGCAATATTTTGCATTCAAACTCCATGCAAAGTGCAAACCACCAGTAAGTATAGTTATGTGAGCACATCACAATAAATTCCTCTGTCATAGATGTGAAATAAGGTGCTTGCTGACAAGAAGCTGCCTTTTGCAAAGCACATCTAGGTAAGTGATAACATCGTGGGGTAGACCATGGTCACACATCACATAAACAAGCTTCCATGCATTTGAGATTCTACCACATTTACACAAGCCATGAATGAGAGAAATTTAAGATACAATATCAGGAACCAAATTCTTTAGCCGCATTTCTTCAAAGAGGTACATTGCTTCGTCTATCCTTTTACTCTTGCAAAATCCATTAATCAAGATGGTATAACTCCAAACATCAGGTTCTAAACCCTTTTCAATCATTCGGTTAAATAATGAAATAGCATGGTCAAGATGTTGGATTTTGCATAAAGCATCTAACAAGGTAGTATAAGTTATTGTATCAGGGGTTGGACCATTATCATGCATCTCATCAAGAAACTTCAATGCATGTGAGATCTTCCCAGATTTACACAAACCATCAATCAGAGAACTGTAAGTTATAGTATGAGGAACCAAATTATTTTGGTGCATTTCTTTTAAGAGAATCATGGCCTCACCTACCCTTTGATTCTTGCAGTATCCATCAATCAATATTGTATAAGTCCAAACATCAGGTGCCAAACCAATCTGAGACAGTTTGTTAAATAATATAAATGCCTGGTGAAGATGTTGCCTTTTGCATAAAGCATCTAATACGATACTATAAGTGACAATATCAGGGGTTAGACCACTATCACGCATTGTATTAAGAAGCTTCCAAGCATATGAAATTCTACCAGATTTGCAAAGGCTATCGATTAGACAATTGTAAGTGACAAGGTTCGGAACCACTTTCTTGTGAAACATTTCATGAAAAAGACTCAAGGCTTCATCCAATCTGCTGAGCTTGCAATATCCATTAATCAAGATGTTGTAAGTCCAAACATCTGGCTTGAAACCCAACCAAACAACCATGGCGAACACTTTTCTTGCTTCATCCACTCTATTATTTAAACAATACCCACCCATCAAAGCAGTGTATGTAACAATTGTAGGCTCATAACCTCTCTCAATCATTTTATCATACATGTATTGAGCTTCTAATATCATTCCTTTTTCACACAATGCATCAATCAAGATATTGTACACATAAACATCAAGCAAGATACCCTTCCTAGTCATTTCATCGAGCAACGAAACTGCTTCTTTCACCCGACCCACGACACAAAATCCGCGAATCAGTGACCGGTGAGTGAGAAAATTAGGAGCAACACCCTTAACAACCATTTCAGAATACAAATTACACGCCTCATCCACAAGACCATCTTTGCACAAAGCATCAATAACCGTGCTATACATCACCACATTTGGCTTAACAGGCTTAAACACTCTCCCCTCTATCATCCTCAGCACTCGAATCGCTGCCACCACGTGCCCTGCCTCACACAACCCATTGATCAGTATCCCATAGCTAATTTTATTCAACCTAACCCCCTTCCCAACAAGCTCATCATGGAAGTCCCAAGCCCTCAAAACCTCACCACCTAAACACAGCCCTTTAATCAATGTATTCAACACAACAACATCAACCCCATAACCCCACTTCAGAGCTCTTCCTAATACTGAGAAAGCGAAAGCTACTCTACCGACATGGCAATAACAATTGATCAATATAGTGAATGTGACAAGAGAAGGGGTGATGCCTTTCAACCCCATTTGAGTAATAAGGGAAATAGCAGTGGGGTAATGCTCCATCTTCACAAAGGAAGCCAAGAGCTTGTTGAATTTGGGGACCGGTGGGGGGTGTCGCGCGTGGAGCATGCGGTTGAAGGAAGCAAGTTTAGCATGGTGTTCAAGATTGGAAGAAAAGTGACGGAAGCTATGGAACCTGAGAAAAGGAGGGGGAGAGAGGAGGAAGAAGGTGGAGGCAGCAGAGAGAGTGAAGAAGGTGCCGAACCTGGTGGGGATGCCGTGCCTTGTTGTTGTTGTTGCAGTGGGACACAAGAGCATGTTTTTTCGGTGTGTAAGAGGTTGTCGTGGGTTATGTATGTATCCACGCTATGAGAAGAAGAAGCAGCAGCTACCTCTTCTTCTCTTGAATTCGGCTCTATTTGAAGGCGCTTTCGCGGTCTTGTAGGTGTAGCTTTCGGCTAAACCAGTTGTAGCAGCAGCCACTAGAAACTTATTAGGTTGAGGAGACTGGAAGTGGACAGTACACCACCTCCTCAAATTACACTATCTTCATTCTCGTTTATTTATACATAGATTTCAAGCAATTTTTTAGATTACTGGTTTTCTTTTCTGTGAAATTTCATATGTGCTTTTTTTTTTTTCTCTTTTTTTTCAGGCGTATTCTTTATATTTGTTTCAAGTATCATACCATTATCATTATATACATCTTTAAGTTAGAGATTTAATAAATTTTTACCACGATATTACTTTTTCTTCATTTTTTAAGTATAGTATCTTAATTTGTCATGTATATTGACATTATTATATTTTGTTTTGTGTTCGATGTTTAATATGTTTCGTTATTATTGTATCAATAATATACAGGGTTGATTTTCAATATATTATTTAAAGGGATTAATATAAAAAAAATGATTTAGAAGATCGTACGTGTAACTTTTTCTTATATTTTCGGTGTACTATTTATTTATATTGCTACTATGTGAAGTCTATCAGACTTTTTCGAATATATCATAATACTCGATCTTAAAACTTTGTTCAGAAAAAATAAATATTAAACTATTTGAACATATGTAGGATTGGTCTTGGACGTTGGATAGCATGAGTAAAAGAAATGACAATGAAATTGAAAACTCTTCTTTCACATGAAAAGAAAAGGGCAAGAAAGAAAGAAAGAAACAATAGCCCAAGTTATGGGAAAGAATGGTGGAGAAGCAAGGGCACTCAATTAGTACAGTAAAGAAGCTCATAAGAATGAGACTAAGTTGTGCCATCTTTCTCCAACACATGTAGAATCACTACCCTGCAAACAAAAGGAGATTATGTGGCAGAAAAATGATGAATCAGCGATATGATGGGAAAATTTCTGTGTGTTAAAATTTCAATTCACATTATCTCTTAAAAAATGTCAACAGCAGAATCATGCTAATGTGGTAATGCTTTTGTTTCAACTAAAGTGGTGGACAGACTCACAGAAGACAAATGGATTACAAGTCTCAAATTATCATTCTTTCACAGAAGAAGAAGAAGAAGAACAACAACAACAACAAAAATGTGCTATGTATTGAAATATTTCATTGTTGTTACCTTTTACAAGATAGAATCAGTATATCACCAACTCAGTAGAGCACAAGGTTCATCCGTTGAAAATCAAAAGCTTTTGTTTTCTATCACCTGCAATCATAGTACAAAGGGAAAACCGTTCTCATTTAGTGGAGTTGAGGAAATCAATCTTATGGTGCTCTCAGTTGGTGTTTTACCTCCAAAATAGTTTTAGCTTCCTCATTAAATGTTTTGCAAAGAATTTCATAACTCTTGTCAATCCCCATCTGCATTTAGAAACAAAAGATGTACAAAATAATGGCAGAAAAAATTTCCCACAATAACAGAAAAATAATCTAAATACCATATGTTATTATACCTTTGAAGGCGACATAGTTGATATGATATATCTGCAACACATGAATATTTCATTATTCAACAAAACAAACTAGTAGGAAGGGAAAAGGTAGTATAATAGCAGAATCTAGAAAAAGATGGTTAGGCTATTCCTCCTAGCTTGGTTGATAACTTGTCATGAAATCAAATAATGGCATCTCCATAGTAAAGTTCATGAAAATAGAAAATATAAACACAGTAGCATGGCCTACAAAAGACCACAGTTTATTATTAAGGTGTATCATGCCGAGCTTATTTGATGATTAATCATCACAGATAACACTAAAGATTATCGTCAATAATTAGGATGTTAGGATCACATGACACACGCAGAATTTGTGGATATAAGCATGTTATTCCATCAGCAAAGACACCCTTAAACAGCAATCTACTATACATGAAATATAGTTTTATTTAGATCTCTCATGAGTCAGGTATCAGACTTAAATGTCCCACCCTCTTCTCAACATAGGGTGTGTCAAATTCATACTATACTGCAATAACAGATTGCAATAAGACTAGGACATAGGATGTCAAATTCATGTACTAAGTTTTCCCTGTGGCAAAAATTTGTTTACCATGGAATGTCTTAAGGTAGAAATACAATTCATAAGACCAAGAAGAGAAATTGGTGATACGTAATTCTTTCTTCCCTTTCATTCTAATCAAACTCGATAAACATGTCTTCGTAAAGTAAATTGATTCAAAGATTGCACACATAATTGAAAATGTTACCTCATCCTACTTATATAGAAATTCAAAGCCAATAAGTTTGCCTTTTGAACAGTCAGCATGACAGCACCCATGGAGTTCTACAAGAGATATTAGAACAAAAATATAGATCAGAGACCATATTCAATGCAGAGTTATATGCACATAAAACTCACATGATGTAAAGGAAAATGTCTAGATGTCTCAGCGAAGGGCATAAGAACTTTCCAAATGGAAATTATAAACAATATATTTGACAAGTAAATGAACTTGTCTTCGAAGACATAATATTCAATAGTCCACTATTTTCCCTGCTTAATAACTGTGTACTTCACAGCATGTAAAAAGCAATTCATCACCTTTTGGGCCATAAGCTCAATTAGTTGCATTAGAAACTTCCCAAGTCCTTTACCCTGCACACGAGGCTCGAGCTGTAATTCATACACATAAAGCACAGGCACCTCTTCTTCCAAAATAAAGCGGTATTGTACAAATCCAACCAAGGGGCCACTATCTGCTGAACAACTAGTCGAAGTCTCTTCTGGGCTCGACACCACCCTCGTCTCATCATCACCCGAATTGGCAACCTCATGCAAAAATATATAATGTGCTTCTGGGGCAACCATTTCTTTGCGCTTCACTTTTTCTTCCTCTTGCCACTCAGATCCATAGGGTCCTTCCATGTTTAACTGCAGTTTTCAGGTCAACAAGTCAACCATTTATCCTCTCTTCTCATTGGACAAGCTAACAAAACCAAACACGAACACAGAAGGGAGAAAATGAAGATCTTCCTACTTATTATCATAGTTTAAAGAAATAAAATAAAAATCAAGTTTAGGTAGACTAACTCTATGCACTCTTTCAACAAAAAGGCTATGTGCATTGTGAATTAAAAAAACTTCCTCCTAAAATTGAATTAACGAAAAGAAGCAAATTTCATCCAACTAATTCTAGTATTCTGTCTACCTTAAGGAGATTCTGCATATAGTGCTTAAGGGGAGATGATAGTTTATCACCGCGTCCCGACTTCAAACACACATATACACCTAGAAATCAGATAAAAGACAGGCAATTTTAAAAGAAACAAAAAAATAAGATCCAAACACAAACATGAATATCACTACATTCCCAACACGTTGAGAAATTAACCTACACAGCATTGTTAATACAGTTACAGTAGTTATGGTTGAACCAGTAGTTACTTACTCATCATTTCATAGTGTAAAATCGCAAACACAGCATGCACTTAATAATTACTCAACTAATTTCTTCTCTCAAGTTAACTAACCTAACAGCATTTCTAACAGTTTCAGAAACGGTTACCGTTTTCGCGGAAATGGCGGAACGCGGGGAAAGAAGCGAGGTGATCCTTTTCAGCACGTGCTGATTTCATGAGTTCCTCGACGGCTTTCTTCTTGGCGAGTACCTGCATAACAATGGAACCACGCTTCGTTGTTTTTATTCGGATTAAATTTAAAAAAAAAAAAAAAAAACGCTTGGGAGCACGAGATCGAGGACGAAACGACGGCGTTTTCAGCTCACCTCACTGCGTTTAGGCTTCTTCTCTGTGGTGACGTTGCTGTTGTTGATAGCACTGCTTGGACGACGTCGTCGCAAGGTCTCAGAGTCCATCGCCGGTGATGACTGAAGAGTGGGCGGGTTATACGAGGCCATTGGCCATTCACAATTTAGGTGACCAAAAATAAAGGAAAAATGAAAAATATTAAATATATACTTTTTAAAAAAAATAATAAGGGAGAAGTGGATTAAGATTTAAGATATTAAAAATATGTTAATTATAATAATAATCGCGTATATAATAAAAGAGATAGCTTGATTAACTCATCTTCTTATCTCATATAATAAGCGAAATGAAGTTCAGTATATTAAACTAATTGAATTCTAAGATTCCAAATCTTTGGTATGACTTGTTGAATAGATTGAATCAAAATCAAATGATTTTTTTCCGTATATAATAGGTAAATTTTTCGTCCTCTATAATATATATGAAATTATCTATTTAAATGTTTTGAACAATAAAATAAATGTTCTTTAGTAAAAAAAACAATAAAATAAATGTCAATCTATAAATAACGAATACTGAATTAAATTAAATGTAATACAACCGCAAAAGTATTACTTTCATTAATTTTTATTTATCTTTATTATTTATTTATTTAACTTCTCTATTACTTGCTGCAACAAGCCAACTATCAACTCCCTCGCTTTCCTTCTCTTTTGTGTGTATATAAAGAGCCACACCACCAAACCAACGAGGCAACAACAACTCTTCTTCCCTCTCACTCTCTCATTTCTCTCTTTCTCTTTCTCTCTCTCGCGCTCGCTCTCTCTTCTCTCTCTCCCTTCTCACCACTGTTTCATGCAAAGCCATTTCTAGGGTTTTCAGTTCTTGCCATTTCGTTCTTTTTGATTCTTGAACCTTGCTCCGATACTTCGTTGCCATGGCATTCCAAGCCAAGAAGCTCATCAACGATCCCAATGGTGCGTCTCTCACTTCCTCCTCAATCTTTCTGTCTTTCTGCCTTTCTTTGTTCTGTTCAATTTTCTTGCTGACGGTGAAATTCACATGCAATTTTTTCGTTTCCTTCCACTTTCGCCTTGGAAATTCGGTTTTCTCTGACTAATTTTCGTCTTCGTTCCGTTTTTTTTTTTTTGAGGTGAAATCGCGTTCGTGTACGCGTCATTTTGTGACTGTTTCAGTTCTGTGCATTTTGTTGACTTTATTTTTTCCTTGCCGTTTGAACCTGCAAGTGTTTTAGCATTCGTCTTTGACTGAACTGGACTGAGCCGAAAATGTACGAAATCGATGCTTGTTTTCGTATCGGTCATTGAGAACTTCGTATAACTGCTTTGAATTGATGCTTTTCTTTTAATCTAAGTGTTTTAGTTTCCTAGATTCCGATTCAATGTGAGAATATGGTAACCGCGGTATTAGCTAGGTTCCTATCTCGGAGTTTCATTTTTCTCTCACTACCACGAAAGTTCCAAGATCGTGTTTCTTGAGCGGTTTTGTATCGTGATAGACAAAAGTGTGGGAAACTGATGCTTGTTTCCGGATCCGTCAATGAGAACCTTGTAGAATTAAGAATTGCTTAGGATTGATGGTTTTCTTTAAATCTAAGTGTTTTAGTTATTAAATGTGTTGCAGATGTTGTGACTGAATTCATCGAAGGTCTTGTGGAGACATATCCTGGTTTACAGTACTTAGATGGATTTCCTCAGGTGATCACACATACACATATGGATATGTGCATGGTTGTGTGTATATATGAATGAGAGTTCCTGAAGGTTTTTCACTCTTTTTCAGGTGAAGGTTGTGTTACGTGCTGATATTTTAAGTGAAACATATGATAAAGTTGCAGTCATATCAGGTGTTTGACCATCCATCGGTTACTGTTATAGTTCTCTTTCTTCTGATTTCTGTGAACTGTATTATAGGATTCCTATCATAGGATGTAAGAATTGTTATATACTCCTAAATTTCAATTTCAACAGGGGGAGGAAGTGGCCATGAGCCTGCTCATGCTGGTTTTGTGGGAGAAGGAATGCTAACTGCAGCTATCTGCGGAGATATCTTTACTTCCCCACCAGTTGATTCAATTCTTGCTGTATGCTTTCTTCTTACTATTGGAAGTCATGTTTTACAATAAACATGCTGATCTCTTTTATAATTCTGAAGTATCTATTATGATTCTTTTAGGGTATACGAGCTGTAACTGGTCCTGAGGGATGTCTTCTGATTGTGAAGGTATCATGTGTTTTTTTCATTGTGTGATACTTTAGCACTTTAAATTTTTTGAATTGTTAAGTACAGGTCTTTAAATTGGTCTTTCAGATTAGTATGTTAGATGAATTATACGCAGAAGTTGTTGGCTGGCAGTAAGAAAAATAAACAGTGAAAGGACCAAAAGAATTAAAATTAAGTTTCAAGAACATGATTGATGAAAAATAAATGGTTATTAAAACATGATTGATACCCTGTATCAAGAACAAAATCTTTGCACACTTTGAAATCAGCTTTGATGTTCGAATAATCTATAAAGCATGGTCTTTGCACAAGTATGGTCAGTTCATGAGGAGTCATTAGGATTTGCTTTTGTTTCTGGATTCATAGTGATCGAATTTGGATGTTGATAGAACTATACTGGTGATCGATTGAACTTTGGTTTGGCTGCTGAGCAAGCAAAAACTGAAGGCTATAAAGTAGAGGTACGTTTAGCTGGAATTGTTTCATCAAGAACTTACATAGCTAATGTCATGTAGATAAAGTACAACTTCAATCTTGCATAGTGCAGACTGTTATCGTTGGGGATGATTGTGCATTACCTCCACCTAGAGGAATTGCTGGAAGGAGAGGCTTGGCAGGGACTATTCTGGTTCATAAGGTTTATTCATCTAACCACTTCCAGTTTTTAACATTTTTTTGCTTCTCCTGCCCAAACATGCAATTTGGAAGTTTGATCCACATTATTTATCATAAAAGAAGAAGAGTGTTTTTTGCATGTGTGTTAGTCTGAATTTTATTATCTGGTTGAGCTTAGCATTATTATGGATATGATAGATGATAGATTCTGGTAGTTAACAATGGAAAATAATAGATGTTCTAGGGCACAAGCCCAATATGATATGAAGGGACAAGAATAGAATAGGGAAAAAGAAAAATAAGAGAAACAAGGTGCTATCCTCTCTCTGCCAAATAGACAAATCCCCTCCATGATAGAATGCCCCTGTGTACCAATTCCTTGCTATCAGGCGTTCATTTAGCTAGACCATTCACATTTCTGCATGGTGCCCTTCATCTTTCTCTTCCTTCACTCTTAAACCTTTAAGGTAGCCCTTGGACCAGTAACCCTGCAGCCCAACTCCCTGCATATTATCTTACGTTGCCAAGTTCACTTTTTCTTAGACATTTAATGATATTTTTGTTGATTGAGGCAGGTTGCAGGAGCAGCAGCTGCTGCTGGCCTCTCTCTTGCTGAAGTTGCTGCAGAAGCAAAACATGCTTCTGAATTGGTGGGGACAATGGGTGTTGCTTTAACTGTGTGCACACTTCCTGGTCAGGTTACATCTGATCGTTTGGGCCCAGGAAAGATGGAACTAGGGCTTGGAATTGTAAGTTTCCTTTACTGTATAAAACTTCAAAATTTTTGCAGAAGTGCAAATTGGTCACTCTAAATTTTATATCCTGAAATAAGTTTTTCTATTATGTTTTTCCCCCTAGTTATTGAGATCTGCCCTTCCACTTCCAATTCTCAATTTCAAATCATGCTGATTAAAATGCTAACTTTTTTCAGCATGGAGAACCTGGTGCGGCTGTGGCTGATATTCAGCCTGTAGATGTGGTTGTTTCTCATGTTCTGAACCAAATATTGTCCTCGGTATGCCACAATATTGTATGGAAAGCTCTTGGTTGGTGTATAACTGTGTACAAAAGATTTTTTTTCGATAAAACATCAATTTCATTAAGATTTGAGGGGGAAAAGTACAGTTAATTAGAGGATAAGTGGTCCTTCAAAGTACAAAATAAAACTAAGTCTAACTATGTTCAAAATATTCTAGCGATATTATGTACCACCACATCGAAGAATAAAGAGAAGAGCATATTTATGATGCTTTTGAAGCTGATAGTTTGACCCAAATATTCTATCTTCTTATCACAAAGTTATACTCTTGCTTCAATGGGTGTGCCTTAAAGTATATAATTGTTTCTATGTCCCTGTGTGAAATATCATTCTTGTGAGTGAGTTAAAATATTTTTGTTTTGGTAATGTTTTCAGGAAACAAACTATGTTCCAATAACTCGAGGTGGTAGAGTGATCCTCATGGTCAATGGGTATGTTCACGAATAGTATCTATGCTTGAGAACTAAGTTAAAATTTTCAGTTCTGAAATTTCCTTATATTATTATTGGGACCTGTGCACCATTTTATAAGGACATTCTTGTAAGTATATATCTGCATGTTTGAGTGCAGTTATCATTACAAAATGTTGAAAAAGAATGTTCTTCTTGTCCACAACAAAGAAAAGTTTCATACATTTATTTTGTTGTTGAAAATATATTGCCTTTCTTTTCTGCCTCTGAATCTTCTTTTTCTTATTTAAACGTTCATCTGGTTTTGGTTGTATAGTTAATTTTAAGCTTTTCTGATTCCAAACTCTGAACCCATAATTTATATCTCAAACATTGGTTACAAAATGAATTCTGTAATTTTATTGATCAGGAATGCTTTTTATCAGAAAAGTTGCCTTGAAGAAGTTTTATAACCTTCTGCAAGGTTCTTCCAATGCAGGTTAGGTGGCACCCCTTTAAGCGAACTAATGATTGCAGTAGGAAAAGCAGTTCCAAAATTGCAGGTAGAGCATGGACTGGCTATTGATAGAGTTTATACGGGGACATTTATGACTTCGCTTGATATGGCAGGTTTGTTGTCAAATATGTGGCATTTGACTTTTCTTTGTGATTCATTTAGCATTTCTGATTACTACTTCTTTCAGGTTTCTCAATATCTATCATGAGGGCTGATCAATTTATTCTTCAGCGATTGGATGCCAGTACTAAAGCACCATATTGGCCTGTTGGAGTTGATGGTCAGTAATTTCTCTAGTTAAATAATCTGTATTGTCTAATAACAACTTGACTCTTACCTCTTGAAAATCTTTACTCAATTTTAATATTGAGGGAAGGAAAAACTACTCATTTGTTGAACTTTTGATATTTTCTTTCTTTTAAGGTCATCACCCGCCTACTAAGATACCTGTTCCAATTCCATCTCGATCAGCAAAGAGTGATGAGGTATATCCATTGAAATTATGTATTAGTTCCATCATCTTGAGTTCGTAGCTGAAATTAAATTTGCATCATCTGAATGGCTTTTCTTCTGGATTTTATATTTCAGATGTTAATTTGACTAGGATTTGATTTGTTTTATGTTTGATATGAGCTTTGCCAAGCTTCACTGTGGTTGGCCGCAATTTGACACCTTTGTTGATTTCTTAAGGCCTGTAATTCTTCTACTATTCTAAGTGCATACTTTTTGAAGTTAAACTCAAAGGGACATTTAGAGCTCAAAAACATTTGATTGAAAGAAATGAGAGGATAAGCATATTTCATCTGTATGTTGAAATAATGTTCTCTACTATGACTATTTAAACCCTTGTTATCCCACCATCAACTTTTGTTCTTCTTGCTGGAAGTCAATCACCAGCATCTGGCCTCTGGTTTCTCATTCTTAGCTATCTTTGGAGTGGATGGACATCTTCCTCAAAATTGTTATTTTCATCTTCCATGTTCATTCAACATAGCCAAATGGAATTCTGTATTTGGTGAAAAAACTCATGGTGTTCATATTATCAGTTCTGCACCAATCTAGTTTTCTTCCCATATAAGCGGAATATCATGCAAGTAATAGTGTGTAATATAATTGTAAAAACAGAATTATCAGTTGTTTGTATCATTTGAAATATGGTTTGTTCTTAATCTACATCAATCTAGTTGACTTTTTAAATGTTCTTTTAGCTTGTCTTAATTCTTATAATCTTTGTTTCATATTTTTTTGTGTAAGGTACGGAGTCGGCCACTACAACTAACTGAGCAAGGTCTTGATCTTGAGTTAGCCATCGAAAGAGGTGCAAAAGCAATTATTATGGATAAAGAGAAACTAAATGAATGGGACATGAATGTTGGTGACGGTGACACTGGATCAACTGTGAGTCTTATCCTCAAACGTGCCATGTCACCTTTTTTCTAGTTATTGGTGTATCATGTGCATTACTTGACTTATCTGGTTCATCTTCTGCAGATGTCTAGAGGGGCTAATGCCATTTTAGAGGACATGAAAAAGTAAGTCTGTACCCGATCTTGGTTAGGTATATGTTGGGTACTTTGGTTTTCTTTCTCAAGTTATAAGCATGAATTTTTTAGTGCTAAATTGCTAATATTTTAAGTCTCTGTGTATTATTTGTTGTTTTGATGACATTATAACATTCTGTGTCCCACTGTCCCTGTCTCCCTGAGGACCACAAGTTGCCAGAAATATCAGTCTAACCTGAACTGCTATTTTTTGTTCAGTTATCCTCTGAATGATCCTGCAGAAACTGTCGGTGAAATTGGTTCAACAATTAGAAGAGCTATGGGAGGAACAAGTGGGATCATGTATTATGCCATTCTTATGCCTTCTTTAATGTTAAACTAATTATGCTGTTTGATTAATGTTCTCATGAAATTTTCTTTTTTCAGATATACAATTTTTTGTAAGGCAGCACATACACAGCTAAAAGCAAGCAGCCCCAGTTCTACTGTCACGGCAAAACAATGTGAGAATATTCTCTAAATCCAATAACATTCAACTAGAGTAGTACGATTAATATTTCCTTGGTTTTTTCTTGTTTCTGTTGTACTGTTCATCCATCATGAACCTTTTGAATTTGATTCAGGGGCTGATGCACTTGAGGCTTCCATTGCTGCTGTAAGTAAATATGGGGGTGCCAAAGCTGGTTATAGAACATTGCTAGATGCCCTCATTCCAGCGTGTTCAGCTCTCCAAGAGGTTTTGACAATAGCTTTTCAGTTCCCCTCACCATTAGCATGTCCTTATTTACAGTAACTTACTATTTTTGGTTGTACAGAAGTTAAATTCTGGTGTGGATCCTATCACTGCTTTCTGGGACTCTTCTGAAACTGCTTTAGTTGGAGCTGAGTCAACCGTGCAGATGGAAGCACAGGTGACTGTTTACTTAATGAGTGGTTAAGAGAGTGTCACATTATTTCGTTTTAGTTGACGAGTTGTGCTCAAGTGAACTTTCATGGCTTGCCATGTCTAACAAAATGAGAGTTAAAATGCAGAGTTGCAATTTTGAGAAACTAGTTTTTTAACAATTCACTTGACACAGCAGTTCCAGAAAGCACTTGCTTGTGTCTATGCATTGTTTTGGGAGTCATTATTAGTTGGATCTGACGGTGTAATATGGCAGGCTGGGCGTGCAACTTACATCAACAGAGATCTTCTGAAGTTGATTCCTGACCCTGGTGCCATGGCTGCAGCAACATGGTACAGAGGTGCAGCTTTAGCTCTGAAGGAGAAATACCAGAATTAAGTAACCTGCATGTATAGAGAGAGCTCTCATGTTTGTGCGGATTCAGCCAAGTTTTGTTCCTGATTTTGTACTTGTAACCATTAGGCTCTCCGCTTATGTCCTTTTTCCATAAAGCCGAGAGAGCGATTGCCAGCCACTTCTCCTTCTAGTGAGTGCCAAATTTCAAAGTGGATGTAAATTTCATGACAACTTACTTGATCACAACAATCGACAATAATCATCATAATAATATACATCTCATTGTGAGTTTCGATTCTTAAACATGTCAATTTCCATCTTATCTGTTGGGTTTTCGTGATGATAATTTTTTCTGCTGCTTTCTGGAATGCTCTCTACTAACTTCATTTCTTAGTTTTCCCTTTCTAATTTTCCGTTCGGATGACTCAGTGATATTGTTCTGCAGGAGTTTCAAACGCAGTTTATAAGGCATGTTTGCTGTTTTATACTGAGCATAATAGGATAAACTAAGGCAATATATTACGACTTTTAGATGTTATAGCAATAAGATAAACTTATATTACATAATATAGTATTTTATATCATAGTATACCAATCTAATATATATTAAAATTTTAACTGGCTGTATGTTTATTAGAGTTAAGAGAGATTATATTCTTACTTAGAAACGAAAATTCTAAATTCAAAATACATCAAATTTAGAGTACATTCCATAAAAAAGTAAATCCCAACAATTTTTTTTTCAACTTGTACTCATTCGTCTGTAGATCCCTCAATTTATTTTCATGATTTATCCCATCAAACCTTTCTATTTGTAAATTTTTTTAAGCAATGAGTGTAAAAGTTAAGCATTTATATAACGATTAGATAATAATAGCATACATTTCTTGTTTTATATATTCTTTTTTTTTTTTGGTTGTCATGGTGTCCGGAGCTTCGCCCCGACTAATCCGTCGCCCCGGGTCGCGTACCTGGGAATGGCAGGTGAGGCTCCCAGCAAGGATTTTTTCCATCCACAAGACTCGAACCCGAGACCTTACTTAAGGGACAACAAGCCGCTTACCACTTGTACCAATCCTTGTTGGTTTTTTTTATATATACTATGAGAATATCAAAATTAAATCATTAATATCATTTTTTGGTTGCCCACTTCCGTTGTGGAATACTGGAATGCATTGATTAATTATTTTGAAATGAAAGTTATATTAAAAAGGTAAATCTCTGATATAATATGTACACCATAAAAAAACTCAGCTTATTACCAATTTTGCTAGACTTGTGATTTAAATCATTAATATCATAAGTAAATATCAGAGATATATTTTGAACAGATCCTTAATTAATGTCCCATTTTTCATGGCAATATTGTATGAAAGGACTGGAACAGAATCCCCAAATGTTGCATTGGTGTTCGGTTCCAGTAAAGTAAAATAGCGTGACATAGATCCATCGTTTTCTTGTGAGGGTGGGCCATTTAAGGTGTTAGTGCGTTTGTGAAGTTTTCTGCATGGATTTTAGCTCTCTCCCACACAGGCAGATTGAATAAGACATGCCATACCCTGCAGAATACATAGTGTGGTTATGATGGTGTCCTCTTAATCATATTGGCTCCTTTTGAATTTCATGCGCAACAATACAAGAGAAAATATTTGCAATCATTCATTTATTAATTCACATATCAGTCACTGTGTATTAAAAATAAATAAAAAACAAGAGCAATATTTCAAACAACTAAAAATACTTTTTAATTAGAATAGTCATTCATCACAAATTAGATCTGATGAATGAATGGAATAAAAATTTAGATAACATCTAATTTTATTATTTTTTTAATATCTATCACTTTGTCATAGTTGAATAATATGATATATATAGATGAGTGACGGTTGTTATCACATCAAATAGTAATAAATGATGTCAAAATTATGTATTATTCAAATATATTTATTCTCAAAAGTAATATTTCAACTGATAAACTACTGAATAAAAATTTTCTTACTCAGAATTATTTCTATGTGCACCAGATAGGAACTATTGGCTTGCAGTGAATGTTTTAGTGAAAAAATGTATTCATTTCATTTGAATTATATTGGTCCGCAAGTGATGGCACACTGCCACACTCTCAGCAGTCAGGCTAAAACAAAACCAAAAGGAGCATAAAAACTAAAAGTCACCACACCACCGCCCAATATGCTTAGCTTAAAAGGCAGAGAATATTGTTTGCTCTCAGACATTCAATTTATTTAACTGAGATTATTTTAGTTGATGAGCTAATCATGTGTTTGTATATCATGTCAGTAACTGTTGAAAATCACTGTCTCCCGTATATGTTTTTGTATATATTCCACCAATCAATTGAAGGATTTAACTTTCTATTATTAGGTAAAACTTCATTACATGCATGGGTACGGTTTACTTTCATTATGACTTGCCACTTTTATATTATGCCATAATGTTTTATCTCAATGCTAATAATCACTAAGATTTACTGAAAATTAAGTTTGAAAGTAGTATATACTTCTTATGTTAAGGGAAAGGTACATCTATTCTTTTCTTTTTACTTAATCAAACAATGTACTTAGATATCCATACTTTTTTTTTTTTTTTTGTTATGATATCCATAACAAAATTAAATAAATTTATAAATCAAATTTCATGTTTAGAACATATATATTAGTGAGGAAAATTAACTAATTTCATTTTATCAATTTAATTTATTATCATTACTTTGAATATGTTAGCCAAATTAATTTATAAAGATAGAATGACCAATTTAAACATTTAAGTTAAAATGTTATCAAATCCTCATAATAATAATGCCAACTTGATTTTAATATATTTATATTATATTCACATTCAACTAAAATTGAAAAGATAAACTAATTCAACTTAAATCCTATCCATGGCATTTCACACTAACTTTAATTTTACCTTAATTCCAAACCAAAAACAATTAGTGTTTTCCATAGATTGCAATTCAGTTATTGTAAATACTATCTAACCATAACTTTATGAACATGCCTTCAACTATTCCTTCCTAACAGACATAATTTATTTTATAAAAAAGATTAATTGTATTGCTATTGTAATTTTCCCAATTCTTCATTCATCAAGATTAGTTTAGTTTTTCACTATATGTACACATGCATGCCCTTATGTAGAAATAACATTTTTTGTGTGAACTAGTGTATTCACTGCCACCAGCACCGGTGATTAATTTTCTTATTGTGAGTGTTCTCCAAATTAAAAAGGTAAATAATTAATTGATTGGAATCCCATACCACAAGATTAAGGAACAATATATGAGGTAAATCAAAGTAAAATATTTACATGAAATGAGTACAAATAATTGTAAATGCATTGAAAAATTAAAAGGGTAGAAACTTGCAAGTACATATATATATATAGTACTGATGTACTAGTAGTATAGTGTATTAACCACAGGTTATTTTTGAGGATAGTAAGTAAGTAGATCTTGTCTTGTTAATAAGTAAAGGCCATTTGAAAGGCATGCAGCACTGCAAATTGCACACACATATATATATATATATATATATATGTATATTATATTAATTGTGGCCTCTGTCTCTGCCTCTGCCCTCTCTAACATTACATACATTTTGTGGTTTAATTTGGTTGCTATTTGGGAGTGCATCATGTGCTGTCACTTCCTAACCTTAGCTTTGTCCCTAATTACAAGATCCAGTAGCCACTACCTACATGCCACGTGCCTTTCACTTTTCACCAAAACTCTGGTCTTACTCTCGTCCCTCACCCTTCAATAACACCAATGTATATTTAAATCGTATTTATATTTATCCAAATATACATTAAAAAGAGAGAGTATATATATATATATTGCTTTAAATTTCATTTTCCATTGATTATTGCCTTTACAGACACTTAGCTATGTTCATCTGAAATTCCACATGGTATGAGACAGTGTGCAAGTTACAAGGGTAGTGTGGGAGCCAGCATTAACTTACTTTTGATTCTGGACGAAGGGACATAAAAATCTACTTCATTATTATTATTATTTTTTATTTTTTTATTTTAGGATTTGCTTATAAACCAAGGTAAAAAAAATTTCCATTTGGGTCCGTGGTCCTCTCCAATGTTTGAAAAAGTTTCATTAATTAGGACGTGTTGATATATCCTCTTAATTAATGTGTGCAGAGAATGAGTTTTCCAATGATTATTATTGATTGGTTTCAAAGGTCAAGGGTTTAGGACATTGCTAAGTATTTATTTATCAAAACATGCTTTAAATAATAATATTTGATACTAAAATTTGAAATAGTCTGTTATATTAAAAATATAAAAATATTTTTTTAAGATTAATATTTTCTTTTATATATACTATCTTAGCTAATGTACTAGAAATGTTTGTTAGTAAAATTCATAAAACAAAAATAAGACCTTTGATTCAACAAATACGTGTTGATCTTATATTATTAATGACAATTAGTTCATGTCATATATAGCTTCAATACAACACAGCTAAACCGCGAGTCCCCGGAAGAGGAATAATATATGAATCAGATCTATTTCAAGTCGACATTTTCGGAGAAAATAATTGCGAAATCTTTTTTATGTATGGAAGGATTTGATGTATAGATAAAATCATACATGATGAATTCACATCCAACAAAAATAATATAGTCATTTTTACTTTTCAACCGAGTATAGTTAGAAAAAAACATGCCTATGAAATTGTAGAGGGATTCAATTAATTCAATTGAAAAAAATAAATAAAATCGGTTTTGTGGGGCTAGCTAGCTAAGTAAATCAGGATTAATTAGTTAGGTCTCTATATCATCTATATATGTTCACCTTATCACCAGTTTTATCTCACTATATTTTTATGAATAATATAAAAATTAAAGAAAACCAAGAAGAAGAAGAAAAAACAAAAACAAACAAGCTTATCCTGATGCAATAATAATAATGAGGATAACTCACAAGGTTACATGCATCCAAGCACTGATGATGAAGGGAGAGAAATAAAAAAATTAAATGTCAAAAAAAGAAAAACAAGCAATACTAATTAATTAAGACATACACAAATATTAATTAAGATCTCTCTCTGAAATAAAAGTCTACTGAGTGAGAGAAGAGGCATTGCCATTGGAAGATGAAGAGTTCTTATGGTTATGCATCCAAACCTTGAAAACTTGCCTAGTCACCCCAACACTCCTACAAAACCTCTCAACCTCATCATCAACCTCTTTGCTGATTCTTTGAAGCTTCCACCCAATTTTCTCAGCAAACCCTAACATCTTCTCCTTTTGCTCCTCACTGAACTTTGTTCTGAACCTCTTCTTGTTCCCTGTCCTCATCTCCCCTTCCTCCGCCATCATCGCCGCCACTCTCCCTTCTGAGTAGTCCATGAGCTCATGAGTCGTGACCGTACCCTCCGGGGTGTCCCTCATCCCAGGAGGGTAGGTCATGACTTTGCGGTGGAAGTTTCGGTGGCAGCCACAGGCGGCGCACTGGAGTCCACCTCCCTGTGAGGACATGTCGTCCAGGGTGAACTCCCCGCAACCGTCTGTGGCATAGCTGCCGAGACTGGCTGCATGGTTCCTTAGGCACTCTCTATAGATTGAGTTTGATGATGAAGAGGGGGATGACATTCCTCCTTCCATTTGCTTTTGCTTCTCTCTCTCTCTTTTTATTTTGTTTCCTTTGGTTTGTGTGGGTCTTTAATTTTGGTTCATGAATGTGTGCCTAAGTGTATGAGGACAGTGAGAGTATATATTGAGGGTTTTATAATGTGAAAAGACAAAAATGGACATGGTTGGATGGAAATTTTACAGTGCTCCCTGTTGTGTGGACATGCTAGCACTGTGGACAACTAGGCAATAATATATATATCTCAATTCTCAACAACAAATCTGTGTATAAAGGACAAGTTTAATTAACCTAAACAAAGGAGAAGTTGAGGGAGAGGACCCCCATACAAAATTTGAAGTAAAAGGTAAGAGAAATAACACACATTGAACATGAACATATATATATATATATATATATATATGTGTGTGTTTGAATTAAATTAGGATATATCTATGTCTATCTAATTAACGGCTTAAACTGATTTATAACAGAATTAGTTTAATTTATGGCAGTTTCTATCTAAAGTTTTTTTTTAAAATTTATCCCTATAATTAATAATATATATCCAATATATATATGTTAAATAATAATTCTTTATAAGGACTTAAAAGAAAGATTTTTTAAGTATTTGTCCTGTAATCGAGTATTAACTCGTAATGTATGTTAGAATTATCATGAAATTATCTTACCTAAAGTGTTGGATTAGAGTTCATTAATAATTTTACTATATATATATATATATATATATATATATATATATATGAGTGTGTAGTTTTATTTTTGTAGATTTTTCCAAGTGAGATAGAGGGCATGAATAATAAGAAAGCAGAAATTGGATCCTAAAATGGTAATTGCAAGCTCTGAGCTTTGAACCAGTAGAAGAAAATGCATGAGTGGACCAATTTATAAGAGTATGGGCTTTAACCAATAATTCACTTTGGAGGCTCATCATTTTTTTAAAGAAAAGAATTCTTTGGGAATATCAATATTTTGTAAACAACACTACATTTTTTGGCCTTTTGCACTGTCCCTGAAAATTTACTGTGTACCTCTCTTCTACCTACCAACAAGTACCTATGTCCATCACCTTCATTAACACTTTGAGAATTTTGTCATACATATAAATTAATTTAGGGTTTTGTGTAATGTTACAAGATTTTCAAAAAAAAAAAATTCTGGAGAAGTTATTTTTTCGATTGGTTCAGCCAATGAAACACTTGTCTAATATTAAAGCTAAAAACAAAAATCAAGAATTTAACTTTGATCTTCTTTATTTGAGGATAAAATTTTGTGAATCACCACCGCTCAATTAAGTTTTATTTATATTTTTAAGTTTTATTTATATGCTAGGTACAAATGTTTTATCAAGATAAATTTAATCGGGAAAAGTTACATCTATAACAAAATTTGTACAATATTTATATAATATTCATTTTTATCATTAAATAAATTGTAATATAGGCTTACTCTTTCATTCAAATGTTACAATTCAACGATAAAAATATGTGTTATACAAATATTATACAACTTTTTGACACGTGCATACTATAACAAATGACTAAAACAATAGTGTGAAAAATGATTATTCACAGTGAATTTAAAAAACTTATCAGGATATTTCAAAAGAGCAAACATATGAATTTAAGCAAATCAAAAAATTTCTCATAAAAATAAGAGCAATGTCTGATACACAGTAAATTTCTTTAATATAAGGAATGAAATTAAATATCATTGATTGTTGGATCCGGTGCTTATCTTTGTAAAGGGTAGTTTTGAGACAACCCATGTTGATAGAAGCCATCAAAAAATGGCTGCAGCAGAAACTGCAAATGCCACATGGTAAAACAGCGTGCTTTCTTTTTAAATAAAGTAAAATTAAACTCTTAATCAAAATTTTAATAATAATTGTCAATAGAAAAAAATATTACACTATTACACGTATATTATATAATGTATCGATATCTAAATGAAAGTCTTCCACCTCATCATTAACTAACTAAAAAGTCTCGTAAAATGATTCATATAATTGATTTTACATCTCGAAAATTCATCAAAATCAAATTGTTACCAATTTATACCAATTTTTTTTGTAATATACATAAACTTAATTAAATACTTATTCCTTGATTTGTAATTGATTTATTATTTAGGGAAGAATAAATACAGACTTATGAGTTATTGCATGGGCTTGATTGAATCATTGTGTTGGTGTAGATGAGGTGATGAGCTGTATATATATATATACATTAGTCTCCTTGATGCTCACATATATATATTAATATATATATAAGAGATAGCTAGGATATATAGGAGGATTTTATATTTTTTTGGTTGATGATAATTTATATATACGTGCCTCTATAATAAATACTGTGATGAAGGAATGCACTTAGATTGGAATGAAGTTTTGCCTTAATATAATAAATTTATATTTATTAGAAGAAGAAAAAGGTGGGTCGGAAATTGAGAGGGCATAGGATAATTCACTTGATGTGTCGGAAAAATAATAATAATGTTTCATTGTCTTTTAGGAAGCATTTAGCTTTAGTTTCCTTTAATCCACGGATCAGTGTCAAGTCACTGTACAAAATGAGACCTTTCCTACAGTGCCCACAAAGCTTGCATTCATTACCAAACACACCTTCCTCTGTTTGGCTCTTTTTGGTTAAGGCTGCAAACTTAAATGTCCCTCCTCTGTTTTCTAATTATTAATTATTACTTTTTCAATTATTGCATTCCCTTATATTACTAGACACCAATATATAAAAAGTCAATAATATTTGTTGTATAATAGAAATATATCCAATTAGTATTCAATATATGTTATATGTATATCATACATACGTATAGTACACATTTGATATCATGTATAGCACACGTTGAATACTAGTTTGACATATTTCTGTTGTACGATAAATATTATTGTATAAAAGGCTGACCGATGAATCATATGATTTTAATTAAGGTGTATGTGGTGGCTTTAATTTCAGATAAAGGGCAAAAGGTTTCTGAAATTAGTTAGGATGATACATAGTGGTACGTACATTGAGTACACTGCTTTCTCTAATAATACGATGGGACTAATTCCAACAACAATCCTTAGCACAGACACTACCTTCATCTTCTTATCCTACTATTTTTTTATCTATCTTATACCATATTAAATTAAATATGTTTTTATTAAGATTTTAAGACATAACTATATAGACCTAGTTGTAAAGTGATATTCAATTGTTTTTTTAATAAAATAAACTAGTATATTACTATCTAAAACTTATACTTTTATTTGCCTTAAAAATTGAGCATATTTATTATTTATGATCATTTTCTATTCCTTCAATAAGCATACCATATACACGAGGAGATTAACCATTAGTTCCAACGGATGATACCCTAGCTAGACTTAGAAAAGAAATTCAACACTTCTATTGTTTGATTTGATAACTAACTCTATATTTTAGCATATATATTTTTCTCTTTAAATTAATTAGCTAGTTACACAGTTTACTATTAGAAAATTGAGTATTTTTAACATTAAATGTGTCGTATTATCAATAAAAGTAATATTGATAATTATTGACCGTTAAAAATGCTTAAAACTAGTTTATGAGTATTTTTAACGGTCATTATTTGTCAAAGATTAGTTTATGACTATTTTCAATGGTCTAACAAATGTCAATATATCTTGTTTTGACAATACTTTTATCAATATTTTTCGATAATTGCTTGTTGAAAATAATCATTATTATTATAGTGCTTCTATCGACTAGTAATGAAATCCAGCTATATCCTTTCTAAAAAAGGAAGTTTTAGCTATAATTTTGAGAATCTAAATGTGTATTTTTCCGGATACGAATATTTTCTTGTCCACCATTAGTTCATGTTTGTTTCAACTGTAATGTAATGTTATGGTCAAACAATGTGGACAGCTCTAACTCCAAGTAAGTTCATGAACCAGCCCAAGGTTCTTCTTCCTCACTCTCATTAACTGAACTAGAACACTTTCTTTTTTTAATTCTACCTTAGCTTATACCTTAAACATGTTCATTACAATATTAAAATATATAGGCTATAATCTTCACAAATAATGATACATGTTCAGAAACAAGACCTGCTTTAATTTGCTATATAATTAAGCCTGAAATAATAATTCATAGTTATACAATTTTAAAGAACTAATAAAATAAGTTTCATCGAGTTTCTATCTCTATTATGTTACTATTTGCTAAGAGTGTGTGCAGATTAAGTGTGAAGGGAATATAATATTATGAGGCATATATATAATTCTTTAGTTAATGTCTAATAATTTTTTTAAAGTAACATTTTAGACTGAGTGTAGTATGTGTATATATGATTTTCTTCTTCATCTTTAGAAATTCCTCTGTATTTTTACTGCTATACATACATGCATATAAATTAAGAGTTACATCAATTAATTCATGTAATTGTTGATTTAAAACAAATTATCTCGCGTAAGTACTTTCTTAATTTAAAACAGACATTAGGATAACAAAATTCAAGCTATTAATCATGACCTACCCTTATTTGCTTGTGAATTTAATTATGAGCATGTAGTGACTATTTTACAGAGAGATACCAGTACAAATATGTAGTATGATATAGAAATATGATTTAAATAAATCAGACTAAAAATATGTAAAAGTATAGTTAGAAGTATTTTAAAAAATAATAATGCTAAGTGTACAATAAAAAATCATTTAATACATGGATTTATTTTGACTTTAATTTTGGTCCAAATAATCATTGAGATTATAATTGGCTGAATAATTATGACCCAAAATCTCATTTATTAGCTGGTTTGACTGATTTTTTTAGTGTACATTTAACATCACCTTTAAAAAAATTGATGAAGTATTTGATACAACACATGAATTTAGAAAGTTGACTATTTTAAATTCGCATAAGATAATATATTATATATAACAGGCAAGCCAAAGTGAGTCAATGCATGCTTCTAGCTTCTAGTTTGAAGCTTGACATAAAATAAAATTGCACTAAATTAAATAAGTTTAATTAGAGCTTAGTCTACTAGAAACTTTTCACTTGGACATATATATATTGTCTTAAATAAAATACACAATTCAATAGTTAATCAGTCTTTATTGTTTATCATGTATTTGTAATTGTATGTGCATCATTAAACAAACAATAATGTTGATTTTACAACATAAATACGTTCAACTAGTATCCAATGTGTGTTATACATAACATGAAATGTGTGTTATACTACGTATGTGTGCTATACATATAGCACACGTACGTATAACATGTATAACACACGTTGGATACTAGTTTGACGTATTTCTGTTGTATGACAAACATTATTATTAAACAAAATTTAATTGCATGTGTACATGTGCTATATAAGTATCTTAGTGATTCGTTCCATGCATCTTACCCCTAATTTTGACTTAATTAATTAATTAGACACAGCTTCAAAAGCACACACATGACATGAGGTGTTTAAGAGTTTAGTTGAGGCACATATATCTAGCCCACGTTTTTATCAAAACTTAATCTTGAGTTAAGTGCTACATAAGCAAATGTTGCAATAATTAGGTACCTACTGACAAGTAAAGGAATCAATGTCTTTCTCTTGCGTTAAATTTGATTATCTAAATAACAAATGCTTAAGCAAATGTCACAAAGGAATAAGGAGAGCCTAATTGTCCTGTTCTTGAGGGACATTGACTCAAGATTGGTTGGGAAGTGTATAAATAGTCTTTGTATCTGGTAACAGAATCAAACAATATTTACTGGCAAAGTACTGTACCAACATTGCCTCATTGCTCTGTTTTTAGGTCATATGTAATACAATAATAATAAGACATTTTAGGATACAAGAATCTCTTCCAACACTGACATTATCTGTATAGGCCAGACTAGTTCTAAGTGGATACAAAGCATCATATTCAAGAATACAACACTAGGCTTAATTATATTTTACTTAATCTGATTTTTTTCACAGAATTTAATTCTCTTATCCAAATTTCAATTCTATAATTTGTGACATGTATGTTGTGAAATATAATTCTAGACTTAGGCTATGTACAGACTGAACTTATTACTAAAATTTTTATTCTAGAGTAGGTCTATAAATAAAATGGGAAAAAAATGTAAGAGACTTTGTGCAATATTAGAAACCAAAAAAGGAAAAGTTCCTTTAATTTATTAAAGAACTAATAAGATCATTTTCCTTCTGGACTTTTCATGTTATTATAGGTACAATTTGATAAGATAATCATTATTGCCAAATTTAAACAAGATTTAATTATGAAAAGAAATTTTGAAGAATATGATAAAAAGTAGAGCAAAAATTATGGTAATATTGATGATTTCAATAATTTTATATTTGCCACAATCAATTCAATGCTTAGTCATTCTAATAACTTGGTCACGATTGCTTATTCAGGATCCACTATGTGCCATACTAGCATTATTATTAATAATAATAATGTGACGAAAATATAATTTAGAATTAAACAAAATAATTTGTAGCAAAATAAGCGGTCAAATTGAGAAAAGAAAAAAATGAGGGTCCTATTTTTTTTAAAAAAAGTAAAGATAAAAGCATAAGTAAATAAATAAATATAAGTACCCTGCTGCTAAGTGATGGAGCTACATAACTAGTTGACTGCAAAATTTGTCCCACAATGGATCGAAGGGTCATTCTATTAGGTATGATGGATGGCTTCAAGAATCAAAGAGTATAGCTTTTATTTTATAATATAATAAAAAAAATAGTGAAATTTCACATTTTAAAGTATATAGTCCTTAATTTTTATTATATGTAAAAATTCATGCAATTCTACATTTTAAAATCTATAGTCTTTATTTTATGATACAACAAAAAAATAGTAAAATCTCTCATTTTAAAGTACATAACCTTCAATTTCTACTACATATGTAAAAAATTCATTTAACTCAATATTTTAAAGTCTATAACCTTTATTTTATAATACAACCAAAAAAATAGTGAAATCTTATATTTTAAAGTATATAGCCTTCAATTTCTATTATATGTAAAAAAATAATACAATTCAATATTTGAAAGACTATATTCTTTAATTAATTTTATAGTATATTCCAAAAAGTAGTGAAATTTCACATTTTAAAGTATAGAGCCTTCAATTTCTACTATATTTGAAAATTGATGTTATTCTACATTTTAAAGCCTATAGTTTTTGTTTTATAATATAAGAAAAAAAATAGTGAAATCTCACATTTTAAAGTATATAGCTTTCAATTTCTAATATATGTAAAAATTCATGTAATTCTACATTTTAAAGCCTATAGTCTTTATTTTATAATACAACAACAAAAAATAGTGAAATCTCACATTTTAAAGTATATAGCCTTCAATTTCTACTATATTTAAAAACTTTATTTAACTCAATATTTTAAAACCTATAGCCTTTATTTTATAATACAACAAAAAAATAATGAAATCTCACATTTCAAAGTATATAGCCTTCAACTTCTACTATAAGTAAAAATTCATGTAATTCTAGTTTTTAAAGTCTATATTCTTTATTTTATAATATAAACAAAAAAATAGTGAAATCTCGCATTTTAAAGTATATAGCCTTCAACTTCTACTATATGTAAAAAAATTCATGTAACTCAATATTTTAAAGCCTATAGCCTTTATTTTATAATACCACAAAAAAAATAGTGAAATCTCATATTTTTAAAGTATATAGCCTTCAATTTCTATTATATGTAAAAAAATAATGCAATTCAATATTTGAAAGGCTATATTCTTTATTTTATAGTGTGTCCAAAAAAAATAGTGAAATCTCACATTTTAAAGTATATAGCCTTCAGTTTCTAATATATTTGAAAATTCATGTTATTCTACATTTTAAAACCTATAGTCTTTGTTTTATAATATAACAAAAAAAAATAGTGAAATCTCACCTTTTAAAATATATAGCCTTCAATTTCTACTATATGTAAAAATTCATGCAATTCTAAATTTTAAAGCCTATAGTCTTTATTTTATAATACAACAAAAAAATAGTGAAATAATCTCACATTTTAAAGTATATAGCCTTCAATTTCTACTATATGTAAAAAGTTTATGTACTCAATATTTTAAAGTCTATAGCCTTTATTTTATAATACAAATAAAAAAATAGTGAAATCTCATATTATAAAGTATATAGCATTCAATTTCTATTATATGTAAAAAAATCATGTGATTCAATATTTGAAAGGCTATATTCTTTATTCTATAGTGTATAAAAAAATAGTGAAATCTCACATTTCAAAGTATATAGCTTTCAATTTCTACTATATATAAAAATTCATGTAATTCAATATTTTAAAGCCTATAGTCTTTATTTTATAATATAACAAAAAAAATTGTGAAATCTCACATTTTAAAGTATATAGTCTTCAATTTCTACTATAAGTAAAACTTCATGTAATTCTACTTTTTAAAGTTTATATTCTTTATTTTATAATATAACCAAAAAAATAGTGAAATCTCACATTTTAAAGTATATAGCTTTCAACTTCTATTATATGTAAAAAATTCATGTAACTCAATATTTTAAAGCCTATAGCCTTTGTTTTATAATACAGTCAAAAAAATAGTGAAATCTCATATTTTAAAGTATATAATCTTCACTTTATATTATATGTAAAAAAATCATGTAATTAAACATTTGAAAGGCTATATTCTTTATTTGATATTGTATTCAAAAAAATAGTGAAATCTCACTTTTTAAAGTATATAGCCTTCAATTTCTAATATATTTGAAAATTCATGTTATTCTACATTTTAAAGTCTATAGTCTTTATTTTATAGTACAACCAAAAAAAAGTGAAATCTCACATTTTAAAATATTTAACCTTCAACTTCTACTATATGTAAAAATTCATGCAATTTTACATTTTAAAGCCTATAATCTTTATTTTATAATACAACAAAAAATTAGTGAAATCTCACATTTTATAGTATATGGCCTTCAATTTCTACTATAAGTAAAAAATTCATTTAACTCAATATTTTAAAGTCTATAGCCTTTATTTTATCATACAACCAAAACAATAGTAAAATCTCATATTTTAAGGTATATAGCCTTCAATTTCTATTATATGTAAAAAAATCATGCAATTCAATATTTGAAAGGCTATATTCTTTATTTTATAGTGTATCCAAAAAAACAATGAAATCTCACATTTTAAAGTATATAGTCTTCAATTTCTACTATATTTAAAAATTCATGTTTATTCTAAATTTTAAAGCCTATAGTTTTTATTTTATAATATAACAAAAAAATAGTGAAATCTCACCTTTAAAAGTATATAGCCTTCAATTTCTACTATATATAAAAATTCATGTAATTCTACATTTTAAAGCCTACAGTCTTTATTTTGTAATACAACAAAAAAAGTGAAATCTCACATTTTAAAGTATGTAGCCTTCATTTTCTACTCTATGTAAAAAATTCATTTAACTCAATATTTTAAAGCCTATAGCCTTTATGTTATAATACAATCAAAGAAATAGTGAAATCTCATATTTTAAAGTATATAGCCTTCAATTTCTACTACTATATGTGAAAAAATCATGTAATTGAATATTTCAAAGAATATATTCTTTATTTTATAGTGCATCCAAAAAATATTGAAATCTCACATTTTAAAGTATATAGCCTTCACTTTCTACTATTTGTAGAAATTCATGTAATTCAATATTTCAAAGGTTATATTCTTTATTTTATAGTGTATTAAAAAAATTGTTAAATCTCATATTTTAAAATATATATATAGCCTTCAATTTCTACTATATATATAAAAAAATCATATAATTCAATATTTCAAAGGCTATATTATTTATTTTATAGTGTACCAAAAATAATAGTGAAATTTTACATTTTAAAGTATATAGTCTTCAATTCCAACAATATGTAAAAATTCATGTTATTCTACATTTTAAAGCATATAGTCATTATTTTATAATATAACAAAAAAAATGGTGAAATCTCACATTTCAAAGTATTTAGCCTTCAATTTCTACTATATGTAAAAATTCGTGTGATTCTATATTTTAAAGCATATAATCTTTATTTTATAATATAATCAAAAGATAGTGAAATCTAACATTTTAAAGTACACAACCTTCAATTTCTATTATACGTAAAAAATTCATGTAACTCAATATTTTAAAGCTTATAGTCTTTATTTGATAATACAACAAAAAAAATAGTGAAATCTCACATTTCAAAGTATATAACCTTCAATTTCTACTATAAGTAAAAATTCATGTAATTCTACTTTTTAAAGTCTACAGTCTTTATCTTATAATATAATAAAAAAATAGTGAAATCTCACATTTTAATGTATATAACCTTCAATTTCTACTATATATAAAAAAATCATGTAATTTTAATAAAATGATGTCTTTATTTTACTATCTACTTTTGTTCTATAAGTGCTTTGGTAAGTCATAGACCGATTCAAAAATGCCATATTACGGATCAACCAAGAATTTGCAACACTATGTCATCATCTACATGTACTCCAATATGTTAAATCTAGGGCGTTGAAAACAAATAGAATTTAGTCTGTTATAAATGTGAGGCCTCATTTAGAAATGGTTAACTAAATTGAGGGTATGGTATAGAAGTAAAAATTGCGCGGAGAAATTTTATAAATGAAAATGAACTCCATCTACAATTTTACAAGTGAAGTTCATCCTCATAATTTTAAGAGTAAATTGTGATTGAAAGCATGTTAATGCTAGTTTTAGCTTAGTCATATGTACTAAAATGGTCATTTAAATGTTTAATAAAAAAATGTTTCATTATTATATTGAAATATTCATAGACTGCCACGTCTCCTAAACATGGAAGCTTCTAAAACCACAATGATGGGATGGCATTAGTTTACTTAAAACTGCTTTTACGAATTTAAGAGTAATCATGACTTGTCAATTTGATCAAAATCGTGGCCTACAGCTTCATTCCACCATAATCATGACTTACTAGTGTGCCAGTGCCACCAATTAAAGTAATACAAACTTATAAAGTGCATAGAAAACGGATTTCAACAGTCACATCGACCATGGCATAATTAGATTGTTCTTTAGTTACTTGCATTTTCAGCAAGCTACCAAACTCCATGTCATACATGTACGATGATTAAAATCAAAGGCTTTTATAAGGCATGAGTCATAAATTACTCCTATGCAAATTCTCAAGGTAAATCTTGTTTCATGAGGAAGTGAACATTCTAATTGGAGTGCAAACAAGCTTTAAGTTGAGATCACCAAAGTGTATAAAACAAAACAAGACAAAAAATACATAGTCAGTAGAAACAAAAGCAAAAATATTATCACATTGAGATTAGCATAATTTGCCTACAACACAAGGGTTTCTAACACATCCGATCGCTTCATGTTCCAAATTTTCAGAAATACATAATACACAAATTTTCTGTCTGTCCTGGGCATCACCAAACACTTTTTTCTGTATTTTGTCATGTACATTTCGGTGAACCAAGGCTTAGATGCTACTCTCTCCAGGTTAATTGAGACTAGACTTCTATTCAACACTAGCTTCCAACAACTACGTGTCTTATAAATCTTAAATATCTAGAATTATGTTCACACATACACCCCTTAGAAGGCAAAAGAGCTTCCCCCATTTCCACTTTCTCTATATCCCCAAATTGAACTGCTATCTATATTTCATCTAGTACACAAACTTAGTCACAATTTTCCTAAAGTTTATACAGAACTTATGGCTCTTTCCCCCACTCTAACCTCTCCTTTATTATATGTTTAAATGAAGGAGAAAAAAGAATTGCCAACTTTTTCCAAATTCAGTCCATGTTTAAACAACTAAGTCTTCTCCTATTGAGTGATGTCTCAGCTACATAAATTAAGTTATACCATAATGTCATGTCAAATATCATATCTATACATTTGAACTATGAAAACCTAATATCTTTTTATAGTTTCACTTAGAACTTTTCTAGATCTCCCTCCACCCCTAACTATTAGGCTACCCTCCATCTAATATACTCTCTTTACTAAGACATTGGATATTGTGTAAATTACAACTCAAGCTACTATGAGTGGGATTTTGAATTAGGAGGATTTATAAATTGGTAATTAAGAAGAGGATATGAGGAAAATTCTTTCCACAACAAGTGTTATCCGCACTTTCTTTCTCTAAAGTAATTCATCACAATCCTATATTATCTAGTGAACCAATGCAGCATTCTCATCTCAGCAAATAAGACCCAAAGCACTCATCTATTTAATGCCAATTAGCATGCACAACAACAAGCAAAAGGCTTCTTAACTTTTGCCTCTAAAGTGAAAAAGTATAGGTATATCTACTCTAGTTTAATAAAGTATATCTTAATCTACACCCTTTAAATGATCTATAAAGGGGGATACGAATAGGATAGGCCACTCCTGTTCACTGGAATGGCAACTACCGGGCAAAATTATAATGACTCAGAAATCAGAATAAAATATTTGCATAACATTCAATCACCAGTAAGTCTATGGACAGATAAAACTCCCCTGCTAAATATTCATAAGACGGTATCGCATTAGCTAGTCACCTATCAAGACCAACCAGCCAATAGATTGAATTCCCATTTACTGAATCCAAAGAACTGAACTGAATAACATAGAAAGAGTTAGAAGAGAAAAGGAAATGTCACATGAGTTGAAAATTCTTGAACTACAAACCAGCTAACATGCCTCTGTCTCAGGCCAAATACACATATATATACATGACAAACGGGCTGAATGGAATAAGAGGCCAATTGTACCATAGCATAGCATAGAGTAGATCTACCTGATAGTAACAAACTTATTGGTGCCATGTTTTGCCCAATAAGTCCTCAAATCAATCGGATTAGAAAAGTTATATCCCTCCGCTGCAAGTTTCTCTAAAACTTTCTTAAATGCTCCTATACTCATTTTCCTTCCAGCTATCCTAGCACCGCGCCGCTTTGTACTCATAGGTAAAGGATACATAGACATGCCTGTCGTGCAACATGCAGACTGCCACCCACCAGAGCCCCATCTGTAACACTGTTGAGGTGACCCGGTGCATGAACAGACCGGAATTGGAATGCTGGATATATCCATATCAATCCCGTTAATCACGATTTCAGTTGTTTTCTTCGGAACCCTTGCTCGTTGAACTGAAGGAGCGTTCTCATCCTTTGGCACACGAGGCCCCCTCTTGGGCTTCTTTGCCTTTGGGGATTTTGGCACCTTTGGCCCCTGCCTCTTCTTACCAGTGCCAGTAGGCTTCTCAACAACAGGTGCAGCCTCTTCAACTGGCCTTTCTTCCTTCGTCAACTCAGGCGGCGGAATCATCTGCATATGATGAGCTGAAGAAGTCTCCGGAATACCACCATAACTCGGGTTTGTAGGTATCATATTCATAAACTTCTCCCTCTGGCTAATCCAAGCATCCCTCATGTAATCCATAGGGTACGAAGTTTGGGGCATCCCAATGTCCCTATGATGATAGGCCCCATTAGCACCAGACAAAACCGCAGCATTACGTCCAAGCAGAGGCTTTTCGGGCATCGAAGACATTAGCTGGAGCCCCAGATGGCTCTTGAAGGAGGTAGCAGGTTCATAGTAGCCCCAATTGCGTATGTTAAGACCATTATCCCCATCCATCACAACAGCCAATGGTTGAAGAAAAATTGTAGAACAATAATGTATACTTTTGTTAAATATCCTCACAGATTATCCAGGCCATTGCATTCTCCTAGCAACCCAACACAAATCAAAATACAAAAGTAAATTCCATATGAAAATTAGAAAAACAAAAACAGCAACAAGAAAAATGCAATCGGGTAACACCAAAAAAGAAACCCACCTTTTGTTTCAGCTGAAATAGAGTCAAACAATGAAAAGGGGGTTTCAACAGGTAAAAAAAAAATTACACAAACCCCATAAATGTACACATGCAAAACCTCATGCCCCTTAAGATTTCAGCTTCCGGGTTTTGATCTAAGATCCATTTCACCAAGACGAAAGGCAAAAATAGAAAAATCAGATCTTTGAGCTAAAAATTAAACGGATCAACAGAATCTAAGACCAAAATGAAAGGTCGAGAAAATGAGAGGTAAAAAATCGATTTTGACGTGAGCCCGTGTCATGATTTGAAGAAAGAAAAAGAGGGTCGCAAAAAAATTTTGGGAGCAGAAGGGAGAGGATGCAGTACCTGTTAGGGTTCTTGGCGTCTACGAATGGAGAATGAAGAGAGCAAAGGAACAAAAATGTCTACACGCCATCTTAAAATCTAATCTTTTAAAAAATTGCATTTATTAGTTTCTTTTGGTAAATATTTATTAGTTTCTAATATTTTTCCTATTGTTGTATTTAAATTCAAATTGGGCCAACCTAAAAAAATCAAATTGGGCAAATTGACCAGGTTACTTGGTGAGACCAATCACCAAATCATAAATATAATATACTACTTATCTTCGCTCAACACTGCAAACGACATGCTCTTTTTCTTTTATTCTTAGTATAAACTTTTAATATTATGCACTTGTATGTATTATTATTACATTATTGAAATAATTTCATCATAAGGAGTCAAATTCTTTTAGCACCATAATAATAACTAATTGAAAATAATAATGTATAAATTATACTACATTAATAAGAAAAACTACGCAAACAACTTCTCATGCTTCAAAAATAACAAGTTTTGGTTCATTTCACTTACCACTTTACGTTATAACTTAATCAAAACATTCTTATAATAATTTTCTCTCTCAATGTATTCATTGTTGAACATAATGACAAATCCTTTTGTACATTATAAATTCATTTTAAAGAGTTGATGTCGACCATAAGTTTAAAATCTGCTCTATTTTCATAGCAATAATCTAACATTCAACAAATGATTAAGAAAGAAAATAACTCAAATGAAATTACTCCTTTAAATTCTGAAAAAGTTCATTAAAATTTCCCACAATTTAAATTGCAGGTCACTTTCTTCCCCTTTGGGCTTGGTAATCCTCGTCCACTTTACATGTTTCCTAGTTAGGGGTCAAAGAGTTCTAAAATTTGAATGATAAAATATCTCAACCACCACTTTGAATTATCATGGATAACTTATCATCTAAACAAGGAATTATAAAATGAAAAGTTTAAGTTGAATACAATCCAAGCCAACTAATTTTTGTTATCCAATAAGACATTTTGAAGAAAAAGGTAAATGAGGTTGAAAAATGAAAAGAATGGGTACTGGGCACAGGCTGGAAGTGAAGTTCCCAAAGCAGAATCAGAGGGTTTGAATTTGTGGGCTATGCGATCCAATCCAGTTAGGATTAGCAGCAGCCAGCAGCAGTAGCACTAATTAATGTTAACACACATACCATCAAATGATGCCTTTAACTACTTCCAACAACCAAGCACTATTCTCTATTATTGCACTTTTACTCTCCTACAATTAATATTCAACCTTTATTGCCCTCTTTCATACTCCTTATCTTCTCAAATTTTGTTCTAGGGCACTTATTAAAAAAAGTAAAATAAAATAATTTTATTTTGAAGATACTCATTTTTATTCTTTTTATAAAATAGATTTATCTTAATATTTGAAATTTTTTCAAAATTTACTATTTGTAGTATTCTTAACAAGTGTCCTTAGGACACTTGTTAGCAAAACCTTATGTTTTATATTTTTTTTATAAATTTTATAAATGAATTCTTTATTATTTCTTTCAGGAATTCTATTGATCATTTCCATGAGAACCATAGTCAAGGAACCTAGAAATGGCATGTTTTCACTTTTCAAGGAAAAACAAAATTTGCAATCTTTCAATGTGTTCAGTATCTGAAAATAATCAAAATTTTCCACTTCAACCTCCATAACCAATCTTCTTAAATTTTTTAGAAGTAAAAAAAATTATACAAATTTTTTTATCACGAGGTACATCAATCTCTGGAGCTAATAAATTTTTTACGTACAAATTCTCTAAATTTCACTAATAAAATGCAATTTTAGAGCACTTGTTAGTAACTTCCTTTTTTTACGTATATGTTTTCAACATTATGATTTTGACCTTACCATTAGCTCGGTATTAATATGAAATAATTGTATTTAAAAGAAGTAAAAGAATAATTTTAAATATATATAGAGACGAAAAAAATCAGATTCATAATATTTATAAAGGCAAAAATGGATTTATTTCGTTGACCTAACTTTACATAACTTTACCAAAAATGGACAATGACCTAATTATTAATTATGGGTAAATTAGACTAATACAACATATAAACAGCATATAAAATTTAGATAATATAAACAATAAGATTTTAAACTTAATTATAAATTTTTACAAGTAAAAAATAAAATTCAAGAAATATTTTGTTCATGGCTACTTTTTTTTTTTTGGGTTGGTTTGTTCATGGCTACTTATGCCTCTGATTTTACAAGGTACTGACTTTTTTTTTAGATGCCAAAACTTCTAATGGACTCACAGAGCCCAAAACAAACGAGTGGATATTCTTCAATCTGGGCCTCCAGTATCTTATAAGCTATATGCATATAAATTTATACTCTTGAATGCATTCACTTATATCTCAAAAAAGGAAAGGAAAAATATATATATATAAGCTCTTATGAGGTAAGCAGCTTCATTTGCTAAGCGAGATTCAGATGATTAAGAGACAAGATGAGTTATGAACACATCGCACCTCATGGTAGCAGTTTAATCACCAAACCCTTGGACCACTTTTTTTTATGGGTCATGATCCCAATAGAGTTGGGTAATAAATGTAAGCCTCATTCGAATGCAATATTGTACAAAGCCACTTGAATGAAGTAGGTCCACTTACAATGATGATTTCTTGCACGGAATGCTTTAACCAAAAACAATGGGCCCATTAAATGTTTGATTGCTGCTTAATTACTGACTTGGATCATTACTCAATTTGGGCCTCAGAATTTTAAGTACATGGTGCACTGTGTACATATCTGTCCACTATATTTTTGACCTAAAAAGTGCTTTAGATTAGATTCTCTCAATGCTCAACAACGCTAATGATTTTCAATGAGCAGATCTTTAGACTTTTTACCTCAATAAGTGAATCACTTCCAAAAAAATCTCATTTACCAACCACCGCAATTGATTCCATTTTCGTGTAGGTTGGTTAACATTGTTTTGATTGGTTTTGACTCCTTTCTCTGCCTTCCTAACTTCTCTTCTTCTTCCTTAAAGTGAATAAGTGAAGGCCCACATGGTTTCACAATTTCATCATGGTTATTAAATTCAGAATAGGAGCATTACTAGAGACACAATAAAAAATCAGTCAAAACAGCCAACAATTATAAATTTGGGCCACAATTACTCAGTCCATTAAAAATATGCTAATGATTAAAAGTGTTATTTTGACCATAAAGTATTAAATGAACTTTGTTGGCTGTTTTGTCTGATTTTTTGTTGTATTATTTAGAATAGATGTGCACAATATATTATTTTTTACATGTATAATACAACATGTTTATAGGAGCATGCTCACTCTATGCATAGGATTTGGTTCCCACAAATGAAACTTAGCTTGTTAATATTCAGATAACTTTCTCAAAATTAGTAGTCAAACACGAGTTAAACAGATCAATTGTATATGAAGGGGACTTTAATTATTTAATAAATAGAGTAGTAAACCCTTATTTGGGAGATTAATTATATGAAAGGGGGATTGGTGGTTAGAAAATTTCTTCCCTTCAAATCTTGTTGTGTGACATTACAATTGTGTTGAGTGAACGAAAAGTAAATTATTCTATGAAAATTGAAAATATATACGATAGAATGTAAAACCATTAATGAGCTTCAACCTAACAGCTTAAACTTTTAGGTGAGATGGTTCCTTGACATGGTATCAGAGCCTCTTGACCAAGTGATAATGGGTCGTGCATTATCATAAGTGGATCCACAAAATTTTGTAAAATTAAAGTTCCTCCACTTTTTTTTACCGGAAATTCATCATCCGCTTTGAGTGATTCTTGGTTTTGATTGTTAAATAATTGATGAACAATCAAAAAATAGTAAATCAATTAATAAACCTATACGACAATATTCATTACACATTAGAGAGATTTATGTGTGTGTTTAGTTTCAAAAAAGAGAGTTTATTTTTTATTTTTCTGTTTCTATATATTTGGCATGTTTTGAAATTTGTAACTTTATTATTTTTTTTGTAAAAACAAGAAAATAAAAAACTAAAAATTTGTCCACTTTATTTATCTGGCATCATCTGTAAAACTCATTGAGTTTAACGTCCATAATTGAATAGCCCCTCAAGTTAGATACTATAATTTTTTTTTAGTGATAGTCACTTATCCAATGAAACTATTTTTTGAAATTAAAGGCACCCTTAGATCGACCAACATGCGAATCCAACAGTAGTTATTGCGAATGAAGGGTCTTTAATTTGAAAGTTTGGTTATTTAAAAAGACATATAACTAAACACGATAGCCATAGTTTTGATCCAAATAACCAAACCCTATCTCATTATTTTTGTCCTTCTTTAATTTCTGGTCCTTCGAATTGACATTCCCTGTTTGTGTTCTTAGACATTCTAACCCTTCTCTTGGACACAACCCAATAGGCTACAATAATATTCAACATTTACAACTCTTATACATACCTTTCAATTATTTGACAAAAGGTAATCCTTTTTTCTCAATCATTTCATCATCAAGCATTACACAACTTGTCCTCTTATTAAGGAATTGAAATATTTAGTTTGTGATGTATATATATGTACAAGTTAGCAAAACAATTCTTAGCAAAATCTTAAATGGTTGATTCACATTTACCTTAGGACTATATATATATATATATATATGAAAGGATTCTAAGCTCCAAAATTTTAATAGGATAGCCTTGTTTTACGGGCTAATGTCAATGTGATGCCATGACAAGATTTGGTGTAACAAAGCTTTATATATGGAGGGGTCTTTTTCCTTTCTTTTCTAATTTTTCTACCCTCTTTCTTTCCTTCTATTATTATATATCTTTGGTGAGGTCCCTATAAAATGCTCCTTGTTCTTCTTATTGACTACATCTTTATCCCCAAAGCTCAATAATATCAAGACTTGTCAAAACAAAAAACAAAATAATCTAAAATATATATATGCTACTTTTTTGCAAAATCATTTAATTTCAATAACAAAAGAAAAAAAAAGTCTCAATAACCTAGTGTTGGAAGGCATTCATTGAATGATTAAAAAAGCATTGATTGATATGTTGAAAAAGAAAATCTTTGTGCCAGGTTTGTACATATAGCACTGAATATTCTTTTGCTTCAGTTGTTTTTTTCTTCTTTTACAATTTTTATTTTTTCTATTGTATTTAGAAAGAGTTATGTTATTCATACAATTAAAAAAAAAAAGGAGTTAGGCTATTTTTACAATTTTTTTTACTTCTGTATAGACAAACACTTAATCTCTCATAAGATAAGATATAAACTCTATTCAAATAGGATCCACAGGCAACTATCAAAGATGAATGAAATATTTGTGGGCATCCTGCTCCTCATCAGATGCTCATTATTATTTGTTTTATGAATGTGATCAATGCGTGATTGCACTCTGATACAATAGAACCTAGAGCATACTATACAATGTTAGATTGTCCCAAGTGTTAAGCTACGCTAATACTAAACCTTTGTATAGGATATTGCTTTTGTCTTTTTGGTGCCATTACACAGATTGGTAAATAAATACATACATATGTAGATTTATATATGTTTTCATTGTAAAAGAATGTACTGTTTATTACCTGGCCCTTTCGTTAGTTGTAAAGGTCCTGCCTAGCTATCTCCTATTTCAATTGTATTTTCAGTGTCACAATTCACATAACATCCTAAATTTTTTTAGGGTACTTCTATGTAAACAAGTGTGTTATCACTTTTTTTAAGTACAAATCAATATTTTATGTTTCATAAATTTAAAAAAATAGGATATTTTTTAGAACAGTCTTTTGAGCAGAGTTACATCAATGCTAAACCCAGACACTTATTAACATACAAAATAAACTCATAATTCATTAAGCTGTAAAAATTAACCATCATGCAAACAATTTGTTAATTTGCCTTTTTCTCCTTTTTCTTCTATCTTGTTAATTTACTAGATCCTAGATCCCAGCTATATATTATTTAGCACGGTAGTTTTGTGAGTTATTAATATATATAACTACTTTAAATGTATGTCATTGTGTATTGAGTAATAAATAATACTAAATAAAAAATATTTTATTAGTATTAACTTACATCAAGGGTGCTATGCCTATTGGTACTAATAATAAGAATGAGGATTATTACAAATCAATTGATTGATTATACAAAAATATACTAATATAAATAACAAGAAGGTTTTGAAATGAAACTCAAGCCAGGAAGTATAATATATATAAAGGACCCCTCATGAGGCAGTTGAGACTGCAAGCCCAGCTTTCCAGTTTGATATATAATAATTGTACAGCAAAATTTGTGTGCGTCAGGTTAAAGTTGTTGGGGGCACTGATGAATGAATGCTCAATGAAGACCTAGCTTAGCTAGCTTTGCTACCAATTTCATCACAACACAACGAGCTGGATATATAGATAGATAGATAGATACATATTCATTGAGAACAAAGACTCACATGGTCCGACGGAAAAAAGCTAGTAGCTTCTTTCTACCTAGCTAGCAACCAAGCAAGTACACTAGCAAAAGAAAAACAAAGAAATGAATATGTATACCACCCTTTAACCTTTGGCTTTTCTACAACTTCACTTTTTTGTATTGCTTCTATCGTACCAATGAAATATAATACATAATACATTCAATTAATATATGATATATGGTATGTATTATACGTAAAAAATATTATTATGTGTGACACACATTATATATTGGTTTATTTGTCAATACATATAACACATATTAAAAGGTTGAAATACATGTATAAAAGTAGTGAAGCGACTCGTATTTATATATTTTTTATCACTTTTCTCACAAGCCTAGTAGATATGCGTCTACACCAAAATATAATAAATGTTAAAATAAAATTAATTTTTGTTTAATATATTTATTTTTCATGTGGTGTAGCTATATATATTCAAGATTTCTTCCTATTGGTAAAATTTAGTTAGAAGGATGGTTATCAAATCTATAAAATGATTACATTAGTTTGTCCTACTAAATTTGTTAAATGATTACAGTGTTGTTTCCTTATATATTACACGCGAACAGGGCTATTAATATTTGGGCATATTTGACAAGAGAGAGAGAGAGGGAATAGTGTTAAAAGTGGGAAAGCTTTGAATGGTCTCTGCATAAAAGGAAAGATGCTGGCTTATGGTTTGATACCCTTCTTCTTCATTCTGCCTTAACACCACTACTACTCTCTCTCTCTCTGCGCCCACTTTCTGGTGAGTGTGGCAGCAGCAGCAGCAATGGCCCTGATTCTGATGCAATTGGACTTACTAGTGACTCATATATATATTTATATATATATATATCCATCCATCCATCCATGATGATGGTTTATGAGTAGAGGGAGTTTGTTTGTGTGCCCCTCTTGAGAGCGACTACTGAGTTCCCTACTGTGATACTGTCATCAACCCCCCCTCCCTTCCCTTACTTCTCCACAGTGGCACTGAAAAACATGCACTCTCTCTCTCTCTCTCTCTTTCCGCTTTTCATTCATCACATTTATAATCTTATGTCTACCCGGAATCAGTCCATAGCAGCAGCCTAAAAGGAACACCCACACACACACATTATCTACTCTCTCTCTCTCTCTCTCTCTCTTTCTCTCAACTCTCAAGTGTGGTGAACAGTGCCACTGCCTGCCTTTAATTTAATTTGTATTGTACTATTCATTATTATTATTATTATTATTTTCTCCCCTTTTATTTATGTTTTGTCAGTATGCCTCTTTATTGCTAATCAAAATCAATACTAGTATAAATAAATAAATAAATTACTACTATGTATACAAGTGTTTTAATTTCTGGCCTACCTGGCACCATTTATGCCCAACAAATAAAGATCATCTACACACACATACATAGTCCAAACACTAAATCCAAAATAACAACAACTTTTGCGTTTTCAGTCTTCTCATCTTCTTCTCCTGACCCTTTCATTTCATTCATTGCAATCTCTGCACAAAACATATATATAATATACATTCATTCAATGCCTATATCTATACATACATACATACATATATACATATAATATGTGTATATTAACTTCTCCTAATAGCTCTCATCATATAACTTCTTAAGGAAATAACTATTAAAATTAAATAAATAAATAAATCAATTTATCTAAATAACCAACCAACAGTTTTCAGTATCATTAACTAACAAGCGTGTAAGAAGGAAGACTTTAGCTTATAACAAAATTATCTTAAAAGTGTAACTATATATATATATATGTGTGTAAGGACACAGAAACACACACGAGCCATCATTACACCAATTAAGTACGATAATATAATAGCCAAAAATCAAGGAAGCAAAACTTAATTAATCATATATATACCAGCCAGTATTTAATTTATCATCATAGTCTGCACTTATACCAAATTTAATTAACAAATAATAACATGGTACAACCCTGCAAAAGTTACATGAAGCAACACTCCTTTTTTTTATCCCCTCGCTATTAATTAACCCCACTTACATATATAATCACCATCACTCACTTCACTTGGTATAACAATTCACAAAGATATAATAATAATAATAATAATAATAATCATTAGCTTAAAAAACAAAGCATGGAAAAAATATATAGAGAGACTAGAGATAATAGAGTAGAAGAGAAAAAAAAAAGATTATGATGAAGATCATCATCCTCTTGTTCTAAGAGTTAGTTGTACATGTTTTCCCATGATGATGATGATGATCTTTGATTCCATTATCCTCATTCTCAATAACTTCGCCGGCTTCAATTGTGATAGCAGATGACATGTAGCTTAGCACCGATGAGAAATTCTCGTCGGGCGAAGCTACTGCTGTTGTTGTCGTCCCCGTCGTCGTCCTTGCTTGAGAGAATTGTTGTTTGCAAGCATGGCACGTAATTTGGAGCATGGTGGAGTTGATCTGCTTCATCGCATGCTCCTTTAATGCATAAGCCTTCTCAAGTTCAGCTTGAGCTTGCTGCCTTATCCTCTTTGCATTGTTGAACTCATTCTCAGCAATCTCGATCTGCCTCTTTGCTTGCTTTCTCGCTTCCTCAGCATAGGCTTTTTCAGCCATTGCTATCCTTAGTTGCTCCCTCGCTTGCTCTTGAACCCTTATTGCCATGCTTGTTGCTGTTGGCTTCTCATGGCTACTATTGCTGCTTTCCTTCGGTGATGAGTTCTTGTTGGCGTTTGACTCATTCTTCTCACTCATATCTGATGACGTGGCAGTAGTACCAATTGATAGCTGCAACTGATGAGTAGTGGAGTTGTTATTGTTATTGTTATTACCTCTCTTTGGTGGTGATAGCGATATTGATGCTGATGCAGGCAATTCCATGTTGGGGTTTGAAGTGATGGTGTTTGAGAGTTGGAGCTCCAAGTTGGGGTGGTGGTGGAGTTTGTTGTTGTTGATCTTGAATAATGAGGCTTCAACATTATTATTGGGAGTAGTGATGTTGAAGAATGTTGGTTCCTTTGTTGGTGTTGGTTTTTTTGGCATGACAACAAGGTTTGTTGTTGTTGGTGGTGGCCAATTATTAGGACATGTGCTGAAATTTGTTTCACTTGAAGGGCTTGGACTTGAAGCTGTTCTAGATAAGCATGCACCTTGTTGTTGCTGCTGTTGCTGCTGCTGCATTGGATGATGATGAGATTCTGTTCTAAGCCTTCCCGTGTTGCAAGCATCTTGGTGCTCAATAAAGCTCTCCACCCTATATATATATATATAAAGAGAACCTTAATTAGTATAGTTAATCAGCAAGCTAATTAAGGTATATTATGATGGTGTGTTTGAGTTGATTTGAAAGCATTATATTCATTACTATCCAAAAGGGTTCATGATTCCTTGTGGGGTGCGTGCTTATTGTAACATATATACATGAAGATGAGTGCTATATATATAGAGTTAAGGAGGAAATATATGTATGTATGCAGAATAAATTAAGAAAAAAAAAAGGGAGAGACAAAGGAAAAAGTGGGTTGTAAAAGGTGGTTGGAAAAGGTATCCAGTGGTGTTTGAAATGGTGTAGGAGGGGGAGAGGTTCCGGTTTCCACTAAATATAAAGGACAAAAGAGGGTCGAGAATTATATTCATGTCATTTTTGAGAGAGAGAAAGAGAGAGAGATTTGTATTGTATATATTCTGTAGTGCACATTGGTGAAATACAATGTCAATGGAACAGATATGAAATCATACACAAAACAAAGGAGAGAAGCTCTTTTTTGAAACTGAAAAATAAAAATTCTTCAAGGTGTTGGAATAATTGCCAGAAGGATTATCCTTTTATTTTCAAGCCAATGCAAAAAAGAAAAACAGTTATGCGAGGAACGAAAAAACTGTGTTTTGGGAACCGTGTTCGTTCTCCAACTGTCAATGAACAGTTGTAGAGATAAAAATAAGAAAATAATTTTGATTAAGGTTCCATCATCAGTCAAATACTTGAAAATAATAAATATTTATTATTTCCTTTTAATCATCTATCTCCTCATCCTTCTCCCCCAATTGTTTACTTGATATTCCATTCCAAAAAATACATTTCCCTTTTGCTGATCAAGTCAAAACCTATGTAAAACAAAAGAGCGAGCTTATTGTGCTAATTATATATATAGATTGAGGTGAATTGATGATGATAAAAAATGAGAAGAAGAAGAAAATGTTGAAGATTGATATATATATATATATATATATATATATAAAGAGAAAGAGGGTAGGTAGGTACCTGGAGAAGACGCGGCCGCAATCGCAGGAGTGGCCGCGAGTGCCGCAAGTCTTGAGGTGGGCCTTGTAATCGGACTGGACGGCGTAGGCCTTGGAGCAGCGGTGGCAGAGCCACTGCTTGTGGTTGCTGTGCTTGCGGCGGAAGTGCTTCTTGATGCCGACGAGGTCGCCGAGTGCATGGGAGGGGTGGTGGTGCAGGCAGGTGGGCTCCGGGCACACGAACACCCTCTTCCTCACCACTGGCGTCTCCCTCTTGAGAAGCTTCCACGGCACCTTGTGCCTTCTCCTGTGCATCTGCAGGTTCTGGTCCCTCTGGAACCCCTGGTTGCAGATCTCACACACATATCGATCTGATTCCAGCAGCGTCTTTGGTGATAGAGACACCACCTCTGCATCTGGATCTATACATCCATCCATCCAACCAATATCAATATTTATATCTATCTATCTATCTATCAAATTATTATTCATATATATGCACATACCTGGTGTTCCGGCGGGTCTTCTCTTCCTTTTATTGGTCGCAGTGGCATTATTGTTATTATCAGCACTGGGCAAAGGCTCGGAAGTGGTGGGAGCTATGTTGTTGTTACTGCCTAACATGCTCTACTTACTTCTTCAATCTCTCTCTCTCTCTGATCTTTTGATTGGAAGAATATATATAATGAATTCAAGAAGAAGAAGAACAAGTAAGTGTTATATATATATATATGTTTTGTGATAGAATAGCTAGAATTGAAGTGATGGAGAAGAGACCACTCAAGAGGTGGGTGGGTGGGTTATGGTATAATAGATAGAAGAAGAAGAAGAAGAAGAAGAAGAAAATAAAAATAAAAGCTTTTTTCTTTTCCTTTCTTTGGGTCTTCTTTCTTGCTTTTAAACTTTCAGCTTTTCCATCCAGCAGCTTTCTCTTTCTATTATAATATTATAGTATTTCTCTTCTCTCTGGGTCTGGGTCTGGGTCTGGGTGTGGGTTGCTCTCTTGGTTTCCAACGCTCATCTTGTTGTTCAGCAGGGATTGTCTGTAATAGCCCTCCCTTAATAAGCACTTTCAAAAAGGGGGCAGAGAGAGAGAGCGGACCCAATCACAAAGCTCGAAACTTGATCCCACAAGCACCTCAATATCATGGGCTCCATCCAAACTAAATCATAATAATAATAATAATTCATTACTCAAAATTCAATTAAATAATCCTCACAAGGAAACAAAACCCTCTAATAATTTCATCATACATATATACGGTAAACTATTATTTTGCTTTGCATGCATAAATACAAGGCCAATTCCACCCACAAATACACACGTAACTTAACTATTTTTTTTAATCTTTCTATATTCCTCCTCCTCTTTTTCCTTTTCTCTCTCTCTCTCCAACATCACACACGCTACCCATCCTATGTTCACATGCTAACAAAAATTATGCAAAAGTATCTTTTAACATGACCAGTGTCTATGTATAGATTTCACGAGTCATTCTCTATATATTTCCATACAACTAGTGTATGTGGATAAATGTAGCTAATATAAAATATATATATATGCATTTTATGTTCAATTTTTATATATATAGATAAATAAACTCAATAAAAAATAATTACTTATCGTCTGAAATCATTGTGGTAAAAAACTTAATCATTTATACTAATGTCCTGTTTCATTGATTTAAAGAATCTGGTATTTGTTCTTTTACATAATATCTTGATTTTTTAATTTTCTAAATAAGTATTAAAATTAAGTGTATGTTTGATTGAGGGATAAATTAAATTTGTCAAAAAATTTACATACATGACTCGTTTATAAAAAAATATACTTTATTTTTATCTTCTAGCAAACACATCCTTAAAGCAGAGAGTTTAATACAGGTATATGTTTGAAATTTTCATTAAATAGACTATATTCATGTATGGAGTGATTTTTTTTTTACATAGAAATTATTAATCAAATACATTTTTTGTTATACTAAATTTGAAGTTTTGTGTAGACTACAGATATTGGTAAAAAAAATAGAGCATTTATTATTATTTTGGTATCCTTAATTCCTATGTTTCTCTGTCTTGGAAGTGAAATGGATCCAAGGAGGGGGCAGATATATATCTTTATAGACCATAGTACCCATACTTGTGACTCTGCAGGAACGCTAATTAATTTCACTTGAAGCAGCTTTTTTAAAGGTGATAATGAGGATGTGAAGTCACCCTCAAGGGCATTATAGTAATTGAAGTTCTTAATAATTTCTATTTTATTCATCTTTTTTTCCCTAGCAAGATGCTTTGCTTTTTGGTAAAATGAGGGCATCACCTTAACAATTGCGGGTTAAATTGGCAACATTATTATTATTATTGTCTCTTCTAGGTTGCTAGGTGAGTGAGGTTCATAAGAATATTGGCAATATTGTTCAAATGCCCCAACATTTGTACAGTACGGCAATCACCCTGATTTTACCTTGAGAAATAGAGTAATAAAGAAATCACCTCTTATAATTATTATGAAGAGTACTTTTTTTATTTTTGATGGAGATACTAATAATTAAAAAGGTATAAAGAGTACCCAATTGGGGGAAAATGGGTTGAAGATTTGTAAATAAAATAAGTTAATATTATTTGAGCATATAGTTATTGCAAAACTTCAATAGGAGTGACGGTATCACATAAATGAGAATATTGATTGATATCACTGACTTCATTTATTGGCACAAATAATAGGTGAAAAAATAATTAAACATTCAATTATATAGAGTACCTCTAACATTTTTGTTTTGATTATTATTTTAATTTGGTACTTCTTTTTCCCATGGTTAGGCTTTTTTTGTTATCATTTAGATTCCATAATAGTAAGTGTACAACAAAAATACATCAAACTAGTATCTAATGTGTGCTATGTATTATGCATTCGATATAAATGATAAGGGTTACATTTTATCAACGTTATTTGACTTTGCATTAACTAATATGACCTAGGTCCAAATTAAGCTCCAACTAATGTCATTATGATGAAACCAGAGCTTTTTTTTTTTTTTTATACTTTGATAACTACATTACTCGTAATGAGTAATGATGGGATTTGAAATAAAGACTTTATACATACCAGTATTCTGAAAACCGGACCCTGTCCGGTCCGAGTAGGCTCTAAGAATCGAGATTCTGAAAATCGGTCAAAAACTGGAAAAATCGGTCAAAATCCGGTAAAATCGGTAAAAACCGGTTGAACCGGTCAACTAATATAAAAATAAAAATTTTAATTTTTTAAAATTCAATAACTATTTTATAATAAAATTTAATATATAATACACTTTAATTATTAAAATTAAGGACTATTAAACTTCTAAATTTATCAAATGCTATAAATTTTCAATTTTATTAATATTTTTCATGCATTTTAATTTTTCTATAGCATATAATTCATCATATATGTATATATTTATTGATAAATATATATTTTATACATATTTTATTATATCCGGTTGAATCTCCAGTCGAACCGATTAAACCTCTAAACCTCTGAACCCCTGCTTCGTCCGGTTCAATGTCTGGTCTGGTTTTCACAACCTTGATACATACTACCCAAATCACTCATCACCTTATGCCACTAGACTAATCCTAATTACTTTAATCCTAAGTTTCAACTTTCAAACGTGATAATATGTTTTTTATGAGAAAAATGTTCAAAACGGGGGAGTTGCCTTCTTTGTCCCATTGAAAAAATTAAAATTATTTTATGTACAACATTAATACTGCTATTTTTTTTATTAATCACTAATACCGCTATTGACATTATTTGTCTCCTCATTGGAGAAAATAATGTTTATTTTGAGTATTCCTTAACCAATATCTCTATTGTTACCAAGATGAAATTGAACAGAGAAATAATGTTGATATATTCACATTCGTGTGGATATATATACCTACCTGCATGTGCTTTGGCCGAGAGAGGTTCCTCTGCTTTATCCCAAGAGCCCCACTTTCCAATCATCTTCAGAATGAAGAGAAATTAAAAACAAAAAATGAAAAAACAAGTCAAGAGCAAAATCATTAAATAAAGTACATGAAATTCTGGTACATAAATTTCAAACGCTAAAGATATTTTTTAATAGTAGTTTAATTATAGATCCTAATACTTGAATAATAAATTTTTGGTCAATAATATAAGTTGTGTATTTTACTTAAAATTTAATTTTGATGCACTGATAGTGTAAATGCATTTTATATTGTCATTCAATCAAAACTCTTCAGTTGTATGACTTTTAAGGTAATGAGAGAGAGAAAACTTTATCATAACTGACGTGATAACACATTATTGAATGACTGTGTAAAAAATTTATATATTGTCATGGATAAATTAAATCATTTTACTTATAATATAATATGTATTATATAAGTAATATATATATATATATATATATATATAAATAGACACACGTACACATTAATAATTGCGCATCCATATATATCATGCAGAATAATTTTCTTGATATGAATAACATGTAATATGTATTGACCGTGCGTTTTAAATATATAATAATAATAATGTATTATACATACATGAGTGTGCATTCATATTGTACATACATGAGTGTGCATTCATATTGCTAGTGTTAAATGAATTTTTATTGTAAATTGATCGTTCTTGTAAATTTTAATTCATTAGCAATATAATTTTTTTACATAATCAACCCATCAAAATATTTTATTTGGGTAACCTCTTAAGTAGATAAGAGAGAAAAATCATGATCATAGTTGGTATATTATTAATTATTTGGTTGTGTAAAATATTTTTCTATTATTTGTGCATACAAATTAAATTTTTTCTTTAAATAATGTTATATATAAGTAGTAGTTTTTTTTCTTCTTTTGTTGAACTAATGAACACTTAATTCATCCATAAAGCCAAAATGGTCTGTATTTCTTCCATCACAGATAGATTTATTATATTGGCCAAAATCATCATACATTTCTTTGGATTGGGATCAAATCTATCTTAAGTAATTAATTACTTACTAGCTAGTACGAAAGGATCATTTTACCAAAGAAAAAGCCAAACCAAATTAATAGATCTTATTAATGTGGTTTAGATATTTTAGCTTGAGTTTGACAGTTTTGTGAATAATGATAGTATTCTTTTAATATTTTAAATGAATTTTAAATTCATTAAGATTAATTTTTTGACTATATAGATAAATTTTAACCTTATTTATTTTGTAAATAGACTATTATCAAAGAAATATATGTTACTATATAATTGTTATTTTTCCTTTATGATTTGGTTTTTTTTTTCTTTTTACATTCATGGGTCCTATAGTTTGATTCCATAGTGTTGAGTGGAAAGATGAAGGTGAAGGAAATATAGAGTCGTAGGTGTTGGCTAGGTCATTGGTCCATAACACATACATATTGTCAGCATTAACGTGTACAAATGATTACATAACACGTGCCAGCTTTCAAAGTGGCATTGGAGCCCTTCTTCAGCTTTAAATATGACTAGTCATCACCTCACATACACCTTCGAAGCCCATTCAAAGATATGAATGATATATATATTGCACCTAAAACAAGAAAATAATGGTACCTTCCTATATATATATATTATATATATTATCATTTATGCAAACAGAAACACACATAATTCAGACAAATGTTAAAGATACTTTGGTCAAATAACCTATTTACCCAACCAAGTACATCAAAAATAATAATTTACCACAGTTGCTAGATTTTATTTGTCATTATTATATGGAAAGATGAAGGAATCTTTACCCGTGTAAAATGAATATGACAGATACTTATACTTTTTTAGTTAGAGGTTTTAGATTTAAGATTAGAGAATATAAATTTCTCATCACCCTCTTTATCAAAGAAATATCATTTGGATTACAATAAAAAATTGTATTTGTATAAGAGTTTGAATATAAGAGTTGATTCATATTAAAATTCAATAAAATGAACAAATATTATATAATATTTTATTGTGTACTTGGTGCTTTTCATTTTATAGCAAACCTCAATATCAGTAATTATATTAAGATAAAAGTTTTTTTTTTCAAAAGCAAGCAACTATATGAACTAATGAGCAATATTATGATAGTTTTTTTTTAGAAACTTTCAAATTCAAATATTGTAAACAAAAAATATTATGATTAGTTATGTTTTGAAAAGAATGGGTGTGTAGGAATGGACGGTTATGATTAATCTGGTGGAGCGAGGTTTGTGTACACGCGGCAGGACATAATGTGATCAGTATGATGGACTACGAAATGACAAAATAATAAGGGCTTGTGTTCTGTTTGGTGGCTGCCTGGGCCAAGACCATGGGTCCCTTCTCTCACTCCTAGGCATAATTTTCACCATCTTCTTTTGTTTTTAATTTTTTTAAAAATTTTGCTAACAAGTGCCCTTAGAATACTTATTAAAGAATTAAAAATAGAAATATTTATCTTAAAATATGCATTTTTATATTTTTATGTAAGGGGTCCACTATTATATCTTAAATTTTTTTTAAAAGACTATTTTAAATATCCTTAACAAGTGTCCTAAGGACACTTGTTAGCAAAATTTTTTTTTATAAAAAATAAGTTAATACGTCGAGTATCAGTAATTAATAGAAATTAATCATTTTGATATGCGAGCTTCTTTATAAAGAAATAAATTGTGGATGTTTTTCCCTTCTCATCCATATCATTTTAATATGTCATATTATATTATTATTTAGGATCTAACAAATTACACTCTAAAATATTTAAAAATTTTGGGTTTAAGATTATGGAAGAGTACTTCTTCATAATCGGAAACAGAAGCTTATTTTAAAATTTTATATATGTTTGGAAAAAGTAATAGAAGTCATTTTTATGGAACTGATAGACTGTTTTAAATATGATAAATATAAAAATGTTTTTTTGCTAAATTACAATTGAGTGCATAAAAATATATACTTCTTATCAATTATGTTAGGATAAGAAGTATTTCAACACATAATAACCATTGTTATGTAAAATAAAATTTAATTTAATTATAATTTATGTAAATTAAAAATAGGTTTAGTTATATTTGCTGATTTCTATAATTTTATCAGTTTTTAAATTTGTCTCTATAATTTTAAAATTTAGAATTAAATCCCTATAATTTTACTTTATTCTTCTAATTAGATTCCTAAAACTAATTTTTGTTTTAAAAAATTCATTTACCCATAATCTCACATTTTTGAAATGTGGTTAAAGACAAAAAAGAATATTACTAAATTTTAATTACATATTATTTATATTTTCTTTTTTGTATTTTTATACTTTTATTTTTTATATAATATATTTTTATTTGACATTATTATTTTTATTTAAGTAAAGTTTTGTTATGTTTTTTTATTTTTTTATTTTTTTATTAAACTTATATTTGTATATTACGACAAATAAATTAAAATAAATAAAACACAAAAAAGAATAACATAAAAACAACGAGATGTAAAATTAAAATAAAATTAAATATAGTATAAAATATTTTAAATTATATATCTTCTAAATTCCTATTATGTTTTCTTTTTCTTTTTTAATTTTTAGTTTATATTACTACAACATGATATATGATTTAATTAGATGATTGGGTAGTATACACACTACTTGCACACACTTTATTAACTACTTAATTAATTTGTTTACACACATTTGTGTAATCTTAATTCCATAACTTTTGACTTGGTTTTTTTTAGTGTAGATGACAAGTATTGTTGAGAGGTATGAAGCTAAGTGCACGTGATAATTCACATCAATTGCCAAAGAAAAATTTTCATTGCATGTATTTTTAGTGTTTAAGTAAGCTTAAGTTTATTCGTGAATTGTGGTTTTGTAAGAGGTATTTATAGGATCACCACAATATAATTTTTTTTTAGTTATTGTTTTATTTTTATTTTTTAAATAATTTTGCTATAATACACATTATATTTCAATATTTATTTGAATAAATTTAATCATATTTATTTATAGATGAATAAATTCCCTGTATCACTCAAGTTCATGCACTAGTTATATTTTAAAAAAAAGAAACACTCACAAACAAGGAAAAGAAAAAGAGAGGATAACTGATTGGAAGATATGGATCTGCTTTAATTTATAGGGGGGGAGAGATCCTGTTTATTGGAATAATGTACTTAACTTTATTTATTAGTTTGTTAAGCTAAGTAAGTAATAGAATACAAATATGAGTGTACTTAATTAATTAGTGTAGGAAAAAGTATGGTTGGATTCGGGATCATGAACACTCGGGAAAGATGATTACGAAGGACATGCTCTTAAGTAAGTTGCATGTGTTTTGAGAATCCTAATCAATCCCATCATGGATCCCCTTTCATTATAAAAATTCAATTAATAGTTAATTATGCAAGTGTGAGTTGAATACTATAATTAATTAGTACTAACTAATTAATTATTGATACTAACTTTAGCAGCTTTGCTTTTGTGTGTGTGTTTTAATCATTATTCTATGCACATACATCATGAACAAAGCTGCGCAGACATATATATCGTCCTCACTTTCATACGTATGAGAGTATGACACTATGCTTTTAAAGATATAATAATTTTTAATTAGAGAAAGGATTTAGATGGTGTCAACAACATAAAAAGCATCATTAATTTATTGTGCTGACCAGCCTTAGATACATATGAAATAATCATAGCTATACTGAAGTTAAGCATTAATTTATGGAAGAAACTTTAACTAATAGAAATATAATGACCCCAATAAATAAATAAATTTGTCTTTTGGGATTATATTAGTCTTGACAAAAATAAATTTGTCCTTTGGGATTATATTAGTCTTGACAAAACAAAGAGTTGTTTATTATTCGTATATATTAGGGAAAGATGAAAACAAAAATGGATTGTATATATGCAACAAGAAAATAATAAATTGATATGAGAAAGTAGTTTAATGCTTTGCAGAGACCATTAATTTATCATATGCTTAGCAGCTTTAGATTGAAATGAAATTATTATATATATGATGCATTAAAAACAGCATTAATTTGTGGAAGAAAACTTATATAACTATTTAACACAGAACCGACCCACCTGGCTTGTTTTGTTTTTAAGATCCCATATATATGAATATAGGATTTAATTTTGACGACGTATAATTTGTTTACACAGTCATTTAATTATGTGTTATCACATTAGTCGTGATTGTATTTTATTTCTCTTACTATTTGAAAAGTCATACAAACGAAATATTTTAATTGAATGATAATATAAAATATTTTTACATTATTAGTGCATCAAAATTAAACTCATATTTGGCCGCATCTTTTCTTTACAACAATCACTCTTTTTTTCCATAAATGTAGAAAGAAGAAAACGAAAGCAGCAGATATTGTATGAAAAACAACACAATAAATTCATATAAAGTGGTTTTATGCTTTTCATTTAATAAGTGTGAGCCTTACAATATAAAAAATGGCTTTCTAAAAATTGCAGTACTACTATTAGATACCAGATTGATATGTCATAGTTTTCTTTAATTTTATATCTTCATGAATATGATTTTTGCGAATAAAAAAATGAGAATTACTATTCAATATAAAAGCAATTTTGCATCCGCTAAGAGAAAGAAGGAATTTTGCATCCCCTTTATATAAAATCAGTGCCATTATTCCCATACCCTTCACAAATATCTGGTATATACGTTGTGGTTTGATGAAAAGATACTTGTATTGACCAAAAAATAGAAACCTGTGTCATCTCCAATTATAAAGATATTTAATCATGAATTACTTCATTTCAAAATTAATTTTATCAAAATCGATAATTATGCATATGAAAGTTTAAACTTGTACTAAGTCATTTAAATTATTTTTAATAAGGGATAATTATTTTGCCAGAATTAAATTATTAAATAAATATTTAAGGAGTTCAACGTGAGTATCTACTAATCGTAAAGTAAATTATTAACATTAATTTAATAACCTAAGGATTAAAATGTTTTCTAAAAAGAACATTTCTAATTAAAAAAAGAGTTTAATTATTATCACTGATAGTTCTATGAGCCAATAAAAAATTATCAATGGTTCTTTTTTAATAATAACTACCCATAAACTCTACAAAACTACAATTTCAAGCTTATGCATCACAATACAATTGACTGACAGTGTAAAATATATTATGTAAAATATATTCATATTGTTAGTGTATTGTAATTAATCTCTTAAAAAAATTATAAAAATTTAAAATAAATGAGACACTTATTATATATTGTTAAAATATGAATGTTTTAAATAATTATTTTGTTGTGGAATCAGCAATGAAATGATGAACCCGGCGACTCTGGGCTCAATCGATGTAAAGTCTGACGTGAGTTTTACTGCAATGCTCTCTCCATATATACGAAATAGTTTCTCCAGTTGTCTCTTCTTCTAAATCTCTATACAACACAATAATACACACAGATACTACTTGATTGCACATATACTATATAATAATACTAATATAGATTGTTAAATAAATTGATGAGTGAATAGAAAGAGATTAGTAGGGTATATAGTATAAATAATAAAATAAGGAGAGGTAGATGAGATATGATTATATAGATGTGTGTGTAAGTATGGATGAGATATTGGGATATGGAGAGGGTATGAATGTTGGGTGAATAATGGTATGTTTGTCTGGCTAATAATTTCGTCATGGGTGGGAGGAGTAGTAGTAGGAGTAGTGGGGTCCCCTTTACCACACCACTCACTTACTACTTAGTTATTTCCCTCCCCCATAGATAGATGCCTATTTGTCCTTTTTGCATTTGTTCGTATTTGTAGCCCTGCCTCTCTCTCTATTGTACCATACACAATACGTACTCTTCCATCAATTTATTTATTCATACTTAGCTTCCCCACACAAACAAACAAATACTCACTCTTTATACTGTTCTCCAGATCTTCAATATCACTTCCTATGATGCAATTATACCATCACAACCAAATACTCTATATTTTTTTCTTCACATATACTAAAATAGCAACTGTTCAACTTACACTCTACCTGTCCACATTACAAATATCATTGGAACTTGTATATTTTTTACTCTCACTTGCATTCCTTAAACATTTTTATCACGAATTTGGATTTCTAATGGACATATTTATAATTATGAATTCAAATAAATTTGTCGCAAATTAGAGGCTGACGGTAGATCAAATTCCCTAACAAATCAATGAAAAAAAGGTATAGTCTTATGCATTTTTTATTTTAAATAAATAATCATGTGTTTGATTCTCATTCATATCTCTTTTTTATAAATAAATAACAAAATTGATATATGAGTTGTGAAATTGCTAGAACATTTAATTGCGTCCCATATAATTGAGTAGTTTTCCTATTAAAGTTGTTAAAAGAACCCAATAAATTAAACTTATTATGCAGTATTTTTAGTTTTAGTGTTGATATTTGTATAATAAAAATTAGTCAAATCAAATAATATAGAAATTTTAAATCTCAATTACTTACCTCATTCAAAATTAACTTTTCAAAATAAGTTTTTTTTTTCCTAAGAACTCATCAAATGAGCATATTTGAGTTATTTAACTATTTTTTATTGTTTATCAAGTATTATTGTTTTAATTTTTTGAATTATAAGTTATAAATAACAGTTATACACAAATACAAAACAATGTATATATATATATATATATTTAATTATGATACACTGACAATATAAATTATTTTACACTGTCATACAATTAAAATCTGTCACATGGTCCATTAATAGATTATGACAAGTTTAAATTTAAAAAATCTCTATAAAATGGATGAGATGTCATATTTTTATTGGATGATAGTGTAAAAATAGGTTTACACTGTCAGTATATTAAAATTAATATATATATATTGCCCCAACGTTTTGTTCTCTTTATTTTATTTGGTATTATTTTTGCTCATGCATAATTTTTCTTTTAATCCTTCACTGTAAACACACGAGCGAGTGGTGTAGAATTTAGGTAATTTTGAGAAAATTAATAGAAGTTATTACTATATTTGGAATTTGGTTGAGTATTATTGTATGAATATGAAAATAAAGAGAAATGATGATAATGAAGGTAAGGGTAGAATAATATATAGGTAGAATATCATAAATTGGATACTAGTGTGACTGAACACACACACAGCAGCGAGCGATGGCCCTTGGACATGCTTGTTTCCGTTAAGCCATAACTAAGGGCCGTGTCTGTAGGCTGCTCGCTGACAATGATTTATTCTTCACAGTAACACCTTCGCTTCCATCTTCCCCCCAACATTCATTAATTAATTACGGGACTACCTACGTATGTACTTCTTCACATTATTTTATTTTACCTTTTCAATTTAAATAATAAATCATAACATTCTACTATCTTTATTTTATTAATTTAGATAATTATTAAATTAAATAAAATACAATTCAACGGATACAAAATGCTTGACAAAGTGCTAGCTAGTTTATGATAAAAGAATTGTAATACAGTATTTGATTTGATTACAAATAAATATTATAAATTTGTAGTGATTGTAGACGCTCCTTAACAGTGAAGAATCTGCTCTACTACTACGTTTTCTTACACCAAAAGGCAACAACACATACATGTAACAAAAACACACATTATAGCTAGAGTAAAATACATACCTTTTTATATGGTATAATAATATAATAAAGATAATGATAAAAGCAGGAGTTATTATTATTATATAAAATAAAATAGCAGCACACGTGGGAGTGTAGAGTGCGATACCGACATGAAAATCTTAGAAAGCAGGAAGTGGCAGCGGCAATGGAGAGAGCCCCTCCTCCCTCCTCCCTCGATCTATACATACATACATACATAGCCTTCTTTTTCTCTCTTCCCCACGTACATAAATCGAACTGATATACGTACATAAATTTTTTTTTAATATATCTTCTTTACCCACTTTATTATCATTAAATTTTGACGTGACATCACTTTATCATTTTAATTTTTATTCTTCATCCTTGAATTTAGATGTATGTTTATTATACATATAAAAAAATATGTAAAATATCATAGCTCTAAATCGAATGAATTCACTCACAACCATACAGTATAGTACAATATAATATCAATATATTGTCCATAATCCATCCACTGTCTTTTAATTGATGCCCCCCTCCCCTACCTTCCATTAAAGTTCTTCTCTCTACTACTAACTTGCGCAAATCATTACCTCACGTTCATACCCTTTTTCTTTATTTATTACTATTACTATTATTATTATTATTGTATAACTATATTATATACGTCATATATACGATGGTGCTTCCTTAGTTATTTATTTTGACAACATAGCTAGCTAGACTTGCTTGACTCAGCATCTTGAATGCTAGCTATGCATGCTCACATCTCATCACATATATATTACCATCAGACATGCCACCACCGCTCTTATTATATATGCTGCAACGTTTTATTTTTCTTTCAAATTATCGTAAATTAAAATGAAAATTTATAATATTATAAGTACTCTACTAATTCAATAATACTCAATAAACAATAAAAACAATCAAATCAATCAACAAACTCATTTGATAATTTATTAACTCAAAATAATTCCATTTATAAAATTAATTTTTAGGAACTGACCAATTGTGACCTAAAATTCTTACAATAACTAATTTTACCTAATTTCTTATTATACAAATAGTGCATGTCAAAACTTTGATATACCTTGTAAATTTTATCTCATATATTTGGCTATATTAATTGAGTATTGCTCCTTGTACTCCAATAAATATATATATTTGACTTATTCTAGCTAAAAGATAGAGAATGAGGAGAAGGAATAAACAAAAAAAATACTTAATTAGTTAGTTAGTTACATACCCATGTATGTATGGTGCACATTGGAGTAAGTGTTTCTACTGGACATGAGGAATTATTGATATTAATTGGACTAATTCTCCATAGGGAAGATACTCGATATTATTGTCATAGACTACTCATCTAATTTTTTGTTTGAAATTATTTATATATCATAAAAATCATCTGAACTCCTAAAATTAAACTTAAATACGAATTTTTTAAATAATATTACCTAATTTTAACTATGATGATGTCAATGTGAATAGTTTTCTTACAAATCAGTATGTTATCATTTCCATATAAGGTAACATAGACTTACTAGTTCTACTTCTGATTAATGTCTGTTTTTAGTATTCGAACAGTACTTTCAAGTTACTCGTATCCTATACGAATACGGTAGTACGTTTATTTTGAGAAGTTTCGTGATAAGAAAAGAGTGCTTTATGCATGCATTTGTTTTAATTAGAAGTATCATATACGTCAGAATTAACTAATTTAATTTCATGTCAACCTACATAAAGGAACAATTTGATCATGTATTTGTAAAATGAAAGATCGATTTAATTTTATTAATTTATTTCTTATATATATTTCTAGTGGATTAAAATAAGTGTCTAATTGATGTAAAATATTCCACATATAATTATTTTTATCACTGATTGAAGCAACATCAAAACAAAAGAAGAAAAAAAACTCGTGCACTTTACATTACATGAAATGTTTTTTAAGCTATGATTTGCACCTCAAATTTTTATTAGTTATTAATTAATACATGATTTCTCATGAATAAAATCTCAATTATAAAATATAATTGAATCATCATATTTTATATAATATGCACATCATATATCACAAATTGTGCACAACATATATAACATGTTATAATATCATCTTTTTTTAAATCTATGATGTGTGGTGTGTATAATATGTTGACTGTTTTAACTAATTTTTTATGGGTGATGCTAAATAAACAATACAAAACCAGCTCAACCAGCCAATAAATGAGATTTTGGGCCATAATTACTCAGCCAATCATAATCTCAATGATTATTTGGGCCAAAACCAAAACTAAAATAGACCCATTGACTGTATGAGCTGATTTTTCATTGTCGACTTAGCATTATTGATTTTTTATTGTATACCAAGTTATTCTCATAATATAATTGTGGATAATTTGAGTTAATAATGCACTGAATGTCGTCTTCCCTTTGTTCTAGTTTTATTGGGTTCTTTCTTTTGTCTTGGCGTATTAAAATGATATGAATCTAGAATACCAAGCTCATGGTACCCACATGTTGCCATTAAAACAACAATAGATCGAAAAAGAAACAGTTCGGGATCCTTCAAGTTTCGATCACTCAGATTATGAGAAAATGATTTGCCATTTGAAAAACCAAATAGGCTAAGCTTTCACTTTCCCAATTTCCCCATATTGATTACTTAATTATAAATTTTAGAATTCTGAGCCCATAAGAACTTTATTTCTATTATAATATTGCAAGCCATTTAGATAGATTGAATATGTAATGATTGATTAGAGAATTGATTAGTCAGTCTCTTACAACTAGTTATTTCTTGTCATAGTAGTTGGTTATAATAAATTTGAGTTGCAATATATATATATATATATATATATATATATATTGAGTACACTATATCTACAAAATTATTATTTTATAAAAGAGTATAATGTTAATGTATTGATAGTATAAAATATTTTATATGCACGATTATCCAATTTTAATTCTTTATTTGTATAAAATTTTTTAAGTAATATATAATTGAATCGACAATCACGCCTGAAATGCCAATATATAATTAAATGACGATATATGAGTGCATGGAAATTAATTTTTTTTGTAAAAACATAAAACAATATAAAATAATATTTACAAAAACTTACACATATTGAATTTTTACTTTTTTTATATCTACTGAGAAAAAAATATAAAAAGATGTTAAGCAGTTGTAAGTAAATTCTATATATTAATTTCTTGAGTGTTTATGTTGCAGTTTTAGTACTCAATTATTGACGTTCTAGTTCAGATCAATAGTATGTAACAATGCAATAATTAACGCTGCATTTGATTTATTTAAATGTTGCAATATTAATTAAAGGAATCGCATTATATTCTAAATTATGAAGCAAGCTAAGCATCTTAGGATCGAGAATTATATATATTACCCACGTTTTGGCTAATTTTGACAATAATGAATATCTTATTATTATGGATAGAATATACACATACACACATATGACTAAGATAGTTGAGCATAACTAGTATCAAACTGAATGTCACCAGCATAAAACAAATTAAACAAAAAATAATTTCATCAAATTGTTTAGACAATGCACGATTCGGTCCACACACCATTAGTGATGTGTTTGGTCATCACTGAAATAATTGGGAAAAGACACTCTGAATATTCAATAATGTAATGAAGAATTTGTTTTCAAGTAATTAGCAGCAAACTAGGCATTAGGTGCCTAAGCTACCTAGGCTACCACTTTTGTACTATGAGAAAGACAATGTGGTCTAATCATATAGAATATCTTAGACAATATATAATAATGAATCATATATCTATCTTGATACACATTAATTAATTAATCAAGTGGATAACAAAACTATTATATTATGAAATAGACAAGAGAGATTACATAGAAACAAAGGATCCATTACATATAAATTGGGACTACCACTTCCCTTAAATAACCAAGAACATTGGGCCCAAATATTTAATTTTCCAGACCAAGACAAATATAAATTCTCACCCTAATTTTGTTCACATTGATCTTTGGGCAACATGTATATATAGGAAAATAGGATAAGCAATAGTAACATATGAAAGATTCCTTTTTTCTTCGCTTACCTTTTAAATTATATATATGTCAAACTTTTTATTTTAAGGGGAAAAAAACACAAATAGCACATATATGTGTTGAATTTCTATGACATGTTCAATATCTTTCACATGTGGGTAAAAAAAGTAATAATTGCCACAGATATATTCCATAGTTAACTTGAAAATGGAAGAAGTAGAAAAAAAAAAAGTGGGCCTATTATATGTATGTAGGGAAAAGCAGTTTGACTCAGAACATTGTTCACGAGGCAATTTACCACCATTTGAGGAAAAATAAGAAGCATAATGATTATTATGTTATTGCATATTATTATGATTTAAAACTACTTGTGATTGATGAAGATACTAATTGATGACCTTTATGAGATAAACTAGAAGGGAGACATGCATGAAAAAAATTAAATAATTTCTTTAGATTTTACCTTTTGATTACATGTATATGTTTTTTCTTTATTTAGGTGATCTATCAAGTTTTGACTTGTCAGAATCACTAGGTGAAAGATAGTAATAGCCACAAAATGAGCAGGGTAGAAATATTGGGTTATGGTGGGGTTCACAATAAATTTTGAGTGGGGGTGAGATCTTTTTCAATGCATTATATTTTTAAATTGTCTCTGTCTCTATATGAGAAGGAGTATAGGGTCCCTTCAATAGTTTCTTATCCATTAATTATATTTTTTTCTATATATTGATATATTTATTGCTAAAAAAGTAGTGACTAATCCTGATATATAACTCATATAGTTGAATTTTATCTTCGATCGCAAAACTTATTTAGTACATATTGTTATTATTATCAAATCCTTGAATAGATATCAATGAAACTCGGGAAGTGCTATTGGTACATAGCACAATACTCCTTCATTAATTTTTCATCTATTCAAATGTTGAGAATTTGATGAATATGTTGACAAGTTGTAAACATATTTATTAAAATTGCCAATATTTGAATGAGGTGGAAAATGGATGGAAGGGTATTGTATATATACCTCTAGCATTTTTTTCATGAAACTCGGCTAAGTGTCCACTATGCATTTGTCTTCCAGATTTTTCCAATAATTATTAGAACTTGGTGTGTGTATTATATCATTGTTTCTTCCTGTAATAATGCCCTGATTTGAATCCACTTGTCTTCTCATGTTGATAATAATAATCACCAGCTAGACACTCCTATCCCTCTCTTATTTATTTTTGTTTCATTTCATTGTTTTAAATAGATGGACAAATATAAAGAGATCACTTCTCTGAATCCCATACAATGATCTTGGATGCTATTATAATATAATCACTTACATACTCTATGCACACAAGACAAACACATCCTTGTTCATCATCGTATCTCAAACCCCATGACAAGGTAGTGAAGAGAGGTGTGAGATGTTTGGTTATTATGGCCATTTAGTTGTTGTCTATGTCTTAATGATAAAAAAATGCCCTGCCTTGTGATTATGGCTTATATGTATGTGTTTTTTTCATTATATTTAGATACTATGGGAGCACAAGTTTTTTGATTGAAACTACTACTTGTTTTAAATCAATCAATTTTCAATCCCCATCATATATAGTAGCTAACTATATATATATATATATATATATATATATATAACTAATTGTTGGCTCATTTTCGCTGTACACATAGTATTTTTTATAAATGAATTCAGCGCACTAGCTAATAAATTGGATGAAATTGATAAAAAAAAAAAATCTAATTAAGTATAGGAATAATTAAGATATAGTTATAATTATATTCTCTTTTAAAGGAAATTTGACAATGACAAATTAAAGTGATATGATATCCACAAAGAATTGATTAATTTAATCTTTAGTTAGTAAAATTTGCCTTAATCGCAAAAATAAACAACAAAAGAACAATGCTGTTTTAGTATGAAAGCATATTGTATCAAAAGAAAAGGAACTAAAATGCATCTTCTTTTCTGATTTCCATTCCTATCTCGATTGTTGTCAATCATGCATTAAAAATATAATGACAAATCAGTTGCGCCTTATTTTCTTCATTTTCTTTCATATCAAATAACAATACTACTATTTTTTCCCCTAATCGTCATCTATTAAAAAGTAAAATGTTTATTTCTCTCACTTTCTATTGCCATTAGTATGTGTTTGGTTTCTATGGCTAACCTATTAGACACTTGCAATTAAAGGAGGTAGAGATACTAAAGATCACCTTTCACCATAATTATTGTCTCGGAATTGAAAGTTGCATTATCCTGTTTGTTGTGTCAAATAATCAAGCCAATAGTTTATATTCTTATCCTTTAACTTATGCTATTTTCTTTTCTTATTCTCCATTCCTCTAATAAAAACTTGCCATATAATTAAATTGTAAATTATGGGTAGTTAGGGAAGAGTTTAAATGATTTAATTTTCATTCACCGATGATAATATATAATTCTTTTACACAATCATCTAATCATGTGTTGTTATATCAGTTATGATTGTGTTTTCTCTCTTCCACTACTTTAAAAGTCATACAAATGAAGTGCTATGATTGTATGACAGTGTAAAATACTTTTATACTGTCAATACATCAAAATTAAATTCAGAGTTTAAATTGAAATAAAATGCATTTAACATTCCTAAAATATTATTGATCTTGTGTATTTTAGGTATTCACAAAATTTAAAAAATGTGGAAATTAATGTTACGATGACTCAATTAGTTAGACCTATATAAGGTAATTAGTTTGTAAGATTATAAATATGGATAATAGTTATTGTAATTGAGATCATTATGAGTAATATGAAGTCATTTTATTTTTTCGGCCCTTAATTTTAAAAATTTCTATCAATTTTCTCTAATTTCATGTTTTTAATTAATCATAAATTCAACCCAAAAATATTTGTATATATATTTTATCCCAACGTACAATTTAATTGTTATTGATTCTAATAAAATGTAATCTTACAATTACATCCAAACATATAAAAATTTATACTTATACTTCTGATTTTGCTATTATTTCTATTATTATGCTTTTGAAAGAGTACTTTGTGTAATTTTAGCCAAAGGAGCACATTATAGTACAAGTAACATTTTCTGAGTCGAGTCATATTAAGATCTTAAAGTAAAAGTCTATGTAAGAAAAATAATATGTACAAGTATTATTTTTAATTATCTAACCGAAGGCTGAAAGAAGATAAAAAAAATGATGCTAAATGAACAATAAAAAATCAGGCAAATTAGTCAATAAATAAGATTTTGGGTCACAATTACTCAGCCTATTATAATTTCAATGATTATTTGGCCTTAAACAAAAACCAAAATAGGTTTATTGTTTACATTGACTGATTTTTCATTGTGCATCTAACATTGAAAAAAATTGAAAAGAGCATACACTATATACCAAATAAATGAAATTAGATATTTTCTTATTTATTGGTTTTGGCATGTAAGATTGTGCTGGAAAACAATGCATCCATTGTTGTTTTCCATTAGCACAAAAAAGGCACAAAGCAAGAAGAATGCCAAATAATAATACAATAATGCTAAGTGAATCATAAAAAATCAGTCTATACAGCTAATGGGCCTATTTTGGCTTTGGTTTTGGCCAAAATAATCATTGAGATTGTAATGGGCTGAGTAATTATGGCCCAAAATCTCATTTATTGGTTGGTTGGACTGGTTTTGTATTGTTCATTTAGCATCACCCATAATAATATTCGTTAACAAATCAAAATGGAATTTCGATCAATATTCTTGTCTCCCCTTTTATTTGTGGAGATACATATAGTTGTTATTACTAGGAATTCGAAGTATATAGCTAGCTATATATGTATGTGATGAGCACATGATTCAACTTTTTATCCACAAGAATCCTATAAACAAATTACACAAAATAAATATAAATGATGCACCTTTTTGTGCCATCCAACACATTATAGCTAGCTAGTGAGGGCCAGTGTTCTAAGAAGTCGATGATGAAAATAACTACACATAGATTTCTAAGGAGTTGTATGTGATTTGTGAAGAGATAAGCTTAGGAATATAATGATTTTATTTTAATTTCCTCCACCTCCTTAATGGAGATAGATATGTCAAATAGATAGAGACACATAACACATAATATATATCATTAATAGATTGAACAAGTTCGAGTGAATTCCCTTTGGAAATATTAATTTGTCACTTGTGTTAACAAAAAGTTAGCATCTGCTTGGATTTTTCCTACTATGGTTGGATTTTGGTCTACTTGGTTCCTTTATGCCCTTACACTAATCTCATGACCACTACTAGCTATATATAACACTACTCTCCATTATCTTCTTCTCTCCCTTTCACTATCTATATGTCTCCATAACACATACCGATACACCCAACTCAGGGACAGGCCATAGTTGATTCCTTTATTCTTCCCAACGAGGAAAAAAAATGAGATCTTAAATTTCTATGAGTTCAAAGGTGTTTGTATGTGTTTGTTTGAAATTATGGAAAAAAGTGATTTTACACTTCAAATTTTCATATAATTAAAAATTGAAAACAATTTTTTTAGAAGCTATTTTTTAGCTTATATTAAAAAAACTGAAAACATTTTTTTGAGATTATGATTATTTTTACAAATTTATCTAAATATATAAAAAATATTTTTTTTCAAGGGAACCGAAATAAAAGCACTTTAATAATTCTGATATATTCATAGTATAAAAATATTTTACATAATAATTATTCAATCGCATTTTTTCATTTACATAATTTTTTAAGTAATGAATGAAAGAATAATCAACTAGCATTACTAATATGATAATATATAATTAAATAATTATATATAAAAAAATATATTCTCTTGTATAGAAATTAAATCCAATTCCTAAATGAATAAAAAGAGTGTGGAAGAGTAGAGCATTATCTAGTAGGACAGGGGAGCGTGGGTTGTTTACCTTTTTATTTTATTTCTTTTCTTTATTTAATTTAGAAAATTTCTCTCTTCTTTTGATCCCTTTTTCTCTTTATCTTTTTGGTTGTAATGTGTGTACCCTTTTGTGAGAAGATGACCTTTTAGTCTCCATGTGCCTCTCCATCACCTTCAACCATGATGGTGGCTTGGATCATCTCACATGAAAGACAAACACCCTAAAAGTAAGGGCTTATGCTCACCCTATGACTATGAGTGCTTCAAGGAATGAGAGTCCCTTTGCATGAATCATGACATGGCAACCCCAATTGCATGGACTTTCCATGTTTTCTTGGGGTATCAAAGTATTTTTATTTTTTCTTTGAGAGAGAGGAAAAAAGTAAAACAAAACAAAAAGTGAACCCCCAAAAAGAAGTTATAAGTGGTAACATGTCACACACAATGGAAAAAAGAATAAAGATAACCGAAGATATATATAGGTAGGTGTTTTATTTTACAACACAAAAGCTTTCATATGAATTGACATATGCTTTGCAAGGAAGGATCTAAAGGTTCCTTGAATTTGTTGTTGTGCTATGTGTAAATCTTTTTAGGTGTTTGATTTTTAGAAGTCTTGAAATGGTAAAGTTGTCTAATTTGTGATGAGGGGGGAAAAAAGTTTAGCCAACAAACCCTAATCATCAATTTGGGTATTGGGGCCCTCCTTAAAATTTTAGGCATCTCTTTATTTGATCCACAACACCACCCCCCTTACCCTTACCCTTCTTACCCTTGAGAATATAATTTTATTTTATTTTCTCTAGCAAGTTGAATAATATATATATAGTGATAACTCATGAAACAAACCATGTGAGTGGGGGGTACCTATCTTTAAATCCAAAAAGAGAAGTTTGCTTGTGCTATAGTCCAAAAGTCAAAGCATCAAATCCAAAAGATCAAAAAATGAAAAAAGTCACATACTTTTATAAAAGAAAACAATGTATGTTTTTCAAATTATGCAATATTTGTAGCCCTTCCTTAGTGTACACAGTAACAATAAGATGAAATTCCCCTATCATGGACCAATCTATATATAATATCTTTGGAGATTAATACGCATGCAGGACCTATCATCATCTTCTTATGGTCATTCTTCTGAATCAAAGTCTTTTTGGGGCACTACATATAAAAAGAACTATATGAATATGTCATTTCTGGAAATTAATAATCTTTTAAAGTGTGCTTCTTATAAAAAATCATATTGACAATGAAATGGTACAATATGTAAGTAAGATACATGTGTTTTCATAAGATGTCATTTAATGGCTTGCATGAGTGTATACAAGAAAGAAAAAAAAAGGATAAGTTAATTAGTATATATATTATTACTATACACTTATGATGTGTGTGAGTGAATGAAATGGTGATGTATATAGTTCAAATACATTTTGTCTTTTTTTTTTTATTAATAATTAATGGTAGATTCACATTTTGCTTTTTTTTTGTTAGGTTTCTGCCTATTATATCCATATATATATATATATATATATATATGTTAGTTATGCCTGTAGCCATACTGTGGATCTATTTAGAATGAAGAATGTTCTTCCAATGCCGCTTAAAAGTATATATATATATTGATATTTAATTTATGCAACTAATAGTGGATGACACATTAGTATAAATTGGGTCATCATATCCTCTTACATGATAATAATGGTTATCAATGAAATAATATATATAAAGAAATATTAAGATATATATTTGCAAATGCAGATTAATTATATTCTGGAAAAATTAATTAGGTGCAGAAAGGCATTTAGGTTAAACGAAATAACAACTTTCCTATAAAGTACTTTAATTTGAGAAATAATCATATCATAACTTGACACTTGATTAGCTATATATTCAATTTCCCTCATATAATTTATTCATGATTAGCAAACAGCATGCTTTTTGACAATTGGAACATCTATCATGAACTTGGTTCAATGTTTCTTATATTGTAACTGGATTGTTTTAAAATCCGAAGCCAACAATATAATAATATTCTGTTAATTAATTGATCCAAATCATAATTAATTTTTTTTACTAATTCACTATCCAATTCCAACTTTAAAATACTATTAATAAGCTCAGGTTTTTGTTTTTCAAAATTTTTGGTTGTTTTAGACTTGGATGCTAAAGGTGTTTTTTTTTTTGGAATGCAAATTCAATCTGGCACTGATTTCATTATACTTCCTTTTGTTTTTAATATTGGTTCGTACTGATTAATTATGCAGTTAGTCCAAGTTTTATTGGCATGTGGGCCTATCCGTAGTTTGGTTTGGTTAATACTATTTGGGCTTAGTTCAGTTGAACTTACAACTTGAATACTTTAATCTGATTGTGTCATACCCACTCTCTTTCAATAAGCCCATAACTTGAATACTCAATGCAGAGCTTATCCTTTTCATTCAGACCAAAAATAAAAATAATGCATGTTGACATTATTAAAAATGAAAGGTATGGTTTTCATTTCATTCGTATGATAAACGATGGATTCTCTAGAGAATTTCACTTCTATGGAGACAAGGTAGTCTCGTTTTAATCTTATATAAAATCTCCCCATCCACTAAATGTTAATTAATTATATAGTGCTGATAATTGTTTTCCCTTAGTGGACCGGCATATAACTGATTTCATTCCTGCATTTTCATCTAATGGGTTACTATATATCCTTAATTAGATTGGATTAGATGTATAATTATATACAGCTCATTAACTAAGTATGCATCCTCTGTTTACCGAAGGCTGTTGTTTGTTTGTTACTACTACAAAGACAGAGAAGCCGGCCATTGCTAATAATTTAATTTATGTTGCAAACCAAAACGGTGCGTTGTAAGATTCATTGCTAATTGGGAAATACTCGGGCACAAAAAAAAACTAGCCAAAACAGTCAACAAGTTGTGCACAACATATATAATATAAAATGCACAACGTATATTATATGAAGTGCACAACGTATATCATCTATTGTGCACAACATATATCACATATTGCAACATCATTTTTTTTTGCAACATGTTATATATGTTGTGCACATTATGTGCTATATGGTGTGCACAACATGTAATATTCGTTGTGCAATTTATATTATATACGTTGTGCACAATTTGTTAGCTGTGTTGGCTGTTTTTTTGTTGTGCCTCTAGCATTGCTCTTGCTAATTTATGTTGAAGAGTGTGATTAGTCCTGACCAAGTACCAACTTTTCAATATATCATTTAATAATTACTATAATAATTACAATATACAATATATCCTCTGATAATATAAGAGTACATACCTCTTAAAATTTTATGGCGTGGATCAATATTGTATAAATGTTATACAAGTTTTTACTGAACATCAACCATTTTGAAAGAAAGAAATTGTTGCTTGAAAAAAAATTATGTACTTTTTAGAAAAATTAGGATAAAAAAGACATAAAACTGATGATAATGAAATAAAAAAAATATTTTTACAGTAATTTAATTATAATATAAAAACTTTGTCCCCGAAAGCCACAGGCAGAGACGGTTTTGTGGATTAAAACAAGTGGCATTGTAGCTAACGATCGAGGGAGGACAAAGAAACAGAACAAACAGGGTCATCGTCTTTATTTGTGTTTTGTGTTTCTTTATAAGGGGTTCCTTCATGGTACACAAAATTGTAAGAAATCTATTAAAAGATTAAAAGCTCTTTATTTGTAGTGAGAAATAATTAAGAAAATGGTGTCCAAATCTGTGGCCATCTCAATTCTTGTGTTGAGGGTACTTGCTCTTGCGGCTTCAGTTGTAGCTGTTGCCGTAATTGCTACTGATAAAGTCAAGTTTGATGATGGTACTAAGGTCAAATTTCAAGATCTCAAGTCATACAGGTAATTATTATCAGAGGCAAAGAGAAAAAGTGACTTCGTAGACCGGTTGATTTTGAGGTTATAATCAGAGTGACATGGAATTACTCTGATTCAGTAAATAAAATTTCTCAATTTTCGTCCACTCCAAAAGTGGAGTCACGGATTCATTAGTCGGTGAGCACAGAGTCAAATGATAGTTTAATAATTTTTCATTTCAAGTATGTCCTTATTCATTTTTCAAAATTCTAATCTCATCCATTCCAACTTTAACCATGATTTGTCTTATCAAAACAAATATGATACAAAACATTAATGATTATAGCTCTACGTATTTACTAAACAGAAAATTGAGTCAATGTAACACTGCGTCAATGACTCTACACGAGGACACGAGGAGTAAGTAAAAACAAGCGCAACCTAATAGTGTGTATTGTGGATGTGTTGAAATTTGGATTAATTTCAATTTGTGTTTCCACACTAAGAGAAGATAAGTGAGTAATAAAATTAATTAGCTCAACTTAATTATATTTAAAGCGTCTCTGCTATATATATATATATATATATACTAGTATATGTCATGATGAGTGGTATGTTTTATGACAAGAAATGCAGATTTGTGTTAGCGGTTGCAGTGATTTCTGGTGCATATGGCATAGTGCAGTTACCATTTGCCATATACTACGCTATGAAGCAGAAGAGGTTGATACGCAATAGGTTCTCCAGAGAATTTGACTTCTACGGAGACAAGGTAATCGCTATACTTGTGGCCTCAGGCATCAGTGTCGGTTTGGCAGTGTCAATCGAATTCAAGAAGTTCTTCGACGAAATTTATGATGCTGCGGGTCTTCCAAAGGATGACCCAACAAGACACACAACCCACAAGTTTCTCATCAGAGGAATCATCGCTTCCTCTATTCTCTGTCTCCCGCTCCTTTGCATTCTTCTCGTTTCATCCATTAACCGAACCAAATAAAAATTAATAATGCAAAAACATACCTCAAGTACTCACAAAGCCTTAGTACCTAGCTTTTTACTTATATAAAAAAGGCTTAGCTTTTGCCAAATTTATCATTTCTAGCTAGCGACATGATTTTGGTTTCCATCATGTTTATTTTGTATTTAATTTTTCATGCATGTGTATTCATGGATCAACATTTTTATGTCAACTGAAATAAATCAGCAGTATGTACAATGTACGTCCATCAAATAATGATGTTATTGTTTTCTCTTATTGGTTTAAGCTATTTCAAATTGGTTTAATTTGGGTTGATGAAAAAGCTTTGGTTTTTTAATTAGGATTTTGGTTTAGTCATGAAGTATTACATACATAATTTGATACATTCTATGTTGCAAACAAAAATCTTGTCTTTTAGCTATAGACATGCAATGTAGGGAGGAGATTGAAACATATACTCTAATTAATCTTAATGTGGAGGTAGGTTCAGCAAATTTATATGAGATAATTATAGATATTAGCGGAAAGTTTGACTGATTAGACAAACAAATAAAATAAAATATGGAAATGGATGGCTGGGAATTTTTTTTATACTACCCTAATATCACGAGGAAAATAGTACTTGTACGAATAATAATATCCATTTACCATTTTTATAAAAGTTGACAACTTTTAAATGAGTGGAAAATAGGTGGATGACACTGCTGTATGTACAAATAGCAGTCCCCATATTATAAAAGAAAGTGCATAATTTTTTACACATAGTAAAAATTGAAGATAATATACTTTAAAATTTGAAAATTTGCTATATTTTTAGATACGCTGTAAAACAAAAACACTATAGACGTTAAATAATAAATTTACATGATTTTCTTACACATGGTAGAAATTAAAGACTATATACTTTTAACTATGAAATTATATAATTTTTTTTTGAAGTATATGAATCTAAAGTCGACAATTTTTTAAAAATATTGAATTACATAATTTTTTAAACATATTAAAAATTGAATGTTATATACTTTAAAATATGAGATATTACTATTTATTTAGGTACACTATAAAAGAAAAATACTGCAAACTTTAAAATATTAAATTATAAGTTTTCTTAGGTTAAATACCTTTAGAATAATGATATATTTATACCATAAATTGAGTCAATTATTCGCCATAATATATAATAATTCAATTGTTATTTGATAAATTTTTTTGTTCAAATCATTATAACTATTGATAATTGTAACGACGAAGCACACCCACAGACAATATATAGGAAGTATTTTATATATTTTAGTAATTTTCCAATCAATACCCCAAATATCTTTGCAATCAAATAAATTCTTAAAAAAACCTCCAATTCAAATTCAAATATCCTACAAATATAGATATAATGTTAACTGAAACAAAATTAATGCAATCAAAGTCTTAGCATGCAAAACAAGTCAAGGCACTGAACTAATGCACTAATTAATTAACCATTTTGTAATGCAATGGTGAATATTGGTCTTGTATATTATGATCCGTCGAATAATATCTACTATCATTTATATTATTTTTTAATGTATTTAGACATTATATAATGTCCATATTCATAAGAGCATTGCTATTATATAAGAATAACTTTGTGTAGACTCCAAAAACATAATAATCTTCATATTCCATCCCATTACTTGCATCTATCTATCTATCTATCTATCTCAGAATTAGAAGAATGGTAGTAGTCCCTGAAGTGGCTCTAAACTCAGGGCACAAGATGCCAATGATAGGTTTTGGGACAGCAGCCATACCCTTACCACCATCCCATGAACTCATCCCCACATTCATTGATGCCATCCAAGCTGGCTACAGGCATTTCGACACTGCAGCTTATTATGGCTCTGAGGAGGCTCTTGGCAAAGCTATAGCACAAGCACTCGAACAAGGCCTTATTAAGAGCAGAGCTGAGATTTTTGTCACCACCAAGCTTTGGTGCACTAATGCTCACCCTGGCCTTGTGGTCCCAGCTCTCAAGAAATCACTTCAGTAATTCTCTAATCTCTCACAATTTATTTTGTTATAATTAATTAGATTTTGATTTAGTGTCATAATTGATGAGTTATTTATGTGAATGTTTATAAGGAGGTTGGGCCTAGAGTATGTGGATCTATACCTAATCCACTTTCCAGTTCGGCTGAGAGAAGGGGTCACGGGGACTAAGTTCAGCAAAGGGGACATTTTGGCTTTGGACATGAAAGGGACTTGGGCAGACATGGAACAGTGCACCAAATTGGGGCTGGCCAAGTCAATTGGTGTCAGCAATTTTGGTCTCAAAAAGATTTCAGAAATCCTACAACATGCTACCATTCCTCCTGCTGTTGACCAGGTACCTATATTGTATGCCTCTGTTACTGTATCATGTCATGTCATGTAATGTACAGTGCCCTAGGTGGGTTAGGAATGAGTTAACTGGGCCTTGCTATAAGCCCATTTGTCTGAGTCCTGGGCCCATTGGATACTGGGCTTATTTGTTGTAACATTTGTCAGTGTGTTTCTTTGATATTTGGCAAATTGAAGACAATAAGAAGTTAGTCAACAAATTGCTATATAACTGTTCATAATTAGACGTTTAATTTCAAGTAATTGATTGTATTCAAATCAGTTTGTTTATTTGAGCTTAATAGTAGTAGAATATTATAGTTATGTTTAGTCCTTGAAAGATTTAAGTACTAATAGGTTTAGGAGTGTAGCTTGCTAGTTTTGCTGAAAAACAGAAATAAAAAATGGAAAAGAAGGGTTTAATATTTAATAATGTTGTGCCATATATCCAATAATGCTTGTCGTACATTAGAAATACGTCCAACCTTATATATACTGATTGGCAGGTGGAAATGAACGCAGCATGGCAGCAGGAAAAATTGAGAGAATTGTGCAAAGAGAAAGGGATTTATGTTGCTGCGTGGTCCCCTTTGGGGGCTAATGGAGCTGTTTGGGGTTCACTCGCTGTCATGGACAGTCCAATCCTCAAAGCCATTGCAGCTTCTAAAGCCAAGACTGTGGCACAGGTGAGCTCTATCATATATATATATATATATATATATATATATTATTATTTAAGATAAAATTAAATAAAAAAATAATATTAAAAATTAAAATTGCAGGTTGCTCTGAGATGGATAATAGAGCAAGGTTCGATTCCAATAGTGAAGAGCTTCAACAAGGAGAGAATGAAACAAAATCTTGAGATATTTGATTGGAAGCTGAGTGAGATGGATTTGTTGAAGACTAAGCAAATACCACAGCATAGGGGCTTTGGAGGAGAACGTTTTGTTGCTGACCATGGACCTTACAAGACCATGGACGATCTTTGGGATTAATTCATTCATTCAGAATACATGAATTTCATGGGTACTCTTTTCAAACATGTATGCTCTAATAAATAATTGTTTCTTGGACTAGAGTTTTTGCAGAATTGATTTTGATTTTGAGTGCTAAAAAATGAACAAGTTTGCTTGTCTTTGTGGTGGAACATTTTTTCAAAATTTTGGCACAAACTCAATGATGATGCTTATTGTAGCACCAAATGGCAATGTCCAATATTTTTTTAATTTTTTCTTCAAGTTCTCTCAGTAATTTCCACAGTAATACCGAGAGAAATTTTTTGGATTGAGTCACAATCATTTTTAAATAAGTTACAATGTCATTGGGTAAAGATGAGTGCATGACAAGACTGGGAAAATTGAAGCAAGAGAAGTAGATTGACTAGTAATTTGAACATATGTTTAATTACGTTATATTTAATATATGAGATTAATTATAATCATACTAATAATGTAAACCTTTTCTATACTAACAACTAATAATAATTTAAACATCATTTAACTATATGATCTTATTATTTAAAACGTTATACAAATATAATATTTTGACAGAATAATTAAACTCATTGTTAGGTATTTGTTTTCAATTTTCTCTCTACGTGGCACTTTGTTATTACCACGTTTTCGAACTTTATTGTATGCATATGCATAATAATTTAAAGTGGTTGTCTCCTATTCCTATAGCATGGTGATTGCTGAATGCAACATAGCCAAAAATGTGGGCCTAGCTTATTATACAAATATCCTCACGAGTGGACACTAACATTGGCCCCCTCATAAGTCTCATTGCTTCAAAATGGATCTCTATTTTGTAGACTTCAGTCATCTCTATATATATGACTTAATTCAAACACATTATGTTTAGAACAATCATTAATCTGCCCTAAGTTTTCATTTTTATATGCGTTTTGATGTAAAAATACCTTTTTTATGTCCTAGAATATACATTAGTTGTAAATTAGGAAAAAAGGTTGATAAATGATGAGAAAATGCAGAGGCTTTGTATCTTATCTTTGGATCAATTAAGGATTTTATGTCCTAGAATATACATTACATATCCATAATATACTTTAAATATACGCGTGTTACGTAATTTTATTTAGCAAATGCTTGGGGCACAAAAAAAAACCAGCTAAAACAGCCAACAAAGTCCATTTAACACTTTAGGATCCAAATAACACTTTTAATCATGAGTATATTTTTAATGGGCTGAGTAATTGTGGCCCAAATTCCTATTTATTGACTGTTTTGGCTGATTTTTTTTTGTGTCTCTACCGATTTTCATTTTATTTCAACTCCTGTCAATAATTTATATTTTTTATTTTATTTTATTTTTATCTGGTGCTTGTAGGATTTACCCTTAAAAAAATCAAAACAAAAACAGGACAAACACTTCAGCTTCTGCCACCACATCACCTCCACCACTTTTAAAAAAAGCCAAATCACTCCCAAATTATCATTACCACTCACATTCTGTGTCATCAAGAAGGAATCACAGAAACCATGGCAGCAGGAGAGAAAATCCCAGAAGTGTTGCTGAACACAGGGAACAAAATGGCAGTGCTAGGAATGGGAACCTCAGTGGAAGCTCGGCCTTCAGATGAAACACTTGCTTCAGTGTTTGTTGATGCCATTGAAGTTGGGTACCGACATTTTGACAGTGCCTCTGTTTATGGAACAGAGGAAGCAATAGGAATGGCTGTGAAGAAAGCTGTTGAGAAAGGACTCATTCAGAGCAGAGATCAAGTTTTCATCACTTCGAAGCCATGGAATACTGATGCACACGGTGATCTTATTGTCCCTGCTCTCAAGACTACACTCAAGTAAAGCAGCTATTATCTCCTTCCTCTGTTTTCCTTTTTGCTCATCTTGTGTTTTTCTTTTTTTATTTCTGTTTTTGTGTGTGCTTGTTTGGTTAATTTTTTTATTAAAGAATTTAGGTGTATAATAAGGCCTAGCAGTTAGCATTTGTTTGGGTGTTTTCCTTTTGTGTAGGATTAATAAATAAATCTGCTTTGTTATTTTTTTTTTGGGCATTTTTGGTTTTAAGATCTTATGAGAGATGCAATAAACTTAGATAATGCAGGATTGCTTATATTACAATCCAACAATGAGTATGATCATTATACAAGTATTTTACAAATTTTATTGTACACATAACATTAGTGATAATTAAACACTTGTTCATCTCCCTCACTCTTGCTATAGTATATAATGCTGATGAAATGTTTTTTGTGGTGCACAATGTTGTTGTTTAGGAAGCTGGGAATGGAATATGTGGATCTTTATTTGATTCATTGGCCAGTGAGGCTGAGGAATGACCTTGAAAACCCAACAGTATTTTCAAAGGAAGATGTCCTTCCCTTTGATATAGAAGGGACATGGAAAGCTATGGAAGAGTGTTACAATTTGGGCTTAGCAAAGTCCATTGGCATTTGCAATTATGGTACCAAGAAACTCACCAAATTATTGGAAATAGCCACTGTTCCTCCTGCAGTCAATCAGGTAATATGTACCCCTTAAATATTAGAATGTGTGTTAATTGATGTCCTGAAGTAGCTTAAAATTTCTTATAAATGTGATGATTTGTTAACAACTTGTAGAAAAGTTAACAAAGAGATCAATTTGCATGTTAAAATTATGGTTGTTTTAGGTGGAAATGAACCCATCATGGCAGCAGTGGAAACTGAGGGAGTTCTGCAAGGAGAAAGGAATTCATGTGAGTGCTTGGTCAGCACTTGGAGCCTATAACATATTTTGGGGTTCAGGAGCAGTCATGGAGAATCCAATCCTTAAAGACATAGCAACCGCAAAAGGGAAGACAATAGCTCAGGTAATTGAAAGTAACATCGGATAAAACAGAAAATGAAAACGGAAACTAAATAACACTTAAGTTTGACCAAAATAGTTAAAAACAAACAACATGGTTGATTCAAGTATGTATAATGTAATAGACAAAATCAGTGTTCTAGATCATACCGATCTGATATAATCTGAGCCAGATTAGTTGAAAAAAAATGTTGGTTAAAGTAGAAGAGGAAAATTTGATTGATAGTGAGATTATGATTTTCAGGTTGCACTTAGATGGACATACCAACAAGGGTCAAGTGCCATGGTGAAAAGTTTCAACAAGGAGAGGATGAAACAGAACCTTGACATATTTGATTTTGAGCTGAGTGAAGATGATTTAGAGAAGATCAAACAAATTCCACAGCGCAGGCAATACACTGGTGACATGTGGCTTTCTGAATATGGCTCTTACAAGACCTTGCAAGAGCTTTGGGATGATGATGTTTGAACATTTTCTTAAAAATATATTATTATTTATAAGATCTTAATTAAGAAATAAAATAAATAAATTCAAGATTTGAAAATTTTATGTTATTATTAGCTTGTCTTATATATGTGGCTGTGCATTAGCACTGTTTAAGAAGTCAGAAGTGTCTTTTGCTTGGGGCCTTTAGTTGTGACATTTATGTCAGATATTGTCCAAGAGGGTGGTGTATGTATGTTATCCTCTCATTCATATGTAACCTTTGACCATGTGGCTCCATTTGCCAGGTGCCACGTTTCAAAGTTGTGAAAGCTCTGTTCCAACTTCCAACTTCAATTATTGAGAATATTCACAAAGAGAATACATGAATAATAAATTTTGTTTATTGCTCATAATACCTATAGTTAGAAAATAATGATTAAGAGATTTTTGAGGTGAGAGATTTCTTACAAGGGAGTAAATTTCTATTATGAGATTCTTTTTACATACACGGTTAAAACTTAAACTCATGATTAAATACTTATTTCTACTAACCCTATGATGTATGAATACTTAAAAGAAAATCAAAATACACATATCAAATACATTGACAACATTTTTGGTCATATTTTGAATTGCAGCACCAACACCATTACTACCTCACCGCATTGTCATTCTATTCTATGGTAATGTTTATGAATAAGAAATCCTTTTATGCTCTTGAAGAAGCATAAAAGAAAAAGATTGTTTCTAAGCTAAAGACAAGATTATTGTACACCATTGAGAACTTTTAACGGAATATTCTCAGACATGAGCTTTACAAATCAAGCAATTTAATTGAAAACTCACTAGAAGCCGTGAATCATGGGAGAAATAGTCTAGAATACAATGATGACATATAACATGGGATGGTTCTTGAGCTTTCATTTACGTTGTCCATCAACTAACTTGTGGACTCTGTAACCACAACTCAGCGCAAACATATAAAAGTCTATGATGAAAATAGGCATTTCATGCACTATTAATTCCTTTTTATTGAATGTATTTTCTTTTTTTAAGTGCTCTATTAAGGACTTATGGCTCCATAAAAAAAGAATTAAAAAACCATATTAAGACATATCCATGTCCAAGTCATGTTGAAGGTGTGTTCAATTGTGTGGATCATGTGTCCCAACTTAAGAAAATCAAATTTTTATATTTGTACATACATACCTTTATCATGTGGGTGTTCTTAGAGCACCCACACAATGTATGAACTATTTATTAATAAAATTGTTATTTGAACATCCAACTTTTTCAAACATCCAAATATCATGTAAACATCATGTCCACTTAACATAATATAAGAAGTGTGAATTGTAGGAAGCTAGTGCACATAAAAAACAGAACAGAACATGGAGTCAAAGAAAGTGCCAGAAGTAGTACTAAATTCAGGGGAGAAGATGCCAATGATAGGCCTTGGAACTGCAACAAGTCCTCTTCCATCCCATGAAGCCCTCACCTCAATTCTGGTTGATGCCATTGAAGTTGGATACAGGCATTTTGACACTGCTGCTATCTATGGTACTGAGGAACCTCTAGGCCATGCTGTGTCAAAGGCTTTAGAGCTAGGCCTAATCAAAAACCGTGATGAAGTGTTCATTACTTCAAAATTGTGGAGCACTGATGCTCACCATGACCTTGTTCTCCCGGCTCTCAAAACCACTCTCCAGTTAGTATAATTGCATACATGTTAGAAAATTTACAAGAATTTAGTTATTAGTAAAAACGGTCATTGTTTTTTGTAAGAAAATCATGACTATTTTTCAGATTTTGTATGGAGCATTACTAACTCTGTTTGTCCTTTTTTTTTTGGGGATTGGAATTGTTTAGAAAGTTGAGGTTGGAATATGTGGATCTCTATTTGATTCATTGGCCAGTGAGGTTGAGGCAAGATGTTGGAGGATTCAACTTCAGTGGGGATGATGTGGTTCCTTTTGACATACAAGGAACATGGAAAGCTATGGAACAATGCTATAAATTGGGGTTAGCAAAGTCTATTGGTGTAAGCAACTTTGGCATAAAGAAGCTAACAATGCTCTTAGAAAATGCCACTGTCCCTCCTGCAGTTAATCAGGTGTCAACCTTCAGCAGTAATTGATTCATTGTGATAACGTGTTGATTGAGGATAAAATTCATGATCTTGTGATACATATGCGTGTCATTGAAATTGTTTGTTGGTTGCAGGTTGAAATGAACCCATCATGGCATCAAGCAAAACTAAGGGAATTCTGCAATCAGAAAGGGGTCCATGTGTGTGCATGGTCACCACTTGGAGCATATAAAGTATTATGGGGTTCACCTGCAGTCATGGAGAATCCAATTCTACAAGATATTGCTGAGGCTAGAAACAAGAGTGTAGCACAGGTTCACAGCTTATTATTATTACATTGGAAATCCTTTTCAATTACAACTATGTAAAGTTATACCTTTTGTCTCATATCAAGGGATTAGGAGAGAACAAGCTATTTAAGCAGTGAAATAGAAGTATTTTCTAAAAAAATTAAATATTTAACTAAAACAAACACAATAAATGGAGTATGATATCTAACAAAAACAATGTCTAGCATGTATTTAGACAAATTTGGTCAGCAATTGTTGAAGTGAGAGATTGAAACTGCAATTAAGGAGTGGAGAAATTATTAGGTGCACTAAGAGTAAGAAAATTTTTTGCTCTGCACCATTTATTGCATGACACATCAACAATTATATTCTCTTATTGGAAACTTAACCCCTTTCCTCCTTACTATAGTTGACTTTTGGATTATGTGTCACCTAATGAATGGTGTATAGCAAAAATTTCTCTTGCTCTTGGTGCACCTAATAATTTTTCTAAGGTGTGTTTGTTTTAAATTATTCCGACAAAGTTAAAGAGTCAGTAAAAACATTGCTATAGGTACAAGTGTACAACAAAAAAATCAGCCAAAACAACGTGCATCATATGTATAATATAAATTGCAAACGAATATTACATATTATGCACGACATATATCACATGATATGCACAACATATATCACATGTTGCAGAGAAAGATGATACTGTAACATGTAATATATGTTTGGCATAATAGGTGATATATGTTGTGCACCGCATGTGATATACGTTGTAGATTTTATATTTGATATGCTGTGCACAATATATCGACTGTTTTTGTTGGATATTTGTTGTATCCCAAATATTTTCCATGAAAAAATAACTATGCCAAATGATTGGTGTGAGAGTCACAGTGCATATGAGAAGATGAGAATAGAGTCTAAAAATTATCAATTTTTTGTTTACTCTAATTTTGAAGTCACTGTGTATGTTTGAATAGAGACACAAATATTTGAGAATATATTTGGAGTCAATTTTGAAGTAACTCCAACTCCAATTACACCCAATATCACCGACTTAATAACTCCCTCCACTCGATATCAGAGTCATTGAAAATACTACCTAATTGTAATAATAGAGTAATATATTGAGAGATAACAACATAACATAGTGTTATATTGATAATCCATCTCAAAGATTGTAGATTATGCAGATAGCACTGAGATGGATACATGAAGAAAGAGCAAGTGCAATTGTGAAGAGCTTCAACAAGGAGAGGATGAAACAAAACCTTGAGATATTTGATTGGGAACTGAGCCACGAGGAATCACACAAATTTAGCCGGATTTCACAGCACAGGCTTTACAAGGCTGAAATGTTTCTATCTCAAAATGGGCCCTACAAATCCTTGGAAGACCTATGGGATGGTGACCCCTGAAACAGAACCTCTTACATCAAAATATATATATATATCAATGTGGCGTGAGACTGGATAACTTCTTTTCATGTTTTTTTATCTCAATTTCTTTAAAAATATAATGTGAAAATAATGTAAAGAGTAATTATCCAAATGAAATGTAAGGAGTGTTGTTTTCATTTGCCATACTTGGGACATTGAGCCCTTGTACAGCTGGATTATCCTATGTGTAGTGGTGCATGACTAGTCCAGAACACGTGGCAAACATTTTACTTTGTATCAAACCTTAATTTGCCAATAAGAATAGTTTAGGAAAGTTCCAAATACATGCATTTAATAGCTGCTCCCATAACAAGGTAAGCCATGTCATGATGATGTAATGTAACTTATATTATATGGCATCATCCATATATAACGTTACATTTGATATTGAAGAAGGGTAAAAAAAGATTGTCACTTGAAGAGTTAGAAAAAATGAAAGGAATTTGGAGGCAGGGAAATATGAGAGTGATGATAATAGAAGAGGTAAAGAAGCAATTGTGGCTTGCAGGTCCTCTCTTCACAGTTGGTCTTCTTCAATTCAGTTTGCAAGTCATTTCTATAATGTTTGTCGGTCATCTTGGTGAATTGCCCCTCTCCGGTGCTTCTATGGCCATTTCTTTTGCATCTGTTTCTGGTCTCAATGTTTTGGTATGTAAATACTTTAATCTAATATTATTCCTTACTTCTTAGTAGGCAAAAGTTTAGTCAATCAATCTTGGTCTCTTGATTGATTTTTCATTCCCACTTAGATCATTTGATAGAATTATCAATTCTTGTTTAAACAAAGGTTTCAAGTTCGAGTACTAAGGCAGGGTCACAATTGCATTATAGTTTAGGAAGAAGAACTTTGTTGTTCAAATATCCACATGGTGCAATAAAAAAAAATAGAGTGAAAACTATGTTTTGAAGAACAAAAGTTAAGTTTTATAATTTCATTATTTTTAAAAAAATATGAAAAAGATGAAACAAAATTGATATGATAAGTTCGACATTAAGGAAAAAAATAGAATTTTACTAATAAGTGCCTTAAAAATACTTGTTAAGAATACTTAAATGATAAATTTTACTAAATTTAAAATATTATAATGGATTCTTTATATAAAAAATATCAAAATTCATATTCTCAATATAAAAATTTCTATTTTTGCTATCTTAAGTTTCTTAAGGACACTTATTAATTAGTAAAACCCATAAAAGTATTATTATTAGCTGATGAATTAATTAATATGATGGTTGGAATTGTTTCATAGAAGCAAAATAAAACTAGAAAAAGCTTTGCATGTAACTTCATATGTTTGTAGACACTATTTGATTTAACGGGAGAGAGAAATGTAACCTTACTTAAGGATGCAATAAGATAATATTTATTAATCAATGGCTTCGTCAACGTAGAGCGTAGAGCCGTAGACAAATATTTATTACTGATGTATTCTTAGTAATTATCATTTCCATAGGCCTATTATTATTTTATCATTCCATGCAGTTCATTTTATATATATACTTTTAACAATTTAACATTGAGACTTAAATTATAAAAATACTTTTATTTAATCTTCAACCTCAAGTCATCATTTTAAGATTAAGCTCATCATCAATTATCAAAACCATTCATTTATTGATTAATTGTATAATCTTAAATCTTTAATTAATTGATTAAAACAAAAATACAAAATCATGTAAAATACTCACTCACAAGCAACCAATTTCTCATCAAAGCCCTAAATTGTTACCAATATATAGTTCAATACATCATCAACAACCACCCACGATCAAACTATCTCAGTTTCTATCTTCTAATATTTTAGTTAAAAAAAAAATATTTAAACTATAAAACAATTCTTAGCTCTTGAAAAATTAATTATACTAGTTATAATAAGGAATTCACACTGACACCTTCAATTAATTTCAAGTCTTAGCTTTAATTAGACTAAGCAATGTACTATTTTGCCTGATTATTTACCTCTTCTAACTTGAAATTTTTGAACATATAGTTGGGTTTGGCTAGTGCATTGGACACATTCTGTGGCCAATCCTTTGGTGCAGGGCATCACCACATGCTTGGCATACATTTGCAAAGAGCCACCCTTGTTCTGTCATTTGCAAGTGTTTTTCTAGCTATAATTTGGGCATTCACCAAACAGATCCTAGTCTTAATGCACCAAGATATTGACATAGCAAATGAGGCTGGTTTATATGCACTTTACATGATTCCAAGCCTATTTGCTTATGGAATCCTTCAATGCCTTCTAAAGTTCCTACAAACTCAGAGCAATGTGTTGCCAATGGTGGTGTGCTCTGCATTTTCAGCTGCAATTCACATAATTTTGTGTTGGATTTTGGTTATTAAACTTGGGTTTGGAAGTAAAGGAGCTGCTATAGCAACTTCAGTCTCTTATTGGGTGAATGTGATGATGATGACACTTTATGTCAAGTTTTCTCCTTCTTGTAAAAGATCATGGACTGGTTTCTCAAAGAAGGCCTTGAAAGATATCCCTGAGTTTCTTACAATTTCTGTTCCTTCAGCTCTTATGCTTTGGTAAGTTACATTCTTCACTCTAAAATTGGAGTGCACACGTAGAATTGATTGTAAGTAAAATTGATTTATTTAGAATTTATTTTAAAAGAAACTAATTTATATTTTCTCGGTTTTGCTAGTTGTATAATGGGTTAGTTGTCAATACTGCCAACCCATTACAATTAGGCTAATTTTCACGGAAAGTTTAGTTGAGTGTGCATTTTTAAAATTTTGATTGTGCACATACAATTCACTATGTTGTGCACTTGTGTCCATTTGGTTGTGCATTTTTAAACTGTTGAAATTAATATTGTCTTTCCACATTGAAAAAAGAGCAATTGGACTGAATTTTAACCCATTGGCGACAGGATTGTACAAGAAGCATTTTCGATATTTTATAGTTCTTTTAAAAATGATTCTAATAAAAAGTATTTTTTTTATTTGTCTCAAAATTAATTCTATAGTAGACTAAAATTGATCTCAAGAATTGAGAAACAAACACATTTAAAACTTTTATAATTAATTTTGGGGGTTTAGAATTTTCTAATCTACCCAAATGAAAAAGTCCAAACATATTATAATTAGTTCACTACCACATAGATGTATTTTTTTTATCATTACAAAGTACACTCTTAATGCAACATAACATATTATTATTTGACATTTTGACATCATTTTTGGGGTATCAATCAATTGTAAATAATTTGTTTTTGAGATATCAATATATCATCAATGATATGGAAAACTTGAGCTAACATGTATCAAATAATCATATTGTTTATCTATTCTTCCTATGATAATATTTCTGATTCAATTTAAGTGTACATGAATAGCTTAAAGGTTTGGACATTTGAACTAATGGTTCTGCTATCTGGTCTGCTTCCAAATCCAAAGTTAGAAACCTCAGTTCTGTCTATATGGTTAGCTTCACTCCCATAAACACTTATATTATATATACACACGTGCAATTATTTTTTTCCCATTGAAATTACCTTATTCTACAGTATCTTTTTTGAAATTGGTCATATTATTCATGTGTAGTGTCACATTTCTTTTTTCAGCCTTAATACCTTTCAAATAGCCTGGATGATACCCTTTGGACTAATGTGTGCTGCGAGGTATACCTTCACTCATTCTCTATGAGAAATGATTTTTATAAAAAAAATTTAATCTAATTAGTCAAGACCATAGATGGTAATGGTATTTAACTAGTTATTAATAATGTTGAATTTCTTAATTAATTAATTTTCAGCATAAGAGTCTCAAATGAACTAGGGGCTGGTAATCCACAAGCTGCAAGTCTATCAGTTCGAGTTGTTCTGTTTTTGGCCATCTCAGAGGGTATTTTAGCAATATTGGTCATGATTTCACTAAGGCAAGTATGGGGCCATGTTTACAGCAATGAAAAAGAAGTTATAAAATATGTGGCTTCCATGATGCCAATTCTTGCTGCCTCTAGCTTCCTTGATGGGATCCAAAGTGTCTTTTCAGGTATTTCGGTCCATATCAATTTCCTAAATAGTTCCAATATGCTATTAGCTTTCCCCTTAGTGTTGGAATCGTTTTCTAATTTCTAAGAGTCTATAATTTTTTTAAGATAAGAACACATGAAGTTCAATATTTCATTGGAACAATTCTGGTTGTAGTATTAATGTAAGGTAAATTCAGGCATTGCAAGAGGTTCTGGTTGGCAGAAGATTGGTGCATGGATAAATCTTGGGTCATTCTATGTTGTGGGAGTTCCTTCAGCAGTGGTATTAGCTTTTGTTTTACATATGAAAGCAGAGGTAAAAATAATATAACTTGCATTTACATATAGCTAATTTATTATCTTAGGGTTCTTTTTATTATTGAGAGTGATGTTATTTATATAATAAAAAATCAGTAAATATAGAAATTTTATGTCAAAATCATTCAACCCACTAAAAACTAACTTCTATAATAAAGTTTTTTTTGAACTAAAAGATTGTCAAATAGACCTATTGACTGATTTGATTGTTTTTCAATTGTTCACTAAGAATATCCGGGTATTCTTTCTCTTTATTATAATTCTTAATTTGACTAATGAGTGTTTTTGAAATAGGGCCTTTGGTTAGGGATTGTCTTTGCATTCATTGTGCAAGCAGTACTTTTTGGTATAATTACCTTCAGAACTAACTGGGAGAAAGAAGTAAGACATCATTAATTTCCACATAATCTTTATTAGTATTATTATTATTGTTATTAGTCCCTTTAATTTGTTGCTCAAGTCACAAAATCAATCTGCTATTTGAAATTTCTTTATTCTAAAATTTTTGTATTCACACAATTTCTTGTTTTCTTTTTTCCCTTGTTTAGGCAAATAAGGCAGCAAAGAGAGTTAACAACACCACAATAATCCCTCCGGAGATGCCTGAGGAAGATCCAAACAGGGGAGAGGTGTGAAAAGCACAGAGCAAACTTGACACAATAGTCAAATAATGTAATTACTCCAATAATTAATCTCTTATGTTTAAGTAACAATTAATAATTATCAAGTGTTATGTGACGTTATTATAATATAATTTTTCCAAAAATAGCTTTTATAGAAAATAGATTTTTTTTTCAAAATCAAATGAACAAAATAAAGACTTTGCGCGAAATATATATCATAGTATTGTCATCACATAACTAATAGGAATTAACATCTACACGGTCCGGTCATCCAACAAAATCGTAAAGACAAAATATTAATATAGTAAAGATCTTATTAAATGTAATTCCTAGAATAAAACCGATGGTCATAAACAATTGAGATTTTATTATGCAAAAGTCAAAACTACTCTAATTTTAAAATGAAAATTAATAAATAAGACGGCTAATCTTATATAAATATATGCATTTAATAATAGGAAGCGACAGGACCAAAAAACATGTACGAATAACATATGTGTTTTGAATAAGAGCAAGAGACGTGTAGGAAAGTGATAATGCTGGTTGAACAACAAAAATGCATTCAATTAATATTCAATGTGTTTATATATTCTATATAATGTGTGTCATACGTAATATGTTATACACATAACACATATTACGTATGATATATAAGACGCGTTGGATACTAGTTGAATGTATTTCTATTGTACAACGATTATTATTGTGGAGGAAAGTGCACGTCACAAAGCAAGAGAGACTTGTTAAGTTGTTATCCTCTAATAATCACTCTTTCATTCATTCCATCAAATCACATTCACAAACCCAACCCATAAAGAAGAAAAAAAATAGAGAAGAAGAAGATACACTATGGAAGCAAAGAAGAAGAAGATCCCAGAAGTGAAACTAAACTCAGGGCACAGTATGCCAGTGATAGGCCTAGGAACTGCAATGATTCCTCTGCCACCGATTGAAACTCTCACACCAATCTTCATTCATGGCTTTGAGGCTGGTTATAGGCACTTTGACACTGCTGCCTTGTATGGAACAGAGAAGCCTCTTGGCCAAGCTCTGTCTAAGGCCTTAGAGCTTCGCATCATTAAGAGCCGCCATGAAGTTTTCATCACTTCCAAAGTATGGTGTAACAATGCTCACCGTGATCTTGTTCTTCCTGCTCTCAAGACCACACTGCAGTATGTTTGTTTACTTTTCCTATTATGTTATTTGAATATGTTACAAAAAATTATCATTAAAAATATATATATAGCCACATAGAAAAAGTAGTAACTAAACAAATTTGTATAATATTGAGATAAAGATGTAATAGAGATGTAGAGCTTATTTATAAGCCAACAGTTAGTCGGAATCGCTTCACGAGAATGCCTCTTTTTGGACTTGAAACATGGACATTGCATATAACCACCTATGTTGTGTTTGATACAATGTTATGAAACTATTTCACCTAAAAGTGTAAATTGTTAGGCTGAGGAATGAGGACCATTTATTAATGGTTTATACTTCAGTAATTTGTAGACTAATTTAGGAATCTGTTTAGGAATCTGGGGCTGGAATATGTAGATCTCTATTTGATTCATTGGCCACTGAGGCTTAAACCTGAAGTTGATGGGGTTTTAGATCTGAAAAAGGAAGAATTTATCCCCTTTGATATTAAAGGAACATGGGAAGCTATGGAAGAGTGTCACAGATTGGGCTTAGCCAAGTCTATTGGTGTCAGCAACTTTGGCATCAAAAAGCTCACCCAGCTCTTGGAAAATGCCACTATTCCTCCTGCTGTCAATCAGGTACCAAAGTATTTTAAATTGTTGTTGCAGTCGCGGTTATTGCGATTCAGATATCGCGGTTATAGTGACACGCATTATGTTATGAAACTTATGTGACTCCACAATTTGAAATAGAGCTTGTTGCAAGAGCATCATGTGACACGGTCCGCAATTTAAAACAATCTAATTATTTTGAAAATGATGATATAAAATTGTTTGTGACTCCATTCAATTGGATTTAGGTGGAAATGAGTCCATCATGGCAACAAGGGAAGCTCAGAGAATTCTGCAAGCAGAAAGGAATCCATGTGAGTGCATGGTCACCATTAGGAGCTTACAAAGAGAAGTGGGGTACAAATGCAGTGATGGATAGCCCAATCCTTAAGGAAATAGCCACTGCAAAACACAAGAGTGTAGCTCAGGTGCTCATAATTACTATCTCAGTCTAATGTATACTAAGTACTCCCCATTATAACTTTCTTTTTACCATGATTATGTTTAGAACTTCAAATGAATTGGAGTGAACCAACATGTGCATTTCTGTTCAAGAAAAGTACTTTGTATATTTTGTTCATGTCAAAATTATCTTTTAGAGAAAGTTGTCCAGATTGCTGGTACCTTTTGGAGAGACTATGTTCTTTCACAGCTTTGGATGAGATATATAAAACAAAAATACAGAATAAATATGTTTGGCAATGGAGTCATACAAAAATTTGTATATATTTTGACATGAGGATGAAAAATTAACAAAAACAGAACAGAAACCAGTGCTTTATATGCTAATCCAAACGTAATATAAAGACTTATGTTAGTGACATAGTTCCTAACATAGTTCCTTTTCTTGATATGCTAGTGATTCATGAATATGATGACATAATAAGTATATCTCATCATTGTTGTTATTGTAATGCAGGTAGCACTGAGATGGATATACGAGCAAGGCGCAAGTACCATCGTCAGAAGCTTCAACGAGGAGAGGATGAAACAGAACCTGGACATATTTGACTGGGAACTGAGCCAGGAGGAGTCCCAGAAATTCAGCCAGATTCCACAGAGAAGGATGTATACTGGTGAAAATTTTGTATCAGAAAATGGACCTTACAAGTCCTTGGATGAACTCTGGGATGGTGACCCCTGAAAATTACAATTCTGCAGATAAATGCATGTATGTTTGTGATTCATTCATGTTACCAAGCCTTGGATATATAAGATACTTGATTATTATTGTTAATTGTTATGAGTCACTTTTCTTCCTATACTACATATATGTATGCAAAAATGTTCCTGTCATAGTGTGTGATTGACTTCCATTTACTTTAATCTTTTTTCTATTCTCTTTTTATTTAATCTCTTTTCTGTTCTCCTATATATGTTGTTTGGATACAAAGAAAAATAATGATGAAGTGTGACACTGCTCATTTTTTAGTGTTTAAATTGAATAAAATAGTAACATCTAACAAAAATATGCAAAAAAGAAGAGTCTAGGCATGGAGGCCAAAAATAATTAAGAAAGTCATACATTAGTGATGTATATTGCAATATTAGAAGTAAAGATTAAATTCTCCATTCATGGCTCGAAATTAAAGTAATTCATCCATAGCATAGGTAGTGTAGAATTTGAGTTGCGGCTAGAAGAAGCAGCACTCGCAGTGATATGATCTTTGGAGCTTCATTAACACTAGTAATGTCTTGTTGAAAATGCTTTTGAACCAGATTAGTATTCCTTATGCTGAAATATATACAAGTAAATAATAATATATTGTTAATCAAATAGAATTTTGTGGATTAATCAAAATATTATTAAAGGAAATAGAGCAAAAAAAAAAGTATATGAGCTTCAAAATAGCTTGAATTAATTAACACTATATATATATATATATATATATATATATATATATATTTATATATATATATTTATACTTACTCAATGTCAATGTCCGAATTGTTTAGGGATGTGGGTATGGAACCATTGAACCCATTGTAGGACAAATTCCTGAATAGGTAATATAAATTATACACAACATATATAATATAAATTGCACAATTTGAATTAAATAATGTAACTTACAGTACTCTAAGCAAAGGCAAGAAACCAAGAAATTCGGGAACAGAGCCTACTATGGTGTTGTTGTGCAAATCACTGCAATTTAGAGAAACAAAGTTAATTAGCAAGAAAGCATTTAGTTGATGATCAATATAACAATGTGTGCAAATAATAAGCAAACTTTTATTTATCTTACATAATTTCTAGTGCATCCATGGATCTAAAATCCGGAAGAACTCCATGAAGATTATAGCCACCAAGATTCCTACATTCCCAATAAAAAGAAGAAAATCAATCACGGAATTGATCAGTAGCTTTTCTTTTTTGTTTTCATATATGATTTTCAATTATTGAAAGAAATGTAATACTAGTAAACAAACTTACTTACAATGCTTTTACACGAGGCTTAGAATCAACATTGGTACATTTAATCCACTCCCAAGCATATGGGAATGGAAGACAAGGGTCACCCTTCCATTCCATTAGCGTTTGATTAAATGCCAATTGCAGCTGTTTCAAACCTTCCACTAATATTAACACAAAATAATTAACAACATATTAATTAAGATTCTGTTATCATAGAGTGAATGCGCATATATAGAAACAAATTAACTAACCATCTCTAGTGTCGGTTCCATCAGCTAATGGCTGAATTCTATAAACCTCGGCAGCATTGACTATAACAGGAAGTGCAGAGTCATTTGTTGCCTGAAAATAGAGCGAAGAAGAACTATTCTCCTCTGATGAAGAAACTTGCATGCTAACAAACACTTCATCCACGCTCCCAAAAGGAGGGAATATTGGGCCCAATGAGAAGCTATCATTACTATTATTATTATTATTCCCTGTGTGTATCTGAATGGACCTTGTTCCCATCGTTACATTTTCCATCACTTCTGAGAAATAAGTGTTGATGTAAAGCGAAACATTATTACTGTCATTGTTTGTTGGAGGTGGCAGAAGTGATGAGATTTCATACTGAAATTGGTAATTGGTGTTTGGGAGTGTGAATGCATTTTGCATTGCAACTTCTGGTGGTTGGTCTTCTACTGTGCCCGTGTTGATCTCCAATGCCTCGCTTTTCACTGCATATATCAACTCATTTCCACTCTCTTTGCTTCTCCATATTCGGTCGAACACATCATCAGGGTACCTAATTATTTATTTATTTATTTGTTTAATTAATGGCAATGTTCATAAATATCATAATATTTGTCGTACAACAAAAATACATCCGACTAGTATTCCACGTGTGTTATATACGAGAAATATTTGTCGTACTACAGAAATACGTCCAACGAGCATCCAACGTGTGCTATATATAAGACGTAATGTGTGCTATACGTATGTGTGTTATACATATAGCACACATTACGTCTTATGTATAGCACATGGATGCTCGTTGAACGTATTTCTGTTGCACGACCAACATTATTGGTTATATATTATACGTAATGCGTGTCATTTGTAATGTATTATATATATAGCACACATTTACGCATGATATATACTACACGTTGGATAATAATTAAATGTATTTATACTGTACAACAATTATTATTGAAATACAAATAATCCATCACTTTATTTTACTAAATTGCAATACACAAACATACCTCAAATCTTGAGTTGCGCCGAAGGCACTTCTACTTAGCAAAATCAAAGCTTGATTGGGATCAACATGGTTGTACATTGAAGGATTCAAGCTACGCAATTCAATTGATGAAATGAATGGAATGTTGCTAGGATTCGATTGAGCAACACATATGTCAGTGAAATTTCCCTTAGTAACATATATAGCTTCATAATCCACAACATGATCTGAATTTGAAGAAGTATTCACACTGGCCCAGTAATTACCATCAAATGTGAGATCAAAAGTAGGAGGAGATGACATGTTATCATAATTCCCATAGAAAAAACTTGCTCTTATTAGAACCTTTTCACCCTTTTCAACACCAATTGAATAGCAATGTTTGTTCTTCCAAGATGGGAATGCCCTGAGAGTGCTGAATACTCCTGAGCCTAATGAGACATTCTGGGAAATGCCCTGTTGGATGTAACCATCATCCCCTGTCCATGTTATGTTTGTTTGTGGATCAGTGATGTTGGATTGATCAGGGTTTCCACAATCAATGCTCACAAAGGTTGTTAGGGACAATTTTGAGAACAATGGAATCACTAGTATTATGGATATTATCAGATTTCTTGGAGGGCTTGCCATAGATATTGTTTAATTTTGATGATGAGGTTTAGTTTGAGATATCAAGACAAGAGTTTTAGTTTTGTCTACACATGATGAGAATGCAATTAATAAAGTGAAAAGCATATACTGCTGTTTTTATTGTTTATTTTTTATTTGGGTTGGTGAAATAATTTTATGCTATGTTTGATAAAATGTCTTTTAGAGATATCTACAAGTGATAAACATGAAAATAAAAACTATATTATAAGAGTTTAAACAAAAAAAAAAAGTGTCACATCAAAATCAAATGTAGCTTTAGAATCTAAGAGGGTCCAATTAAGTACAAATTATGAAACTAAAATCACAAGGGGTTAAATGCCTCTTCATTCCCTCAATGAGTTGTTTTCACAATTTATTACACCAAAAAGTTTAAGGCCTTTACTTCTTTACTATGTTGATTTTAAGCAAGTTCTGTTCTAAAACTTGGTACACCAACTTTCTAAAAATATCATTGAAATCTGAATTAATTTTTTTGGGCATTCGAAAGTATCAACAGGCATACAAATTTTTTAGGGCATAAATATAATAGGCTTTATAATATTGAATTACATGAATTTTTCATATATAGTAGAAATTGAAGACTACATACTTTAAAATAAGAGAATTCATAATTTTGTTTTGTTATATTATAAATAAAGATTATAGGCTTAAATATAGTGAATTACATGAATTTTTTATATATATAGTAGAAATTGGAGGCTATATACTTTAAAGTGTAAAATTTAACTATTTTTTCTAAAGCACCATAAAATAAAGACTATAGCCTTTAAAATATTGAATCAAATGAATTTTTCACATATAACAGAAATTGAAGGTTACATACTTTAAAATAAGAGAATTCACAATTTTTTTAGTTGTATCATAAAATAAAGACTATAGACTTCAAAATAGTGAATTAGATGGATTTTTTACATATAGAAGAAATTTGAGGCTATATATTTTAAAGTGTGAAACACCATAAAATAAAGATTATAGCCTTTAAAATATTGAATTAAATGAATTTTTAACATATAGTAAAAATTGAAGGCTATACTTTAAAATGTGAGATTTCACAATTTTTTTGTTGTATTATAAAATAAAGACTATAGGTATTAAAAAATTGAATCACATGAATTTTTCACATATAGTTAAAATTGAAGGCTTTATACTTTAAAATGTGAGATTTCACAATTTTTTTGGTTGTATTATAAAATAAAGACTATAACCTTTAAAATATTGAATCACATAAATTTTTCACATATAAGATAAATTAAAGGCTATATACTTTAAAATGTGAGACTTCACAATTTTTTTGGTTCTATTATAAAATAAAGACTATAGCCTTTAAAATATTGAATCACATGAATTTTTCACATTTTTCACATATAGTAGAAATTGAATGAATATAATTTAAAAGCTGAGAATTCATAATTTTTTTTATTGTATAATAAAATAAAGACTATACACTTTGAATTTAAAGACTATACACTTTGAAATTAAAGACTATATTTTGAAATTAAAGATTACTCTTTTTTATACAATTTAAAATTTATGGCTACATACTTTAAAATATAATATAGTATAACTTTTTCAAGGAGAAAAAACTAAAGACTATAGTTTTTGAAATATTAAATTTTTAGGATTTATTACATAAAGTAGAAATTGAAGGTTATACATTTTTAAAATGTGAGATTATACTATTTTTTAGACATTATAAAAATAAAAAGTATACACTTTGAAATTACACCAAATTACTCATTTTTATACAATATAAAATTGAAGTCTATATACTTTAAAATAAGATATTGTATAACTATTTCAATAAGTATAAATCGAAAGACTATAATCTTTGAAATTTTAATATTTTTAGGATTTTTTACATAAAATATAAATTGAATACTAAATACTTTAAAATGTGAGATTATATTAATTATTATATATATTATAAAAATAAAGAAGGTATACTACACTTATTTTCGTTAAAGTAATAGAAATGTGATTTGAGAAGTGGTTTGTCCATACATATATATATATATATATATATATATATATATATATATATATATATATATATATATAATTTGGTGAATGTATTATAAAATAATATTATTTAATTTATTTTATTGATAATATTTTTTATTAATAATAATATTTAATATAATTAAAGTCCCTCTCAAATCTTATTTTAATTTATTAAAATATTAGTATATAAGGTGAATAGAAAGAGAGAGAATTTGAATAGTAAAAGTTAAAAATTATGGTTACTTTTTAATTTTTTTTAATTATTTTTAGATGTAAATTACTTTAATTTTAGGAACCAAAAACTAACTAATTTTTTGAGAATTCTCTATATAAGTATTAATGGATAAAACTAAAAGAAAATGTCAAATATCACATTTTAAAGTATATAACCTTCAATTTCTACTATATGTGAAAAATTCATGTGAATAAATATTTTAAAACCTATAGTCTTTATTTTATGATACAACCAAAAAAATTATGAATTCTCACATTTCAAAATATATAGTCTTCAATTTCTGCAATATGTGAAAAATTTGAGATTCAAACTTTTTTATGCCTATAGTCTTTATATTATAATATAACCCAAAAAATTATGAAATCTCACATTTTAAAGTATATAGCCTTCAATTTTTACTATATATGAAAAATTCATGTTATTCAATATTTTAAAGGTTATAGTCTTTATTTTATGGTGTTTCCAAAAAAATAGTGAAATCTCACACTTTAAAGTATATAGCCTACAATTTCTACTATGTGTAAAAAATTCATCTGATTCACTATTTTGAAGCCTATAGTATTTATTTTATAATGAAATTTTTTTTGTGAATTCTCTTATTTTAAAATATTATAGCCTTCAATTTCTACTATATGTGAAAAGTTCATGTGATTAAATATGTTAAAGTCTATAGTCTTTATTTTAAATACAAAAAAAATTGAGAATTCTCATATTTCAAAGTATATAACCTTCAATTTCTATTATATGTGAAAAATTCATGTGATTCAATATTTTAAAGGTTAGTCTTTATTTTATTATACAACCAAAAAAATTATAAAATATCACATTTTAAAGTATATAGCATTCAATTTCTACTATATGCGAAAAATTCATCCTATTCGACGTTTTAAAGCCTATAGTCTTTATTTTATAATACAACCAAAAAATTGTGAAATCTCACATTTTAAAGTATATAGTCTTCAATTTCTACTATATGTGAAAAATTCATATGATTCAATATTCTAAAGCCTATAGTCTTTATTTTATAATAAAACCAAAAAAATTATTAATCCTCACTTTTCGAAGTATATAGCATTCAATTTCTACTATATGTGAAAAATTCATGCAATTCAATATTTTAAAGGTTATAGTCTTTATTTTATGGTATTTCCAAAAAAATAATGAAATCTAACACTTTAAAATATATAACCTTCAATTTCTACTATATGTCAAAAATTCATATAATTCACTATTTTGAAGCCTATAGTATTTATTTTATAATACAAAAAAAAAAACTGTGAATAATTCTCTCATTTTAAAGTATATTTAGCCTTCAATTTCTACTGTATGTGAAAAATTTATGTGATTCCATATTTTAAAGCATATAGTCTTTATTTTATAATACGACCAAAAAAATTGAGAATTCTCACGTTTTAAAGTATATAGCCTTCAATTTCTACTATATGTAGAAAATTAATGTGATTCAATATTTTGAAGCCTATAGTATTTATTTTTTAATACAACCAAAAAAATTGTGAATAATTCTCTCATTTTAAAATATATAGACTCAATTTCTACCGTACGTAAAAAGTTCATGAGATTCAATATTTTAAAGTGTATAATCTTTATTTTATAAGACAACCTATAAAATTGTGAAGTCTCACATTTAAAGTATATAGCTTTCAATTTCTACTGTATAGAAAAATTTCATTTCATTCAATATTTTAAAGCCTATAGTCTTTATTTTATAATACACCAAGAGAATTGCGAAATCTCAAAATTTAAAGTATATCGTCTTCAATTTCCACTATATGTGAAAAAATTCATGTGACAAATATTTTAAAGGCTATAGTCTTTATTTTATAACACAATCAAGAAAATTGTGAAATCTTACAATTTAAAGTATATAGCCTTTAATTTCTATTATATGTGAAAAATTCATGTGATTCAAAATTTTAAAGTCTATAGTCTTTATTTTTTAAGACACACCCAAAAAATTGTGAATTCTCACATTTTAAAGTATATAGCCTTCAATTTTTACCATATGTAAAAAGTTCATGTGATTCAATATTTTAAACTCTATAGCCTTTATTTTATATGACAACCTATAAAATTGTGAAATTTCACATTTAAAGTATATAGCCTTCAATTTCTACGATATATGAAAAATTCATGTGATTCAATATTTTAAAGTCTATAGTCTTTATTTTATAAGACATACACAACCAAAAAATTGTGAATTATTACATTTTAAAATATATAGTTTTCAATTTCAATTATATGTGAAAAATTCATATGATTTAATATTTAAAGACTATAGTCTTTATTTTATAATACAACCAAGAAAATTGTGAAAAATAAAGTATATAACTTTCAATTTCTACTGTATAGAAAATTTTCATGTAATTCAAGCTTTTTTATGCCTATAGTCTTAATTATAATACAACCCAAAAAATTGTGAAATCTCATTTTTTTAAAAACTTTTTTATGCCTAGCTTTTATGTGATTTGTTAGTTAGTGAATGATTGAGTTAAATAAACTGATATATGAATTTATGATTGCATGTGTGTAAAATTATAGTGGATTGAAATTATACAAAAAAAAAAATACATGTAAAAGTAAAACTATCTAATAAAAAACTTATGAAAATGGTAATAAAATGAGCTTGGCAAGTTAGCACTTGGCACTTCTAAGTTGTAACTCTTTCAATTTTCAATGGACGAGAAACCGCCACAACAAGCTCCGCCGTCACCTACGCCGGAACCAGCGGCGGAAGCTTCCACCGGAGAGGCAAAACCTTCCCCTCTATTCCCTCTCACAGCAGCCTCCTCCTCTACGCTCGCCACCACTTCGGCCCCTCAATGGCTCTCCAACACCAGCTTCACCGCCGACATCTCACTCATAAACGACTCCGTCGCCTCCCAACTCGCCCAATTGGCGCCGCAAGACCGCCACGACGATGACGGCGACAGCGAAGACGAAAGGGATAACCGAGCTCAGGAGGAGCCGGTTCGTCGTTCCTACGAGATTCTAGAGTCTTCCGAATCTGAGGGAAGGGAGAGAGAGAAGAAGAGGAGGAAGAAGAAGAAGAAGAGGAAGCGCGATAGGTCACGTGAGAGAGGCGCACTCGACGGTTACGTTTCGAGGAAGTCGCGCGTTCGAGCTTGGGCCGATTCGGAGTCCAATACTGCAAAAGACTATTACTTCGATTCTCATGGCGATCGCGATAATCTCGCATTCGGATGCATCTACAGGTGCGGCTTCATTATATTTGACAGTGTTTTTTGAATTGGAATTGGAAATTGAATTGAATTGCATTGAATGAGATTTTTGTCATGATTCAGAATAATTACTGTGTTTTTTGTAGAATGGTGTAGCTTGTGTGGTGCAAATTTTGGTACTGCTAGAGTCATTGGTGAATGGTGATGCATTTTTTGGGTTTTGGGGGCACAATGAAGTATTCTTTGTGCATTTCTAGTTTTCACAATGCACTGGACTAGGAAGTAGGAGCCTTGATCTCACGAGTGTTTCGGTTTTGTTCACTATTTTAGTGTTAGACTGGTCAGTTTTGGAGTTGAATTTCTATGAAATGTTTTACACTTTCATCCAATTATATATCGACACATTAGCAAAGTTTGTTGAGTCTCATCCATACTGCTTAAAAGGCCATGCGAATGGAAAATTTTGATCGATTAAAAAGTTGTAGTTCCGTTTTACAATGTTATGAATCAAAAACTTGATTGGAAGATTTGTTTTGTTAAGGTTGGAGGCCAATGAATTCTTAGTTCTTGGTGTAGATTCGTGTTCTTTGTTGGGTGAAGAATTGGTCATTTTGTTATTGTTAACCACCTGGACACTGGACTGGACAGTAGTAGCTGAATGGGGACTATTGAGGGAGTTTGGTTAATTTTTTTACCGAGATGCATGAAAACAAAATGACTTGCTGTAGGAGTTGGAAAAATAAAATGAGCAGTAGAGTGGGGGCCTGAATTTGATTGTTTTTCTCTTAAATTTCAGAATTTTAACCATTAAGGTGACGTGGCAGAAAAATTAATTTAGTTAGTGTCGAGCTCTTTACTTCTTTATTAACACTCAAGAAGTTGGTGATATTTTCCCCCACCAAAACAATTCTGTGTTTATGAGTATTTTATTTTTCTTACTTGGAATGAATGATTAATTCTGAGGGTTCTTTATATATACCATGCAGAATGGATATTGCACGGTATAAACCTTACAATCCTTTGAAATTATCTGGGCAAAATGTGCGAGGTTTATATTGGTGGAACCAGAGTGTTTCTCTCTGGGAAAGAGATAATGATGTAGATGCATTGGATGGCAAAATGAAGTCTGCTAGTCGGTACTGGTCTGGGAAGTACATGGCTTTGGAACGTCACAAAAGTTTTAAGCGGATTCGCCTTGTTGCACCAGAGCCAAAATCGTCTGCTGTTATGATGCAAGATGAGTTTATACCTTTGTCAGATGTTGGGACATCAGTTGTCCCTGGTGACAGTGACTCTGTCTCTAAAACATCAGGAGCTTTTGAAGAATCTTGGGAAGATGAAATGTTGGAAAAGACTCGTGAGTTCAATAAACTGACAAGGGAACATCCCCATGATGAAAAGGTTTGGTTAGCTTTTGCTGAGTTCCAAGATAAGGTTGCGGGGATGCAACGACAAAAGGGTGCTCGCTTGCAAACTCTTGAAAAGAAGATTAGCATTCTCGAGAAGGCAGTTGAGCTTAACCCAGACAATGAAGAGCTATTGCTTTACCTTTTGAAAACTTATCAAACGAGAGACAGCTCAGATGTGCTAATTGGGAGATGGGAGAAGATACTTATGCAACACTCTGGAAGTTACAAGTTATGGAGAGAATTCTTGCATGTTGTTCAGAGAAATTTCTCCAGATTTAAGGTTTCAGAGATTAGGAAGATGTATGCGCATGCCATTGAAGCTCTATCAGCTTCATGCAGCAAGCACTCTAGGCAGGTTCTCAATTTTTTGTGCTTTATCCTTTTTCTTTTTCATTTTTTAAATATGTTTATAAAAGTTAAAATTATCCATGTTGAATTTGTTCTCTTATTTGCATAGGTGGTGCCATTTTCTAAAAAAGCAATGATTAGATACCTTATTTGGATGTTCGATAATAAAACATGGAAGAGAAAATAAAGTGATTAGTGAAGGATGCTGTTTACTCAGCAAGCATTCATCTTTAATTTTTTAATTCCCTAAGTGTTTGGAATGTGTGCAAATTAATTGGACTCAGATAGAATCTTATGGTCTGTAGTTTTTATCTGTGGACTGCATGAATGAACAAAGTTGATTATTTTTCCAAACAAGCTGGAGGACATTGATTCTGGTGTTGCTAACTATTCATATATTCCTTGGAACATATGTTTTTCATGGGTTTGTGCTTACGTTGTGGAGGTGTATAACCTAAATGCTTGTGTGTCTGAAATCATGAAGTAGATATATTTAGAATATAACAGCATAGCATCCTTTGAAAGATTGTTTTCACTTAGTAATTTCACATGTCATGTGGATATTTTCTTTTTAGCAGGTTCACAAAGGTGCTAATCCTTCTTCACCAGATCCTGTAATTGCTGAGCTAGAACTTGGTCTTGTGGATATATTTATCAGTCTTTGCAGGTTTGAATGGCAGGCTGGTTATAGGGAATCGGCCACTGCTTTATTTCAGGCTGAAATTGAGTTTAGTTTGTTTTGTCCACCTTTACTTTTCACAGAGCAGAGTAAGCAAAGACTGTTTGAGTATTTTTGGAATAGTGATGGTGCTAGAATTGGAGAGGAAGGGGCTCTTGGTTGGTCCACATGGTTGGAGAAAGAGGAGGAAACCAGGCAGCAGGTTATGAAAGAGGAGATGTCACATGAAGATGAACGTGGCGGTTGGACAGGGTGGTCAGAACCATTGTCAAAAGATAAGGAGGGTATTGCCAATGTTGAACATGAAGTCAGCAATGATCTAGTTATGGAGGATAATGAGGATGAAGATGAAGTTATGGAGGATAATGAGCCAGAAGTTGATAATGAAACCTTGATGAAAATGTTAGGAATTGATGTTGATGCTGGGGATGGTGGTGAAGTAAATGAAACTTCAACTTGGATAAAATGGTCAGAAGAAGAATCTTCCAGGGATTGTGATCAGTGGATGCCTCTTCGTAGAAAATCTGGTACAATTTCCTGCCTGTACTCTCAACTGTACTTTTCTCTAAATGTATTTTCTTGTGTGTGTGTGTAATAGGCACTTTGTGTGCTTGAACTTTTCTTAATTTCTTCTGAATGTAATGTGATTTCATGGTAAACAATGTGCTCATATTAGTAGTATGTTGATTAACCATGAACAGATATGACCTCTGCTGCTACTGGTGCACAAAACACAGAAGAGGATGAGCAACTCTTGAGAACCGTATTGTATGAAGATGTGAATGAGTACCTGTTCTCTTTGAGCACATCAGAGGCTCGACTATCTTTGGTGTCTCAATTCATTGACTTCTATGGTGGGAAGATATCTCAATTGTAAGTTTTCTGGTGTAAATGTCCTTTTTGACTCCCTAGGATACATTACTACTTGTAGTGGGAATCAATTTTTAAATGCTAGGATTAAACTGTGGTCAAGCATAGCCCTAGCCTCTTGATGGGTTCATCCTTCCTTGCTGTGTTATGCCTTGTACTTATTCCTGTTTTAACAAGTTGATGCCGTTCATTTGGCCTCATCTTTCATTTTGTAGGATTTCCTCAAACAGTCCAACTTGGACAGAGAACGTCCTTAGCTTGGAGGATCTGCCAGATTCTATGTTAGAGAAGTTGAAAAGCATCCATGAAGTTTTGACAAAAACAAAAAGCAGTCCTACTGGTTTCAGTTTTGAATTCCTATCAGGAAGTATCTCAAGGAATGCTGATATGATGAAATTTCTAAGGAATGCTGTCTTACTTTGTTTGACTGTTTTTCCGCGTAATCACATCTTGGAAGAAGCTGTCCTCATGTCTGAAGAGCTTTATGTTACAAAAATGAGTTCTTCTAACACCATGGTTACTCCATGTCGAGCTTTAGCAAAGTCTCTTCTAAAAAGTGATCGGCAGGTACTCATTTTCATACCTCTTCCTCTTGCTCCTTTGTGGAACATAAATAAATGTCTTCCTTAATAGAAGGGTGTTAGTATCTAGTTCAACTATCATTACTGCAGTGTCTATTTCAATGCGTCTGCGTTGATGTTTTCATTTGTTAGATTTAACAGCCTATAGAAATAAAAACAGAATGATTTTATTTTTAAACTTCTATGCAGGACAGAATTTTTCTCACTTGCATTTGATTGAAATTTCTGAAATTATAAACCTATATAATAATTCCCCTCATAAAACTTTAGAATATATGATTTATTTCTGTTCTAATGGTTAAAATGTCAGAGCGAATACCTTCAAAGAGGGATAAGAGAATGAAACTGAATAATCATGATTACTTGTGATTATTTTACTTGAGATAAGATTGTCATTCAAGGATAATCTAAAGGAAGACCTCTACTGAGTATGTAAAGGGCTCAGATATATGTTGTAGAGGTTTTTCCTTTAAAAATAGTAGGTAACACATTGCCAACGGGGACAACTTCTATGTATGATCTCAAAATTCAACTGAAGGATCTAGAGTTGGGTGTTTGCTTGGTGCTATTCTATCATTTGTTAGCAAATGGTTGAGCAACTATTGTTCCTATGAATAACATTTGCATATTATGCTATTAATATATATTTGGTTGGAATAATTCATAATCTCATATTACTTTTAATTATTTATACTCATATTTGGCTCTGTAGGATGTATTGCTTTGTGGTGTTTATGCACGAAGAGAGGCAAATCATGGTAACATTGATCATGCAAGAAAAGTGTTTGACATGGCATTGTTATCTGTGGAAGGGCTTCCGATGGTATGTGCTGTGTTTCTCCAGCTTTGTTTGTTGTTGTTTTTGTGTGTTTTGGGGTTTCATTTTAGGAGGATATCCTCTAACAATGTTTCTCTTCATTTTATAAAAAAGGATGATTTAGTGTAGCTTTTTTATAGCCCAAAAAGATATTTGTGTGATTCTATTTTGTGTTTTTTTTTTTGCAATTTTATCTTTCCTTGTTATGATGTTCATGTTCAATTCTACATTTTCACTTAGTTATATACTTATAGTTTACTGTTTTGTTGAATGTATCCTCTTGTACAATTCTAATTAGTGTTTCTGAGAATAGTTAAGGAAAACTTAATAGATGACAAATGCTGTAATGCATCAAGCAGCCATGATCAATAGATCATGATTACTTTTAAGGGAACAAGAGGGGGGTTACATTGTCCAATTGTGAATACGGTGGATACTAATTTCCACATAGAAGTGTGGAAGCTAGTAGCATTGCCCACATTTACATACACACATGTCCAGTCTGAGTGTATCCTACAATACCTGGTTAGTATTGTATGTTACACACATCACAATTTTGACTACCTTGGTTGGCATTCTCTACATTAACCTGTGGAAAATCTGTGTTTGTGCGTATAGAAGAGGCATAGCATTCCATATATGTATTTACATTTGTGTTCAAGTTTGTTAGTTTTGTTTATGTATGTACCACTTAGAATTTTTGTTTAATTTTTGATAAATTAAATCCAGCATCTTTTTATCAGTATTCTGCCAGAGGTTTTATTCCTTTTGGTAATTTGCTTTCATTTACTTTATGGAGTAGGAACTACGATCCAATGCTCCTCTATTATATTTCTGGTATGCTGAGGTGGAGCTTGCAAATAACTCTGATGATAATCATGAATCTTTACATCGAGCAATACATATATTGTCATGCTTGGGAAGTGGTACAAAATACAGCCCATTTAAAAGTCAAGCATCAAGTGTTCAACTGCTTAGAACACGTCAAGGGTTTAAAGACAAGCTGAGAACTGTGCAATCAACTTGGGTCCGTGGTGCAATAAATGATCAGTCTGTAGCTCTAATATGTTGCACTGCATTGTTTGAGGAGCTCACCTCTGGATGGGATGCAGGCATTGAAGTTCTGGATCATGCTTTTGCAATGGTGCTTCCAGGTTATTGTTTCTTCAGTAATGGGTTTCTTTTTAAGTGAAAATATCATGTAGAAACAGTTTGTCATGTGACCTACATTGACCCTTTTTCTATTGCTGCATAAGTGTTGATCTTGTTGCTTATAATGTCTATCTGTATGCTTTAAACCTGCAGAAAGGAGAATTCATAGCTATCAACTTGAATTTTTGCTTAACTATTACATAAGGATGCTTAGGAGACATCAGAGACAAATGGGTCTGACGAAAGTTTGGGAGTCCATCTGTCAGGGACTCCAGATATATCCCTTCAGCCCTGAACTTCTTAAGGGTGTAGTGGAGGTTGGCCATTTTTACACAACGTCTAATAAAATGCGGCGGATGCTAGATGACTATTGTTACAAGTAAGATCCTTGTCCAGTTTTCTGTGTAATGGGTAATGACATATTATAATTTCAATTATTGCTGTCGGCTCTCTAAGCTACTTTTCTGTACCATAAGCTAACCATTCTTTTCTTCTTTTACTGTACATGTTCAGGAAACCATCTGTGGATCTCTGGCTTTTTGTGTTGTCGTATGAGATGTCTAGGGGTGGCTCACAACACAGAATCCGTGGGTTGTTTGAAAGGGCATTGGGTAATGATAGACTTTGCAGCTCTGTTGTACTATGGCGATGCTACATTGTGTATGAATTGGACATTGCACATAATCCTTCTGCAGCTCGACGTGTTTTCTTCCGAGCTATCCATGCCTGTCCCTGGTGAGAACTTAAAGATAATTTGATGTTGCCTTAGTTGTTGCTGTAAAAATTGGGTTTTTACTTTTTAGAGTTCAGAGTCAAGAGTGTTAGTGGACTTCAGACCATAGCTGCTTGAATGTGAGACACAGTCTTGTCGGATTATTATGGTCCGGTCCTGTCAGAATACCATAATGCCTGCTTTAGCACTTACCAGTCTATTTACGTGACTTGTCTTCAACTTATTTTAGTTTGGAATTCATGCCTAGAAAATGCTCAAAATATCTTGGAACTTATTCTTTCAAAGCTGCGATACAAAAGTCAAAAGTTAGGGAGTATTCCACTTGGCAGTTGGCACCTTAACTGATGATAATTTCTAACTGTGATGCTACACTACCATGTCTGGTCCCTGTTTTTTGAATGTATATATATGTATGTATTTGTTTTGCTTCCATCGTATTTATTTATGTCATTGTGCATACCAGGTCTAAGAGGCTGTGGCTGGATGGCTTTCTCAAACTGAACTCTGTCCTTACTGCGAAAGAGCTATCTGATCTGCAGGAAGTTATGCGCGATAAGGAGCTGAACCTGAGAACTGACATTTATGAGATCCTTTTACAGGAGCCATGATAATTTGAGAGTACTTAATACACTGCTTTTGTGCTTTATCTTACCAGAGCTGAGTGTGATTTTAGATTGTTGAATTTGATGCTTTCTTTCTTTTTTGGCGTTGCATGGTTATATCTTTGTAGAATCGATACAAATTGTAAAAGTTGCTTTCTGTATAATTTAGGACCCTTCTTTGGGTTAAGGTATCTGAATGTGCTACTTGTACATATATCCTTGATTAAAAGGAAAAAAAAAAAAGAAGTGAAATTCTTGGACTTGAGGTTGCTAAAGCATGCTTGTTCAGTGATGTTATTTCATTGCTTTTTTTTTTTTGTTAAATGAATGAAGCAACAAACTTTTACAAAATTTTCATTCTAATATGCAGTTTGTACAATTTGGAGTTTTATGGTGCATCATCTGATATTGTAAATCAAGATTTCCATCATGAAAATGTTAAATTTGAATGTAAAAAAGGTGATGATTTAGTACTAAACTTTTTCATTTGATGTGACTAAGCAATTGATTACTCGCACGTATAAGGATCAACAAATATCGTAACAATAAGTATACTTAGCTTTGATTATTTGTTTATTATTTTATGTAGGCTTATTTTTTAATTTGTATATTGACATATTTCTGAAGTACCACCTTGAATAAAAACCATGTAAAATCGTTGAAGAGCATAATCTTGGAGTGAACTTTTTCAGAACAATCGTGGAGGATCAAATCCTAATAAGATTAAAACACAAAGATTGGCGAGGGAGGAGAGACTTTTTGTTAGATTAATTTATATAAATGAAATGTAGGACAGAAAATCATTCCATATATAATTCTATGAATGATGCGTTGTCGGCCAATTAATTAAATTTCAGCAGTTCCTTAATCTAAGGTCACAGATTATGTGATATCTATTTTTTGTGTTCCTTCTCTAAATTTTCTAACTTCAGTCTACTCATCATTCTGGTTTCTGGTTGTCTGCTATATTTTTATTATTATTATTTGAGAGTTGAGACTTTTAGATTGCGACAAACAACTTCAGTACATTCTACACCTGCTGACAAATATATTCTATTATTTTTTATTTATTAGGACATTCATTGTCTATAACAATGACTAATCTCTTTGAGACGAAAGTTCTTATAAGAATAAACTTCTAGTCACAAGATTCTTTCCATACAAATAGACAGAAATCAAATTACAAATTATCAGGAATCGAACTTTTCACTGAAAGTTTAAGAAGTTCAGTTCACTAGCAATTGTGTTAGACGTTATGATTTGTATTTTCTATTATTCTAATCTTTGTTTAATTAAGTCGTATTTTGTGCAATGGTGGCATTATGGTTATTTATTTAATCGGCACATTGTACTATGCAAATTTAATTCGATGTGCAAGTATTGTTGTAAGCAAATAAGTGAACTAAATTCCTTTTATCCATTCTCAGGTCAACTCTTTGGTGCTGAATGTAGGCATTGACTATAACAGATTATTGACATCTGTTATTCTGTTTAAGTTTAATATTAGTGGATGAAGATGCTTCAAAATTTAAGAAATTAAACAACTTTTGCAAGGTGTCTTCCATGATTATAATAGAGATTAATTGGATGAGTAATTTGAATGAACTAACTGCTATATTAAAACACTTCTGTGGTCTAAGAAACAGTGTATTGCATCCAACAAAGGTGTGATTAGTGTTAAGTGATGAGCTGTTTTTTTGGAGAGAAGATCAAAGTTCAAACTCTGGAAAAAGAAATTATTATGATGGTCTTTTTAGTTACTAAAGTGTCTCATAATAATTAGCATCACAGTAATGTGACTGTAAGAATACCTTAGCCAAGACCAAACACAATATTGCACAAGTCTGATAAGTAGTTAAATTAAGAGGGGAACCAGGATTTGATCTCAGCAATTTTAATTTTTAAGTACTCTACTTGAATAATATATGTTAATCGGCAAAGAGGCAGGTCTCTTCTACATGTTCATCAGAGTAGCTCTGAGCATCCATATAAATGGCGATAAAATATCTGCAAAAATACTATAACGCTCAAATCAGTCGGAGAGTACAAAATCAAATTAGTATAAAGAAATTAGGTTATATTTGGAGCTCAACGCCCCTTATATAGTTAGATTTCTTCCGGTTTGCACCGAGATGTCCAATCCATAAATCATGTATATTGCAATATCTAAATCCTAAGTCATTGTCAAGGCATAGCATACTCTTTAAAATATAAGTTAGTGCAAGGCCAATCAATAGTTGACTATCCTTTAATTTAAAACAAGACATCATTATATAAATCAAAGCATTATGCTTAATTAGCTATAACACAGAACTTCATTACCATCCATTATGGCAAGCTCTTCAAGTCTAAGTTTAGTCATAGCACTTTTTGTGCTATTAATCCAATCAAAGCCTTCCCTCACAGTCTTTGTAAGCATTGATTGTGGATCCTCTGAATCTTTCACTGATGAAAACAACATAAGATGGATTGGTGATGATGACTACATTCAACATGGTGTGTCTCACCAAGTCTATTTTGGTTCCAACCCTTTGAGCACTCTTAGAGTGTTCCCAAATAGAAAGAAGAATTGCTATTCCATAAGAGTTCAAAATGGTGAAAAAATTCTCACTAGAGCTAGTTTTTACTATGGCAATTATGACAACAAATTTTCACCACCAATCTTTGATCTTCACTTTGATGGTAATTATTGGGCCACTGTTAATACCTCAAGTTACTACTATGTTGATTATGAAGCAATATATGTGACCAAAGGGAACTTCACTAGCATCTGTGTTGCTCAAACAAGGACTAATCAGTTTCCATTCATATCATCAATTGAAGTAAGAAGCTTGGACCCTGCAATGTATAACCATGTTGGTTCCAATCATGCTTTGATCTTGCAATGGAGATATGCTTTTGGTGGAAATCAAACTGTCAGGTATTCAGATCATTATACACACACATAAATATATAAATATAATGGGATTCAATATTTTAAAACCTATAGTTTATATTTTATAATGCAACTAAAAAATTGTGAGATTTCACAATTTTTTTGGTTGTATAACCTTTAAAATATTGAATCATATGAATTTTTCACATATAGTATAAATTGAAGGTTATATACTTTAAATTGTAAGATTTCACAATTTTCTTCGTTGTATTATAAAATAAAGACTGTAACCTTTAAAAAATTGAATCACATGAACATTTTACATATAGTAGAAATTGAAGAACATATACTTCAAAATGAGAGATTTCACAATTTTATGGTTGTATTATAAAATAAAGACTATAACCTTTAAAATATTGAATTATATACATGAAATTTTTCATATAGTAAAAATTGAACGCTATATACTTTAAAATATGAGATTTCACAATTTTTTGGTTGTGTCTTATAAAATAAAGACTATAGACTTTAAAATATTGAATCACATGAATATTTTACATATAGTAGAAATTGAAGGCAATATACTTTAAATTGTGAGATTTCACAATTTTCTTCATTGTATTATAAAATAAAGAATATTGTCTTTAAAATATTGAATCACATGAATTTTTCACATATAGTAGAAATTGAAGGTTATATACTTTAAATGGTGGCATTTTACAATTTTCTTGGTTGTATTATAAAATAAAGACTATAGTCTTTAAAATATTGAATCACGTGAATTTTCACATATAATAGACTATATATTTTAAATTGTGAGATTTCGCAATTTACTTTGTTGTATTATTAAATAAAGACTATAGACTTTAAAATATTGAATCACATGAATTTTTCACATATAGTAGAAATTGAAGGCTATATACTTCAAAATGTGAGATTTTACAATTTTTTTGTTGTATTATAAAATAAAGACTATAGTCTTTAAAATATTGAAAAATCACATGAAATTTTTCTATATAGTAGAAATTGAAGAATATATACTTTAAATGTGAGATTTCACAATTTTATAGGTTGTCTTATAAAATAAATACTATAGACTTTAAAATATTGAATCACACATGAATTTTTCACATATGGTAGAAATTGAAGGTTATATAATTTAAAATGTGAGAATTCACAATTTTTTGGTTATTTTTTATAAGATAAAGACTATAGACTTTAAAATATTGAATCACATGAATTTTTCACATATAGTAGAAATTGAAGGCTATATACTTTAAATTTTGAGATTTCACAATTTTTTAGTTGTATTATAAAATGAAGACTATATCCTTTAAAATATTGAATCACATGAATTTTTCACATATAGTAGAAATTGAAGGCTATATACTTTAAATTGTGAGATTTCACAATTTTCTTGGTTGTATTATAAAATAAAGACTATAGGCTTTAAAATATTGAATCACATGAAATTTTTCTATATAGTAGAAATTGAAGCCTATATATTTTAAATATGAGGTTTCACAATTTTAAAGGTTGTCTTGTAAAATAAAGACTATAGACTTTAAAATATTGAATCACATGAATTTTTCACATATGATATAAATTGAAGGCTATATACTTTAAAATGTGAAAATTTATAATATTTTTTGTTATGTCTTATAAAATAAAGACTATAGACTTTAAAATATTGAATCACATGAATTTTTCACATATAGTAAAAATTGAAGACTATATACTTTTAAATTGTGAGATTTCATATAATTTTCTTGGTTGTGTTTTATAAAATAAAGACTATAACCTTTAAATATTGAATCACTTGAATTTTTCACATATAGTAAAAATTGAAGGCTATATACTTTAAAATGTGAGATTTCACAATTTTTTTGGTTGTATAAAATAAAGACTATAAACTTTTAAATATTGAATCACAAGAATTTTTTATATATAGTAGAAATTGAAGGCTATATACTTCAAAATGTGAAATTTCACAATTTTTTGGTTGCATTATAAAATAAAAACTATAGACTTTAAAATATTGAATCACAAGAATTTTTCACATGTAGTAAAAATTGAAGACTATATACTTTAAATGTGAGATTTCACAATTTTATAGGTTGTGTTATAAAATAAAGATTATATACTTTAAAATATTGAATCACATAAATGTTTCACATATGGTAGAAATTGAAGCTATATACTTTAAAAATGTGAGAAATCACTATTATTTTGGACGTGTCTTATAAAATCTAACCACTACCATGTATTTTGTACATGATTTTTGTTATTTTTTCAATTATGCAGCATTAATCTCAGATAAAAGTTTAAAAAAGCTTTAGTATGCATTAAAGACTAAAGTTCTTAACCAATATAAATCATGTGCTAGGTACCCAGATGATATTTTTGATAGGATATGGAGGCCATCATATGGTATAGGCCTTTCTGAGGTAAGAAGTGAGTCACAAAGCATTGATATTAATACAGCAGAAGATCATCCACCAAATGCTGCATTGCAAAATGCCATTATTTCATCAAGCACTAGACAGTACATTCAATTCATAAATAGGCTTCCCCAAAAGAATCTTCCAGTGTACATAACCACTTACTTTTCAGAAGTTATGGAAAGTGCAATTGGGAAAAGGTCAATTCGAATGTACATTGACAACAAGCCATTTTCAAGTCCTATTCTTCCTCCTTTTGGAGAGGTGGAAGAGGTTTTAATCACTAATATCACTGCTTCAGCAAAGACTTCATTTATTCTTCAGGCTACAGATACTTCTACACTTCCTCCTATACTTAATGCTCTTGAAGTTTATACTATAAGTGATGCATTAACTGCTGGAACAGATAGCAGAGATGGTAAGTGTTCAAAATATGACATGTTTCATTAGGTCTATATACTTTACTTACACTTGATGTTCTGTATTGTACTTATGTCATACCGGATACCTGTACCAGTATTTGTGAAACACAAGTCTATGACCAACTTTTTGGTCCTTGATGTGAAACATTTGTGCTTAACTTTTCATGCTTTACCCTTCAACATTTATGATTGATTAAACAATGAGTATGACATTAACATTGGATGCTGAAAATTGTGTAAGGATATATGTTGATTAAAAAAACTTCAAAATAAACTCTAAGATTGATACTAAAGTATTGATTTTTTTTTGTCAATTTCAGTGGAAGGTTTGTTACAACTGCAGTTTGCATTTGAAGTGCTTGTGGAATGGAGTGGAGATCCTTGTCTGCCATATCCATATAGCTGGGATTGGATACAATGTACCACAGATTCCACACCTCGTGTAATAGCATTGTAAGTTATATAAATTTTGGAAATTACATTTACTATCTTCTAAGGACGGCCTGATACACGAGACCCTGGCTCAGTACACGAGACCCCATATTCTATCCGATGGGATCTCGTGTAATGAACGATTTCTTTTTATATCATCTATTAATTTTGTGATATTTGTTGGATAACAAAAAACAAAAGGTATCTTAGTGGTTATGATCTGAAAGGCATGCTTCCGGATTTCAGTTCCATGAATGCACTTGAAATCATGTGAGATACTCAAAAACTCATAATCATGTTTTGTTCTTTTCTGTTCTTCTGGAATGTTCAACAAATTTCTTTCTAAATACTTGGTAAACTGAAACCCCCTCTTTTGGTTTGCAGTGATTTTCACAACAATACAATAGAAGGCCCCATTCCTGAATTCCTAGGCCTCTTGCCTAATCTTAAGACTCTGTAAGTTTCATTCATATACTCATTTTTTGTTTCAACAAATGAAACAGAAGTTTTTAAGCACCTCAGATTTTTTTTCCTATGGTTTGTGCAGGAATTTGTCTTACAATAGGTTCAATGGTTCCATACCCTCATCTCTTAAGAATAAGAACATTGAAATTGAGTAAGTTAGGACTTTCTCTGCCTTTTATATGTGGTAAACATAAAGTGTAGAACATGCTACTTCCGTCCAATAATAACTGTCTTTGTATGGATTGATAAAATGACAGATATTATTGCATGGAGGAGTAACTTATTTCATTATGGTGAGTCAAATGCAATGTTTAATTTCTAACCAACTTTTCTGATTTTAGCACAACCAATAATTGTCTCTTGGGCATGAAGTGTAAGCCTCTGATGGATTCCCCAAGTAATCAACCGCCACCGCCGCAACTTTTTTCAGGCGATGAACCAAATAGTGCGCCGCCGCCGCCGCTATTTTTTGCAGGAGATGAACCTTCAGAAGGAGGAAGACTGAAGCTGAAGCTGAACCAATTATTCATAATAGCTATGCAAACTTTGATACCACTGCTACTCATTAAATTTATCTGAAATGGGGCAAGTTTTGTTTGATCATGTTGAAAATCTGTGTCTGTCAATAGGAACAAAAAATAAAGGTTTACAAGTCTTCTCTTGTTAATGTTATTTTTGTTTCTTGTTTATCAGCCTTTAGTTGTGGTGTTTGTGTTTCTGAGGTTAAATTTTGAATTGAAGCATTGTTCCATGAGAAATTACTGCTTTGCTGAGAAAATAATTAGAAGTGTATCTATAACTGTGTAATTGTACATGTAAAGTATTTGCCTTGAGCTTGCATTCACATAAACTAGACTACCTAATGGTTTGAATAATTTTGCACATTATTTGATGAGGTGTATAGGACAAGAACAAGATACAAAATATATTATTGCATTATATTTGATTTATGATAGAGCACAATGATATCATTTGATCTATGTAGCCGACTCCACATAAGGCTGGTTGTTGTTGTTGTATTATATTTGATTAATGTACAAGACATGGTTTCTGTCTCATGGTGGTCAGTTTTCTATCTCCTAGTTCCAACTTTAAAGAGGTGAAAAAAAAACACAAATTTTCTATCTTACCCTTATCATCAAACATATTTTTTTTATTTTTTTGTGTACACCTCACTAAATAAAGACTCACTCATATAATAGAAATTGAAGGTTATATACTTTAAATTGTGACATTTCATAATTTTCTTGATTGTAATATAAAATAAAGTCTATAACCTTTAAAATATTGAATCACATGAATTTTTGACAAATAGTAGAAATTGAAGATTATATACTTTAAATTGTGAGATTTCACAATTTTATTTGTTGTATTATAAAATAAAGACTATATGCTTTAAAATATTTAATCACGTGAAATTTTTTTATATAATAGATATTGAAGGCTATATGAGATTTCACAATTTTATAGGTTGTCTTATAAAATAAAGACTATAACCTTTAAATATTGAATCACATGAATTTTTCACATATAGTAGAAATTGAACACTATAAACTTTAAAATGTGAGATTTCACAATTTTTTGATTATCTTATAAAATAAATACTATAAACTTTAAAATATTGAATCATATGAATTTTTCACACATAGTAAAACTTAAAGGCTATATATTTTAAAATTTGACATTTCACAATTTTTTTGTTCTTATAAAATAAAGACTATAGACTTTAAAATATTGAATCACCTGAATTTTTTACATATAGTAGAAATTGAAGGCAATATACTTCAAAATGTGAGATTTCATAATTTTGTGATTGTATTATAAAATAAAGACTATATAACCTTTAAAATATTGAATCACATGAAATTTTTTATATAGTAGAAATTGAAAGCGATATACTTTAAATGAGATTTTTCACTATAGGTTTCGTATAAAATAAAGACTATAGACTTTAAAATCTTAAATCACATGAATTTTTCAAATATAGTAGAAACTGAAGGCTATATACTTTAAAATGTGAGATTTCATAATTTTTTTGGTTATGTCTTATAAAATAAAGATTATAGACTTTAAAATAATGAATCACATGAATTTTTTACATATAGTAGACAATAAAGGCTATATACTTTAAATTTTGAGATTTCACAATTTTCTTCATTGTATTATAAAATAAAGACTATAATCTATAAAATATTGAATCACATGAATTTTTCACATATAGTAGAAATTGAAGACTATATACTTTGAAATGTGGCAATTCCCAAATTTTTGGTTGTATTATTAAATAAAGACTATAGATTTTAAAATATTGAATCACGTGAACTTTTCACATATAGTACAAATTGAAGGCTATATACTTTAAAATGAGAGAATTTGCAAATTTTTTTGTTGTATTATAAAATAAATACTATAGGCTTCAAAATAGTGAATTACATGAATTTTTACATATAGTATAAATTGAAGGCTATATACTTTAAAGTGTGAGATTTTTTTTTTGGAAAACACCATAAAATAAATATTATAACCTTTAAAATATATTAAGTCGCATGAATCTTTCACATATAGTAGAAATTGAATGCTATATACTGAAATGTGAGAATTCCCCTTTTTTTGTTGTGTTATAAAATAAAGACTATAGGAATTTTTCAAACATAGTTGAAATCGAAGGCTATATATACTTTAAAATGTAAGATTTCACAATTTTTTTGGTTATAATATAAAATAAAGACTATAGCATTTAATATATTGAATCAAATGAATTTTTCACATATAGTAGAAATTGAAAGCTATATACTTTAAAATGTGAGATTTCACAATTTTTTTTGTTGTATTATGAAATAAAGACTATCCTTTAAAATATTGAATCATATGAATTTTTGAAGTATAGTAGAAATTGAAGGTTGTATACTTTGAAAAGTGAAAATTTCAAATCTTTTTTGTTGTATTATAAAATAAAAACTATAGACTTTAAAATATTAAATCGCATGAATTTTTCACATATAGTAGAAATTGAAGGCTATATACTTTGAAATGTGAGAATTCCCATTTTTTTTTTATGCGTTATAAATTAAAGACAAAAGGCTTTAAAATATTGATTCACATAAATTTTTCATATATAGTAGAAATTGAATGTTATATACTTTGAAATGTGAGAATGCACATTTTTTTTTTATTGTATTATAAAATAAAGACAATAGGCATTTAAATATTGAATCACATGAATTTTTCACATATAGTTAAAACTGAAGGCTATATACATTAAAATGTGAGATTTCACAATTTTTTTGATTGTATTATAAAATAAAGATTATAGCCTTTATAATATTGAATCACATGAATATTTCACATTTAGTAGAAATTGAAGGCTATATACTTTAAAATGTGAGATTTCATAATTTTTTTAGTTGTATTATAAAATAGACTATAGCCTTTAAAATATTGAATCACATTTATTTTTCACAAATAGTAAAAACTGAAGGCTATATACTTTGAAATATGAGAATTCTCAATTTTTTTTTCGTTGTATTATAAAAAAAAGACAATAGACTTTAAAATATTGAATCACATGAATTTTTTACATATACTAGAAATTGAAGGTTATATACTTTAAAATGAGATAATTCAAAAATTATAAAATAAAGACTATAGGTTTCAAAATAGTGAAGTACATGAATTTTTTACATACATTAGAAAGTGGAGGCTATATACTTTAAAGTTTGAAATTTCATAATTTTTTGAAAAATATCATAAAATAAAGTCTATAGCCTTTCAATTAAAGTCTATATAGACATATACTTTCAACGTGCGATTTCACAATTTTATAGGTTGTCTTATAAAATAAAGACTATAAACTTTAAAATATGGAATGACATGAATTTTTCAAATATGGTAGAAATTGAAGGCTATATACTTTAAAATGTGAGATTTCACAATATTTTTGTTGTGTCTTATAAAATAAAGACTATAGACTTTAAAATATTGAATCACATGATTTTTTCACATATAGTATAAATTGAAGGCTATATACTTTAAATGGTGAGATTTCGCAATTTTTTTTATTGTCTTATAAAATAAAGACTATAGGCTTTAAAATATTGAATCACATGAAATTTTTCTATATATGAGAAATTGAAGGCTTTATATTTCAAAATGTGAGATTTCATAATTTTTTTTGTTGTCTTATAAAATAAAGTGTATAGACTTTAAAATATTGAATCACATGAATTTTTCACATATAGTAAAAATTGAAGTCTATATACATGAAATTGTGAGATTTCACAAATTTCTTGGTTGTGTTATAAAATAAAGATTATAACTTTTAAAATATTGAATCACATGATTTTTTTCATATGCAGTAGAAATTGAAGGCTATAATACTTTAGAATGTGAGATTTCACAATTTTTTTGGTTGTCTTATAAAATAAAGACTATAGATTTTAAAATATTGAATCACATGAATTTTTCACATATAGTAGAAATTGAAGGTTATATACTTTAAAATGTGAGATTTCACAATTTTTGGTTATCTTATAAAATAAGTACTATAGACTTTAAAATATTGAATCACATGAGATTTTCACATACAGTAGAAATTTAAAGCAATATACTTTAAATTGTGAGATTTCACAATTTTCTTGGTTGTATTATCTGTTACTAGTTATGAAGATAATTTCCAAAAAGTTGCTTACTTTTTGGTCTCTATGTAACATTTTTTCTCTTCATAACACTTTTTCTCTACGTAATATTATTGATCTTCATAACACGTTTTCTCTATGTAACATTGTTTCTCTTCATAATATTTTTTCCTATGTAACATTCTTTCACTACGTAACACTCTTTGTCTAGATAACATTTTTTCTCTATGTAACACTTTTTATCTTCATAATACTCTTTCTTTACGTAACACTCTTTATGTTCGTAACATAGAAGAAATTAATAAATATCAGCTTCATTTGTTACACTCTTCCCTAAGAACATTTTTCCTTGTAAAACATTATTTTCCTATGTAACAATCTTTCTCTACAGAAGCACTCTTTCTTCGTTAAAAGCAATAAAAAAGTGACTTGACAGGCACGAGAATGTTTGCCGAGTCGCTAGTATTTAATAATCTAATTATTTAAAATCATTAATCCAACATTTTAAAGTTAAATTAATAATAATGAATGTATTTCATTATCAAAAGGTAGATAAATTAATTCAAATGTACAAATTTTTGTACAATATTTTTCTATTAGAACAAACTTGTACATAGTAATGAATTTGCCTTCTTTTATTGAATTGTGAGAAACTAACCGAAAATATAAGTTTAAAAGTTTTAGACAAGAACGTTGTTATATGTACAATAGAAAAAACAATTAAAATGATCAATATATTATGCACAATATATATTACATATTGGGCACATCATATATCACATATTATAAAATAAAAATGATGTTGCAGTATATAATATATGATGTGTATAACATGTTATATATGGTATACATAATATATAATATACATTGTGCATATTATATATTATATACAATTTATTAATTGTTTTGACTGATTTTCTTTAATATGCACCAAAAAATTCTGTTTAGATAATTATTATTATGCAGTAAGAATTTCTGTTTAGATTACAATCAATGCAAATAGGATATTTTCCCCTAAATGCTCATACGACATTACATGATTAAATGAGTATAAAAAATACTTAAACATGATCATTGAAGTTTTTAATGGTAACTTTAGGGTTGATTTATGAGTATGCTTGAATTGTTGAACATAAAGTTTTCTAAGCGTATGTATAAATATGAAAGGTTAATTTAGACTATGCTTGGACATATTGTTAAGTGTATACATGAAAACAAGGTTAACTTAGTGTAGTATAAATATATACATACATACATACATACAAGGTTCACTAGACATGAAAAACTATTTGCAGCACAGGTATTATTTTCTTCCAACCTTGCTTTTAATTTCTGCCAAAGGCTACCCATAGTTTATAAACTATAATATGAAAAACAATTGGTTTTAAAATAGAAGAAATCATATTTACATAATAAAGCATTACTTCAACAAGTGAAGAGCAAAAAATATAAGGTGCAGAAACAAGAAAAGCAGCAAAGCAACATCAAATTCAGAGATTCTGAAATTTTCATGTTGGCATCCAAATAAATTAGTTATCAAATGCCAAAGACTAATACATTATGAAATGCACAGTCCACACCTTTTTGATGAACTTGAACCCATTTTTGCTAACCACATTCACTTAGTACCATAATAAACCAAATGAAGATCCTTCACACCATTGATAGAGGATAAATACAGGTTTTGATTCCTTCCAACTGAGTCAAACTTTGCAACCCATGTTTTTCCATAAAAGCATGTCCTGAACAAGCTAGCTTTTTCTTCCATTGGTGCTTCCAACAGTGGGAATCAAACCTCATACAAAATCTTATAAGCATCTAGGTTTCACAAAATACTACTAAATAGCCTAAAAGGATTATCCAACATCATGTACAACCAACCAAGATTTCAAAGAATCCCCTCCCCAAAAGACCAAACAAATGGAAAGAAATTCAAACAGCCTACCGGTTACATCATACGCGTTAAACTACATCCTTGATCATAGATAACTGGAATACAATTTGGGGGGGAGACAGGCATTACCCACAAAACCGAACACCTTTTTCGATGCATCATGCAGGGACGTGAAAGGGCACAACTCTTTCAATATCATCTTTAAAACAGATAATGAAAAGCAGCAGCAATGTATAGGCAGTGCCTACCATATCAACAATGTACCTTACCCAAATCGGGGCTAACTGTCATCATCAAGTAAAAGAAACCTTCAAATACGTCAAGATGATATGGGTTCGTAAGGGTACGATAACCATGGGTGCTTCAAGGCCTCGGATGCAGATGGACGCTTCTTTGGGTTAACCTCGAGCAAATGAGCGACAAAGTCAATGAAGCCTTGGTCCCCCATTGGCAATCTATGCCTCAATGAAGTCTTTTTGGGAATCAGATATTCTAACTTGTTACTTTCCTGTATATTAACAAAACCGTATCTTTACTGTCAAACTATTCCGAGAAAGTAAAATGCATAGGCAATAGCAGAAACTTCGTTTTAACATGGCAACTAATAAATTTTGGAACCTACAGGAAGATCTTTTCTAGTTTTTAAGACATGAAAATGAATACAGGCACGATAAATTTCGATAGAAAATAGAATGATTTCATATTGCTGTCCAGTCTGTCCTACATACAAAGAAAATTAGAAATATAATTCTTACCTGATTCCGCTCATAGAGCATGTGATTTTTGGTGAAGTACTTGTATGTATCCCGTCCTTTTGCAAGCATACTTTGATCAATTGGACCAATGATTCCAATCACCCGGGCAAGTAATGTTGCAGGGGAATCATTTTGGAAGAGGACCTACGAGAAGCATAGTTGAGTATCACTTACAAAAGAGAGTTATGCATAAATGAAAACAGAAAGAGAAAAATAATAAAAAAAAAAAAGCACTTTTACATAACATATAAACTCCATAATTAATTTCACCTGAGAATGAATAATAACTATAATCGCACAACTTCAAAGAAAGCAAATGTCACCAATGCGTCATTAATTTTCACATCTAAAAGATACTTCAACGAGTTTATTTCAGAATAATACTACCGAGCAACTCCAAGTTTAATTTAAGCATGATTCTTCAGCATCTAATACCATCATCTTCAGGGAGAAACAGATATGATGCAACAGAAAACATTTTTATATGATGTACTTCTCATGTGAATTTGATTTCATAGGTACTAAAATCTTTTCAAGTGTATATATTAACTTAATGTGACTTTTAATATGTTGAATTGGCCATCTAATCATTTGTTAAACTTACATTTCCAGTACAAAGTTCTGCCAAGATGCATCCAAGTGACCAGATATCAATCTTCTTGTCATATGAAAGCCCCAATATAACCTCAGGAGCACGATAGGACCTGGACTGAACATATGAGCAAAGGTGATCCGTCTCAAAACAACTACTTCCAAGATCAATGACCTTCACCTCACATCTGCTATAGCTTTTAACCAAAATGTTCTCTGGCTTTAGGTCGCAATGTATTAGTCCAAGGCTATGCAAAAACTGAAGTGCTTCCAAACACTGAATGGTAATTGACTGCACAAATGAATTGAAGAGTTTATAATGAGAGTAACAGAATACTTGGAATCAGAAAAACGTAAGCATAAGATCACCGAGTAAATAGTACACAACAAACCTGCAATCTAGGCATTGTGAAGTACACTTCCCCGCCTGATTCTCTATTAAATTTATGAAACTCGTACAAGTTGGCTTTAAGTAGTTCACACACTATCAACAAATGTTCCTGCAGAAAAAAAATGGGAAGGGAATGAAAAGTAGTGTTTCAGTCAGATGACAATCAGTCAAGATATGCTTCCCAATTCCCAATTTCCCATCACGTTGACTATAGCTTAGAAGGTTAATAATTCATTAGTCCCGTTAATGCAACTCAACTCTCTTCAAATTTGACACTAGTCTTAACAGTTTTTACCATATCCAGGAATACATCAAAATGCCAAAGGTCCAAATATCAAGTTCGACAGTATTTTAGTCAAAATTAACACAAATCAAGGAAGATGATGTAGTGCCAGCCAGCACATTTAAATATAGAGGAAGCGAAAACAGCCAAGCCAGAACAATACCTACTCTTGCACCATAAAAGCTCTAGGCTCCAAAAAAACAATATTAAGCTAATTTAGTAATGAGCACTTGCATCTTTAAGGAATAGTACATAAGTTTAACCAGCCAATATGGAAGATAATGCCAACAATAAAATGTAACACTAAAGAGTGGCATCTATTTAAAAATAATGAATGATCTAGAAACTTGATAGCAGAAAAAAGAAGATACAATATACAATAAAATAATAAGAAGCCAGGAATATGCAGATATATCCAAAATCACTTACCCTATAATAGAAATAATCATATAATCGCAAAAGGTGGTACTTGTCTCCAGGGTCATGCTTATTGACATACTTGAGTAGCTTGATCTCATCAAGGCTTTGGTCAAAGAAGTCCTTGTTGTTCTTTATAATTTTAACACAAACATCCATGCCCGTGTGCAGGTCATGAGCTTGTATAGCTTTGCTAAATGCAGCAGATCCCAGATACTCAGTAACATGATAACGCCCAGCTATTACAGAATTCAAAACAACATGGAAATGCTTGTCCTCCTCAAAGCCAGTTCTGAACGACAAAACATGGGTTCAGATAGACTATCATGACCAAAAGGAGGGAGAACAATGAATGTTAACATATTCAACCTAATGATTAAAACACAAAAAGCTAGGAATTCACAAATGAGGAGAGACAGAGAGAACCATTTAATCACAGTGTTTGCAATGTAAGTTAAAAATGGGATGGAACAATGCACCAGGTTGATACCAAAATTTTCAACAGTTTCAAACATCTTGTAAAATAGCTAATTTCCTCAAGTACTTTGCAAATCAATGAAAAGAGTCAGCTTGTTAACAGGAGCCGATTATTAATAAGTTATAGCTCAGATCAGCAAAAATATATAGAGGGCTTGCCTGTTTTTCCTGTGCACAATCTTCAGATTGAAGGTTTCAAATTCCTCCTCCTGGGCCTTTATTTGCCTCACCTGCTCTTGCACAGCAGCAGCCTCTTCATCCTCAAGTGATGCACCTAGATCATCTTCCCTTTCAGTCCCAACCTTTTCGTCCTCATCTAGCTTGACATGCCCTGTTTCTGTATACCCATAATTTGAGACTGTAGTTGGAGAGGAGTTTGTGGACCTTACCATGTTTGCATTACTCTCATCCCTAGAGCTTTTAACAGGTGAAGAATCACTGCTCTTCCGCTTCCAAGATGAAATCATGTCATCAGATTCCACAAATGCATTGAAACGGTCATCCCTTTCATCTACACTGCAACTATTTGACCAAAGGGCCTTACTGGAGCCAACCTGAACCTTCTGGCCATCGTTTAAAGTTTGGGGGAATGAGAAGTTCATGTCATTATGTGTTTTTATCTGCAGGCATGCATCTTTATCACCCCCAATGACATATTTATTTGACTCGCTCTTGTCATTCCTCTTGTTATTTTTGAACGATTTGTTGATAGTATTGTTATCCAACTCATGATGAGAGTGTTTGGAGCCACCAATCCCAACATCACGATCGCGGAAATATTCAAAATCTCCTTCGCTACTACCCCCAATCAAACTTCCGTGCACTTCACTGCCGATATCAGCAGCATCACTGTTAATCCCCACCCCTATTGACCTAACTGAGCCGTGCTGATCATCTTCCATACCAAAATCCTCAAGTCGTGATCTTCGGCTATCATTCAGAACCTTCCCATTTGCTAGCATCGTGAGATCATTGGTCTGGGTGACAAACCCCTGCCAGATAGGTTCTACACGCATCAGACTCAGATCATCATCATCGATCAATTGTCCATTGTATTGACCCATTAAATGATTATCATTAGTCCCGCCATACATTTCAGTGACCGTAAGGCCTATAGGATCATTTGAAACTGTGGCTGGCTCAGCATTCTTTGCTTGAAGATATTGCTCCCCAGAGAAGTAAGAATCCTCCTCAGCAAAAGATTGATCATCATCGTCATCTTTGCCTGTACCTCTTTCCTGGGGATCCGGAACACTCCCATGCCCAGTCCCCTTTTCATTGTCACTAGGGTAATCAATTTCATGTGCCAAAAACCAGGCCTCGTCCTCAATAGGTTGTCTCATGTACCCAACATCATCATCATCATCATATTCATCGGAGTCCCAATATTCATTCGGATAATCAATAGATTCACTTAACCCATCACCAATTGTTGCAAAACCAGATACCAGATCAGATGCATCCTCTACAATCCCCTGACTTACAGACAGCCAGCTGCCCCCTGCAGGCCTCCTCATACCTGAAATACATATGACAAAATTAAAGCTAGTCTTCAAGATAAAATAAGCATAATCAAATACGCAAACCACAAATAAATATATTTCAGCAATATATATAATAGATATTGAGATCTTTATAGAACCTTTGAATATATACAGATTGCTTACTTTAGTTATAGAGGCAAAACGTACTAAACAAAACTACTGACCTTATTGTAGCTCAAGTTTTCATAGTCAGTTAGCGTAAAGGGAAATTTTTCCTCTTTAAACAGGAAAGGAACATAAGAAATAAAACTACTAAAACCAATATCCTAAGACAGAAAGAAGAAGTTTTTAACTGAACACAAAAAACTACCATCATACAACAAATGCATCAGCTAATTTGAGCCAAAATAAAAAAGGGTTCTACTAAGTACTAATTTAAAATGCCAATAACATTTGAAAGCATATGAAAATCTTAATAAAACGCTAACCTGCACCTGCAGTTTTAATTTCTTGTCCAATAGGCACATCCAAATATGACCCAATAAGTAAAGCGCTGTCAGCACCAGCAGGTTTTGCAGCCGGCCCATCACGGTCAAACTTCTCTTCCCAATTGATAGTCAATGGCTTATCTTCTGATTTGATTTTAACAGGAGGAAGCCTAGGAAACTCTTCCTTTGGGTTCTCTGGTGGAAGAGGAAAACTCAAGCTGCCAATGTTTTTCTGCTCGGAAGTGCCTTGCAACTTTCCTAAGTACAATGCCCTCCCCACTTCATCCACTTGCTCTTTTATTGCTGCCCTAACATCAGTTATTTCTTCCTTTTTCTTTTCCTCTTTTCTGTTTAAATAGGTTGGACCATTATAGCTTGTAGACACATCCCCTTTTGAGAATGGGAAAACAGTCTTAACAGAACAGTCCTTCCACGGATCCAAAGATGAATCCGCATTCTCATTATTTATTGACAAAGCATTATCTCCCAAATTCTCTTTAAGTGAAGAACTATTGAATTTAAGCTGCCGATCAAGTTCCATAGGTTCTTTGCTTTGCATACTGTCATACTTCGGTTCCAGAGATAATTTACTACCACTCCCAAGCCATGAGGACTTTTTCTCAGCAGGTGTAATATTTTCCTCCCCAGATTTTGCACTTCTGTTGGCCGCATCAAGAACTTCACTCATTTGATATATTGACTGCTGAGGTATTGGGGCCTTCAAAGTATTATTAGCCCCACTTCCACCATAATTTTGGTAAGGCTCTGCAGGACCATTGCTGGGGTTGAACTTCCAGGAATCAAGCACATTGTCCTCCGAACTCTTTGAGAAAGCGAAGTTTTTGCCACTTGTCCCACCCACTTCGTTAGACTTATTCCGTTCCCCGGTAGAAGAAGTGGCTTTCCATTTGCTTTCAGTAGCATTTCTATCAGTCCCACACTCTATTTCCTTAACAATCAGTTCTTTAGAAACATCAGCATTATCACGAGAATCCAACCCTTGGATTTCTATCACTGGCATCACTTTGTCCTTATGTGACGACGTATCACACAATTCCTTTTCTTCCAATTTAAGCTTCTGAAGGAACCCATTTACGTCAGAACGATTATTGAGCTCGCTGCGCAACGCCGCCTCAGCTCGGGTGAAGCGATTCTTCTTCAGAAAGTCCAAAATCACTTCGACTGAATTTGAGTCTGCCATTTTCAAAGCCCCTACCAACCTAACCAAACAAAACACACACATATAAAGACTTCACACAATAATACCCCCCAAAAGAGCATTCCATTCCAAATAAATACTAAAACCGCAAACAACAATGCACATTCGAACAGCAACAATTTTTTCCCTATGAATATACACAGACATATATATATTAGAAAACTTCAAAAAAAATTTAGATAGCATTTCAAAAGTTTACCAACCTCGTATCAATCAAAACCAAGTGGCAGTAATATCATGAGTTCCTTGTATTGTACCTAAATCCAAACCCAACAAAACTGAAACATACCCTAGAACCCTCAAATCCTTGTTTCTTCACCAACACAAAACAAGCTTCAACAACCAAAGACAGCAAAATTTCTCAAACTTTTTTCACGTTGTTGTTCCTTAAAAGCAAGGAAACCTTTCCAAAGAAAGAAGCGACAAAGAAAAGAAGAAATAACCGCCAACTCGAGGTGCCGGCCAAAGCTCTCGAGATAGATAGATAGATACCCCAATCGCCGATCCGGCACCACACCACTGTAACAGAATTAACAGAAACCGTTACAACTCAAATCAATGAAAAATGGCATCACAAAATCTTCACACCAATGTCTGAAAAAATAAAATAAACAAAATAATAAAAAAAAATGAGCTAGGTTTTTGCAAAGTTGGGATTTTTAAGCGGAGACCCAATTGGCTATTCAAGATCTGGCGTTCACGTTTCCCTGTTTTGGTGAAAGAACAAAAAGACGAAAAGAATGGGGTCCAAAAAATTGACCCCAGAAAAAAAAGAGAGAATTTTGAAAATGAAAAACAATATAGAGAGAGAGAGAGAGGACCCTGGTAGCAGTGGTTGGTGGGTTTTGTTGTTGTTGTTGTTTTGCGTGTAAAGGCTTATGGAGGAACCTAGCTACACGCTCCCTCCTCCTTCTTCTTCTTCTTCTTCTTCTTCTTCTTCTATGGCTTCGTGCTGGTGAGAATCGAATTGAGGTGGTGGTGGTGGTGATGATGGATCAAAGGTTTTCTTTTTTTGTTTTTTGGTTTTTGGTTTTTTGTATTTGTGCAAAACTAGGTTGCTTTGGTTTTTGTTGGTGTTGTCTTTTTATTTTTTAATTTTTTAATTTTATTTCTCTCTTTGGGTTTTAATATGGGGTTACTAATTGGAGGCAATCCCTAACTCAAGTGTTTTCCCCCATTTGGGATTTGAAGGGCAAAAGGGATATTTGGAAGGAATAATGCTTCAATAGTTCAATTGTTGCAATTGGGCGTAAATATTTTGAATCCGTTGTACCAAAAATAAAAAATTATAATAAACATGATAGTAATAAGAGTTTTGCACATAAATATTACAAGGGCATTTTTAAGGAACTAAAAAGAAAAAAAAATTATAGGAAAATGAAATAATTAAGTTTTTAATACGTTTAAAAATGTTTAAACATTAACAAAACCCTATAGATAAACAGTGATGTTTATTGTACAACAGAAATACGTTCAATTAGTATGTATAGTACACATTGAATACTAGTTGAACGTATTTCTGTTGTACAATAACATTACTATAAATAAATAAGATGACATTTTTTCTCTATAGTTTGCATTAAATTTAGGGGAAAAAACTTACATCAAGCTTTTTTTTTCATTATATCTAATTCTCAAATTAAATAATGAAAAATAATATACCTTTTTCTTATAGAAGAGTGTATTTTAAGCACTAATTCCAATAAACTATACATATATTATCATTTAATATAAGAATTGGTTGAAGTAAATAATATAGGGAACTTGATTTTAGTCATGTCCTTCATTTTATTAAAAGAGTTTAATTAGAATAGATTAAAAATATAAAATATTTTTATAATGATATTTAATCACATGTTGACACAACTCAACAAAAAATTTTAATCTAATCACATGCTAACTAAAAAACCTTATAAAGTGATGTATATAATTAGTTGACATTGTAAAATTTTAATATTCATTAGTGCAATATAATTAAACTCATTATAAAATTGACATTTGAACTTATTTGTTATTAATTATTTTTATTTTTATTTTTTTGTTAATTGGACCTCTTCTATAATTAACAATTCTTTTAATAGGTTCCTTTCTATTAATCATAGTTATAACGTTATTAACCATAAAAGAAAATTATTAATCATGACCCATGATTTAACATGTTGTTTCAGAACAAATGACAAATAAACTTTTTTTTTTACTTTATATGTTTATACATGTCATTCTCATCACCTCCCTATATACTTGTCTAAAAATGAATAAAAGTATGTTGGCTTAGCAAAAATCTAATAACCATGGTATTTTCTTTCACTTTCATTATATGCTGAGCCTGAATTAATCTCTCCAACTGAATCTGGCTTTGGATGATTGGAAATTGATATTTGAATATTTGTTCCTTGAAACTTTGCTTGATCTGTTACTTGATTTGGATTTTTTTTGTTGATGATTCTGGTTTTGGATCTTCATGTTTCTCATTTTCCAATTTAATTTCAATTACCCTAGCGGACAAACAAGCTGCTAGAATAGAGATGAATTTTTTTCCAAAAATTTCTCTATAAATTTAGATGTTCAATCCATTGATAAAACAAGAAAGCAATATTTCAAGATCACTTACATTAACATTCTCACCATATGCTATAAAATTCTCGTAATACTCATTTACAGTACCAATTTGCTCTTTGATTGAGTCCGGCAAACCACCATAGAAGTTGAGAATGGTGGCCAATGAAAGCACCATTGTTAGGAGTATGATTTTTAGAAATATAGAGAATATAAGAAAATCTCAATTAAGGGTCAAGGAGGGAGAAGAGATAATCCCCTAAGGGTCAAAGAGAGAAAATGACATTTCAATATTCATAATAGTTTTTAATAACAAATACAAACTCACCTATTTATACTATTTTTCTAACTAAGATGATCACTTCTCTAATGAGGCCCATGAACCAATTTTTAATCATAATATATGCCTTGGTTTTTTTTTTCATTTTTTTGTTCGTGTTAATATTCATAAGTAATCAAATATTTATATCATGGTAATAACAAATGTCATTGGATCAGATGTCACAGTTTATTTTTTATAATAGTTAAGTCAACACTCACATTTTATTGTTAAATGCGAGTCAACATTAATATAAATGATTTATTTTTAAAAGAGTTTAATTATAATGTTTCTCTATAAAATTATAAAATTACGTCAAGTTGATCAAATTTGGGATAGATATAATCAATAAAAGTTGAGAGATATAGTTTAACATTATGTTTTTGCCTCTATTAATCTAATTAAACCTTTTATAAAAAAAACAAATGAGGTAGATAAGTCTCACGAATAATATGTTTAATCACAAGGGTAGATAGAAGCTTATTGAATTTGTTTTATATTCCAACCAAGGACGTTGTTGTCCATTAATTAACTCATTATGGTTATTTTCTCTAAAGTAGAGCATGTAAATTTTATTCTGATTTGGGAGCAAAGGGTTTTCTCATACTCTTAATAGAATTTTCATCTCCGATTCTTCTTAGTCACCAATTTACAAGGCATATTATATTTGTACCGATCATATGGTATCCATGGTGTAGCTAGTAGGTTTGTGGTCAAGTTCAACAATATATGAACACTTTCCTATTAAAATAATACTTGGCTCCAATTTTTCTTTTCTGGTGAATTATGTTTTTGTTTCCATTATTTCTAAACGTAACCTAAAGGACACTGAAAAATAATCCAAAAGTACTATAATGATAAAATCATCGATAATTTATCTCAATAAAAATATATAGTATCACCATAACTTCTAATGCAACACTAAAAACAACTCCGCATCTTATTATTTTTTACTTTCTTTGTTGGCCTCTGCCATAGTATAGATGTTAATTTGAGGCATTTATGTTAACCCAAAACTCATTTGTAGATGATGATTGGTGATCAGGTAATCCTATTTCAAGTAGCTACGGTACAAAGTGTTACTACCAATCAAGGGCATTAGAATCAGTGACACTCCTACAGTCCTACAACTTAAAGACATTGAAATCAGTGGCACAGTTCTCTTCTGGGGGAAGTAGGGAAGCGTCTGGTAGCTGTGCCAAGTCAGTAAAGACAGAGACACAGAAATATAAACGGATAGAGACACAAAGGGACTGTGTCTCTATATGGTGTTTGGTAATAGTGGACAAAACACAAAAATTATTTTTGTTTTGTGTTTGATAATAGTGAAAATAATATAAAAACATGTAAAAATGACATTGGATATACATAATGTGAATTATGTTAAGTGGTGAAGGGTATATTGGTCATAAAATTTCATTAAAAGAATAAGTCCATTCTAGTCCATCTCAGTCCTTCACTTCTAGAGTGGACACAAATTTTGTGTCTTTTCTGTCCATGCACAGAAATTTTTGTCCATTTGTATCTCTGTCTCATAAACCAAACATGATTAGTCTCTCTCAGTCTCTATCTTTTGTGTCCTGGGACAGCTACCAAACGCTACCTAGTGGTTCCTAGATTTAAGGTAGCAGCAAGAGCAATAAATGTCTCCCTTTTTAAGTTAATAAAAAAAAAATGTCTCCCTTTTTAATTTGGACGTGAATTTCATTTTTGGGCAAAAGGTATAGAGAGGATCACGTGCTGTGCTAACCCGCTGTTTAGGCAACTGCTCCATAATTAACTATGTATGAACTATATGTATACTCAAATTGTTAATGGAGTATACTCTAAATAATCAAACCCAACTGGGTTAGTTAAAGAGGACGGAGTGGATAGAGAGATTCTTGACCGAGTTTTTATAATTTAAGGTCAAGAGTTCAAATCTTAAAAATTGTTCATATGTTGAAAAGTTTAGGCATGCATGCCTATGCACCTTTTATTTATGTATAGTAACAACAATAATAATTAATCAGATGTTGATTCTGAACAATTTATTATATGATATTCTGCATAATGTTTGTTTGGGAGAATTCGAATACACGATTAATTGGCCAACTTTGCTTAACATACATGACACGGATGAATTATTTTAGAGTTGAAACTTTGGAGAGTTTTGCGTTGCTGAATGATGAAATGTTAAAAAGTGATGAAAGATTGAGAGCAAGATGCATGATGTCATCAATTTATGGCAAATGGCAATATATATGATGCTGCTTGACGGAGTGGCACACCATATTGCAGAGAAATTGGAGGCTCAATAATTATAAATAAATAAATATGCAACACCGACAACCTCTTATGGGGGCCCTTTACATTTTCTTTCGGGGCATTTATTTGTAATAATATTAGTCATTCAATAGAAATACGTTAAACGAACATTCAACGTGTATTATACACAAGACGTAATATGTGCTATACGTATGTGTGTTATATATAATATATATTACATTTTATGTATGACACACATTGAATGCTCGTTTGATGTGTTTATGTTGTACGTCAATAGATTATTGATTTTTTTTTTTTTAAGGAAAGCATTATTGATTTATATTTGCTATAGTTTATTTATAACAAGATATCACGAGCTTAATTGGTTTAATGCCACTTAAATTGATTTTAGGAAATACTATATAATATATTTTGAATTAATTTAGTATAATTTTATATGTTGATATTAAGTTGATTTTATTATTATACTTTAATTTAATCTTAATTTAGTGTTGATTTATAAATAAACAATACTCATCATTCATATTAATTTTTGCCTATCAGATCCAAAGGGAGGCTAAACTATTACCACCATACATCCGGTGGTTTGAACATATTTTACTACTATTGTCTTATTACATTGGGCCACTAGACACGTGTCTTCATCGCAACGAGGATCCAAAATCAGATCTGGGTTGAAAACACGTTTATGGTTACGTCCCCATGAGTTGACTACGATTTCTTACACACCCTCACAAATCACGTCTCTACACGTGGACATCAACACCATCTCCTTTATCCAGTCGACTGAAAAAATTGTGAAGTCCAATATTTTTTTACTAACAAAACGGGCAAATTATTATTTCTTTTCATCCTTTGTTAAAATTAAAATAGAAAAAAAGAAAAGCTATCAAACCAAAAATAGTCTACATTAACTACTTGACCAAATTATCACCTAAGCTAACTGATGATATAAAAAAAGAGCATTGCTAGAGGCACAATAAAAAACCAATCAAAACAACTAATAAATAGGGATTTGGGCCACAATCATCCAGCCCATTAAAAATATACTCTTGTTTAGAAGTGCTATTTGTGATAAAAAAATATAAAATACAAAGCTTGAAAAGAATTACACACTTAAATAATATTTTTTTTTGTGTAAGCCAAGAATGTGTTAAAAATCGAATAATTTGATTTTGATGTGGGTAATTCATGAAAATAATTGGTATTTTATGGAAATGGAAATCCATTTCACACTCTCAATTAATTATAACTTGACACATCAGCTTTTTATTTACAAAAATTAGGAAAGAATTGAGCGTTATTAGTACATGTTAATTAAATTCTTTAATTTATTTATTATAAAAGTAGACGTTTCTTTTAATACTGCAATATTATTTTTCAATAATAGGATTCGAATCACGCATCTTAATCGAAAAAGAAAAGTATGAAATTTTTTGAAGTGTTAGTTAAAGAAACAATATTTGAAAGTGGAAGGCCCTAGCGGGTAGGAAATGGGGCATTTTCCCTCGAAAATAAAATACTAGTGATGGGTATGAGCTATGAACTGTGTTATGCTTTGTTATAAAGGAAAGGCAGAGAAATCAAACTTAATTTGCAAGTGAGCCACCAAAATAGCATAAACTACATTATTAGTTGTAATTCACTCTAATAACAATTTTAAGAAACTAAATATAAAAGAAGGTGGCAAAAAAGACAAAACACTTCTCTAAAGATATAATTCAATTTATTTTAGTTCCTCAAATGTTGCTCTATAGTTTTGTACTTATCTTTTTACTATGTGTTTGATATTAAATGCATAACATAAATATAAATGTACGGATTAAAGACATAATTTTGAAAAAAAGGGACAGAAATTTTGCATGTACTTATTTTGAGAAACAAAAAGGAATTAAATTACAAATTGCTTATATATATTAACAGAACCAAATCTTTTTTAAAAATTATAAATTTATATACTGTTAATATAAAATTAACCACAGTTACACAAGAAAAATTTAAGAACGTTCACATTCATTACTAGTATAGAGTATTATATATATTATTTAATTAAATTAGGTACGAATAACAAAAGATAAACCAAAATAGTCGTGAACATCATATATAATATAAGTTGCACAATAAATATTATATATTGTGCACGTCATATATCACATGATATGCACAATATACATCACATGTTGTAAAGAAAGATAATATCGTAACATATGATATATATTGTGTGCCATAAATGATATATATTATGCACATATATATTGTACATTTTATATTATATATATATATATAAAAGATTAACTTTTTTATTAAATTTTTATTGTAGGCACATCGTATTTCCCATTAGGTATTAATGTAAAAATTAGGACATGAAAACTGGCTCAAACTCTTAAACAAATCACTGAAAGTCATATTTAAAAAAATACGAGTAAAAAAGTAGAAAGTATGCGTGTGTAAGGTGAAACATCAAGCATAAGAGTGTGGCGGTGAGTCTGTGTCATACTCATACACCCTCGTTCTTTTCTTCCTTCTCCCTTCCTTTCATTCCTCTCTGCGTTCGTTCGTTCGTTCTTATTAACCCCTTTTTAGTTTTTTCTCTTCAAACCTTCTTACACTACATTTCATTCTATTCTCTCTCTATTTGACCCATCCATCTCTTCGATAATCGAAGAGTTGGAGTTTCTAACTAACAATAACAATGAGGAACAATCCTCACCTGCTTCTTCTTCCCGTGCTCTCCCTCGCCCTCCTTGCATTCTCCACCGTCAGATCCGATTCATCAGATCACAGATACAAGGAGGGAGATCTCGTCCCTCTATACGCCAACAAGGTTGGCCCTTTCCATAATCCGAGGTACTCTCTATCTCTCTCCGATCTGAGCTGTTTCCACTGTAATTAAACCTCACGCTCTCTTGTTTATGCTGTTTGAGTGCGTCTTCAGTTTCTGTGTAATCTACTTCGTTGTTGCTTCACTTTGATCTCGCTTTCTAAACGCTGGATCTGTTGCCGTTTTCAACTGAATCAACCACTTGTGTTTCGTACTCGATATTTTCCACTTTTTGTACTTTGGATCCCGATTCACCAACTTAAAATAGAAATCAGTGTTTGAATTCGCTGCATATTGCTGATTTGTGTAGTTATATGTTGAGAGTTTTAATTGTGATGTCTTGTTTAGAAGCAAAACATAAAAAAAATGTAATATAGTGTTTGAATTTGTTGTGTTGATATAGCTAATAATAGTGATTTTTTTTTTTCTAAATTAGTGTTTGAATTTGTTGGAGAATTATAAATTGATGTGTTTAGTGTTTTAAAATAATGTGGTTTTCTTTTGGTGTCTGAATTTGTTGTGGATTTATGAATTTTGTGCTTAATTTTGCTGATGATAATATTTTTCTTTTTCTTTTTTCTACACAGTGAGACTTATCGTTATTTTGACCTACCATTCTGTTTGCCAGGTTCGTTTATTTTTTTCCTTTTTTTTTCTTTAGTTGTTTGCTTCAGTGGTCAAATTCTTTTTTTGTTTTTGTTTTGTTTATTTTCCATTGTGGGTTTCGTTTTCAATAATTTGTTTGGGATATTTGGATCTGAACTTGGATGGCAGATCATTTGAAGGAGAAGAAGGAAGCTCTTGGTGAGGTCTTGAATGGAGACCGTTTAGTGAGTGCTCCTTACAAGCTCGAGTTCATGCGTGACAAGGAATCCGAACCTGTTTGCAAGAAGAAGACACTGACGAAGGAAGATGTGGTGAAGTTCCGATCCGCTGTCCGAAAGGACTACTACTTCCAGATGTATTACGATGACTTGCCTATCTGGGGTTTCATTGGAAAAGTTGACAAGGAGGGAAAGGATCCTAGTGATTACAAGTACTACCTTTACAAGCACATTCACTTCGATATCTTCTATAACAAGGATCGTGTCATTGAAATCAATGTGCGAACCGACCCTAATGCCCTTGTGGATGTTACTGAGGACAATGAGGTTGATGTGGAGTTTTTGTATACTGTGAAGTGGAAGGAGACCAACACCCCCTTCGAGAAACGGATGGATAAGTATTCCCAATCATCTTCACTGCCCCATCATTTGGAAATTCACTGGTTCTCGATTATAAACTCGTGTGTGACAGTCTTGCTTCTGACTGGTTTCCTTGCAACGATTCTGATGCGGGTTCTTAAGAATGATTTTGTCAAGTAAGAAGCATTGTTTTAGGGTTTTTTTTATAGGTTCGATTATTGATTTCGACAAAGGCGCTGAGTTGTAGATGTTACCATGTTTAAATTCTGAATAGGTATGCCCATGATGAAGAATCTGCTGAGGACCAGGAAGAGACTGGTTGGAAATATATCCATGGCGATGTGTTTAGGTTTCCAAAGTACAAGTCTTTATTTGCAGCTGCCCTTGGATCTGGTACACAATTGTTTACCCTGTGAGTTTCTTCTGGCCTCTTTCAATGTCTCTATTACAGAAACTTTTTTAAGGAAAATTAGTATTTATATTGTCTCGTCTCATTATATTGTATTTATGTATGGTTTGCAGTACGGTATTCATATTCATATTGGCACTTGTTGGAGTATTTTATCCATACAACAGAGGGGCTCTGTTTACCGCACTTGTTGTCATATATGCACTTACTTCAGGAATTGCTGGCTACACTGCAACATCCTTCTATTGTCAACTGGAGGGAACTAACTGGGTATTCACTTGCAAAAAAAATTCCTGTAATTATGTCCATTTTCCATTGAGCCTGCTTGTTGTTTTCTGTCACGAGTCATTTATATATTGTTCTTTCTTTTGTTATAACAGGTTAGGAATCTGTTACTGACTGGATGCCTCTTCTGTGGACCTTTGTTTCTCACATTTTGCTTCCTGAACACTGTTGCGATTGTTTACAATGCTACTGCTGCGCTACCATTTGGCACAATTGTGGTTATAGTTCTGATATGGACGCTTGTCACATCTCCTTTGCTTGTGTTGGGAGGGATTGCTGGGAAGAATAGCAAGGCTGAATTCCAAGCTCCCTGCCGCACAACTAAGTATCCAAGGGAGATTCCGCCTTTGCCATGGTACCGTGGAACAGTTCCTCAGATGGCAATGGCAGGATTTTTGCCCTTCAGTGCAATCTACATTGAACTGTACTACATATTTGCCAGTGTTTGGGGTCACAGGATTTACACCATCTACAGCATTCTGTTCATTGTCTTTATCATTCTCTTGATTGTGACTGCCTTTATCACTGTAGCATTGACATACTTCCAGCTTGCTGCTGAGGACCATGAGTGGTGGTGGAGGTATGTAATCACTTCGTCCTTTCTCGGGTTTTCACCTGCTTCCCAATGACTATGGCTTGGTGTTTAACTGTTTATTATATTGCTACTGGCTGGATAGTGAACATGGGATGTCATCTGAGTTTTGAATCCCTGTTTCTGTGTTCTTTATATATGATTTTGTTATTGGATTTAGGGGTCAACATAAAATACCGAGGTCATTTTTTTCCTTGTGCATGCTATTATAATAGATACAAAGATTTTTACAATGGAGATGAGCTATATTATGATGGATAAAAAATGCATAAAGTTCTGAAGATATTAGTTTTGATGTTCTTGGTGAGTTACTTCACATTTCTGGACTTCATAACTAAAATGGCTGATTCTTACATGATGTTGGCAGACATTCATGAACATGCATGGATAAATATTCTTCTTTCCTGGTTCTTCATGGTCACTCTAGATATCTGGACCTTAGTAGCAGCATTATGTCATGAAAAAATGGATTCTTAAGAACACTACTTATTTTATTGCTTTATGTTTTTTTTAATTCATTATTTTTTGCAATTGACCTTAATTTTGGGAGATATATACTTTCAAAATAATTAACATGTAGTTTCGTGCCTGAGTTCAAGGGAACCTATGATGTGCTTGCTGGACATGACCAATGTAATGTGTTTTTGTTTTCTTACAGATCATTCCTGTGTGGTGGTTCAACTGGCTTATTTATCTATGCCTACTGTCTGTACTACTACTATGCACGCTCCGATATGTCTGGATTCATGCAGACCTCGTTCTTCTTCGGATACATGGCCTGCATATGCTGTGGTTTCTTCTTGATGCTTGGAGCCGTCGGATTCCGTGCAGCCTTGCTGTTTGTGCGCCACATATACCGGTCCATCAAGTGCGAGTAGGCATTTTGTCCTCACAAAATCAGTCACAAGAACTCTAGAGCTGTTGTCTTCATTTCATAGGCATTCTGTAGAAAAGAAAAAAAAGTTACAGTAATTTTGGTGTTCTTTTGTGTACTATATAAGGGGAAGCTGGGTTGGGTGGGGTTTCTAGCTTCCAGAGCAACTTCAACTTGTTAGGCCACAAAGGGGTGCTTTTGGGGGAGAACTTCTGTACTACCATGATACCATCTCTTTAACCGAAACGCTGCAATACCTTTTATTTTTTTGCCCTCTGTTTCTGAACTTTTGCTTCATTATGTCAAATTTTCTAGCTCTGTTAAAAAAAACTCAGTTTGACACGTTGTGGCAAACACAAATTATAGTATACAGTTGAGCTTATTTACGTGTAAGTTTTGAGTTGAGTTGATTTATGATCTTTAAGCAATGGATTTTCTTTCCTATTCACAATACTAGAAATTGAAATCTTGCCTGTGGGGGGAATAATTGCTGAACCAATCAAGTGCTAAGAATTGTTTTTTCAATGGATGGTTAGGTGCATAAAAAAATAAAATAAAATAAAATGGTTTATCTCATGACATGAAATTTAGTTTTACAAAACATGTATGAGATACCCTATTGACTTACACCAGTACAGGTCAATGGACGTGGTGTGAACATTAGGTTTCTGTTTTTTAAATGAACTTGGATAGAATTCACTGTTATAATTTGTTCGAAGCATTTTGTAATGCAGAAAGTATAAGTGACCATAGGATGGCATATTTCAGTACCAAACAATGTGTATGAGAAACTATATGGTTGAAAATCAAGTTATGTAGCTTGGATTATCAGTTCTACATTATGTAGAACTTACCTTTGCTTTGATAAATTTACCAATATAATTAAGTGATAGTAGTAGTGCACAACCAAATCATTATCATAAGAGTTTAGCTCATTTATATTCTATAATAACTCTGTCAGTAAGTGATGAATATCATTTACACTTGATACCTCAGGTTATGCAATTTTCTATTCTCTGAGTAAGTGCTACATAGTCATTATTATAGTACATAAATACAGAATACTAACTGAATGCATATCAGATGCATATCAAATTTTTGATAACGAATCTAACTACATTCACCCGAGATTCTATTTATAAGTATGTGTTTTCCATAATGTAGAATGGCTTGTGATGCAAATTACACAATATATTTCAATAATGTTTGAGCAAAATCAATTATTTAATACATAATTATCATGTATTATCAAGCAATATAAACATATGCATGTTTTTTAAACCTTAATGAAGCTGAAAAGATAATAACTCCACCTTTGGAATTGGGCCATATAGTGTTTGTTTTCAGTGACTCTAGAGTCGGAGTCAAGGGAGTCATAGAGTTAGTGTCACAGGAGTCAGAATCACAGTGACTCCAAAATTGACTCCGAACACACCCTCACATATTCGTGCCTCCTTTTCAGCACACAGTGACTCCCTTCCAATATATAGTGACTCCAAAATTGGAGTGAACAAAAAATTGACAATTTTGTTCACTAGGTCACTGTAACTCTGTTCACTGAATCACTGTGACTCTTGCACCAAACACTTGACAGAGTCAATTTTTCGCTGATTTCATGACTCTGGCCCCAAAGTCAGAAAAAACAAACACAGCCTAACAGATTTAACTGAATGGTTCACATTTATAAGTGAAATAAAATCAGCTCTCCTAGAAGCTAAAGAAAATGGTGATGAAAAGAATAATTGATGCAGCAAAAACAAATCACCACAGACTGTTACCGATTCGCAGAGCTGATGGAGTGATTCATGATCATCATTATTGATGATAAGAACTTGGCTCAATGAATTACTGTGGATTTTACTCACAAAAGTCATTGGATAAGCACAGTTTTAATTAAATGCAGGCCATGAAAAATTAAAACATGCACTGGTAAATAACAAAGGTGTACTTTAGCATTCACCATCAACAACTTTTGAGTACGATTTGAAATTTTCAGAATGATACCTGCAAACTAAACTCAATTTCTCGACATGTCCTTGTTTTTCACATTCATATTTTGGAAGAAAAATCCTACTTCGAAGCAAAATAAGAAACAAACAAACAGAAGTTCCTTGAAGTATCTACTAGTCAGCCTGAAAACCTAGCTTTCAAGTTCTAGTAAAAATCAGAATTCCAAGTTGGTGCGTTCCCTTTATTTCTTTGACAGCATCAAGTTGTTCAAAACATTCCTGTCAAACTGAAAGGCCTGCAGAAAATATCAGTATGGTAAAACATTCTAATAGAATTTACACTGGCATTCAAAAACACCACAGCAAAACCTGATCCTTTTATTTTAGATCTAAATACAATCATGTTTCCCCCCTCTTGTGTAATGGACGAAAATTGGCTTTGATTGTAGGAAGCAAGCCATTAATTAAAATTCCCGAAGCATTGGTAAATTCAAATTCAACACCAAAACTCATCTTTTGTTTCAACCAAAGCACAATGCATATTGCACATTACTTTTAAATCCTTAAGAGTGCTATCAAAATTAATAGGAACAAAATGGTGCAAAGGATGATATGAAGTTACATGCGTACCTGTTTTCTTGGCCTTAATAGTCATCAGGAAGCGACATGAGACTCTCTGTATACTCAGTGTGCTTATCAGAAATAAGGTATTGACGACCATGATAATCAAGCCACTGGCTATGAACATCATATTTTGAAAATCCATATCCCCTTATTTGACTATAAACTCCAATAAAACGACCATCATTGGATAAGCCTACAGGACCGAAGTCCCAGGGAACTTCTCCATACAACTTCCAAGATGACTGCACTTTATATTCCTTCATCACCCAAATGCAACGATCACGTCCATTAGAACCACACAAGGCTAGGCATCCTCCCAGTTCAATAAGCTTTTGAGGACTTACCATCCATTCTGGTAGAGGTATCTTGGAAAAACTCCTTTCCTCCAGGTCAAAGACAACAATAGAATCTTTGCAATGAGAAGGATAAGGAAACCAATGAAAAGCCCCATTCAAGAACAACCCAGATCTCCTCGAACTACCCTGCAGGGGATAGGGAAGGGCAACCTCGAAATCCTTCCATGAATTGTTCCTCACGGAAAAAAACTCAAAGTGATCCTGCTTTCTCTCATCACGCCAAGCCAAAACTACCATGTAGTCATCTTTTGATGGATCATAACCAAAGCCATAGAGATGCACATTGTCAACCTCATCACTTTCAACATTTGACATAACATGAGAGTACAATATTTGTTTGCGGGCACCAGTTAACGGATTCCATATAATCAAATGCGGGTAATCATCTAATAATATAAACCCTCTGCACGATCCTAGGATATGAGCTGTGGAAGGAGTCTCACATGGCAGAGGGAACTTAACTGGTGCATAGCCATTATCAAATAATGCATCTAGATCAAAGGATACAGCGTTATAAGGAGGATCTTCGATGAAGAGACACTTACGGGTTGGTGCGGCAGCAAGTTCAAAATGCAATTCTGCGAATCTGGGATTGGAAATTTGGGAAAGCCATTCTTTGCAAACGCACCTTGATAACAAGAGAGATTTGATGGGCAGCCTCAGCAGTATATTCTCTATCAGCTCCAGTGGGAGGTCATTGATGGTTTTGTTTCTCTTCATGGCTGGACCCCAAGTTCTTGGTAGTGCTTAAGAGCAAACGTTCTTCGATCATAGGTCGATGAAAGGTGCACTCTCTGCTAGGGTTTACACTACAAAACGGCAGTAGCCTGTGACTGTGATGTGAGGGCTTTAAGTATCATCGATGAAAAGTGCACTCTCTGCTAGGGTTTACACAATTTAGGCATTCCGCGTCCGCGTCCTCAGTCGGTTTCGGTTCAATTTTAAATAAAAAATAAAAAATAAAGATCAGTTTGGTTCGGTTGATTTTCGGTTTTATCATGCCTATTTCGAGAGAAAGCTCATAACACACCAATCACACAAACCCCATGAATCAACACCTAATGCAAATCAAATCTCAGAAACATTACAACAACTACCAACAACAAGAACAACAAGAACAACAAGCCTTATCTCACTAGCTGGAATCCGGAATTGTGTCTCGTCTAAATCTAAGAAACATTGCAGCTCAAAACAAAATATTACAGCTCAAAAACAAAGGTAGTGAGATCACAAATAAAAAAAGAATATTAGCAAACTGAAAGTAAATACTAAAATCAAACTTAAAATTCAAATAACGAAAAGGGACAAAAAAACCTAAAAGAGAAATTAAATAACCTATCAGTTCAAGAAGTCACCTCATTCTTCTTCTTTTCAGTCGAATCTCCACCCCCCCTCATTCCGGTGCTGACATAAAGTATACGCGCGGCCATTCGAATCCCTAACCACATTGTTAAGGGTTATGTTATTGAATGCGACGATAAAACGAAGTAATTGAGATCTCATTCAATTCAAAGAATATGATGATATGAATATCTCAAATAAAAACACAAATCAATTAATTAATTGCAGCTGATAAATAAAATAACATTCTTACATTGTGAAAGAAAGAACACAATGCGACATTCATTCATGCGACACCTCGATTAACGGTTTTACCCGTTTGGAATTGGAATTGCGTTTGATGAGGAACAGCTAGCTATAATTGTCTATTTCTGTCTACCTTAATATAAAGGGCTTGAAATGGGCCAATGAAACATGGGCTTCGTGTGAATTAGCCCATATTTGTTTTTGTTGGGCTTAGTGTTCAATCAGCCCATATTCTTTTTTTGTTAGTAAAATAAGAGTTTTCTTTAGAATCAAAAAAATAATAAGAGTTTTCCTAATTTGAGCCACCAATATGGTGTATTATGTTGAGAAGGTGGGGTTGAATTTTTATTAAATAGTAAAATAAAGAAAGAGGACTTTCAATAGAACTTGATTTATGCTAAACCGCTAGCATACTCTTCAAATTTTAGGGTCACAGAAAAAAAAAAAAAACAATAATATTTGTTGTACAATAGAAATATATCTAATTAGTATTCAACGTGTGTTGTACACTATATAGAATGTGTGATGTATGTATATATAACATACATTCCATATAGTGTATAATACACGTTAGATACTAGTTAGATGTATTTTTGTTGTACGATAAATATTATTGAAAAAAAGGGGTGGTGGCTGTTTAGTTAGTGATGGTTTAGCTGCAGTATTTTCTTTTCCTAACTCTAATTTAGGAATCTTATTTCAACCAATGTTTACCTAATTGGTAAGTTTAATGGCGTTTACATCAAGATTTTGAGTTTGGTTTTTCTGAGTGCTCTTTCATTATTATTGGATAGAAGTACGATTATATTCCTCAGTTATGCCAACTGAGACAATTTTTTGTTATGACATTGACATACTTTAATTAATGCTTTAATATACTAATTAAGTGGATGTGTCAAGGAGAATTCAAACATTCAACCTAACTAATATGACTACATGCATAGAGAAAGAAAAGATATTTAAAGCATCAACAGACAAGAAAACCAAACCATAATTTGAACCTTTTTGGCATTAAATTAACATTATATATTATGGGAATAATGGAGAAAAAATTGCTTTCTAATTTTCTGGTAGAAAGAAAAAATTCTTGCACGTTCTTTTGACTTCAAAACCTTGCACAGCGAGACACAAGAATTATTAAGTGAGGCAAAAGTGATGTGTGAACCAAAACGACTGAGCCTAGCTACTAAGACTTGTACGGTATTTATTACTAGGTTATTAGCAATTTATTTATTTAAATAATAAATTATGAAGGAACTTTCAATTCTTCACTTTTTTTTCTCTAGTTATCATGAAATTATTTAATTTGTGCATGTCAATGCTTTAGTTCTCGAAAAATCAATAACATAAATTACTTGAACTCCTAAAATGTAGAGGAAAAAAATTCTCTTAATTAGTGTTGATGTATATAAGAATTTCTCATTTTTTTTTTCATTGCCTCTAGCAGTTATCTCTCTAATGATACAAATACAACGAATTTATCACTATCTACCCTACTTTTTTCAATTTGTCTTATATTCCCAACAGAACGTACGTAATGGAAACACAAGTGATAATGATAAATAAATGAGATTTTGGGCCATAATTACTCAATCCATTACGATCTCTATGATTATTTGGGCCAAAATTAAATTCAAAATAGACCCATTGGCTGTATGGACTGATTTTTCATTGTCCACTTAGCATTATTGAGTCCAATTTCGACTTTACCTTTGATTATCTAAATCTACTTGGTATTTTGTTTAAGGGTGATACTAAATAAACAATATAAAATCAGCTCAACCAGCCAATAAATGAGATTTTGGGCCATATTTATTCAGCCTATTACAATCTCAATAATTATTTGGGCCAAAACCAAAATAGGCTCATTGACTGTATAGGCTGGTTTTTCATTGTCCGCTTACCATTATTGTTTGTTTAAACTTTAAAAGTTTAAACCACATCTAGTTTTACCAAGAAAAAAAATATGCGTACATAATACAGTTGGTTTTGCTTTATCAACAATACAACATTACACGGTTAAAAAAAAAGACTATTGGAAGGATTAGAAATTAGAGTTACAGTGATAATATAAAAAGTTATATGATACATGGGTCGCTTTTTTTTTTTATCCCACGATAAAGTACGTAGAACCCTAATTATATACGGAAGTATGTACTAATTAGGAAGATCTGATCTAGATTCGGATTCAATCAATTTGGATAGATTAAGAATTAAAGCGATTCAAACATCAAACGATTTTTATATTTGGTGTGCTTTCTGCATTTTGCCTATATATATTCTTGATAATTTAATAGAATAGACTTCTGAGTTATCAAGTATTTAAGGATTTTCAACACAATAATTATTTACAATTTTACATATAGTAGCAGAAGATCCCCTACCATCCAAAATCCATCCATTTGCAATTCAATTCAATTACAGAACCATATATATATATATAATGTTTAAAGATTTAAAAAACAAATATCTATAGCATTTATATATAATTTTCTTCCGTTTGAATCTTGCTATATATATATATATTGATGCATATATTTATATATAGAAATTTCTTAAGAGAAATTTAATTTTTTTTTTACATGTTGTAATTTGCAAGTGTACACGTATAGTATATGTTATAGTATATGTTTGTAACTACGTATATATCCTTAAATACATTGATGCTTGTGAAATGTGAATGAAGTATATATAGTTACATGCACATGATGATGATGAATGAGTTCATAGTTTTACTCTAGCTAGTCAGGTTTTATGTATAACTCTTGATACAAATTCAGGAAATTTAGTGATGATTCTCCATCATTGGAATGTGTATATATAAATATATAATATTATAATAATATGTTAGGAGCTTCTTCGAGTAGACAAAAAATCAATGAATGGAACATTATTGCCATCATTGTTGTTCTTCATCATCTCATCTTGATTGACTTCCTCATCATCTCTTCTTGCAATAATATTGTTGTTTGTGACTTCACTTTTTGCGTTGGATTCGGTCTTATTATTGTTGTTTACTTGCAGAAAATCGTAGAACTCAATTGATGATTCAGTTTTTTTATCTGCAATATCAAATAATAATCAACACAAATTAAAGAGTGATATATGCTAATAGCACTAGCTAATGAAATGAAATTAGTATGAATCAAACATTATTGATCAGAATGAATTAGAGGAGTGAAAAAATTATATATATATATAGGCAATAACATATAAACTAAGCACTATTTGTATAACCGTAATAAATTATTTTCCTATCAAACATTGATTATAAGGGTGTGTTTGGTTATGAGATACAAATAGACTAAATTTATTTAAATGAAAATATGTGTAAAATAAAACATTGAAATAACACCCTAAGAATATCTTTAATTAAGGTGAAAAATTTTGGTGAAAAATATAAATAGGTTTTAATGTATAATTTTATAGATGAAAATTTTAACCTTTTTTTATCCTCTAATCAAACATATGAAAAAAATATGTCTCAATACAAAATAGACATGAGTAGTAGTTGTATAAAATTTAATCGACTTCTATATTGACAAAAATTTAATTGATCATTATAATTTGAGCCCTATTCAAGTAGGACTTACTCTATTTATTAAATGATATATGAGGTATTTGTAGACTAATTATTGTATATATATTGTAGAAACCATGTATGTAGGAATGATATGAACTCATCATGAATCAAAATATGGATATTTATATATATATATAGATATACCTTGAAGCATTGTGGCACAAGAACTTGGAGGAGCTTGAAAGTGATGATGATGATAAAACTTGTTGGGAAATTGGAATGCACCATATGCTGTGACACTAGCTGCGGGGAAACTACTACTACTATACTTTTCAATATTACTTTTCTTGTCAAAGTAATTACGATGATGATGATGATCCTCCTCAACAAGAACAAGATTCGGAATAATTGGAGTAGAAAAAATTGTGGTGGGTGGTCTATGATGAAATTGATGATGAGTTTTAGTATTGGCATAGTTAGTAAGTTTAGAGGTTTCTCTGCGAAGCCTAGCCATCATAACATGCCAATGATTCTTAACAGCGTTGTCAGTTCTTCCAGGGAAGTGGCGGGCAATCACTGACCATCTGTTCCCATGAAGCTTGTGGGAAGCTATGAGGCGTTCCTCTTCTTCCTCTGTGAAAGGGCTTCTGTTTATTCTTGGGTCTAATTGGTTGAACCATCTCAACCTGCAACTTTTCCCTATACATCAAATCATTTTAATTAGTTACTTAATTCAACTTCACTATTTTGTTAGTTTTGTTTTTTTTTTTTATTATAAGTAGATAATACTAATAATTGGAGAGAAGTTTAATTTGAGTACATATATACATCAAGTGATCAATTCAGCAAAACTAACTATGAAAACTACCCAAAACCAAATACAAAATAACGATAGCGATACAAAACTAATTTGAAAATAACCATCAAAACACTTTACTCAAAAGCTTCACAATCTACCTATAAATTTTTTTTAGTGCTCTCATATATCAATAATATGCCTAGAAATGATTTTTATGATACATGAGCATATTTAAGCAACTAATTACGAAATTAAGGTTTGCTAGCTAGGTAGAGGGGTGTCATTAAATTGAATATTTTACTGATTAATTAGCTCTAATTAATTAATAGCGCTAGATAGCTATATGATAAGAAAAAATTCCAGAAGCAAGATATATATATATATATATATATATATATATATATATATATATAAGTTGAAATATGTTTTACAACAAGTTTATACATGGTTAAAATTAAATCAAAGGGGTTGGTGAACGTAATAAGTTGAATTGTTATTATAGTTGAAACTTGAATGGATGAAAGTAGTTGCAAGAAAAGAAAAGGATGAACTGAAGAAAGAAGAAGATTTAATGAGTCAATTACCTGCCACTTATAAACATCAAAAAATAAAAGATTTATAGAGTGATTACTATGCATCATAATTAATCATCATATATACCTGATCTTCCTCGAAGCTTTTCAGCTATGGCGTTCCAGTTATGAGGTCCGTATCGTTCCACCAACTCCCTAAGCTTCTCATCCTCAGCCGGCCTCCAATGTCCTCTACTACACATGTTATGATATTTGATCAATCTCTTCCTTGCTAACTAGCTAGAATTAAACTCAAAGGAACAATAATAGTCACCACAAATAAAACCCTAATTCAATAAGAATAGGGTTCAATTTAATTTCCTTTCTATATATGTGGTTCCTCTCTCCCTCTTTGCTAATAACTCTGATCTTGATCTAGCTATGTATATCTTCCTTGAATTTCCCCTTAATTTGGTATATGAAATAACTCCAAGGCTATGATCTAGCTATTGGTAAAACAATATTTGAAGCAATTAGTAAAGAAAGAGGGGGGAGAGATTGAGAGAAAGGAAAGAATGAAGACAAATATAATTAAGCTAAGGGAGCTAGAATAAAAGAAAGAGACAGAGGAAGAGAATATATGGTGTGGTGTTTGTGGGGAAGAAGATGGGAAAGTGTTTTCCGTTAGAGAGTTGGAGAGATTGGACAGACCTTGCACCTGCGATTGATGCCAACGTTTTGGCTAACAAACCCTCTTATAAGTAACACACCATCACTAATTTATTTAATATTACATATATATATATATATATAAATATATTAAATATGTGTGTGTATATAATTAATAATTATATATAGATAGAAATTAGAAATAACAAGAGCGAGGGAGGTTGCTTAGTGGAGCGAGTGAGTTTGGTTCTGCTTTCAACGTCTTTCTAAGTTTCTAACCTACAACGTCTACTTGTAACCCACCAAGCGTGCTTAATTATTTTCCTTACTTTATTATAATAATAACTATTTAATTTTATTTTACTAATGCATTATTCAGGGATATATATATATAATATAATATATATTACCATTGAAACTGCTTCCTTTTTTTGCCAAATGGGCGCAATGTCTTCTACGTGACATCAATCACAATAAACGTACAACACTTTCCTAGCTAGCTAGCCGTAATATATATATGAGAGAGATAGAGAGTCAATACAAGTATACAACAACCAACCATAATAAGTTCTAATTAAGTAGAATTACTAAATTAAATTAAATAATTACCTAGCACAATTGATAACGTAATTATTAGTTGTACTCTTTAAATATTTAGTACATATTTGACTCCTAATAATAAATGTAAAGAGAGTCGTGTAATCAGAAATTTAATTTTTCTTTTCAGACCTTTATTTCAAAAGAATTAGTTATTGTTATCACCATAAATGTATCTTTAGTTTAAAATATCAAATTAAGAAGTTAAAATAAATGGTACATGCACCTATATATACATGTTAAACTCATCTAACGTTAGAAGATTGCATTTAGAAGATTGATTTATTACTTGATCAAAAGAGTCGTCTTAGTTAATTAATTGGCATATATGTATGTTTGTAAGATGGGGAAAAAACAAGCAAATAAAAAAATAGAGTTTGGTATTATAGTTAGACTATATATGGAAGTTGTATTTGAGGATAGATGTGTTTTAGGTTTTGATTTGATCAGCTTTCAGGCGTAACTAACTTTACAAACATTATTTAGCTTAGAATCCTTACATTACAACTGCACGTGGAAACTATTCTATCTATCTATCTATCTATGTATCTTCGATCAATCATTTAATTAAAAAATTACTACCTTTTTCAGTCAAAACATCTGGTCCTAGCCCCCCCTTTTTTCTCCCCCAACTCTCATCCTAATTAACGACCAAATTAGACAGAATTATTTATTTTGGTTCAATTATAATTCCTTTTTGCAAATCTTTATTACCTTCTAGATGGCTCAATCTGTTACTCTGGATTAAAAAAATAAAGTACAATTTATCATGAGTCATTTAATCTTTATTACCTTTTTGTATGTTATTATTATGTCTTACTTTTTGCATATTTTAAACACAATAGTTTCTCTCTCTTAATCTAATGGCATTTACTAGTAATTTTTCACTGTATAAAATGATGATTTTCATATGTTTAAGAGAAAATAGCCTCATAATAAGGAGGAATATAATTTTATATGTACAATGAAAATTGTACAATATTTATACAACAATCATATCTACCATTAGATTGCATTAATTTATAAATCTATATTACAATTCAACAGTAAATATGATTGTTGATCAAATATTATATAATTTTCATTGTACACATAGTATTAGTACATAACAAGTACTCCTAGTATTTATATTGACCTTGCTGTCATGAATATGTAAAGTTTGTGTGTTACGTTAATTCATTTAATTAGTCATAAAAAATGCCAGTTTATGTTAAAAATTGGCTTAGCTAAGCGCATGCATGCACTTTAATTTAGAGTTTAGTGAATCTGTATGATCAATACATACACGTGTCCCTGTTATGTTCAATCTATTTAAAATTAATTATGGTTTAGGAAAAACATGACTCTAACACGCATGCATATAGGGCTAAACCCTAAACCAGTGGCGGAAATCGGAATTTCCATGAAATCTTTTGAAATATGTATAGATAGAGTATACTCCTATATGCACGCATATGCAAAAAAAATAACATCAAATCGATCAGCACCTTGAAATTTAAAACTAATGACCAACAATTTTATGGTTTAAGTGGTTGAGTTTTTTTTTTATTATTATTATTATTTAAAGTGTTCATTTTTTGGTTTTTCCTACACCGTTTTATATATTAATAACCACTTTATAGTATATATATGTCTGTTTTATTTCTCTCTTTTAAAGTCAATCATATGTAATTATTATAAAATAATAATAATAACAATAGTCTTTAAATGGATAAAATAGAAATCAATTATTACCACTTCATTGAAATCTTAAAGATTTGAATAATAAAATATATTTAAGTCATCATGTTTAATTTCTTGCATCATCCAATATATTTCTATTCATGATAATACAATATAAATACGTCTAACGAGTATTTAATGTGAGCTATACATGCATGAAATGTGTGCTATATGTATAACACACACATATATATAACACAAATTCCATGTTATATATATAGCACACACACGTTGGATACTCGTTGGACGTATTTATGTTGTAGTACTAATATTATTGATATTTCTATAAGGATTCAATGAGAATAATTAATTAGGGTATAATCCTAATAAGTGCAGAAGTCTTTCCTATATGTGTGTAAATAACCTACACATAGAAATGAGGAGATGGGGGTAACTTTCAAAAACAGACAATATGAGTTACCAAATTGAAAACCTGAAACTTTATTATATTATATTACATATGACTCTCATATCATCAATATCAATATATATATATAATTTCATCAGGAAGATTCAATCATTCTTTATATATTATTAAAATACGTAAAGTTTTACAATTAAGCTTATCATTCATTGATTAATTGCCGTCTAGTTCAAGTCATCATTTATCCATTGAATTAATATATCCAAATCAAGCATCACTCTAGAACATCCTTATTGGAACATACTGAGGACTATAATCGGTATCGGATCAGAGAGAATTAAAAAGAAATTGTGTTAATAATTAATTTATAATAATTTGGAGCTATACGTGTTAGCAATAATATATAGAGAATGAAAGCTGATCAAGATTCTCCTTCAATTGGATGAGAGATTGCTCGTGTACATACACCCACTAAGTGCTACCTTATATATATAGGGATTAGAGAGAGAGCTAAGGTAGCAAGAAAATATAACTCGTACAATATAATAATCACAATCTAACAGAAATTAGAGCTAATTAATTAAGATGACATACAAAAATCAGCTACAACATATATAACAAGCTAAATCTCCCCCCTACATATCCATCATCTAATCTATATTTAGATCATAGAGAGATTCCCATGATCATAGACATTAAATATTTATTTTTTCTAAATATTTAAGTTGTGTGCTGAATCATGTGAACTATTTCATATCAAATATACAATATATATAGTACTGAACTTCACTTAAATTTGATAAAATTTGAATCATCTTCTATTTTTTTAAAAAAAGTTTGCTCTTGAGGTCACTTATTTTTATAAAAGTATTACACTAATCTCTTCTAAAAATTACATTTATCTATTCTAAAAATTATTACTAATGCTATGTGTACAATGAAAATTGTACAATAATCATATCCACACTTAGATTTAATATGAATTTATAAACTAATATAATCCAACGGTGAATATGATTATTGTACAAGTATTGTACAATTTTAATTGTACACGTAACATTTCTAAAAAAATCATATGATCTCTCCTAAACACTTCATATATAAGGAAAACCAATGTTATTTGAAAAAAAATAAGAAATTGTTTCAAGCTAAATTTCACTCAGTCGTTAGCATAATGATAATAATACGACTAACAACGTAACGTTATATGAAATATGGTTTGAATTCGTATTTCCTTGTATTTGTTCATTTACTTGTAATAATTACGAAGTACCGGTTCTATCTAAACTAATTAATAATGATATATATATATAGAGCATGTAGTTGGAGATAGTTGAGGATATTTGCAAGCAAATGAATTAAAACGACATCAGAGAATGACAGATGAAGTGTTGCACTAGGTAATTACAAAGTTGAAAGTGATGTTGCTTATATATATATTGATTAGTTTAAGGAAACCATTACACTACCTCTCATATATATTGATGACACTTACTAATTATTGTCGTGACTGAATAACATTTCTATATATCTTGCAGCCTTTTTTTTTGGTTTTGGAACATATTTAATTTCCCATAATACAATGACCTAATTACGTTCCTTTGACCACTCATTTTTTGAACGCACTTAAGTATTATTTATAAACAATATAATTTACATATACTCAATAATCAGGGGTGAAGCTTAGGGTTTAGGGGACGGTGGCCCCTCCCAAAATTTTTAATTTTATTATTAGTGCAATAAAAAATTTATATATTTAGTTCTCCTAATTTTTTCTTATATATATTTAATTGAATTTTATTTAATATATAATTCAATTATCACACACATTATATTTGTAAAAAAATTAAAGTGTGTATAAAGATTCAATAATATGATTAAATTTAACAAATAATTTAAATAAAAAATGAATAATTAAAATTAAAATATAAAAAATATCTAGCTCCATTTCTATTGGCCACCCCTAAAAAAAATTCTGACTTCGTCCCTATCAATAATTTAACTACATATATATAGTTTAATTTCCAGCCACAAATTAAATCATGGTTAAGTATAGGTGAATTATTGAGTAAATTGTTGGTTAAAGAAAGTGATAGTATGTATATGTTGAGGAGTTATATATATGTAATAAGATTATTATTTACAAGTGGTATTATTTTAATGGTGTGTCAATAAATGAGTGAGGTTTAAAAAATAACACAAATGCTTGAGGCACAATAAAAAATCAGTCAAAACAGCTAACAAAACACATTTAACACTTTATGACCCAAATAACACTTTTAATTATGAGTATATTTTTAATGGGCTAGGTAATTGTGACCCAAATTCCTATTTATTAGCTGATTTGACTGGTTTTTTGTTGTGCCCCTTACAATACTAAAAAACAATTGCATACATTAGCAATAAATTGAAATTCATAATAATAAGTAATAATAATGATAATTTGTTATAGTTAATTAGTAAATGACTAGTTTGCCCACACAAAAGGATAATTGAATTGAAGTGTTTGGTAAACATTCCGTTATATTTAATGAGGGGAAAATAAAATGATGCAATTGACTGTTGGCCTAACTTTAATTTAACCCGGCCGAGTTGTACGCATAAAATTGTTTAACTTGTTCAAAAAGTGAGAAATATATATATATATACACGAGAAATACTTCGAACATAGCAAAAATTTAGTTAAAACATACAGTCAATATATTATGCTAAATATTTATAATATAAAATGCAGACGTATATCACATGCAATACACAACATATATATTATATGATGCAACATCATATTTTTTTAACATATGATATATATTTTATACATCATATGATATATGACGTGCACAATATATAATATTTATTAATATTCATTATGCAATTTATATCATATATATTATGCACAACTTGTAAACTATTTTGACTAATTTTTTATTATAATTATAACAATACTATATATATATATATATATATATATATATATATATATATATATATATATATATATATATTCACCCACTCAGACTCACTCACCCATCCATATTGGTGGTAAGTGTCATTGCTACCTCAGCCGTTTTCTTCATTTGTTAACAAAATCTCTACTTGAAAACTCTAACCCAACATAACAACTTCTCATACATTCATTCCTTGCTTATTTTCTAGTCTTCATCAATATATTATATATTATTCCACAAACCATAAATCAATTATAAGGAATACAAAAATTTATTTATATAATAAATAATTTTATCCGGTAAAAAGATTAGGCGATAGGAGGAGATGAACATCTAAACTGTAATTAATCTAGAGTGATAAACAATACGACCTAATCTTTTTAGGACTCAAACCCTTGACATCAAGGTCATTAATTAAAGTTTGCCTCGATTAATAATTCAACCTACTTATGTTAAACTAGCTAGTATCATCATAGATCATGTGATATATATATAAATGATAACCGTCTTGTCTGTGCATTTTTAATTTTATCTATCTAAGAAAAATAGTTACAACAAATGATGCAATGAAAAACAAAATTATGTCCAAAAATATAACATATAAAAGTGGATGGATATAACACATAATTTATTTTAAGAATAACATTATCCTCCCATTAGTTAAAGAAAAAGAATAATATTATCCTTTATATTTATATGAATTTTTTATGGCCATATGTATATGAGCTAACTTTTGGTTTAATGAAGTTTAAAGCAACATACATATATATGTCCCTTTTAATTTGTTTCCCTTTCCGCCTTCGTTATTGAACTGTATAAAGTAATTGATTAGATTCCACACATAGCTAATGGTGTCATTGTCTTCTATATATAAATCAACTTTATTTATTAGCAACATATATATATACATATATATTAGGTGCCATTCCACTGCACTTGTCTGAATTAAATATATAGTTGGCACTACTTGTCATATATTTATCATATAGACCAATCCCATTTTATACATATATTATTTTAGATGTTTAATTAATTAATTAATGGAATAATAATATTATTATATAGTGGAGAGGGATATGATGATGATGGAGTCTTTTCAGTTAAGCTAGCTAGCATGTATTACACGTGGTAGAAGCAAAGCACATACATAATATATGAGTCAGAGATTGACATGAATATTAATTAATTAGTTTCTTCTAACTTTCATATATACATCCATAGTGCATCATTGACTGTTCACCAATTTTACCTACCTTTTTTCAAAAAAAAAAAATCTTTCTTACGAATATATTAATTGGAAATTTGACTGCTATATACCTGGGACTAGGTTTTTTTGGTAGTACCAGAATAACTTCAAATTCTCATGTACTTTGCATATATGTGCTTTTTGCAAAAAATAAAAAATAGACAAGTTTTGTGGGAATTTTCAGTTGTGTTAGTCTCTCCTAACAAGGAAGAGAACTTATCAACCAACATATAACTACCAAAATACAAAGGATATATATAGCGAATTTCTCTACCTTATATATGCTTCATATTCCATTCCAACCAATTAACAAATGCCAAAATCTGGTCAAAGTGTATATATATGGTTGAGTTGCGAAGCTTCAAATGAAAGATTCATTCCATGCAAGTTGATCAACTAAGTACTTTTTAATGACCCTTTTAGTTAATTGTTAATTAGGAGAGAATAACTTCAAGGACTTCAACTATATATATATAGTAGATCAGGAAGGCCTAATTTGGCATGACCAACAATAAGATCCAGAGTTCTAAATGATTAATAAAAGACAGTTTGGAGAGTACAAATAAAGTTCCTATAGCTATTTGATATATAAGAGTATCAAGAGGATAAATATATGCAATTTTAGTTATTTTCAGGATTTAAATTGATTATTGTCTTTAGATAATACCATTGTGTCGTCGAGATTTGCCTTTTAACAATTCCCTAGAAGTTAATTTGATAAAAATTATATATATGTCGCTATATAAATAAACAAACACTGAGCTTGAAGAAATTATTAGTTCTAATAATTAGTAGTTTTGAATAATTATTTAAGAGAGTAATTATTTAGAGTTTGGTACTTGCTAAGTTTAATTTCCTTTTCGCATGCTTAGCTTAGCTTGTTTGAGATGTTCTGATTTGATGCAGTCACCTATATTAGCTAGGAAGAAAGGTTTATTTCTTTTTTAGTAAGTTATATATTTCTCCACCTATATATATCAACTGTACAAACTGCTCAAAACCAACTTTCCTTTTTATTTTTCAAATGTATCCAAGGAATCATCACTGTATGTTTGATCACGACCTCCACTACAAAAATGGTGCACCATCCTATGTTTACACTGAATTACTAAAATACCCTTGGTTGGCGATTTCCTACTTCCCACATCCTAAAATATATTCCATTTTTGGAATTATTTATATTGGAAAATGAGATGTGTCCGACTGTCCGTTCAAGTTGGATGTATATATTCAAAAAATTAAAAAATTGATAAAAAAGAATAAATTAAAATGAGGAGTGTCCTTTGTGAAAAATGATTATTTGTTCTAATTATGGCTTAAGTAGAAGCAGACAACTAGGAGACCAACTTGGAAGTGCTAAGAACTATGGTGGGGTTTGGGGTGACATCATGAAGCTGAAATCGGCTAATGAGGACATGGTCAAGCTAGTTGAAGAAGGGATCCAATTTGAGCTTGGTGATGGGACTTCAACTTTATTCTGGGAAGATTTGTGGGTGGGAAGACAGCCATTAAAAGCTACTTTCAATCGGCTGTATAGAATTTCGGAGTTTCAAAATAAGACAATATCTGAATGTGGTTTTTGGGATGAAATTGCTTGGGTGTAGGACTTCCAATGGTGTAGGGAACTGAGAGAAAGAGATAGGCTATCTGTGCTGGAGCTGTATGAATTGTTGAGCACTAAAGCTATGGTCAGAGAAAGGTTGGACACTGTGCTTTGGAAGTTTGATAAGTCTCGAGTTTATTCTGTAAAATCTATCATCTAATTGGCATGTGCTGTGGGGTATATGGAGGTGGAGAGGACTGCTAGAAGTATTAATAAATCCATTTGGAGAGGTTTAGTGCCCCCAAGGGTGGAGCTTCTATCTTGGTTTGTTCTCGTTGAGAAGTTAAACACTAGGAAAAGACTGTGTAGGATTGGTATGTTGGAGGTTGGGCAGGAAGACTGTCCATTGTGTCTGGACGTGCCGGAATCAGTTGGACACTTGTTCTTCCATTGTAGTTTTGCTTACTCGATCTGGAATGGGGTGTTGGAAGGATGGGAAGTATCTTGGAGTTGGCCATTGAAGCCGAGGGACTGCTTTGAGTCATGGCTTAGATGTCCTCTACAGAAATCAATGAAACCTGTATGGATGAAGGTGTTTTTCGCTGTAGTCTGGGTGATATGGAGGGTTAGGAATGGACTGGTTTTTGAGGGCAAGGTGTCCTCCATTCGGGAGGCAAGGGAGAGTGTGTTGTCATGGGTGGATAGGTGGGAGCGGGATGCGCAGACTAAGAGGAAAATGGTGACTGATGTGCTGATTTAGGTGAAGGTGGCAAATTGGGCATACAGGGAGGAGTTCTTAGGGGGTGCATGTGAATGTGCAAATTGAAGTGTGGGGTCGGATGCCACAAATTAAAGATGTTGCTCTTCCTATGCATGGGTTCATGCCTTATGTCCACCATGGAGTGGTTGAAGTCATTGGTGTTGTATGGTTTGGAATACCGACATGAGATCACAATGAGTTCATGAGTCATGTGTTTGTTTTTATACTGGGTGGTGGGTGATGCATGTTTCTTGTATGTTTTTGGGGTTTCATACTATTTTGTATAGTTCATCATGTGTGTTTGAGCTCCACTGTTTTAGTACACCCTGGTACTCTTTTTCCTCAATATGTTAGTTTTTATTAGGCTATGAGGTTTTTTAATGAGGCTAGGGGTTCTGAAACTTGGGTGCCCAAACTTCATTGTGTTTATGCAAACTAGTGTTGAGCCTTGGGGTGCGATAGATGATGATAGAAATACGCAGGTAGGGGATGGTGGTGGAATCTTTGCTGTGAATTGAGGATTATGTGGTAATGTTGTTGTTATGGTGATGATGGAGTCTTGACGTGCATTAATGGTTATGTATTGTTGGTGTTATTTGATTGATGATTATCTGGTAGTGTTGTTGTTATGGTGATGATGGAGTCTTGACGTGTATAGATAGTTATGTATGGTTGGTGTATTTGATTGATAGAATGCATTTTGGTATGAGTTATTATCCATTACGGAGGCTCATACTGTAATTATCGAAAAAAAAAAATAAATTGAAAGAAAAAGTAAGTAATAAAAGTAATTGAATCCACTTAATTTATAAATAAAATATTTAAATATTTTGATGGACACATAACATTATTAATTTATATTACCATGATCTAGCAATGTTATGGCCATATATCTTTTCCACAACATATATAGGGCTTAGGACTATATGTCGGAATTGGTAGTGATGAATAGAATTGGAAGCAACACAACTTTGAGTACAACTCACTTATAATTAAGCTTAAGGGTATATTAGGTACAAGATAGAGATGTAAGTGTACTTTAATTTGTAGGGGAGGTTTTACATTTAGTAGGTCTCTGTTGATCTTGATGGAATATAACACCTTTAATATTCTCTCATTAGAGACGACTAGATACCTACAATTTTAGCCTCAAACTAAGATTATTTGTTTGTTAATTTGTTTTGGTACTGAAATGAAAGATATTGTTTCAACTTTTTGCATCTAATCATGAAAATAAATTTTGGTACATTGAAGTTATGGCAAATTATCCAACAAAAAGTAGCATGAAAGTACCTCAATAGAGTGAGCAACTATAAACATCAACAATTTATATATATATATATATATAAATTTCTTAAAAAATATTCGAGATCCGATTCCACACTAGTTCTTTCTCCTAGATTAAGTATTATTACAGTTCTCAAGAAATTATTTTCAAAGAACTACTCTATAAAATTCTTAAAAACACGGAAAACATCCCAATTTTTTTTTAATTTAACAAACAAAAAAAATTTACTCATATTTTTAAAGAAAAAGCACCACTTAGTATATATCAACAAGTATATATCCTTTCCATTGAATATTATATTGTAATTAAAGATTTGCAATAGGTAAAGAGAAAAAATTTCATGTGTTGTAAAAGTAGTGGAAGTTGTATGTCAATAGCATGTTTAGATCATAAATTCAATAATATGAACATATCTTTAGGCTTAAGTGTTGAATGATGCAATGATCTCCGAAGTCTAGGCCTAGGATGATTGCATTTGCAATTAACATTTTGTCACATATATATGAATAATTGGACTCATGAAAGAGCTCTTTCCTTTGTAACAACTCCATCTAGATATAGATAGATTTCTAAAAAAGAATAATCTCTATCTATCTACAATAATCTTCCACATCACTCAATGATTACTAATTGACCATAATTAATTAATTAATTCATTAATAATAATGTATAGTGATTCAGTCACTACTAGTATTATGATTCCACTAACCCTCCAAACATGATTTTCCAAGTTAGGAACTTGGAATTGAGCTCTCTATGCCGCGTTGGACTCCACAACAAAAGAAAGAATTATTGAATCTAAGAGCGCAAATGATGGAGGAATTTATTAACTAACTGCCGTTTCATTTGGGAATGAAAATCATCTTATGTTTTTAATTTATATTATTTTTTCTTATCATATAATTAACTTTTGTTACATGAAAGATGAATATTTAATCAAAGAATTTAATTTTCATCCAATATATTATCTTTTTATACAGATATCCAATCACGTGCTATTACGTCAATTATGATTGTGTTTTCTCTCTCTCACTACTTAAAAAGTCATACAAACAGAACATTTTAATTGGACGACAGTGTAAACTGTAAAATACTTTTATACTGTCAGTGTATCAAAATTAAACTCTTAATCAAATTTAAAATAATTATTAAATACATATTATTTATTTTTCATGTGGTAAATAATAATTGATAAGATAAGAAAAATGATAACATGATTTGAGGGCACATAATTTTCCTTTTTCATTCAAGATTTTATATGTGGCAGTCAAAAATTTAATTATGCTAAATACAAAAGAGCGTACGAGCAATATATGTGGCATCTTTTATGTGAGAATTTTTCTTAATTCCTGTCATATTCAGGCCTAAACATAGAACAGAATTCATCACTTTATCTTTGACTAACAGATAATGCAGTTTAATGACCCTACTTAATTTGTTATGGGTTTAGAAATTTTATCCAATAAAAATGCTTTTACCTTTTGCTTTACTATCCTCAAATGACAACAAATTATTAAAGATCATATTAATGTGAAAGTTATGTCAATAATAGTGTTCTAACTAATAATTATTTAAGGGGTTTACCCGGTACTCCATTATTAGAGGAAAGTCCGTTATATATTGTGGTATAGAAAAGTTACAATTATATAAGATGTCAAAACTTTTACTAGATAATCATAATGATGAATAGAATAATTAAGATACTTCTTAGTTACATTATTCTCCGTTCACACTATTAAGGGTACATGTGATTTAGATCTTAATAGGATTGTTTTTAAATAACTAATTTCAAATGAATCTATTTATATTTTGACATTGATCTTAAAAAAATGAGTTTAGAAAAAAACATCATTTAAAAAAGAAGTTGATATTTGAATGAGGTTCTATCACAGCCAAATTCCTCTCCAGACAAAGTGAAATAAACAACCTTCACTTTTGCAACCCACTTTTGATGTATTGGAGAAACAAAGTGAAGTCTCATTATTTAAGACCTCAAAAATTGAAGAAACCCTAGGCTAAAGATATGACACAAATACAAGATATATAGTAAGCGAGTTACTTAGCTTGTATCACAGACCAATTTTTGATAATGTTATATTTATACGTATAATATTTTCACGATTCAAACATTCAACTAACAAAATATGTAAATTATGCATACTTTATTACTTAAAAAAAATCATGGCCAAAAGACATTTGGAAGAAGTACTTATCGAGAATTGAACTCAAGTCCTTATAGGATATAAATCACTTCCATGGAATTTCATGATTACATACATTATGCTCCATCTATCCTTGCTTTTGTTTTTTCTGATTCTAGGATGAGGGAGTTCGTGAAAAATTGATTATGTCAAATGTTTGGTGTGAGGGTCATAATAACTCAGTGAACAAAATTATCAATTTTTATTCACTCTAATTTTGGAGTCACTGTGTATTGGAAGGAAGTCACTGCATGTTGGAAGGGAGACACAAATATATGAGAGTGTGTTCGGAGTCAATTTTTGAAGTCATCGTGACTCTGACTCCTGAGGAAACATTAAATCGTTCCATATCGAATCGGGAATTTTGGATATTTTTTAATGCATATCTGAGTAACCCGTGGATCATACCAATCCAATTACTTTTTTTCGATTTTAATCCAAATAAAAATGTTAGTGAAAATAAAAATATCACTGGAAGGAAAAAAATAAAAGATATTTTTAATAACAATGACTTTATGACTCCCTTGATTCTGACTTCAGAATTACTGAAAATAAACCCTACCTAAATAATTTATTATAATTTAATTCTCCAGCACACATTTTCCGTGGATCTATTTGGGCCAGATACACTTTCATTTGGTTTTAACATGGGCCTTATTATCTTACCTTAAAGCCCGCAAGTGAAGCCCACAACAATATTCTCCTGCTCTATTCTCTATCACTATTACTCTATTTACCAGCTTAGATTATTCTTCTTTCCGACCAAACGGCAAAAAAAGGAAAATAAAAAAAATCAAAATCAAAATTCTTCTTCTTCTTCCTTCTTTGTCCAATTCGTAAGTTCCTTTTCCCTTCTTCTTTTCCATCAATTCTTTCTTTCTTTTTCTACATCTATTTTGTTTCATCTATCACTGTACGTAACTCGGATGAATGATGGATCTATGAACCCACTTTTTGAATTCTATTCTAGGTTTTCTCAATTTTTGGTTTCTGTCATTATCTATTTGCTAGAGTAACCATTGAACGTATTCATCTTTCTATTATTTTCCCATTTGACGGTGTATATATATGAACCTTCATTTTTTGGCTTGCATGTTTTGTTTGTTGTTGTTGTTAGCTTAGAGCTACTAAAATTTGAAATAGAGTAGAATTTAGGGTCTAATTTTGATTCAATGACAATGTCGAAAAAAATCTTACCCTGGAATCCGATCTTTTTTTTTAATTTGCATGATTTTCGAGTAATAGGGATGGAAATCAACCATATTTGCTAATGTTGCAATACTTGATTAGATAGCAATGTAAAACTTTCTCTGAATCAAATCTATGAAATTAGCTGTCTGATGCAACCCTCCTTTCTATAAAAAATAATTTGGGTGTGGGATTTAAAGACTGGCAACAAAACATGATATTAACAGACTTAAATGGATTCATTTCTCTAAAGGGTTTGTTAAAAATATTGATTTTTGGTATAAAGTAGAAACCATTCACGATTTTTAATCCATGTAGCCAGCCTTACTTAGCATGATAAGGTTTGTTTGTTACAATGTTACTCTTATAATTTATCTAGCTTGTCAACCTTAGGATAGTTGCAGAATTCCCTCTATCAAATAGATTGGCATGTCAGTATTATGAACCTGGTACATTGTTATTCTGTTTGTATTGCACTACATTTCAGAATATTTTTTGATTATCTTAGCAGAAACAAGCTCTAGTTTTTGTTTGCTTGAGAGTTGAGATTTAAAAGCTCACTTGTTTTGATCCACCCCTATCCATATTTTTGCAGATGTCCTACTTGAAGCTTTTTCTTGGTGACAGAATACAATGTTGAGTACTAACTTTACATTACTCGGCATCTTTTTCAGGTCCGACTTGTACCCTCAGATAGTTTCATCAGCCAAGTCTTTCTGTGGGATAGCAAATTACATTAGAACTAACCACGCTGCAGAACAGCAGAAGCTTATTTGCTTTATTTGGCAAAAAATGACAGAAATCCTTAGCTACACTGCTTCCAGACAGTTATCTCAGATGTTCATTGCACTGTTTTTCTTTCACAGTTCTGAATATGTTTTAGCAGTTGCCATTCATGGAAGATCGAGTGTGACTCTGAACTCCCTTTTGATTAGCACACAGTATATTTTGGCAATGATATTTTCGTTTCTGGAATACATTATTGAGATCACGTTATTTCCGGAGCTGAAGGAACATTGGGTGATCAGTGATTTGGGCCTAGCAGTGGTCGTGATTGGGGAAATTATAAGGAAGACAGCGATCCTAACAGCAGGGAAAGCTTTTACTCATCTAATAAGGATTTATCCTGAGGAGAATCACCAGCTGGTTACAGATGGTATATATGGATTCATGCGTCATCCGGGGTACTGTGGTTTCTTCGTTTGGTCTGTTGGCACTCAGTTAATGCTATGCAATCCAGTATCAGTTGTTATATTCGCAGTTGTTGTTTGGCACTTTTTTGCCAGGCGAATACCTTATGAAGAATTCTTTTTGAGACAGTTTTTTGGATCTCAGTATGTGGAATATGCCCAAAGAGTGGTGTCTGGGGTGCCATTTGTGAAATGATGAAGACTAGCCAATTTGGTGAGCTCAACTATATCCCTGTCGCATTGACCAACAGATTTCATGGTCTGGAGTCTGGACCAGGTATTCATGGGCACCTAGGAAGCCCCTAGAGATTTTGCTATTGACCACATTTTTGGGATGCTTCTGCTTAGGAATGTTCAAACCAATAAAATGTATCTTAGCTAACATTCAACTATGGTCCTGTTTGTGATTGTGTATACAAGTATATGCTGCTGTGCGCAATGTATCTGGCTTCAATCTGAGCACTCTTGTAACCTTTCACCACTAACTGCAAGTGCTATAAACTAGAGAAACAATTAAGTATGAAAATGTGTATCTCTATTTATTTGCTTATGAATTTTTGCTAGTTGAAATGGATGATTTCAACCGTCATGAATCGAACTCAGAACTATCGAACTCAGAACTCATTATAATTTAACGTGGAAAGTTTCAAAATATTCTCACTAAATATTTCAAGTATGCTAATGCAAACGCTAGCAACTTACTGCACATTGCTTAAACGGCATTTTATAGGAAATAGGTAAATGAAGGAGAAATTATTTTATCGTCAAGGTTGAAAACCATGGTTGATATTTCATAATTACTTACTTCAAGTGACACATTTTCTGTAGTATGCACTAAAAAATTTTCAAAATAAAAAATATAGTGCCTCAACTAGACTAAGATATGCCTACTATACAACAATTCTCACTGGTTAACAAGGAAATTAAGCTATATAGTACAATAACAACTGTAATATCCCGATCCTCTCTCTCAGTATGAAAAGGCTGCATTACCAGATTTCCAGCTCCATTCATTGCCCTATCTATATATTGGATAAAAGAATAGTGAAGCCCTTGACGTCTAAAATGCTTATGGTTAGAGGATTACAGACCAACAGAAACTATCCTCAGGTTACAATGCTGACAATTCAACTTCCTGTGAGCAAGGACGGTATGCAACAAATGTACTGTCAATTGAGAAGGAACCCGTATTAAAACAAGTGATTCCTGTGTACTTGAATGCCTTCTGCTGACTTCTGTCTCCCAAGACGATCTGCATCAACGGATCACGGCAACGAAACCAGCATCAGAATATTGATTCAGGGATGAGATGTGAACTATAATAAATGAGTCATCTGTGTAAGGAACTGTACTTGCACCGAGCATGGTTAGCTCAAAATATTTTAGAGTCATGAGATGTGAAATAAAAAATGGATTAAAAAGCAAATTTACCAGACATTGTTATATGTTATCATTTCTTCTAGTTTGTGACATAGTGGAGTGCATTAGCAGGGCCCTCTTGAACAAACTTTGTCCAGGAGAAAATTAGCACAAATTCATGTCTTACAAATCCTATTACAAGTTATTATCATATCAATTTGGGTACTAAGAATGTTACTTTTATTTTCTTCACAAAGATCAAGTCACATGATTTCCTGAAGTTTGAAAATGCAGTGACTCAGGTTAACAGAATTTTCCCACTGTATTCTAACAAACTGATTTATTAACTTCCTTAAAGAAGAGAAAAGAAATACGAAAATGAAAATTAAAGATTCAGCCGTTCAAGCATAGCATGTCAATGTAATTAGCCACCCTTTATTTGAGATACTTTTCCTAAAAAAGTGGAGAAAACTCATGCTTCAACAATGCAATAGTAAGTGCAAAGGAGTTTTATATTTGTGAATATTGTTCAAATAACCTCATCGAAGGAATAATAATAAATATAATGGAGTAGTGGTAGTAATAATGATGATTCAAATATGAGCAGTACCGTGTGTGGAGTTGGATAAAGATAAAGGCAGTGGTCATAGTTCCAGATGATTGGTTGTACAGTTAGAGGGAGTGGACAGAGATGACTCTGATGGGTTATGGTAGCAACAAGCTGTAATTCAAACAATTTCCATGAGAATTCAGATTGTTAAAACAAAATTGATAAGTAATAATGCAAAAGCCACAAAAGAAAAGGGAAACTACATGCTGAAACGGATCATTAGTTTCTTCCATAGAAGGTGGCATTAAACAAGATCGACGCATTCTATACAGCATATCCTGCCGGAAAAATACAATTTCTTGAGTATAGAACTTGATCCTGCAGCCAAACAAGTATAATGTTGAAAGAACAATCAGAAACACATAAGCTGCCATAACAACTAGAAGAGAAAGCCCACAAATACATGGTTGAAGATGCTCAATGCAATCATACTTGCATCTAACATACCTGCATGGGTTACTTGCAAATATAGCATTGGGTACATGCTTTTGGAGCTCCTCTGTCAAATATTTTGGTAGAGCACACCTAGGAAGAACCGTTGAAGGACCTGGAAAAAAATGCAGATAGTTAAATGACTTAAATCATAAATGTCAAAGAAAATAGGAATTGACAATTGTAAGAACTTATCACGAAATCAAGTACCTGCATCATCAGGACCTGGAATAAACAGAAATCGACTGTGCTCTTTTAGCCGAGGATGGGCAGCAATCATCTGCCCTAGCTTTCCAAACTGCAACCTGCATATTGACATTTTGTAATTATGTTATCCATTTTAAAGCAATAAACCATGACAATGTTGTTTTGTTAAACTAACTAATGTAAAGTAGTGATGTGATTCAGATAGCGTCAGAGCTTTCCTAGTTTCAAACTTTTAGTTATCACTGTCCATAAGTAAAGTAAAAATCTCTTACACAAACTCACCTAAGGCTTGAATAAGAATGGAAGGAAAGGTTACATGGATGAGAAGAGAAGTTTCCCATGAAAACAAATAAGGAAGGAACCACTTCCACACCCTCATAACCGTTCAGTACAATCTCTAGCTTTCCCAGAGCCTTCTCTACGGAGAAACAGAATCAAGATTATAACAAGGTACCTTTCAAATTGAAGAAGCTATATGAAGAGAAGAAATGTAAAAACAAATTGACATTTCAATTACCTCTTCGCTGTCTAGCCAAATATCTGACAGAATAACAAACATGTCATTGACTGCTTCTTTCTCCAAATCAGCCAGTCTGATCTATAGTAATGGTAAAGGAAAAATAAATCGAATTGGAGACTGATCCTAGGAAAACTTCAGTTTTGTAAATAAACATGCGACTAAATAAAAGAAGGGGGATAGTAAGGATACAGTTTCTTCTCTTGTTAAGGTGCCACCACCAAAAAAGTCATGGCCTGCAAATTGTTTAAGTGACTTATCCCTATCTTCTAATGGGGGAAACCCACATGTTAAAACCTGCAAATAAAGATGTATCAATTATCCAGCCATCCCAAAGTAGAATGATGCAAGTAACAAAAAAAAAAGGGACTAAAGAGCAAGGTAAAAACTTCAAAGCAGGCGACAGGTAAAGTCAATGTTTTCTTATGCATGATTTCTTCATAATTTTAAACCTCTACAACTACCTTTTCAAGAAGGAAAATAAAAGATTTCTCATATGATTTAATATACAAGTACCAATTAGCAACAGTCCCCAGTAGTTATTACAGAAAAAAAAAATCAACAGCCTTTCTGAATTAAAGTCGTAAAGCATATATAAAATAACACTTTTATTGGGTTTACAAGGAAAAGCATATGATAACAGATGTACAGAATGGCATGCTAACAAGAACCTGAAAAATACCCTCCACTAGCATCTCGCCTTCAGCCACAACTATGGTGTTCTCTGAAAAGAATCCTGTGGTTATCTTGTATTGCTTGTCAAAGAAACTGATGGCATTACAAACATGCTAATAAGAAATTGAGTGCTTGTACGAGTTATAGCATATATCAAACTAACAAGGCATGACCTATACTCATTTGGATTTACACAACACAACTGACATTTTCATGTTAGTAGTTACTGAAAGGTGCATCTAGAGACAGCAATATGAGTTGGAGTGTTAATAAATTGGAATTTGTAAACCTCATGGACAAGTTATGTCTATAGTCAAACAAACTCATCATGAAGGAATTGACACCATGTAATTTACAGTCAATGTACAATTTATCCTCATTTTCATTGTCATTTATTTGAATCTAGTTATAAAGCACCAAACCAGTAAAAGAATCTGAAAAATGATTAATAGTAATTACAAATAGATTTCAAAGCATAAAACTAATCCGCATGGAAGAAGCTGAACATGATACAGTGACAAGTTACAAGCAGCCACAGTCAGTCACAGAATTGGTGCATGTCAGATAAAACAGAGATGCCAAAAGTGATAAATATATTCACATTTAAAGAGAGTTTAATTTACTGACGTAAGCCAAATTTGAAAACTCCCTTTCCTATGGTTGTTTTATCCCCAACAAACCTATGTAAAAAACCTTAAATAACATCATTAATATGGAGCTCTTGCAACACCACCAACAAAAACAACAATAACAATAATAATCAATAATTATACAAAAGGATATAGCATTAGATAAATTAATTTCAACTGAAGCGGTAAGATCTTCCAAATAAAAATGTCCATCTTCAAGCTGGGATATTACTCCCATTACCCATTTTCTACCAGTTTGTCCAACCAGGGATTGGATAGGAGATATCTGACAAACACAGCACACATATTACACAATTATCCTCACCAAAAACACCAAAAGGAATGTATAATGAATACACATATCTCATCATTTAGTAAAATCAAACAAACTAATAGATAGACGTTTATAGCATCCAGCAGTACCTCGCAGCTCCCAAAATGGGAAAATTCTGAATCAAAAGCAGGCCTTGAAAAATGCTGGTCACGAGAGAGCCTCTGGGACAACAACAGAAACCTATCCCTGTACAGAGTTGCTTTAGCTGATGCTTCCCCATGAATAGGCAAGCTTCCTGTGTGTCTGGAATTAAAACACAAGCCATATTTCACGCCATATGATAAACAAGTCCAAGTCAAAGCTAACAATCAGCACAGTAACTTCTAATCTCATGCAATTAAAAATGCAAATAATAACTTGGTCTGCTTTAAGGATGAATACTAGCACTAGCCTGCTCGGTAACAGATTGTTTTATGGAAGTATACGTTCTTTCTCAGAAGTTTTCTCAATGAGCTTTTGACAATACAGATATTCACTCAGCTTTTGGTTGCACTGAAATTTTTCAATGTTCATTGAACTTCATATTCTCAATAACAACAAGATAAAACCTACAACGACCTAAGCTAGATAAACGAATTATTGGATTATATCTCCAATACGAATTCCTTGTCCAGTAACTATATGAACAAATGAAGAACAACATGTGGCTTTTTTCATGGAAATTTTTTTCATCATGAATTCCATTTCAGTAACTTCTACTAAAACTTCCAATTTCTTTGTTAGAAAACCAATTAAACATTCTTCATCACCGAAATGCAAACGAAAAAACAAAAACCTACTCGTAGAAAAGCTTCCTGATAGGATCGTATCGATATTTGGGGACCACAAACGCATCGACGACGCGAATGGCGGAAGCACCGGCGGTGGACACGGCATCGAAGCACCCCTCCACCGCTTCGTCTGCTTTCAACAGCCGGACCACAGCACGGTGCACCGTCTCCCTGTCGATTATGGTCGATTTCACTGCCAAATTTTCCAATTAACTTTTCAGAATCACAAAATAGTAATAAAAAAAAAACGAATATAAATCGGAATGGCAGAAATTCTAAATAGAAGAGTGAGAGAGAAATTACGAGATTCAGTTTCGAGGAAATCGAGGAGGAGATCGGTGGCGTCGTCCTGGGTGGGGCCATGGAATCGAGAGACGTAGGAGAGGATCTCGTCGAGGGCGTCGACCTTGAGGTTGTACCCTCTGATCTTGCACTTCTTCTGCACCTTTTTCCTCGTCGTCGAACCACTCATCTCTCTCGCTTTCTCTCTCTACCTCCCTCACTGTCTAAGTCTCACCGTTGAGTGAGTGTTGGTGGAAGCGGGAAAAACCTCTACCACTAATTGATAGAAATGGCGGGAAAAATAATATATGTGAAAACGCAACGACAAAAGGAATGCAAATATTATTACAATTCATAATAATAATAATAATAATAATAATAATAATAATATGATTTAATTTCCGTTCACTAATATTAAACAATTTTTTTTACACAATTATTTAATCATATGCTATCACATAAGTTATAGTTGTGTTTATTCAATCATGTGCTACTGTATCAGTTATAATTGTGTTTTTTCTTCCTTACTACCCAAAAATTATACAGACAGAGTGTTTTGATTCGATAACAATATAAAATATCTTTAGACTCGTTAATACATCAAAATTAAACTCTAATAATAATATATCATGTAAACCCTATTCATTCATATTGGGTCTCTGCTTTGGCGGCTGAAGCCCTATGACAGACTCAAATGAGGGAAGAAAGTGATCCAAAAATATTTTGGACAGAGTAAAATTTTATAAAAAGTTCTGAATATGTATATATATTATGATATTAATTTTGACAATATTAATAGTGTAAATTATGCTTCTATTGATAGAGTTTTCAAGTAAAAAATAATTGAGTTAAACATGCTTTGTTATATGATACATATAAATTAATGTCAGAGAATATGACCTTGACCAGTGTACTTATTTATTTATTTATCGTATTAAGTTTTATATTGATGATCAAGTATCAAATTCAACCTGATTTATTAATCGAATCAGCTCAAACAGGTTAATACATGAAATAACCCAACAAAATAAGGTTAATAAGTGAACTATTAAACGGGATTTGTCGATTTGAGGCAGGTTTTTTTTTTTAATTATTTAAGGTATTTACTACAAACAACAATAACTAATTCCCTTGAAACGAGCTTATTTCAATGTTGTGTCATGTCGCAAGTAAAGACTAATATAGTAATATTATTTAGAAAAACTGAATAGACTAGTCCACTAGTTAACAATTATCATGAATAATACTTGAGTCAAGTTGTGATTTTAAGTTTTTTACTGAAAGAGAGAAAAATACTTCATTAATGGCAATTCTTTGAGGAAGAGTAGGTGCAGTTTGTGGGGGTCTTGCCCGCAACTCTAGTGCTCGCATTCATTTATTCTATAAGTTTGATAACCTCAATATCAAGATAGACAAATAGTATTTTGAATACATAAAATGCTGAAATTTAACACCATGTTGCATGGGAGCTCATTCCATGGCATCATAAAAATGACAACAATGAAAGACAAACTTGTATGACAACCATTTTGCCTTTACTATCAAAGGAACACATAAGGTTGCTTTCATATTTATATGATAAGTCTTGGTGCATCAGTAATGTTGCTTCCTTATAACTTTAGAGTTACAGATTCAAATCCTAAAAAGGTAAAAGTAGTCTCTTTACTGAGTGGAGAAACTGTATGCATCTATCCTCCCTAGACCCCCCCTATGTTGCCTCCACCTAGTTATTGTTGCTGTTATAACATTTCTACACCCAATACAACAACTGCTTTTTTACAGTATTTGATCTCACAACTAAATAATGGTGGACTCAATGTTTGGCAAATAGGATATACTTGGATACTAATTTGAAATCTTTGCTTGGCCAAGGAAAATCTGATTTCAACTAAGGCTACAACATGAGATAGCAAGTTGTAGTATGTTATATAAGCACATCTCTGTGTCATGGTTTATAAAATATAAAGACCATGATACAAGGCAAACACGCCTCTTCCTAATAAAAAGAAAAATGCCACAAGAAAGGAGAAATGCAAACAGGAAAATACAATGTGAACAAAAATGTAGAAGGGAATCTTTATTGAAGTGAAGGACCATTCACTAATAGTGTTACACAGTTAGATACTTTCTAAAGGCCAAAGCATACTATGGCCCCCCAAAATGCTAGATAGAATATCATAAATGGCACTATCTGTGAGTTGAAGTAATTTTAATATTAATGATCAAATAGAAAGTTTATCATCAAGTAAAAGTTCCCACTTCCGCCCATACAGAAAGGCCATAAAAATCATTTACCTCTGAAATTCGAATCACTAGGCTATATCAACAAACCAGCACTGCACAACTAAAATGATATCACAGCTTCCAAAATCTCTTTGGATGAGCTAAAGATGAGAATAAAAAGTATCCAAGTCTTGAAATTATTGGCAGTAGATTGTGTGATGACATTACCAATAGAACGGGTCCAAACATGCAACTAGCTGTGTTCATGAAGTGGTCCAATATGTGGTGCCCAGACAAATTAGAAGGAATTACCTGAAATCTTGAATTTTATAACCACTCAGGCATGCAGGAAACATTTATCAAATCTATCAAGAAAAGAACCCTCCTATGTTTGCCTACTCCAAGTTTTCGTGACAGGAAGCACAAAATCGACCGAGAAATCTCTCCCCATTACTTCCCTCTCAAACTCATGCTCTTACGCTTCTGGCCTAGTGCATAACGTCTTGCCATAGCAGGATTATAGAATTTCCTCATATGATCTGACAGCCGATGAATGGCACGGAGGTCACCGATCACTGAAAGTTGCGTCAAAAAGAAGTCAAACTTTTTATACGGCAACTTTATCCCCCTGTTGATAACTTCTTCCAAAAGAAAACAAGCATCTTCATTTTCATTGCATCCAAATAACCCCTCAATCATCACACAATACGTGTCTATGTCCGGTCTGCAACCAATCTTCTTCATTTCCTGCCAAGTTTCAAACGCCCCATCAGGATCATCCATCTCGAAAAACATTGAAATCAGCATATTATAAGTCTGAACACTAGGAAGGCAATCATATACAAGCATTCTTCTGTAAAGTTTAAGGGCTTCTTCTGACTTCTTATTGTTACAAAGAACCTTGAGGAAACAATTATAAGTAACAATATCAGGTGGGTAACCTTTGTTTCCCATCTCATCCAAGAACTTGTAAGCTTCATCTATCTTTCCACTCAAACACATTCCCTCAATTATATCCTGGTATGTCGAGACATCAGGAAGGCAACCACTGCTAATCATATGCCCCATAAGTTCGAAACACTCCTCCATCCTATCATTTTCGGCAAGAGCCACAATTATAATTGCATAAGTCCTAGCAGTGGGAGAAGTTATGGTTGAACCTTTTGTTCTCATGAACTCAAAAAGATCTAGTGCGTCTTTTATCATGCCTGCTTTGCAGAAGGTATCAAGGGCAGTGTTGTACGTGAAGTTGTCAGGCCTATGACCCAATTCATTCATCTCTTCCATAAGTTTCATAGCCCTAGTCGGGTTCCTAACCCTACACCACCCGAAGACCAATATATTATAAGTATCCGCATTCGGCTTAATCGATTTCCTCACTTTCTTATACAGACCTTCAGCATCCTCAACCAAGCAACACTTGCATAAAGCATCCAAAAGCAAGTTAAACGCGTTTATCTCCGGCTGCGTTTTCACCCTTATCCTCTTCCTCTTCGCGAACTTCTGCACGTGAGTCAGATACTTCTCTGTATACTTCCTCAAAATCGTCAAGAGAACCTCAAATGGAACCGTGTTCTTGTTATGCCTCTTCATATACTCCAACATATCACAGACAATTCGAAACTGTTTAACTTTATACCTAGTACTAGAAAGGATATCCATCATATCATTATAAGCACAAGGCTCGTGAGAATAATTCTCTTGATGGCCAGCCCAAGTGAAGAACCTAAACGCGATTTTTTCGTCATAACGAAGCCTGTGCAGCACCCCAGTGACCAATGGGGTGGACAATGGAACACCCAATTGATCAAGGTCATTCTCCAAATTGCTAAAACCAAGTCTATTATTATCCATTACAGTGTTGTAAACCTTATCAACATAGTGTTCTATACCATTACCTACAACAACATCACTCACGCAAGAACCAAAATTTTGGTTCATAGGGGCAGTTTCTGAACAGTAATGGCGTATCATGGGAACAACATCATATGCAATAATTAAAGAGTTATTGGGAAATGAAGGTTGAACCAAGTGCACACAAGAAGCATGCGATATTGGGTTGTAGCAATAAGTAGAGTATTGAGAAACAGAAATAGTTGGTGATTGAAGTGTGGCTGCAATCTGTGGTAGAGTTTGGTGAGTGAACGGTGAAAAGGTAGGATTTTTAAGAGAGTTTAGGTACCTGTGAAACATACCCATGATTGCTTTGTTTTTTGAAAGTGAAGGCATTGAAGATATATGAAGAAAATGCAGTTTTTGAATTGTGGGTATGTGTGGATTTTATCTGGCTTGCTTAGGAACAGAGGGAAAGAGAGAGAAGGGAAGAGCTTACAGTGATAGATGATGCAGCTTCCTAATTCGGTGTCGTTTTGAAGAGCAAAAGATTTCTTCTTTTTCTTTTGGCTTTGAGGGGTGGTGGTGGTGTTGTGGTACCTCTATATCTAAGCTCTCATCTTCTTCTTCTTCTTTCCCAGCTCCTGCAGTTTTTTTTCTCTTGGTTAGAGATGGTAAATGGTTTTGGGCTGATGAATTGTATTTGTTTTATGGATTATTGGGTTTGGATTTGAACCGAGGGCCTTTATTTTCTTGAGCTGAAAAAGAAAAGAAAAAGGTATATTATTTAAGAATAAAAAAAAATAAAAGAATTAAACTTACATCCAATATAAGTGGAAAAAATAATTATAAAATAATTGAATCATGTGTTGACATGAATTTTTTTTTTAACTTAATAATCCATTACCTCAAAATCCATACATATGTAAATATAATTAGATAAAAGTACAATTTTTTTTAAAAGTAAATTATACTCGTCTCTTGAGATTTAATCATTTAGTTTCACTTTATTTATAAAATTTACTCTAGAAATTCCTAATTTTGAAAAACTATATGTTAACCTTTCCTAAACATTATATAGATCTCCTCTTTATTTAATTAATTATTTAAGCTTAAAGGGGTTTGGTATGTGCACTAAGATGATCTTAGTAACCAAAAGCAAAAGCCACGTCTATGACTATGAGCTCTATGCCAATCCAATCCCCCTTCCGCGATGAATATCCTATGTTCACCTAGCAATAATCTCTATAATATCATATGTTAAGACCTTACAAATTAATATACAAAAAAGAAAGTTCATTTTCCCAAAAGCCATAGTTATTACAATCCTTCATGCATTGACATTCATTACTTATTACTATATAGCACTACACACATTTACTGATTAATTTAACAATCATGTTTGTCGAACAAAGAGAAATACGTCCAACCCAACCAGTATCCAATATGTGCTATACATAATATGTAATGTGTGTCATATATATATAGCATACGTTGAATACTAGTTAGACGTATTTCTATTTTACAACAAACATTACACCGGAAATTAACTCAACATTGCTGACTCCAAAAACACACACACAATTTTTTGTCAAAGCAACTTATAATCACAAATTCACCACCCAAAAAGGCAAAGATCTGATGAACCTAGCATGCTCCAACTCTCTTGCCATCAACAAGCCTCTTCCAATACTTAGCAATCTCAGCTTGAGTCTCTAATGCACTCTTCTTAACCTTATTACTACTTTCACTTGTTGTCTCACTTGCAACAGCTGTCACATGTGCAGCTTTTGATGATAGAGGACTTGGAAGTGTGTCCAACAGCTTCACTACTTTCTCTATGTCACAAACAAGCCTCTCTGCCAAGCTACGGCTGAAGTCCTCCCGGATCACCACACGGAGCACCGCGATATGCTGCGCATCCGCAGGCATCGTGTAGGCCGGAACTATCCACCCGTATTTCCTCAGATGATCCGATACCTCAAAAACCGTGTGCTGGCTGCTGTCTTTCAACGAGAAGGCGACAAGCGGCACACCGATGTCCTTGGACAGAATGTTGAACCTGCCTGTTTTCTCAATTCCTTCCTTCAGAATTATTGCATTGTTCTTGCAGTTTTCCATGATGTTTTTGTAACCCTTGTGTTTCCAAGGAGCAAGAAAAATTTACAAATGTATAAGAATGACAGATATTACAAAAAAGTGGGAGTGAAGTAACAATTGAAGTGTAAGAACATTTGTAATATATACACAATGAAGCAAATATGTGTACAGTTCTATCTAGGATGTTGCTGATGCAATTCATCATGTAGTTGTTATATCTAAGTTTTGTAATAAACCAAAGGCATGCTTATAATTAAGAGTCAGAGTCAAAATGATAATGTAATTACCTCAAAGCCAAGGCGTATAAATTGGTAATATTGAGCAATAATTTGACTAGATCCTGCCAAAAGAAAATTGTAAGGACAAACAAAAGCAGGAAGTTTTATCAGAACATTTGGACAAACAAAATACTTTGATTTGCAAGAACATCATCTATATATATAAGTCAAGGCATTTGCATAGACCTATACAAAGACAGCTTAACACACTCTAATCTGAGAGAGCTTTGTTTCTGCTCACTTCAAAATGTTTTGATGGATTCTAGACAGAGGAAGACAGGGAAAAAGCTGAACACTTTGACAGGAAGATACACTAGCAATACCTAAGCATATGCTACAAATAAAAGGATATTAGTTAGCAAAAGTAAAATCATAGGCAATATGTTTTCAATCATACATTACCTTTGGAGAAATTGAGGGTGAAAGTGGGCTGATCCGATCCAAGATAATTGATGTGAAAAACGAGTTCTTCAGGCAAGTCATCTTTACTCCTCCAGACAACCCAACCAACACCAGGGTAGACAAGACCATACTTGTGACCACTAACATTGATGCTCTTAACTAGAGGCAACCGGAAATCCCACTCGAGATCAGGGTAGAGGAAGGGGGCAATGAACCCCCCACTCGCAGCATCCACATGAATTGGGGTATCCCACCCAGTCTCCTTGTTCTTCTTAGTCAGAAGTTCATTAAGAAGCTTCACATCCTCGAACTCTCCTGTCAGCGTTGACCCCAAAATGGCGGCGACACAGATGGTGTTCTCATCCACCATTTCAACTGCTTTCACCGGGTCCATCACATAGTATCCCTCAGTGAGTTTCACTTCCTTGAGCTCAACCTCAAAGTACCTCGCAAATTTTTCCCAACAGACCTTCACAGCATGTTAAAACAACATCAGAAATCAATCAATAAAAGCACTCTAGCATCTAGCCCCAACATTGATCAATTAAAGGCCAACCTGAACATTAGCCCCGGTAACGATGTTGGGCTTATCATATGGTTTGCCTTGTGATTTTCTCTTGGCCTGCCATTTCCTCTTGAAAGCAAGACCAGCCAGCATTATTGCCTCTGAGGATCCCACAGTTCCCACACCTATTGCAGCCTCATCTTCCCCAATTGGAGCATTGAAAAGGTGTGCTATCATGTTAACACACCGGTTCTGCAGAATTGAACAAATTAATTGTAACACAGACTAATCAATCACATAATAAGGAATCAAGTTGGTGATGAGAGAGACCTGGAGCTCAGTGGTAACAGGGTACTCATCCATGTCAACATAGTTCTTGTTGAGGGCAGCCATGATGAGCTTGTCACACTCAGGCTCCATCCAAGTGGTCACAAAAGAAGCCAAGTTGAGCCTTGGTGCCCCATCCAACATCAACTCATCATTTATTATCTGATATGCTGCATCCTTTGGAATTGAATTCTCTGGCATCTTCAACCTTCACATCAACCATTTTCCACCACAAAAATACATCACCAACACAGAAACTAACACATTTAACATAAAATTAAATAGCTTTGAAATGAATTTCATATAACTGGTAGCCACAAACTTAGGTACGTTTGCTTTAGTGCCGCCCTGTTAATAGAATTCTGTGAAGAAAACTATATAAAGTTTAGCTCTCAATTTCACTATTTCTTTCCCATAATTCTAAAATCCTCAGATTTCAGTATTTCCTTTACTAAATCCTAAAAACATAAAATCAGAAGATAAAACCTGAAATTATTTAGTAAACAAACACAGTTTGATCAAGAAATGAGTGTGAAGTTGAAGTAATAGAAAAAAGGGACATACTTGGGAACAGGGTCACGAACATATCTAGAAGCAAAAGTAGAGTGCAAGCTCTGTCTTAGCTCTTCTGGGTCAGTGACTGTGGAAGTGATCACCATTTTCAAACCTTTCTTCTTCTTTTCTTTTTCTTCAGAGCCAATAACAACACTAGTCACTACAAATACAATACTCAACTCTAGCCTCAATTCAATTGATTCTGAAGGGAATTCTCTATACTCTTCTTCTGAAGGAAGCAGTTTCACTTTGATGATGAGGTGAACCATGAACCAGAATGAATGAATATAGAGAGAGAAGATGGTGGGGTCCACTATATTCTATGCATGAGGTATAAGGTTAAAGCATCCCTCAACACGTAGATTTGGGTGGGACACCACATGGTGACAACAGAGTTAGCACTTGCGTGAATTTTGTGGAATATAATAATCCTAGAAATCTATGGTTACTAGTTCCTATCATATTATTCACGGCTAAAAATATTCATTGTACACCATAATTAAATTTAATCAATATTCAAACATGTCTTATATATATTATATATAATAAGTAACATATGCTATACAAATAATACACTTATATATATTTGCTATTTTTTTTAAATAAATATTATTTAATATATTTATTATTTTCTAATTATATATTATCATATTAATAATTATATTAAAAATTATACTATTAATAAATTATATGCATTTGCTGAGACCTTTATATTATCAATTAATCATGTATTATTATATTCTTAGTGCATTAAAATTGAATTTTTTAAAAAATATACATATTAAATAGTAATATAAAAAGGTTTTATAATAAGGTTAAAATTAAATTATTATGATATTATTCAAAATTAATATTATTTTATGTATATTCAATATTGAGTGAAAATGCATTTAAACTAAAATATATTAAATAAAAAAGTCTTATATATTGTATAATACTTATTATATATAATATATTTATTATTATTCATGTAACAATGTTGATATTGAATATTGTTTGTCGAAGTCGCTGTCTCGTTACTTGATTTCGATATTACTATGATTGCTCATCTTCCGTTGGATGTAGTGGCACGTTGTTAGGGTCATTCTTTCAATTATAATTAATTTGACTTATGTTAAATTAAATAAATATTTTTTTTATCATTTTAAATTTCTGTTGTAATATTTATATTCAAATTTTGTTGAAAATAAATGAATTTCACTAGAATAAATTTGAAGGCATTATTTGTTATAGATTATATTTATACTTATACTTAAGGTGATTAAATTCCTATTATACCCTTTATTCCTTGTGTTTGTATCCACAAATCACATCAAGGTGAAAATATAATTGGAACATAACAACAAATATCATAATTAGTAATCTTCATTATCCCCACAATAATGTTGAACCAATAAAGTGACAAGGCAATCCAATATATGGATAACTTTAGCAAAATTCTCAAGACGAGTACTGCTAGTTATATTTATTGTTTAATGATATTAAGCTTTATTCTATATATATATATATGCCTAACAAAAGTGCTATATATGACTTTTCAATTTATTCATCTTTTACTATATATATATATATATATATATATATATATATATATATCCAACAAAGATGAGAGCTCATAAATATATACTCTAATGTTTTAACTAACCCTTTTAGATTTTCATGAGCAATTCATGCCTATCTATAACGGGTTCGTTTGAGTAAAGATTGTAGGGGGAGTCCTTGTTTATAATCAAAGTTAAGTCAGAACGGGTCAATTTTAAGGCCGTGACTATGGTGCATTCGAAAATTGTAACATTCGATTGCAGTCGGTTTTCAATTGGTTGAGCACCTGACAAATTTTTTTAGTGGGTCCCATTACAAAGACTAATAGTTATTGTTTAGCGTGTATAATAACTAGTTAGAGATGAATATGAGATTAGATTAGACTTATTTTTTTAAAAAAAATGATTTTTTACATCTCATAAACAAAAGAAATGAAAAAGAAAAATCATCTTATCAAACTAAAAACCATCCACGGCCTCCAAGAGGTATGTCGTCGACTAATGCTACTGTTTGTTTCTGTTTGGTTTTTGTGGAAAATCTGTTATGTATTAATGGTGGTGCCGATTTTAAAGCCTTCTTGGACAGATGAGGGATCCACGATGTGCAACCCACGAACAGTTGAACTAATTCATGATCTCAGAGCTATGCACAGTCTTCCATTGAAAAAAATGAAAGATATTTGACAAAGAAAAGCTCGTCGGAGAAGGGGGCACGTGAGGAGACCTTTGGCCGGAGAAGGTCACTTGGGGATGAGACTTTTTGGGTTTTTTCACTGATGGGCACACCTAATTGTAGCTTTTCGTATTTCATATATCTATTTTTATTTTTTTTGAAAAAAAACTAGGTAAATTGAAATTTGGTAAAGCAACTTAAGGGGTTAAATAATCTCTCTCCAAGAGAGGGTTTTTGCTGAGCTTTGCGGTGTTGCCGCCCGAGATATCGGAGATGGTGGTTGTCGCGGCCGCAAGGCACCGTGGCCACCGCTGCGAGAGGAGAGAGCACATAGGGAGAGTGACAGGGACAGAGACAGGGGAGCCACGACGGCCATGGCCACCGCGAAGGGAAAGAGAGAGGAAGGGGAACTGCGACGCGGAAGGGAGCACGGCGACCTCGCCGCTGCTGCAGGCGAGGACCAGCATGACTTCGAGGAGGGGAGCGCAATCGGGAACGGCGCGGCTGGACTGGGGAAGCGAGGGAGCGGCTCAAGGCGCTCGGCTGTGGAGGGCGGCGGTCAGAGGTCCTGCAGTGATGATGTTGATGAAGGTGATGACAGTGGTGAAATGGTGGTGATGGATAAAATGATGAATAGTTGGTCAAATATTTACTGCTTTAATTAATTTTATCAACGACACATTAACAATTTAATAACTCTCACCAACTCTGGTCATAAATCAATGTTTGACTTGTGCTTAACACACGTGTCACCAAATAAAGCATTCAAAAGTGAATGCAAACGACTGCAAGAAATTTGCAAATGCACCATAGTAGTGGCCCAATTTTAATCACCCATTCTATTTTTGCCCAATTTTTAATTTACATTTTTCCACATAATTAAATCATATATCTTTTATAGCTTATATTTTTTAATTATTATAATAGAAAAAAATAATTTCCATCCATTGCAACTAGCAAGAGTAATAAATACTAGTAAATAAAAATTTTCTAGGATAGAAGATTAATTGGAGTCCAATATAACCAAATAATTAATGTAATATCTACCCTATAAAATCAGTTATTATCAGTTCTTATGTATAATAATTAAATTTTTTAAAATTATTAATTTAACTTTTAATATATAATATTAAAATTAGATTAATAATTTTAAAGAATTTAATTAATAGAGTTAAACCTCAAATTGGTCCTCCATTTTGCCTGCGTGAATCAAATTAGTCCTCTACTTTAATTTTTGTTCAAAATAGTCCTCCACTTTGCAATATGTGAATCAAGTTAGTCCTCCCGACATTCTTTTTTATAACTCCGTTAACTTCGGCTAATATGGACGGTTTAATACCAACTTACAAGTGACATGTAACCCTATAAATACATATAACTCATATTAGCCCTCAATTTTACTCGTTTTGAATCAAAATAATCATCCACTCTTATTTGAAGAGAACTATTTTGATTCAAAACAAGTAAATTGGAGGACTTATAAGAGTTATGAATTTCTAGGATTACATGGTACTTGCTAAGTTAGCAATAAACAGTCAATTTCAGCAGAAATTAACAGAGTTATAATATAAAAAAGAAATGGAGGACCAATTCGATTCACAAAGTGTAAAGTAGAGGACTATTTTGAACAAAAATTAAAGTGGAGGACTAATTTGATTCATGCATACAAAGTGGATGACCAATTTGAGATTTAACTCTAATTAATACATATAATAGTTAATAGTGATTGAGTAGACATTTTATTTTTCATAACCAAACAGTGATAACTTGAAGGGAAATTCGGTGCACATTGAGAACAAGATATTCATTTGAGTTGAATTGTAAGCGTATAACTAGAACCAAAGTAAAGCAATTAAATCAACTTAACTTGGTTCCAATTTATCTGATTCATAAGTAGGAATAGATAGATTGATAGATACTTTTGTTTTGTAGAGAATCCAATTGCTGATCCGAAACTGAAAGATCTAAACCTCAGTCAGTCAGTCAGTCTCATACTACAATACAAGAAGAAGAAGAAGAAGAAGAAGAAGAAGAAGAAGAAGAAGAAGAAGAAGAAGAAGAAAGCTCTTGTGTCTCTGACCATGTCCCCCCACAACTTCATCCCCATTCCTTCGCTCCATAACTGAACCACCCAGCATTCCTCCATTCTCCATCATCGTTATCAGCAATAAAAGGTTTTGTTTTTTGCGATGTTCAACAGCATATACCACACAATCTCCCAATGCGCCACCCTCTCCCAGGTGCGTCAGGCCCACGCACACATCCTCCGCCACGGCCTCCTCCACGACACCCACCTCATCACAAGGCTCCTCTCTCTCTACGCCAACAACCTGCGCTTCCCCGATGCCAACAACCTCGTACTCCACTCCCTCCCTAACCCCACCATCCCTTCCTTCTCCACTGTCATCCACGCCTTCGCCAGGTCCCACCAATACGATGCCGTTCTCCACTTCTTCTCCCTTATGGCTACCAAGGGCTTGGCCCCTGATGGGTACCTCCTCCCGAGTGCGATTAAGGCTTGTGCTTCCTTGCAAGCTTTGAAACCCGGGAAACAGATTCATGGGTTCGCTCTGGCGTCTGGGTATGCTCTGGATTCGATTTTGGTGTCTTCCTTGGTGCATATGTATTTGAAATGTGACAGGATTGAGGATGCGCAGAAACTGTTCGATGGAATGCCTGAGAGGGATGTGGTTGTTTGGAGCGCGATGATTGCCGGGTACTCGCGTCGGGGGATGGTGGAGAAGGCTAATGAGATGTTTTGTGAGATGAGGAGTGAGGGGGTGGAGCCCAATTTGGTGTCTTGGAATGGCATGGTTGCTGGGTTCAGTAATGCAGGGTGTCTTGTTGAGGCTGTGAGGTTGTTCAAGACGATGCTGAGCGAAGGTTTTTGGCCTGATGCGTCTACTGTGTCTTGTGTTTTTCCTGCAGTGGGGCAGTTGGAAGATGTGGTGATGGGAGCACAGGTTCACGGTTATGTGGTCAAGCAGGGGTTGGGATTGGACAGTTTTGTGGTCAGTGCATTGCTTGGCATGTATGGGAAGTGTAGATGTGCAGCTGAGATGTCGAATGTGTTTGATGAGGTGAATCAGAGGGACGTTGGTTCTTTGAATGCTTTTCTTACCGGGTTGTCGCGAAACGGTTTGGTTGATACCGCATTGGAGGTGTTCAGGAAGTTCAACGATGAAGGAATGGAATTGAATGTTGTGACATGGACGTCTATGATAGCCAGCTGTGCTCAGAATGGGAAGGACTTGGAAGCCTTGGAGCTTTTTAGAGAGATGCAGGCCGATGGAGTGGAGCCTAATGCTGTAACTATACCAAGCTTGATCCCAGCTTGTGGAAATATTTCAGCGTTGAAGCTTGGAAAGGAAATCCATTGCTATTCCCTCAGAAAGGGAATTTTCGATGATGTATATGTAGGTAGTGCATTAATAGATATGTATGCCAAGTGTGGAAGAATCCATTTATCACGGCTTTGTTTTGATAAGATGTTGTCCCTGAATTTGGTTTCTTGGAATGCAATTATGAAAGGATATGCAATGCATGGGAAGGCTAAGGAAACAATGGAGATGCTTGATATGATGCTGCAGAGTGGCCAGGAGCCTGACTTGATTTCCTTTACGTGTGTGTTATCTGCATGTGCCCAAAATGGCTTAACTGAAGAGGGATGGCATTATTTTAATAGCATGTCCAAAGAACATGGGATTGAACCTGAAATGGAACAATATGCTTGCATGGTGACACTTCTTAGTCGTGTCGGGAAACTCGATGAAGCTTATTCTATCATAAAGGAAATGCCATTTGAACCTGATGCTTGTGTATGGGGAGCCTTGCTAAGTTCCTGTAGAGTTCACCATAATTTGAGTTTAGGTGAGATTGCTGCAGAGAAGCTTTTCCTGTTAGAACCAGACAACCCTGGGAACTACATTCTTTTGTCCAATATCTATGCTTCAAAGAGCATGTGGGATGAAGTAGATAGGATTCGTGACGTGATGAAGAGTAAGGGATTGAGGAAAAACCCCGGATGCAGTTGGATTGAGATCGGACACAAAGTACACACGCTTCTTGCTGGTGACAAATCACATCCACAGATGGAGGAGATTTTGGAGAAGTTGGATAAATTGAGTATTGAGATGAAGAAGTGTGGTTACCTTCCTAAGACTAGCTTTGTGCTGCAAGATGTGGAGGAACAAGATAAGGAGCAGATATTGTGTGGGCACAGTGAGAAGTTGGCGGTAGTATTAGGACTACTCAACACAAGTCCAGGGCAACCTCTTCAAGTGATTAAGAATCTGAGAATCTGTGATGACTGCCATTTGGCTATAAAATTTATTAGCAGATTGGAAGGGAGAGAAATTTTCGTTAGGGACACAAATCGTTTTCACCATTTCAAAGGTGGTGTTTGCTCTTGTGGAGATTATTGGTAGTTTTTCCAAGACTTCATTTTTAGAGGCATCAATTTTCTGCCAATTGTCCTACCAGTAATTCTGGAACAGAGAGTACATTAATCAAATTAACATTTTGATACCATGGAGTTGATCATCTCGAGACCACAGATATTTGTACTTCATCTTATAGCTATTGACAAGCTAAACAGCATCAGTGGCCCCAGTGAGTTTCGGTTTGATAAACAGGTCTCGTCAATCCCCTTTGTTCTTGTCATGAAGATTTACGGTTAGCAGCATGATTTAAATTACATGGAGGGGTGACAACTTGCAGGTCTGGATATGCAACTAGAAGAATTGAAGAGTCGATGGTTCTGAGTCTGTAGATTTTTTTTCTTTACAGGGATAATTCATAATTCTGTCCATTTTGGTGGAAGATGCATAATTTAGCATCAATTGGTAAATTCAAAGGCCTAGTGGTCCTTTCAAGCAAAGCATTCACAGCCTCTCAAAACCTTCCAGTATTATTTTTTATTGGAGCTGAGAGCTGACCATGAGTTTTATCTGTTACAAATAACATTAATTTTGTCAAATTGGTAAAAAATTAATTAAATTTTTACCACATTGAATTTTTGTGGGTATGAAGGCACTGTTTTCTGATGTCTTATGAATTTTAGATAAGTGTATCTCTTTTGCTTTTGCTGTATGACACAGTGAACTTAGGTCTCATGCTTGGTTTACTGGAACTATAATTAATGGAAATGGGATACTCATTACCTAGAGAGAATCATATGTATGAATATTGCAAATCAAATGTCTACAAAGATGAGTTTGTGAGCTTCAGCCCAGGCTCTAGCTATGAGAACACTAAGGCTGTGTTTGGTCATATGGCATATTTTTTTATTATTTGTTTGCTTTGGCAAATAGATTGGAGTTTTGACCTAGGTGTTGCTTTTGTTTTGTAGTTTTGTTGGAATTTTCCTCTTTGGTTCAGTGTGTATGTATTGATGAGCAACATACCAAATTATGACAGGAAATTATTGTTGCCACTTGCCAGACTTAAAAAAACACATCAGCTATAGCTATTTCAGGGTCCAATGTGCTAAAATTCATAGAATTTTAGTTTCTTGTCAATTGTCAATAAACATCTGCTACATTGATTGACTAAACTTGTTCATTTTTTTCTTCAGTCCAATATTTCAAATAGATACTAATTTTTGCCCATGAACTCTAGTTCAAATCGCACTTCCTTTGATCCAAGTGACTAAGGGGTTTGTTGGTTAAAGGTCAAGGATTCTATCCCCATATACCTATCCCTTTCCCCATTTCTCCTTAGCTCCTAGTGAAACTCCTTGTAAACAAAAAAAAAATACTAATTTTTAATTATTAAGTTGTTAACTGCATCTATTCACATGTAAATGATAGCTATTTATTTTGAAAAAAAATGTAATTCAAAATTCAAAATGATAATAACTTGTATTTACTAACAGTTGAAGATTTATTATCCTGATTATTATTATTATTATTCATAATTTGGAAAGGATGTTGGACTCCTACAAGAACTATAACTGTGGAACTGTGTAACGCCGAATTTGCTTTCCTCATGTGAATTTTTGAGGGACTTTTTTTTCTATATTGGATTTTATTAAGAAACGTACCACTTTATGGCATTTTGAGCAAAAGTGCATCAGTATTGGATTTCATAAAAACCGCCTAAGGTGTTGTATGATTAAAAAAAAAAAAAGAAAAACCTTAAAGCCGCCTTAGGCGGTGTTAGATTTTAAAAAATTAAAAATAAAAACCACCAAAAGTGGTGTTTGATTATAAAATATATATATGTAAAAATCGACTAAAGCCGTATTACACTTTAAAGAAAAATTAGAAAAATTAAAATTTAAAATCAGCCAAGATAGTGTTTGTGTTAAAAATAAAAACATTAATGATAAAGAAATTTTCTTCTGTTAAGTACAAAAGATTGTTTGTAATTTAAATATTAGTTCTGTTATTTAATAAGTGTTCATTTTATAATTTTTATGCTTATTAAGAAAATTATTTAATGATATTGGAAGTAAGATCATGTTTAATATAATTTATATCATTATCCATATTAATATTATTTCTTATATTTAATTTTAATTTTAATTTTCTCTCTAAAAAAATTAATATCATCTAAAATTCTTAAATGAATAAATATTAATAAAAATGTAAAATGTGCAACATAAGCACACATACCAAATTCACGTGTATTAGGGGGTGGTGAATTATTGCTGTTAATTAATATATAATTATTATTAATTATATTATGAGTTTAATTTTGATATATTAACAATGTAAAAATATGTTACAATGTCATTCAATTAAAACATTCCGTTTGTATGACTTTTCAGGTAGTATAAGAGAAAATACAATTATGTAATGCAACAACACATAATTAGATTATTAGTATATGAAAATTAAATCCTTACACTATTATTATTATTATTATTATTATTATTATTATTATTATTATTATTATTATTATTATTATTATTATTATTATTATCATTATTATATCACTATCATTCGCTACAATATAATTAAAAGAGATGCAACTCATAAATAAATTATAGTTTACTTATACAAAATGTATCTTTAGGGTGCGTTTGGTTATGGAGACGGAGACATGAGACAGAGTACAAATTTATTTGTATCATGTTTGGTTTGCGGGGACGAAGTCTCTGTCTCCGCCCGTATTTTATGTATCTCCATATAGGTGGGTCACAAAGATGGAAACAAGAGACATAAACATTTTTACAATAATACCATTGTTTAGTGGTGGCCGGCGGCAATCCGGCAGTGGCCGAGGGTGGTCTTGCGGTGGCTGGTGGTGGTCCGACGATGGTCCGTCGGCGACCAGTGGTGGTCAACAAGAATGACTGCAGGCTCTGGAGCAGGAGATGGTAATGCAAGTCCTCCTGCAGGAGCAACTTTGGAGGGAGGAACACCGAAACCATAAGATCGAGGAGAAACTCTGTGGAGTCAAACTGGAGTAGTTATTACTGAAAATGAGCTTATAGCTCGAGCTTATGGACAAGAGTCAAACTAGAGTAGTTATAATCCGAGTATTCCAAAGTTATTATGCAAGTCTATTGTTCCGTACCTTTGACCGCGGTATGAACTGTTGCCCGAATCTGACTCCTCGCACAGCAACTCTCCAAGGCACGGGGGGTGTTTTCCCTGAAAAGACTCCGAAGCTTAAGCCAGTAATCACTTAGTGTGTGGGAACTCAACTAAAAGCGTACCTGATAAGGGGGATTGGAGCCATTTCCATGCCGCCAACGCCTTACGACTCGGGGTAACGGCCTCCCTGCTTTCCACGACGTGTTGGAGCGACCCGCGTAGTGTGGATCATGGCTCTGGATTCCTCAGCATCGTTATCTGCTCGCTTCTATGCTTCCGCCCTAATCGGGGATGGATCTTATCTGACCTCGGGTCGGGTCGTGGATTCCGTACCCGGATCTAGCTCTGGATCCTAACCTTTTGGGCCGCTGAGTTATCATTGGGCCTCGATCTGGACTCACCCCTCGTGGGGTCCGAGGTCCGATCTTGGACCTTATTGAGCTTCTATCGCTCTGCAACATGGACCATCCTTTTGGGCCATAAGTGAGGTTCCGAATTGGGCCATCGGATTGGGCCACAATTCGAGGTGTGAACATCTATATATTTATAATTTAGTAATATTCATTTTCCATTTTAAAATTTTAAAATAAATACCTAAAAATGTAATACTAAAAAAAGAGATGAAATAATTCAAAAAGTAATTTTGGGTTGACAGGTTGTAGTATGCGTTGACGTATCCTTTGGTGCAATGAGGAATTCAAACTCATGTCGTTCTTGTAGAAAATGTTTGTGTCTTTTAGAAAATGTTAGGTACAAGATGATGTGGTTCGCTTAAGTACCTCAAAGTTTATAATCCGAGGATGATTAAATCATACAACGAAATAAAAAAGGATTTATGAATGTTGTCTTGATTTTAATTGGAATAAAAGGAATATATTGAGTTTTGATTTAAAAAGAAATAATTTATTTAATATTTTTTAAGAAAATGAGATATTATTCAGGGTATAGGATGATGTGATTTGTATGAGTACCCACAATTTATAATCTAAAAGAATAATTAAATCATACAACGAGATAATACGTTATAGAATAATAATAATGATAATAATAATAATATATACATAATAATAAGTGATGGCGGCGGCTTCTATCTGAATAAGTGATTTGTTTATTAAATATTAAACAAATATTTTTAATACAACGGGACCATATTCTCAAAATGGGTAACAAGTACGTTATAATATAATTCATTTTATTGTACATGATAATTCACCATTTAGTTGATATTTGACCACGTTGTATCTAATTAGTGATATTTATTATTATGTATATCTAGGTTTCAAATTTTAAAGTTATTTTACTCTTTATTAGAATTTATAGATTTTTTAATAGAATACCTACCTGGATTTAAATTTTCTTTAGAATATTACCTAGTTGGAATATTTTTTTCATTAGAATAATGTGAATGACTTGGAAAAATAATTATTTAAATTATGGATATATGTTAGCTATTTAGTACATTTTAATCTTAAGATTCATATACATGATTATTTATATTCATTTTTTTTCTAATTTTAGAAATGATATGAGATGTTGGTACCAACAAATACATGTGTTAGTAATTTTATATGATGTAACTTATCGTCTTTTCCATTTTATTATTAAAAACTACATATTTGTGTTATATGATAAGTAGTGTTTTAAAAATCGAATCGAACATTTTACCGGTTTGACTATTTTTTATTGGTTTTTTAAAATGCATTTTTTCCTCTAACTCGGACCGAACATGGGTCCAATTCCTGGTTTAACCGGTCCGATTTGTTTTAACACTTACGATAAGTAATTCTTAGATGTTCCACTAAGATTCCTTCAATTTTATTGTCATTCACTATTAATTTTATAACAATAACTTATTTTTGTTTAATTCATTTTTTATCAAAATATTTCTATTTTATTTTTTTAATATTTTAAAAAGAGTTTAATTTTGATGCACTGACAGTGTAAATGTATTTTACATTGTCGTCCAATCAAAACACTCTGTTTGTATGACTTTTCAGTAGTGAAGAAGAGAAAACATAATTATGACTGACGTGACAACATATAATTGAATGATTGTGTAAAAAATTATATATTATATCATGCATTGGGCGGTTTTTCAACCCAAGCATGCTATTTTCTGGTAAAACCGCCTTAGGCGATGTTTCTTTTACCATATACACGTACATTATGCCAAAATACAATATATTGGTGTATCTTTATCACTTATACAATATAGGCATCAATTAACTCAATTTTTGACCTGTTCTTATTATATACGTCAAATTTTAACCCTTGATTAAGTCCATTTTTTAAATAGTTAATTTTCTTGTCAATTTGATCAATTACAAAATTTGAAAACTCATCATGTCATGTCAAAACATAATGACCGAGAACTTGACTTTGCATCCGTTAAATGAACAGCACCAAAGTCAATTTTCCTGCATTTGTGCTTTATTTATTTATTTTAACAAAATTTATCTCCTAATACTTTTAACTATAAATGAGAGTTAAAAAACCCTCTACATACCAAATTCATCAACAAAATAATGAGTTTAAAAAGTGCGTATTGAGTGATAAATTATATTGTTACACAGAAAAAATAATAATTTTTATTTTTAAAAAGAAAAAATAATAAAAAAGTTATAAGAACTTATATCAATTAAGGGCATATAACCCTTATGCCTATAAAAATAGAGAATGCACGTGTATTTGTTAGGTAGAGTTTTTGTTAGGTAAGTAGTAGGGAATAGAGAAGAAGACAAAGGTAACTAAAAATAATAATATTATTATTATTTTGTTAGTCGAATTTTAAAAGAAATGCAATGAAATTCAGTGAAGATTTCTTGACTCTTGTGGATGAATTATGCATTGACTAATTGATCATAATTTTTTCTCAAATACTCATACAATGGAAGTCAAAGACTCTATTATACTACTAGGATAGCTCCATCTGGCAACAAGAAAAGAAACAAATATTTTTTTTTTTTAAAAAGTACTTTAGTAAAGGTTGTCCTAGTCCTGGTTATTTATGAAAGAGTGGTGATATATGTTTTCTACATAAACTTATTTCAAAAAATAAAATAAAAGTTTCATTTACAATAATAAAATAAAATACTATATGTACAATAAAAATTATACGATAATATTTTCTACTGTTAAATTATAACAATTTGAATGAAAGAATAATGAATCTATATTATAAAAATAAATATTGTAGGAATATTATGCAATTTTTTATCAATAATGTTTGTTGTACAACATAAATACGTCTAACAATTATTCAACATGTGTTATACATGATATGAGATGTGTGCTATACGTATGTATACTATACAAATAGCACACATTCCATATCATGTATAACACACGTTGAATATTTGTTAGACGTATTTCTATTCAACGATAAAATTTTTTATTATACTTGTAACATTTCTCATTAATTGTCTTTGCTAATTAATTCAACGTATGCAAAGGTGCAAACTTGTGGAATGGTGCAATGCAAAGCAAAGAGGGAAATTGCATTGGAAAGACACAGAACATATTATGAAAATATCCAATCCTTCTTTTCACACCAACACCACTACTGCTTCTTCAAAGTCTTCACCTTTACTCAGTCAACAACACCATCAAGTCTCTGTTTTTCCCTTTCTTGCTCACATTTTCTCATACCCCACAATGAACCCTTTATATTTCACACTTCCCTCTCTTGTTCTGCCATCACCACCACCACCACCAGGTTTCCACCAAAAAAGGGAAACAAAAAGTTTCATGCTTGAAGTTGAAAATGTCTGGATTGTAGCATTTTCAGCACTCAGTCACTTAGTGGGGGCTTTTGAGTTTGAACAGTATATTGGCTTCAAACAGGTCTTATACTCTCTCTCTCTCTCTCTCTCTCTTAAATCACCTCTTTTGTTATTTGTTATGATGCAATATGTACATGTACCAAATATGTATTTTATAAGACACTTAATTGATGCTTTTAGATATTCATGAATATATTTACATGCTTTTAATTTGATTTATGTCCTATTTTTTTTATGGTATTCATATGATACCATTACTTTTTACCAATAACCATGCAACATAAATTTTTTCTCTCTTCAATTTAGAGTCCTTCTTTTCTTAATTTGCTCGTTGATAGTATTTTGTTTGCTTTTACTAGTTGTGGAACTCAGTGTATTATGCTTGATTGGATTCTTCATTATACCAATTAACATTTTTGAAGTAGTGATGCTAGTTAACATGGTTATATGTTGCTGGATTTAAATCTTTTTGCTGGTTTATTATGATGGTATCACCAATTTTAGTACTTTTAATTTTTGGGGATGCAGTGAGATTAGTCTGAATGAATTCAAGTGTTGATCCCAGAAAAATATATAATTCACATTAAAATATTGCAGACTTTGTTCAATAAGCTAGTAACAATTAGGAATGAATGCTCCAATAAGATCTGCTGATACTCTTATTTTTGTTATCACTTTGACCAACCAACCACTATGCTATCTCTTTGTATAATTGACCTGGAAGTTTCAATTTTTCTAACAACAGTTCAAAGAGGCTCTTTGCATCCCTATAGTGCATTGCATTTTGATCCAGTCTATTCACTCACACAAGGTGTTTGAATTCTTTTCATGTATGTCTTGTACACTTTTATATATTTTTTTGAGTTTTGAACTTAGAATAAAATAACTTTGGCCTAGGAATGACTAGTGAACTAGAAGCACAGATATTGAATTTGTTAATTTTGTCAATACTGCAGAATTGTGAAGAGACATGGCTGATTCTGAGAAAGATGAGATACCGATGATGTCAGACACTCATCCGAAACAATCACACGAACCTGTTGATTCTAAATGCCATAGTCCAGTACATAGGACACGAAGTATATCGATTTCTATTCCCTTGATCTCCATGGAATCATATGAACGAGAAAGTAATCTTATGGGACACACGGGTCCCCTGCGGAGTACACGAAAAACTCCATTTAATCAGATGAGTGCTCCATTATATGTTTCCCCTAAACCCGGAACCATTTTCTTGAAGAATATAGCAGTACTTGGGAGCCAAGCAGGGGAAACTAAGACAGAAAAGTTTCCTTCATTCGGAAGCATGGGCGAAAATGATTTGCAGAACAGCTATACCGGCTTAAATGAACATTTACTCAGGTCTGGTCCACTGGGAATGTGCAATGATCCATACTGCACAACTTGTCCAACTTCTTTTAAGGCTACTCAACAAATTAATTCAAAAGCCCAGGGTTTCTTCAATCCCAAGGTATCTTTCTTCCGAAAATAGACTATTCTTTCTTTTAAGATACTAATGAGTGATGACACCTATATTTTGAAGTTTCAACACATTACACTTTGTGCATTCAGGTTCTTAAGTTCTTGCATGTATCATGCTGAAGAATTTTATTGCAGATGTGTTTCTGTCTTGTATAGAGTTTTATTCTATTGAACTAATTTTGCTGAAATTTGAATGCATTCAGTTTCACAATTCCCTCTATGGGGATGCCAAGTGTTGGGCAAGAAGATTTTCTGATTTCTTGATTCCGTATGTTCCTGGCATCATGAATCCTCATACCAAACTTGTACAACAATGGAACAAATTTTTTGCAATCTGTTGCTTGCTGGCAATCTTTGTGGATCCATTATTTTTCTTCTTGCTCTCCGTGCAGAAGGTAAGTTTTTTTCCCTTCCTTCATTGCTGATATAATTATTTGTTTTGAAGTGATAAGAGCTTATGTGCTCCCAATTTTATTTTTCTTTCTGTATGCAGGAACATAAGTGTATTGTTCTAAACTCGACTATGACAACTGTGCTTGTTTTATTAAGAAGCATGAATGATTTTGTGTACTTCCTAAACATTATGCTTCAGGTAACCTTTAGGAAATTTGAGGCTGTTCTTTATTCCTTTTACTTTTCTGCAACTAATCTTCGTATATGCAGCACATCACAATCAATTCTTCTAAGTTTTTTTTCTTCTGTTGTTTTTGTGCAGTTTAGGTTGGCTTATGTGGCTCCTGAGTCTAGGGTAGTTGGTGCAGGGGAGTTGGTTGACCATCCTAAGAAAATTGCACTGCATTACCTTCACACATATTTTGTTCTCGACTTATTTGTTGTTCTTCCACTTCCTCAGGTAAATTCCCCCTTCATCACCCTTTCATACTTATTTTAACTTCAGTATCACATATGTCGGACGTGAATTGCCATGATATACACATCAATCCTTGTCAAGATATAATTCAGTGCAACATTTGCAGATAATCATATTGTTTGTCCTACCACAAAACTTGGGGTCATCAGGAGCAAACTATGCAAAGAATCTTTTACGTGTCGCTGTTCTTGTTCAGTATATTCCCAGATTGTGTAGGGTTCTACCAATGCTCATTTCTCCTACCGGATTCGTATTTGAGTCAGCATGGGCAAATTTCTTTATAAATCTTCTCACCTTTATGCTTTCTGGCCATTTTGTTGGGTCATGGTGGTACCTTTTCGGTTTGCAGGTAGGTAGAGGCTTTCTTTTAAAGAACAACTACAATTTCTTTTTCAGTGATCCTTTCAGCTTTTTATTCTTTTACTTGGTAGCACCTTAGACATCATTCAAAACATTATTAGTTTTAATTTTTAAAGCATTCGTGATTAACCTGAAATCGTGTTTTTGACTAAACAATAAATAAATAATGCTGCATACTTCTGATATCTTTGTTATCTTGCATGGAATTTAATTATGCCCAAGAAAAGTGTATTGTCAAAATATTGAATAGTATCTTGAACATATCTTTTCCCATTTAGTACATCACATGAAGGTTGATCATAAGTTATTAATTTCATCCTTTTCCTTGTTTGTTGTTCCAGAGGGTTAACCAATGTCTACGAGATGCCTGCAAGAGCTCTCATATTTATGAATGCAACAAGTTCATTGATTGTGGCCATGATGACGATACTAGAAGATATCAAAATGACACAAATTGGGGTCTTTGGAAGAACGATACTATTTCGAATGCTTGTTTTTATGAAGATAATTTTCCTTATGGGATTTATCTTAAAGCTGTCAACCTTACTGCAGAACACGATGTGATCACCAGATATGTATACTCATCATTTTGGGGATTCCAGGTATATCTTCCATTTCTTTTTTCAATATTAGTCGTGTTTTTTATTCTTCAAACTTCTGATGTTATTATATGTATGTTTCTTCTTAAAACCTCTCAAGTGAATCATATATTTTAGAGCTTGAAATTCTCAAAGGATTCTTCATCAACCTGTAAAAAGTAAAAAGTACATTGGTATCGTCTTGTGAATAAAATACTTAAGTTTTTTCATAAGGATGATATGCTTTCTATAATAAAATATTTTATTTCTTTTCGATAATGAAACTCAATTAATGCTTTATCTCTGATCTTCTCTTTTGGCAGCAAATTAGTACTCTGGCTGGAAATTTGACCCCAAGCTATTTTGTGTGGGAAGTCCTTTTTACAATGGCCATCATAGGATTGGGACTCTTGCTTTTCGCTCTTCTCATTGGAAACATACAGAATTTTCTTCAGGCTCTCGGGCGCAGGTAAAATGTTTTGCTACATTTATGCAATTCCTCCATGGTATTATTATATCCTCGTACCGGTAGTTTTCAATATCTTTTTTCTTTTATATGTGACAAACATTTGATAATCATGTTAGTGCCTATATATACATATTCTCATTTTCTGTCTTTCTCTAAAAGGAGGCTAGAAATGTCTCTTAGACGACGTGATGTTGAGCAATGGATGAGTCATCGACGCTTAGCTGAAGATCTAAAAAGGTATATCTCATTCTCATTCTGGTTAAACTGATTAAATTATCCACCTGTTAATTCTCCGGACCTTCCCAAAACATCACTTATTGGAAACTTGTACATCAATTTAGTTTGTTAGAAAGTTCTTGTTAATATATACAAGGTAGTGTTTTATAGATGAAATTAGAATCACTCAAATCAGCAATTATAATAGTCTTCTATCGAGAAACAGATGATAGTTTGGAATTTCTCAAGAGTGTGGTAGTAAGGGAATCCTGTTCACTTACATGATTAGCCTGTGATGTAGGAGAGTCCGACAGGCCGAACGTTATAGCTGGGCTGCAACGAGAGGAGTGAATGAAGAAATGCTTCTGGAGAATTTGCCGGAAGACCTCCAAAGGGACATCAGGCGTCATCTTTTTAAATTCGTTAGGAAAGTGAGCACTATAATGTCTCTGTTTGCATAAAATGACTAGTTAAATCAATTTTCATATGTAAACTTTCCAAGCATATTATAGCAATGTGACAAAAAATCAGATAGTATAGCCTAGCCAATTTTGGATACTATGGTGATTTGATTCCATTGCTCATGTTGCATCAACTTGTCATGTATATGCTGGCTGCAGGTTAGAATTTTTGCCTTGATGGATGATCCTATCTTGGACGCGATCTGCGAGAGACTACGGCAAAAGACATACATCAAAGGAAGCAAAATTTTATGTAAAGGTGGTCTAGTAGAGAAGATGGTTTTTGTGGTGCGCGGAAACTTGGATAGCATTGGTGAAGAAGGACATGTAACTTTATCAGAAGGGGATGCATGTGGTGAAGAACTTCTAACATGGTGTCTTGAGCATCCTTCAGTAAACAGAGGTACACAATTTTGTTTCCAAGGTGCCAGTTTTGATGTTCAGTGTTGCGCTGAGCTTGCGAAAAGTTAGCAACAACAACATAGTTTTTAACTTGCAGATGGTAGAAATAATGTAAGGATTCCAAGACAGAGGTTGGTTAGCAATAGGACAGTAACTTGCTTAACAAACGTGGAGGCGTTTTCGCTTCGCGCCGCGGATCTTGAAGAAGTTACAAGCCTCTATGCAAGGTTCCTGCGTAGCCCCCGTGTTAAAGGAGCCATAAGGTTATCATCCTATGATTCTGCATAATGTTTTCTTATATATATATATCTGGTTTAGAAAACATGTCAGTTTTCATTCAAATCAATAACTTAGCTTGCACAATATTTTGCTTGCTTAATTACTAGTTTGCTTACTTGTATATATATGTTTTGGTTGGTCCATGATGTTAGGTATGTATCGCCTTATTGGAGATGCTTTGCAGCAACGCGTATTCAAGTTGCATGGAAGTACAGGAAGAAGCGTCTTAGTCGTGCTGACACTCACACTACTTCACAATCATATGAAACATTACAGATTTAGATACATTCATTTGTAATTAATATATTATTAGATTAATAATGTTTGTCGTACAACAAAAATACGTCCAACTAGCATCCAACGTGTGCTATACATGATACAGAATGTGTGTTATACGTATGTGTTTTATACATATAGCACACATTATATATTATGTAATAGCACACATTTGATGCTAGTTGGACGTATTTCTGTTATACGACAAACATTAATCGTTGGTGATAGGATTTAATTTCTTTTTATATTGTCATCAATTCATATATTTATATATCAATCATAATTGTTGATTCAATTACGTATTATTTAAAAAGTCATATAAATAAATGATTCTATTTGAGATAATCGTATAAATTACACTATTAATATATCAAGATTAAACTTTAATTTACATATGTCATATGATATGAATTTGTATATCCAATAGTCTGTTAAAGCTTGTTCAGAAAACATTTTCAAGAGAAAACAACATTATTACTATTGCCAAGTAAACCAATTGAGCTAATAACAAAAGAATTTAGTAGTTTATCATGAGTTCACAAGTTAAAATCTCATTTTATTGTTTTCTCAATTTACCTAAAAAGTCATTATGTGTGTTATTTTTTAGTTTCATTTTGTACCTTAAAAAAATCCACCTAAAGGATAGATCAAATTAAGCAAGCCTAAAGCAACAACAACACATTGAAATAAGATATTCTTAAAAAGAAGTTGTATAAGAAAAGAATTGAAGAAACAAATCAAGATAGATCAGATATTTATTTAAAGAACATTATGCATGTTTTAATTTAAATATTTTGTCACCATTTCTTTATTATGGCAAGTGCGGCACCCATTATCAAGTTAATCATGAAGATGTTTATAGAAAAGAGTACAAATCATACATGACATAATACAGAAGAATGATTGTTTATATTTAGTACAAACTAAATTTAATATGTATGCGTTCTGAAAAAGATTCTTTAGCAGATGCTAATTTTGTTTACTAGTATTATATTTAGAAGTAATTGAACTCTATAGTTGATCTAATTTGTGGCATGTTAATTTAATATAGAATAAAGTCATTTTTTATTTTTTTAAAAACAATTGAAACACATGAACAACACGTAACAATAATATTTTTTGGGGGACATAGCAGCCGATTTCTGCCAACAAATGGAACCTTGTCTGTTGGCAATTGGCATCCAAATTGCTTCAGAATAACAAACGTACGTACGAGGTTGGTCAACTCTGTCTTAATTCGGCAGCTAAATACAAAACAAACCAAATACTAGCAAAAATAAAAAAAACAAAAAATAAAAAAATAAGGAAAAGGAAAAGAAAAAGGTCAAAGTATGGCTGTGCACTGCATTCACACTTGCGATGCAGAAAGTCACGAGTCACAGTTCCAACTCCAACCTTTTTTCATTTAATTTAATAAATATATAGTAAATCTTCTGCAGATATTTATTACTTATTCAATTAAATCTTTTCGTTAAGATGATTTTTAAATTAATGGAATAAAATCAAACTTACTATAAACAATAACAATATATAATTGAATAAAAGATTATCTTCTACAAATTTAATAGTATGAAATTATTTTTACAATGTCAATTAATAAAAATTGACATAATAGTTATTGTAATGAAAATTTTTTAATTATAATTTATTATTTCCTTAAATTTGTCTTCTTTTTTCTTCATCTTCTTTTTAGTTGCCAAGTTATTCAGGTAGACAATAATAAACTAAATCTTCCATATATATATATTCAAAAATTGAATTTTAATTAAATATTTAAGAAATTTAATAAAGTATCGTGTAAGATGTCATGATCTAAGGTGGGTCAAGTTTTTGAACTTTTGGTATATTTTGAAGTCACCTTTTACAACTCAGTTTTTCAATTTTCGACAGGAATAATATGATTTGTACTGTATCAGTTATTTTTTTTCCCTCTTTTTTACATATTTTAAGAAATATTTTCACAAAAGTTGCAATTGTCTCCCGATTACTATTTAAAGTATTTTTTTTTCTGAAAAAGAAAAAGAAAAAAAGGGAAGGATTCTTAAAAACGTTGTCTTTATCTTTTGTTCATGAGTGCATTGTATTCAGTTCATATTTGATTTTCGCCTTCGTGTGAGAGGTTCTCCTTCGAGCACCCACCCCATCATGAACAAGCTCATAAAAATGCAAGCTTTCACTTGAATTCTTGCAAAGAAAAGTTTGGTGGGGCTTTGAATTTTTGACTTGGAAGTCTTCTTCCGAAACAGGTTCTGCCTTAACACTTTCTGGGTTTACCTCTCCTTTGACTTCACGGTCATTGCAGAACAGAGTTATTCTAATGCATTTTGCTTGATTTTTCTTGATTTTTTCTAATTCAAAAACACTTTACTCTATTGCTGTAATATAGTATGCAATTATTTATGTGTGTGTGTGTGTGTTAATTTAGGACACTAGCTTCAATGCATGTAAGCCATAAATGTGTTGTTTTTATTACTTTAATTTATTTACTCCTCCATGGAAACAAGGGTGATTTGCATCTCAATGATTTTGGGATTTTAGTTTTGGTTAATGGAAAGTCAATTCTAGTAAGAGGAAGATCCTAACATCAAAATAGGTACTCTTCGTTTCAAAAAAAGTTAGGGTGTGTTTGTTTGGAGTGTGAAGTTAGGGTTGGAGGTTTTCATAGATGAGCTTCATCTGCAAATTTTTTCCTATTTCTACCCCTCAACCAAACATACCCTTAAGTTATAAGTAACATTCCCCATCCCCACTATCTTGTTTCTGTTTTTATAGTTCTCAGAATTTGAAGTCTTCATCATAAGAAAGTGTTTCAGCTTAGTGAGATCTGGTTAAGAATTAATTTAGACTAATAAGTGCAGTGGAACGAGAATACTTGTGCCCTTATGCTGCAAAAAGTTCTATCTTGCTCTGTTACTTTTGTATTGTATAGTATATGGCTTCTTCATTTGCAACTAGTTACTTATAGTTTTATCATTTATGTTCTTCCTTTCTCAAGTTTCAAGTTAAAGTGATTTTTTTTTTGTTTTCAAATTTACGGTATGAAACACAAATATATGTACTGAATGTTGTGTTAATTTCGTGAAAATTACAGAGTTGTCAAGGAAACATGGCTAATTATGAAAACGATGAGCTGCCGATGCTGTCAGACACAGAAAAGTGTGAATATGATGAGCCGTTGAATACGAAATTGCAAAAATTTTTATCCAGGACACAAAGTGCAATTTCTATTCCAATGAACACCCTGGAATCATATCAGAGAGAAAGTAGCCTTGTTGGACACACTGGTCCACTTCGGAGTGAGAAGAAAACCCCCTTTGTGCAAATGAGTGGTCCACTATATGCTAACCCTAGAACTGAAAATCATTTACAGAGGAGTGTGGTTGCAACAGGAAACAAAGAAGAGGAAAGGAAGACAGAAAATTTTGATAGATTCCGCCGCACAGATTCAGATTACTGGAATAGCAACTATGATAAGAAAAATGAACACTTAATGAGGTCTGGGCAACTGGGAATGTGTAATGATCCTTATTGTACTACTTGCCCTACCTACTTCAAGGCTTCTCAACATAGAAATCCAAAATCTCCGACAATATTTGATCCCAAGGTTTGTGCTTTTCATTCTATAACCTTTACTTCAGTTGCCTTTTGATTATATAATTCATAGTCAAAAATTTTATTTCAACATAGATGTCTTTCATGAATCATGGTAGATCTTGATTCTGACGTACACACAAATTTGAAGATTCTTGATCTAATTGTGACTTACGTGATTCTCAAGTAGCTGATATAGTTCCCGTAAACATGCATATATCATTTCCATTGTCAATCAAGACAATGACTATATTTTTGTTGTATAGTTGTGTTTCTGCATCATCTTGTTCATATATTTTGTGTTATACATCAAGATGTTGAATGACATTTCCATGAAAAGCATTTTGTTTCCATTGCTGTTCACTTAGATTTGCACATGAGAAAAAATTGTTGGTCCTTATGCCTGGTTTAGGTACAGCACCCCAAGTTCTTTTGCTGTTTCAATCCTCAATATTTTCCTCACTAGTTTCTACCAGAACAAACCACTTTTGTTCAAGCTGCATCAACCCATATTTTTCACTTTACCACTTTATTTACTGCTACTGATGTTTTCATTTTTCACTTCAAGGGCCAAAGTATCGTTAATTATTAACTTCTAGCTGTCTCACTATTTGTCCAACACAAATTGTTTTAAAGGCTACTACAAGCATTAATTTAATGTATCAATGTATCATTCATTATATGTTATCTCCATTTCCTTTTGCATACAGTAAACATCTACTACAACTTTCACATAATGTAGCCTATATTCATTCTTATTTTGGATGTTTACAGTTCCACAATGCTCTTTATGGGGATGCCAAGGGTTTTGCGAGAAAACTTTGGTCTTTCTGCTATTCGTACGTTCCTGGAGTTATAAATCCTCACTCAAAAATTGTACAACGATGGAACCAGATATTGGCCATCATTTGCTTGGTAGCTATTTTTGTGGATCCATTATTCTTTTTCGTACTCTATGTACAGCAGGTATATTTTTTTTCCCTTTATTTATTCACAACATTTTGTAAACTCTAGTTACTTATCTTCCCTTGCTACTGTTTACACATTCACTCTGCACTTCTCTGCTCCTTGTATGTAGGACTATAATTGTATTGCTATAAACTGGTCGGTGACAACAGCACTTGTTATAGTTAGAAGCTTGAATGATTTTGTGTATTTCTTTAACATTCTTCTCCAGGTAACTCCTTTCAAAATTCCCTCCCCACTGCTTTTAATTTGTGCAAATCCTTATATTTTTAGAATGTTACTGTTTTTATAGTATGAAAAGCATAACTGAACTCCTTCCATGATAACAAGGAATTCTTTATTATTCAATGTTATTGGTTCTGAGAAGGTAAATATTCTGATTTATGTATTTCAGAAGATTTTTCCAGCACCATAATAACTCAAAGGATGTACATTGAATCCGAATAAAATTTCTATATTGCATTTTGCATGTCTGACTTTTTGTTGAGTTACCCACCCCTCAATTTCCCATCAGCAACACTCCATTTAGAAGAATTTTTCCATAAATCTGTCAGTTCTTGAGGATTATTCCTTCAGTCCACAAACCTTAAAGTGCTTATATATTTTTATATGTTCTGTTGTTGTATTTATTATTTATGGACAATAAGTCATATATATAGTGTCTACTACCTTGTATATATTACAACGGAAGAAGATAAAAATGATATGAATAATTGACACAGACGATAAATAGACTGGACTATAACCTTATTGGTAGTATTGAGTAGAGTTGCATTCAGTGCTAATATGTTCCTTGCTTTGTCATTGTTTAGTGGTTAATGGTCAAAAGGAAAAGAAAAGGAAAACAAAAAGTTTACGTGTCCTGAATCTTAACTGTGGCTGTCCAGTTTTTTTCAGTTTGCTGCCTTTCTATAATTTAGGGCTTAAATAACTCTACTAAATTGCCTATTTGCAGTTTAGGTTGGCTTATGTTTCTCCGGAGTCACGGGTTGTTGGTGCTGGAGATTTAGTTGACCATCCTAAGAAAATTGCTCTTCATTACTTTAAGGGCTATTTTCTTATTGACTTATTTGTTGTATTTCCTCTTCCTCAGGTAAATTTCTTCTCCATCCATTTCTTCCTTATGGAGACTCTTTTTCTTGTTCTCTTTTGGGCTGAGTTTGCTCATCATAACTTAGTATTTCAGGTATCCTTTTATAATATTAATTATGAGATATACTTCTACTTTCCTATTTTCATAACTTTGTGAAGAAAGTAGTGAAAAATGGAAATGAAAACTGAAAACTAGATTTTGTAGTTTTTACCTTTTCCTTTACAAAGTCTTGAAAAATAGGAAACTAATTCAAAACAAGAAATGAAAACTGAAATCTGTTTTATAAATCCAAATGCATCCTAAGCTGCTACATTTTTTTTATTTTTGTAATCTCTTAACTTTCATGCTGTGTCAGTTCAACAGTTGGTAGATTTTTATCATGTTTCTATCTGTTTTTTTTTTTTTTTTTTTATAAACTGTGTCCTGTTCCATGTTATCATGTTCAAGTTTGAAATTAATCAAGATTGTTTCTCCTTTTTGTGTGTCAATCTGAGGAATGAATTGCATGTGGACATGCACTTGTGCTTGAGAACAAGTAGGTGACAGTTAAGGAAAGGGTTTTTCACTTTCCAATCATAGGAATAAAAAAAATGGATAGAGACCACTCCCACTATGTATTTATGTACTTACATAATCCTCTCTGACATATATAGTGAAATATGTGCAGATAATGATATTGTTTGTGTTGCCAAAATCCTTTGGGGGAGCAAATCAAGCCAAGAATCTTCTTCGTGCAGCAATCCTAGTGCAGTATATTCCTAAGTTATTTAGGTTTCTGCCACTGTTAATTGGCCAGTCTCCGTCAGGATTTATATTTGAGTCAGCCTGGGCAAATTTTGTAATCAACCTTCTGATCTTTATTCTATCTGGACATGTTGTTGGTTCTTGCTGGTACCTTTTCGGTCTACAGGTGAGTGGAAATAGCATTTGAAGCTTGTTTCTCAAAGAATGCCGAATTTCTTCCTAACCTAATCAAATTTCATGATGTGCTGTGAACTCTCACTTTCATTTAAGAGGAGGCAAACTCTCATTATTATTGTTTTTAGTTGCATAAGCTACTAATTGCATGCCTACCCTCCAACCCTGAGAAGTACAAAAGGAAAAGATATAAGAAATAATGTGTGACCAGTTTGAATGCATATTTAAATGTCAATTTATATAGTATGATTATATTATCATATGTAATGAGATTTATATGCTAATCATACTTGAACTTGTTTATCACAGTAGTGCCACATAATTTTTGACTCTTGATGGTTGATTGATCCATATCATTTTATTCCATCGAATAACTATATTGTATCACACAATATTAGCTATTTTTTTTTCTGATTGTATAACTTTGCTGACAATATTATGTTTCCTTTTGATGCTTTAACGTGTGAAGACAATTAGGATTAGGAACTTAATCCTGCAAAAGGAAGTTAATTTTCGATATACTAAATTCTCTTTTTCCCCCTTTTCCTCTTTCCAGAGGGTTAACCAATGTTTTAGAAATGCCTGCCGCGGCTCTGGCATTCCTGGATGCATGAAATTCATTGATTGTGGGCACGGCCATGATGATGGAAACAATCAACCTGGTCAAACATCAGCTCAGTGGTTCAACAATACTGATGCCATTGCCTGTTTGAATAGCCCTTCCAATGGTACTTTTGCTTATGGGATCTATGAAAATGCTGTACAACTTACTACAGAAACCAGAATGGTCGACAAATACGTATATTCTCTGTTTTGGGGATTCCAGGTATGCATTTTGTTATTTATTTGTTTATTTGGTGATTTCTGTAATCATTTTTACATATATGGCGGTCAAATAACATGGGTGTAAATTTTGATGCACCCACACCACCCTATAGCTCATTGTGGAACATGAGTTTGATCAATTTAACTAATAATTTATAATTAGTTGACAATGTATAAAACTTGTAATGATAGTCGAGTATGTCAAAATTAAACTGTAATTAATATTATATCAATCTAACCTAAATTTTAGAAAATTCAAATAAAAAATTTTAGAATATGCTTGTAATGTGTTGTGGTTGAATTTTCTGAAATTATTTGAAACATATTGTACATTGATTTTATTTATGACTTTTTTTTATGGAGTACAAGATTGTGGATTCATTTGATATTTTTAGGAGCATGATGATTAAAGAATGTTTAGGCAAATGTTGGGTTTTATGAAAATAAATGTTCATTTGTACAAAATCTGTTTTGGTGTTAAAATATTTTATATTGAGAGTATCTGATGTATGCTGATTATTAAAATTTTGACAATCAATCTGAATTTTCTAAGAGTAAAATTTCAAAAAAATGTTGTATGATATGACGTAGTTGGTTAAATTCATATGATGAATATTACAAAGAACCAATCATTCTAAAAAGATTAAAATGTTATGTGAAGGTAAGTGAATGGCTTTGGATATTGAGCACATCCTTCATGGAAAAGCCCTCTAGGTTGAAATGTGTAGCAAAGCACATGGACACATTTTATTCATATTGCAACTATAATTTAGATGAGTTGAGAAAACAAGGCTAGAACACCATGCCATTTTTGTGAATCCCAAGTTGTATGAACAGTCCTTAAAAACTATATAGTTAGGTGAAAGAACATACATGATTTATTTGATATCTACAAGTGTAACAATTATACTCTGTAATGGTCTTTTTATACAGCAAATCAGTACTCTCGCTGGTAATCTAGTCCCTAGCACATTTGTGTGGGAAGTCGTTTTTACTATTGCCATTATAGCATCGGGACTTTTGCTTTTCGCGATTCTTATTGGAAACATCCAGAACTTTCTTCAGGCTCTTGGAAGGAGGTAGAACTTATCTAATGCTGCAAGTTATAATCAAACTTTGACAGCCATGTTCTAACATGATAGTGCTGCAGCATGCATGAAATATTTTCTTCCATCTGTTTTTCAGGAGGCTAGAAATGCAACTTAGAGGCCGTGATGTTGAGCAATGGATGAGTCATCGGCGCCTACCAGAAGATTTAAGAAGGTATGAAATATCACATTCTTTGTAATTCACATTCCTGGATATTAAGAAAACAGTATGCCCTTTATTTGTCATTTTTATCTATGTATTATGTCACATGAAACTTGGAGTTTGGACCGTACGTAACGTACAAGTGAAAGATAATATGTGTACCTTGCAGGAGAGTACGACAGGCTGAACGGTATTCTTGGGCTGCAACAAGGGGAGTGAATGAAGAAATGCTTATGGAGAATTTACCTGAAGATCTACAGAGAGACATAAGACGTCATCTTTTCAAGTTTGTTAAGAAAGTATGCGCCGGTATATTTTTGGCATAAAAGAGTAGTAATAGTAAGAAGAACAAGTTACCGTGCTGACTCGTTGAGTGGATTATAATCATCTGGTTTAGGTGTTAGTTGAGCTTTCAAAATCTGAATTATTGTTTCGCTAAAAGCTCTGTTCCTGAGGTCATTACCACCTGATGGAATCAGATGGTAATGAAAGCCATTTTGATGGAAAAGCTGTTTGCATTCATCATGACATTAAAACAATGATGTGTAAAGAGCCAAAGTATATCTAACTATCCTGAAATTTGTGTTGCATATGCTGCAGGTTCGAATTTTTGCTCTGATGGATGAACCTATCTTAGATGCCATTTGTGAGAGACTAAGACAAAGGACATACATCAAAGGAAGCAAAATTTTGAGTCATGGTGGTCTGGTGGATAAAATGGTATTTGTTGTGCGCGGTAAATTGGAGTGCACTGGAGAAGATGGAAACACACTTCCATTATCTGAAGGGGATGCTTGTGGTGAAGAACTTCTAACTTGGTATCTTGAACATTCTTCTGTAAGCACAGGTATTAAGAACACTTTGCAACATGCCAGTTGCAAAAATCAGCAATTTAGCATCTAGAATATAATGATAAGGGCAAATTACACCGTCTCCCATAAGGTTTGATGAATTTCACCCCACCCTCCTTTATTTCTAAAATTTGGTTAAAAGGTCCTTGAGTTTGTAAAATTACTACGTTGCCCTCCCTGAAACAATGGATTTAGGGGAGGTCAGTGTCACATGCACAAATAGAAAGGAGCCAAGCTGAATTTCATCTAACCTTAAGAGAGGTCCGTGCAATTTACTCTAATAGTATACCATGTGGTTCACCAACTTGATCTCTCCTGCAGATGGCAGAAAAGTAAGGCTTCCTGGACAAAAGTTGCTTAGCAATAGGACAGTAAGATGCTTAACAAATGTGGAGGCATTTTCGCTCCGCGCTGCAGACCTTGAAGAAGTCACAATCCTTTTCACAAGATTCTTGCGGAGTCCGCGTGTTCAAGGAGTCTTAAGGTTATTATTCCCCTCTCTTATTTTTTCTTTATTCATGGTTGATCATAATCTTGTCCACCATTTTATGACATACAAACATGAAATTGGAGATTTTGGCCTAAAAAATCCCTCATAGTTATCACCTTGGTTCTACTATAAATTTTACCTTTTAAATTAGTCTAGATGAACTCACCTTGGCCTTTTAAAAACCTAATGCAACATAAAAACAAAAAAGTTTATGGTTTTCACTTGTTGAAGGCAATTTTTTTGTTTAATTAATATGCAAATCTCCGAAGTCCTTATAATTTAGAAGTTTTTAATCAGGTCCCTATACAACAACAATAAGACTTAACATGAGTTCCGGAACTTGATTGAATTTTTTAAAAATATATAAAGACTCAATTGAAAATTTGATAGACTATATGAACCTAGGAATTATTAAACCTTTTTTGGCCTCAAATCCTTGATTGACATGATCATTTCATAATTGTGCAATGATAGGTATCAATCCTCTTATTGGAGATCCCTTGCAGCAATACGCATTCAAGTTGCATGGAGATACAGACAGAAACGTCTAAGGCGTGCTGATTCCTCAGTTTCAAATTAAATATTGAGTTTTAGAATATACTATTGAAACATATGCATATATATATATATGTGTGTGTAAATAATTACTTCAACATCCTAACTAGGTTCATTAGATTCAGTACTCTTACAATTTGAAAAATGGATACTACCTCGCTTATTATTACTATCAAAGGTAGGGGTATAAGCGAATTGGATCAACATGACCATTGGGACATAGTGTGAAAAAAATTGATTGGACTCGATAATGAATGATGTAGTTGTTGAATTTTGCAAATTTGAAGTCGATGATCTGACCCAATTTAGATATAACAATAGATTTTTAACTTTTGATTATGCATATTTGGGTATGGATAGTGTATGTAGTTAAGAAATCCTATTTTTGTCATGTATATTAAAGTTATTGAATTTGATATGATAAAAAATCTATTTTGTGTTTCTTTTGAAGAAATTAGTAGTATAATAAAAAAAGTTAAGACTTATATTAGTGTGAACAGTTTTTATATGGATAGGATATCTAAATTTAATGCATAAAAGACTAGAGATATAAAATCATAAAGTTAAACTTCAATGTTATTCTATGTAAAGAAAAAGTACAAGTGCGAAGTTTCTATTTTATAGAAAATAGAATCATTTAAAAATGAGAAAGGCATGTCCAAGTATCCAACTGATTATGTTTCCATCTGGTTCACGCAACTACACTGTTTGACTAGAAAATAATAAAGATTATTTTACAACATAAATACGTTCAACTAGTATCTGATATATGTTATACATAATATGAAATAAGTACTATATATATAGCACACGTACCTATATCAAATATTCTATATTATATATAGCACACATTGAATATTAGTTAGACGTATTTCTTATACTAGCATACAAAACTTTTGTAATTATAATAATTTGAGTTTTGAACAAACTATGCAAAATGATATCACCAGCAAAAGTAATGTATGTGTCCAATCCAGGACACAACACAAAATACATCAATTTCTTGTATGGGCAGTACTACAGTAAAGTTGTTTGGTGTGGTTAGAGTAAAGTTGCTCAAAATATGCATGTGAAGTTACACTTTTATCCCTACTTTTATTTTTTATCCCACCATCACCCCTAGCTTCGTCACCGAGTCAAACCGCGAGAACAGTGACGGTATCATCGGAAAAAGCTCTGACTGAGCGTTCAACGAGAGCCTGTGGCGACTCTAGCCTTCGATCTGAAGCCACCGCCGACACACAAGGGAGCAACGGTTCCGATCTGCAGAGCTCAGCGACTGGAACACCGAAGCCAAACACTCATCAGGAAGATCCGAGATATAATCCAGAGTAATGGCCTCGCGGACGTTCACACCGTCGTCTTCAGCGGCGGTAACGGCGGAGGGTAGCATCGAGGACACCGACGCAGAAGATCTGGACTTGGAGGAGCTTCCAGAGCGGTTACTGCCTTGTCTGGCGGTGACGCTATCTCGGCGGCGGCCGTAGAAGCTGCGTGGCCCATCCACGGTTGGTGTGATAGAACGAACGGTTCAGATTGAAAGAGGGAACACCGTAACTACCCTGGGCGGTTCCTCAGGTAAGTTAAACAAACTCACACTTCATTTTGCTTCTTGGTGGTGGGTGCTGCTATATGGGCATCTTCATGACCAGGTGAGTTGAGTTTCACTGTTTCAGTTTCAATTTCAATTTCCAGCACACACACCTTTAGCTTATAATATTTGAGATTTTGGTTCTCTTCTTTTTCTTTTCTCTTATTTGCTTTTAAGTGTGAAAAAGGTTGAATTTTGTTGCAGAGATATGGTGTTGAATGTGGGCTAGGAGAGAGACAATCGATGAGCATGGTGGTGGTGGATTGGGATAAAAAAGAAGATAGGGATAAAAGTGTGACTTTACGTGTATATTTTGAGCAATTTTATTTTAACCCTACAAAACAACTTTATTGTAGTACTGGCCTTCTTGTATAGATTCCTAATCCAGCAAAGCTAGGTCATTGGAATCACAAGACGGAGGACTAGTCGGGGAATCCAGTCCCCGCGGGGACGGGGATGAAGTTCTCCCCGCGGTGTAACCAGCTATTAATAGTGTAGTCTCAGATAATCCTAACCCTAACTTTCAAGTCTCAAGCAAAAGCCGCGCCACCCTCACTCTCACTCATAAACCCTAACCACTCTCTGTATCCCTCTCTGTAAGCCTCTCGCCCTCTCCGCCGCTCCCACTGTCGCCTGCGTAAGGTTAGGTTAGCTCTCTCTTCAGTCACTATTTCATAATGATGTTTGTTTGATGCCATTTTATGTGATGCTGTTACAAGAAAGGGAATGCATTTTTGTTTTATGCAATTTAACTGAGATGAGATGCATTTTGAATTCTGATTATTCTCTTGTGTGATGCAATTTAACATAGATGACAAAAAGACACTAACAATGTACAAACCTTTTTTATCCCTGCGGCGAGTAATCAGATTTCACCTGCAGAATCTTCAAGCAATCAAGCCCCACCTACAAGCACAGCACCTTCACATACTGGGGCTGGTAATCAAGAAATTGACTCTCCTCATACTGAAACAGAATATGCTGAGACACGTCATTGCAATGAATGGGGAAGTCCAAATATAAGAGGACTAACTTCAGAAGCTTTGGAGAACTTCAAAAGACAAAAAATTGACGACAAATGGAAGATTGGTGGAGACACTAAAGCAGTAGCTAAACATTTGCATGATCACATTAGGACCTGCAAGCTGAGACTGTTTAGAGGTCCAAGGCAAGCAAAAATAAGACTATGTCACAAGTAACAAGTTCTAGTGGAGATGAGGTTGAAGTTGAATCAATAGTGATAGAAAACTTTACATACAGTCGAGATATTTCAAGGGCAGAGCTTGCCAAGATGATTGTGTTGCATGAGTATCCACTGTCAATGGTGGAACACATTGATTTCAAATGGTTCTGTAGGAAACTTCAGCCCTTGTGGAAGCCAATCACGAGAGACAGCATCAAATCTGAAATCATTAATTTATATGAGATGGAGAGGATGAAGACCGCAGAGTTGTTTGCAAAGATTCCAAGTCGCATTGCGATAACTACTAACATGTGGACTGCAAGTACTCAAAATAAAGGGTATATGTCTGTCACTGCCCATTTTATTGATGATAATTGGATTTTGCAAAGTCGACTGATAAGGTAATTAATTATTCCTATTATTCTTATTATACATAAGTGTCTTTGATCATTGCTTTTTTGTTTGTGCCTATGATACTCATGTGTTTTAGTGATTTTTTATATTTATAGGTTCATTTATGTACCTTCACCACACTCTGCTGAAAGTCTCTGTCATCTTCTGGTTGATTGCTTATTTGATTGGAATTTGGATAGGAAGGTTTCAACTTTTATTGTTGATAGCACTAATGATGCCATGATTGAGCGGGTGTTTGAAAAGATTCCAACTTCTTCTTTTTTGATGCAAGGATCATTATTTCACATGCGTTGTTGTGTCCGTATACTAAACTTGATTGCAAAGGAAAGTTTGTCTACTATAGAGTACTCTGTTCAAAAGATAAGGGATAGTGTTGCTTATTGGATTGCAACACCAAAGAGGGAGGAGAAATTTGCTGATGCATGTAGACAATTGAACATGACATATTCAAAAAAGCTTGCTCTTGATTGTAGAACTAGATGGAATTCCACATACATAATGATTGCATCTGCGTTACCTTATCAACAAGTTTTTGGTCATCTGAAAGTGCGTGAGAGGGAGTATAAGTTTGTGCCTAGTGAAGATAATTGGATCATGGCTACTGAAATTTGTGATAAATTGAAACTGTTTTATAATGTGACTAAGTTGTTTTCAGGCACTCAATATCTTACTGCCAATGAATATTTTCTTAAAATTTGTAAAATTAGGTTGGCTTTAGGTGAATGGTTTAAATCTGAAAATTTAATTATAAAAAATATGGCAGCTGATATGATTACTAAGTTTGATAAGTATTGGGGATTGATTAGAGGAGTGATGGTTGTAGTGGCTGTTTTGGACCCTAGATTCAAGATGAAGATATTGAAATATTTTTTCCCTCTCATATATGGTTCTGAAAGTGATGTAGAAATGAGGAAGGTGAGAAAGTTATTAGAAGATTTGATGAGTGAATATGAAGCTAGAGACATGAATAGAAGTAATCTTCTTGCATCAAATGATTTTACTTCTTCAAATGTGACCACTGATTCTCTTTCAAGAAAAGACAAATGGCAGTGAATACTTCCAATTTCTGCAAGAAACTTATCGAAAAGATACCAGCAAATCTGAGTTAGATTCTTACTTGGAAGAACCAATTATGCTTGATAAATCAAATGAAGAGAATTTTGACATTTTGGGTTATTGGAAGAATATTGATTACAATTACCCAACTTTGCAAAGAATTGCAAGAGACTTTCTAACCATTCCCATCTCTACCACTGTTTCGAGATCAGCTTTTAGCACTAGTGGTCACTTTCGAAGTCCTCACTATAGTAGATTGAATCCAAGTACCATTGAGGCAATGATATGTACTCAAGATTGGTTGCGTGCTACAACTCCTGGTAATATGTCTTACTATATTTTTTTCTCACTTTTTATATATGTGATATTATCTTTTCTTTTGTTTTAATATTTGTTATGTTTGCTAGTTTCTTCATAATAAAAGGGTTTGACTCAGTGTCTCATCATATTAGAAGATCAAGATGTTGATGATAGGGTAATAATTTCTAATCTTATATTACATTTTTTGTTATTTAATTTTTCTAAGTGTTGTAATTTTTGTTTTTTTTTCCCAGCAAGTTGCACTTAAATCATGAAAGGAATGAAGGGTTGAAAAAGATGAAATAGTCCGGGTGTCAAACTTGTGCTTCCAGTGTTATATTTGGTTGTGTCTATGACTTATTGTGCTTCCTGTGGAAAAAGATTTGTTGTTGTGGTTGATTTGTCTAGTGTGGTGTAAACTTTAATTAACTTGTCATTTTATTGTTTATTGATGAATTATGTTTCTCTATATTGAAGTACTATTGGACTATATTTATTTAGGATTGGAGTTAAAATTTGAAGTATTATGAAATTTGATTTTTTTTCTTAATTTTCTTCAAAAACAGGTTTCTTTAATTTTTTTTTCGACTTCTCTGTTTGGGGTCCTGCAGGAATTGGGAACGGGGTTTTTATTTTACCTTTGGGATGGGGATGAGGATATTACTCCCTGCATATTCTTTGCTCCAATGTCATCCTCTTCGGAGTGCAATAAAATTCCCATTTATGCATATGAATGGAACAAGAAATCTTTTTCAGCAAAGTTTAGTTGTAACAGGAAGGAAACAAAGCAAAGGGTACCAAAAGAGAAAATTTTTTATACTTTCAGCGGCACAGGTTCGATTCTAATTGCTGGAATAGAAACCATAATAGGAAAAAAATGAACACTTTCTGAGGAATGGAAAATTGGACTGTGTAAGGATCCTTATTGTACTACTTGTTATAGTATAATAGGGGTAAATTACTTGAGAAATTATAAATATATGTACTTTGAGGAAGAAACGTGTGTTGTTTTGTATTAGGTCATTATTCATTCTTCTATTCTTAAGCTCCATTTACAAATTACACCTATTACAATATTTCATTTTGATGTGAAGATATCGTAAACAAGTTATAATTTGAGTTTAATTTTGATGCACTGACAGTGTAAAATAATTTTACACTGTCATCCAATCAAAATGTTTTGTTTGTATGACTTTTTAGGTTGTGAGAAAGAGAAAATACATTGATGGCTGACGTGATAACATATAATTGAATAATTGTGTAAAAAAATTGTACACTGTCATAAAAATTAAATTCTTATTATATTAGTAAATATGATTAATTCTCACTCATCGCTAAAAAATTCATGTAAATAAAAGATTTTCATAATGATAGTATAAAAAATTTAACCGTTAATATATCAAAATAAGTCTCAATGTAATAACAATTTAACAAGATAGAATAAGAATTGTGTAATAAAAATCTCGAATGTTATAAAAAAATCACACACTTTTCTATCAATCTATTGAACATAAATAATTATAAATTTATAATGCAACATGATGTGAACAAATAAAAGAAATTGGGAGTGAATTAAATCGATGTAATTTACCCATAGATTATATACTGAATGAATGAATGAATTAGTAGAAGTAGAAGTAGAAATGTAGAATAGTAGCAGAAGACGACACGAGAGTACGAATTACGAAACAACTGCAGCATTTCCTCCTTCCCGGTTCTAACGTTCCAAGTAGTCACACTTACATTGACCTTTTCAAAGTCTTCTTCCCCTTCACTCTCTCTCTCTCACTTCATTGCTGATACAAATTCATGCCTTCATTCTTTCACACTTCATTTGTGTCTATCCTTTCGCCTCTTTCTGTCATACCCTCTTCTCAAAATGCTTTCTTTTGCTTCAATTCCCTGCTAAATAACTTGCTGTGCTTGGTTTTCACTGCGACGACGACTACTGCTACTTCCTATTCTTCCAGGTCTTGGTTAATTGCTGTTTTATTATGTGTTTTTTTGGTACTCATTGATCATTATTATTATGCTTGAATTCTTCCCGCTGGTTCATTGCGCTCAATTGCTGTTTGTCGTAATGCTTCACATAATAATTGCTGTAATATGGTGGTATATGTATGTGTTAAACTCTGCATTTAGAACCAGGGAATGTGGGATGAATGCCATGGATGATTCGAAATTAGTGAAGTACGATGGTGATTGCATTTCAAATTATTGTGTGTGTGTTTGTTTGTTTTGTTCCAAGCTTCAGAGAAGTTGAGTAAGATCAAGGGTTTCATTGCTTCTCTATTTGTATAAGTTCACTTAATCTTTTGGTGTCACTATTAGGAATTTCTAACTGTTGAGTCTCCCTTGTGATGATAAATTGAGTTCCACCTGGCTTTATCATTGGCTTAAAAAGTTTTTGGCTTTTCAAGCTGCACTGGTCATGCAAAGTTATATAATTTCCCCTTTCCTAGTTTCAAGACAAATTAAATTGTTACATTTTGTCTTAACTCATCTCTCCCAAAAGATTAAGGTAGAGCCACGTGAATGATTTTATATCTATTACGCCCTTTCACGTGAATGACTCTTTTAGGTCTGAAATATGAACAAATTTAGAAGGATAAGCGATAACAAGGATCAAACTCTAGTGCTTTTGGTCATAGTGGCTTTGATATCAAGTCGTGAACCATCTCTCCCAGAAATATAAGTATTGAATGTTTTTCTGCTTTCATTACAGAGTTATTGAGGGAATATGGCTAGCTTTGAAAAAGATGAGCAGCCAATGCTGTTAGCATCATTTCCACAACGATCTGATGAACCCGAGGGTTCTAATTTCCGGAGGCTAGTATCAAGGACACGAAGCGCATCAATTTCTATTCCCATGGCCTCCATGGAGCAATATGACAGAGAAGCTAGTCTTGTGGGGCATACTGGTCCACTTCGTAGTGTGAGAAAGTCCCCATTTCCACAGACGAGTGGTCCACTAAATGTTTCCCAAGGAGCTGGAAATCTTTTGCAGCAGAGTAGAGTTGTCAAAGGAAAGAAAGTAGCAGAGAACAAGGCAGAAAATATTTCTACTTTCCGTGGCAAACGTGAAGATCATTGGAATAATGACTATGATAGAAGAAATGAAAACTTACTGAGGTCTGGCCAACTGGGAATGTGTAATGATCCTTACTGTACTACTTGCCCTGCATACTTCAAGGTTGTTCAGCAAGTAAAGCCAAGAACTTTGAATAGATTCGACCCCAAGGTATATTTCATTTTCATAATGTTTCTTATACTTCAATAATTTTTCATTTTCATAATCTGTAGATACTTTATTGAATTATAGTGCACTTTCTGCTTTTCAAGTAGCCTATATTTTGCATATTTATGCAACATGCATAACTTTACTGATATATTGTTTTTATTGTTAATCAATGTGATGAATATACTTTTCCAGTTACATTTACTCTGACCTTTTGAACTTCTATATAATTGTATTTAATCATATTCATATATTTATGTTTGCCACCAAGACTGAGCAATATGTCCAGTAAAATCACTCTGTTTCAATTGTTATTAGCTTCTGTCTATAGTAATGGGAGAGGGTTACGGGGTTTGGTGAATAGTGACCTAGGAGCTAGGGCCTGATTTCAAGTATCTAAGGTTCACTTTTGCTATGTAATTTTGTTTTATCATGATTTATTAGTAGTCACTGTTATAGAAAATTCTGAATATATCGAAAATTAAAAGATGCAGTTGTTGCTGTATAACCTAGGAAAAAAATAGTTGTTTTGGTGAAGCATTCCATTAGTGATGTTTTTCTCCCATGGATATGATCTCCTAGACATACTTACAGCTTCAGCATGCCTTTCTTTTTTCATCTTTACATTTTTTTTTCAGGAAATAAGCAATTTTTCTGAGATATAGAGAATGGCTTATGTTGTCCAAATAGAAGGCACACTCTTTGACTAAGTGTGCTAACATTTCCTATTTGGCATACAGCTTTTGGACCCTCTCTGTTATTTTGACGATAAATTGCTTTAAAATCTTGAAACGATGACTATTGTTTGTTACCAAGATGGAATGAAGCGGATAGGAAAACAATGAGAGGAAAATGCAAATGCAATTCATCGAATATGCTTTGGTTGACTGTATTTTGTTGTACATAGCAATGATTCTGAACCTCTATTGATAACAGTGTTAGCAACTAGAAATGACCCTTATACCCTGTAATTTGGGTACCACACTAGAAAGCATTTCTTAACTGTCATTATTCCTACCCAGCTACTCTTAATAAAATTCTAGTATTCAAGCTGCATCACTAAATTATTTTTACTATTAAAAAATACTGCTATTGTTGTTATCCTTGTCCACTTCAAGGACCAACAGAAGTATTGTTGATTGGAAATTTTAAGCTGTCTCATTATTTAATCAATACTAATTGTCCAAAGGCCATTACGACAAGTTTTACTTATAATTTGTCATCTTGTAAACTTTTCTATTTTCTTTTTGCACATATATTACTATCACTTTTACATAACCAAGTTTAACTTTTTTTTTTTTTTCTCTTTTCATGTTTTGAATGTTCACAGAATCGCGATGTTCTTTATGGCGATGCGAAGGGCTTTGCTAGAGAAGTTTACTCTTTCTTCTCTTCATGTGTTCCTAGAGTTATGAACCCTCACACTAAAGTTGTACAGAGGTGGAACAAGGTTTTGGCTATTTGTTGCTTGGTAGCAATTTTTGTTGATCCATTATTTTTCTTCTTACTCTATGTGCACAAGGTATGGTTATTTTCCTTTTATTGAATTGCAAAATCTTGCAACTTGCTTCTATTCATCTTTTCCCACTACTATTTGCTAATTGTATCTATCTTTTTGTTTTTCCTATTGCAGGATAATAATTGTATTATTATCAACTGGAAGTTGAAAACAGCACTTGTTGTAATTAGAAGCCTGATTGATTTTATATATTTCTTGAACATTCTTCTCCAGGTATTTTCTCAGTGTCAACCTTTTGTAGAAATATTCTAATTAATGTGTTTCAGAAGAGTTTTCTGACACCAAAGGAAAAGGGTTTAGAAACTCTTGCACCACTGGAAAATTACTAGATCATAGAATATCGTAAAAGATAATAAGCATCCCTGTTCAACTTCTATGTGTCACTGTGGTCGAAACAAAAATATTGACTGTTTTGATTTCAATATTTCAGTGTCACTCTAGCACAGTAGCACCTAATACAGAAGGGCATTGGTCGTGCCATCATATCCATGCTTTTATCTAAATATAACATAGTTTACAGGGATGTTTCTTATTTTATATTATTTAATCCCTTCTTTATCTTTGAAAAATTGCATATAGAAAATTTTAATTAATGGAGAGTGCAAGGAACATGTAGCTCATAGTAGTAAGAGGTATCTAGGAAAAATGTTGACAAAACTTAAAGCATAATATAATCAGCTTGTGATGATGTCATGGATAAAGATTGATATGCTTGGCTCTGGCTTAAATAACCCTATCAAGTCACATTTTTGCAGTTTAGGTTGGCTTATGTTTCTCCTGAGTCAAGGGTTGTTGGTGCTGGAGATTTAGTTGACGATCCAAAGAAAATTGCTCTAAATTACCTGCGGGGTTATTTTCTTCTTGATTTATTTGTTGTAATTCCTCTTCCTCAGGTGAATTTCTTGCCATCTCAATTTCTTCTTCATGAAAGCATGACCTTTGTTTTTGTTTTCTTTTTCTTTTCTTTTCCATTTCTGCCGGGTTTCCTCATTTTAACTTTGTATTTATGAGATGCAAAAGCCATTATTTTTTCTCTATTTCCTAGAATTAGTCTAATTTGAAACAATATATTTTCAGTAATCTTGTGTGGTAAAACATGAAGGTCATTGGCTTTGTCAGTTTACTGAGTTATCAGTTTGAATTTATTTGTCTTTAAAATTTTGACATGTTAATTGTTTGAGATTCATTTATGAATTTGTTTCCTCCAAAATTTAGTGGTTAGCATTTCCTATGAGTTTTATTTTTCTTTTCTTTTTTGCATAATGTTGTAATATGAATGTCCTAATTAAATTAGGAGTACTGGTACATCTGTAGAAGCTGTAAGTTTTTCTATGACAGGATCCATAGTACTCACTACTTAATACTCCCTCCGTTTTTTTTTTAATTGTCCAATTTAGAGATGCGTGCATTTTTTTTTTAATTGTCCATTTCAAATTTTAAGACAACATTTATTATTTTTTTCCACTCTTATCCTTATTTAATACTCACTATCTCTATTAATTGAGGAGAGATAATAACAAAGAAGTAAAGGGTAATTTAGTAAAACATTTATACATTTTGTTAACTTTAATACTCTACCAATCATTACCTAAATTCTCGCACGCATTTAAAACTGGACAATTAAAAAAAAACGGAGGGAGTATTGTTTTAAGAACCAATTATTGAAAAGTTTACCTCGTTAACTGCATGCACATAAAAGGTCGGCCCAGTGCACGAGGCTCCCCCCAGGTGGGGTTTGGGGAGGGTAGCTGTACGCAGTCTTACCCCCGCTTTGCGGAGAGGTTGTTTCCAGGATAACTGCATGCACATAAATTAAATAAATTTTATCTCCCATGAATTCCTGCATGCAAAAGTTCTTTCTACTTGAAGCACAGACATGCCAAAGATCACTCGTGTTGGTGTGTCGTTGTGAAGAATAAATTGTCTATGAACATGAACATGTGCTTATGAATATGTAGGTGGCAGAGTAAGGAAAGGATTTTCAATCTTTGAAAATGATAGAAGCAACTATGGATTTATATGTACTAAATAGACTCCTCATCGTGACACATATGGTGAAATTTGTGCAGATAATAATGTTGTTTATCCTACCGAAAAACTTGGGTTCATCAGGAGCAAATTATGCTAAGAATCTTCTGCGTGCAGCGATCCTTGTGCAGTACATTCCCAGATTATACAGGTTTCTGCCTCTGCTAATTGGCCAGTCTTCTACAGGATTTATATTTGAGTCAGCTTGGGGAAATTTCGTCATAAATCTTCTCATTTATATGCTATCTGCGCATGTTGTTGGCTCTTTCTGGTACCTTTTTGGTCTACAGGTGAGTCATGAGTGAGAACAACATCTTTTAGGCTTCTCTTTCAAAAAGTAAAAGACTTTCTCACTAAATTTCATATTTTGGATTAAGTTCTCATATGGTAGTGGAGGCAGCTACCATGAACAGAACAAAAGGAAAATACCATGACCTCAATATATCTGTATATAATATAATAATTAGATAATGTGAATTAATAGGAATGATGAAGTGTTTTATCATTATATGACTAATAAGAGCACTGTATCATAGTTTATGCTCATAAATTTAATCCCTTCTATTTATTACAATTGATCATGATATAATATAATAATTATGTAATGTGAAAATAGGTAAAATGAAGTACTTTATCATTATAAGAGCATTGTATTTTAATCTGCGCTCAGAAATTAATCCCTCTTTTTTTACAATTGATCATGAAAGTCAACTATTAGGTAGTGTTTTTTAAGACTGTCATGGCACTGCCATGACTGCCATAATGAACAATCTTCCATAGCGGGGTAGCCAAAATCTGCCACGCATGGTTGCCATTTGACAACACTACTGTTTAAAATGATTATAATTAGGAAATTGTTTGATTTGAATTTATTTTAATATGATTTATAAGTTAAATGTTATGTTTGGAATGATTTAATAGAATAGAAATTGAATTGATTTAGAAATCAATTCTTAAGTTTAGAATACACTAGATTGTGTTTGCGATTATTGAAATAGAAATTGAATTGATTTATCCTTTAGGTTCAAACTTTAAAATCAAATCAATTCTACTTAAATCCTATCAAGCTTGACAAGATTTGAAAATATATATATATATATATGCTGCCATGATTCTATTAAATTTGGCTCCACTCTATAGGATACAATTCAATCCAATTCTTATCATGCTTATATATTTTTATCCTTGCCTCAATTATCAAAGATTTCTCGATATGTCACTGTTTGATGCCTTAGATACTTTAAACATGAGCAGTTCATTTAGAATCAGCAATTTTATTCAGTAAATAAGGATTAATATTCAATTGTTAACTTTATCATTTTCTTCCCTCTTCCTTCCTTCAGAGGGTTAATCAATGTCTGCGAGATGCCTGCAGTAAGTCTAACATTACTGACTGCATGAAATACATGGATTGTGGCCGTTTACCAAGCAACAGCGCATCAAATCCGTGGGCCAGCAACGAAAATGCCACTGCTTGTTTGAATGCCGCATCTGGCGCTTTTGATTATGGGATCTATGCCAAAGCCGTACCACTTACTATGAAAACCAATGTGATCAACAAATATGTGTATTCGCTGTTTTGGGGCTTCCAGGTATTCAGTTCATTCTTTTCTTCTTCTGTTCCTTCGATATTAATCGTGCACATTTTGTACTACATCAATAAGCTTCATGTGCAAGTTTCCATCCTTCAAGGTTTTAGCAACTCCTGTTATCTTAATTAACTTAATAATTGACATGGCATGGCCTACATCAATTATTTGCAAATCCCATTATTCTCGCCTTCGGACAAACAATAATTGGGAAGACAATGCTTGAAATTGTGAATGGATGATCGTAGATGCTCTAGTATCATGGTTCATGCCAACTCAGAACAATACTAAAATGAACTATTAAGTGAAGATACTAGAGTGGTTTGATATTTCTTAACTTTTATACCTTTATGATCTTTGATACAGCAAATCAGTACTCTTGCTGGTAATCAAACCCCAAGCTATTTTACGTGGGAAATCCTTTTCACAATGGCCATCGTAGGGCTGGGACTCTTGCTTTTTGCACTCCTCATTGGAAACATACAGAACTTTCTTCAGGCTCTTGGAAAGAGGTAGAACTTACTGCTCTTAAATTCCGTCTCCCACCTGAATGTTGGACGACTATGTTTCTCTTACTAATCTTTTCCTCTTTAAATCAACTCTGTTTACTGTTCCTTCGACGGGAAATTTTAAAAACAATGCATTGAGGTGAATTACAGCATCCTAATGTGAAATTGTATCTAACTATTACCTATAACTCTCTGACATCAGCATGCCTCATTGTCACAATTTTTTATTTAGATATTTAAGACGGATGATGGAGAAGTCTCTAAATATGATGTATTGTTAATTCTGTGTTAGGCATAGTTTATGTTCTCATTTGCTAGTTTAGTTTTTTTTATGCTGCAAGTTTAAATTGAACTTTTATAGTGAAGTAGTTCTGTTGTTTGGGCTATAATTTGCTTAACATATTTCTTACATCTTGCTTACAGGAGACTAGATATGCAACTTAGAGGCCGTGATGTTGAGCAATGGATGAGTCATCGTCGCTTACCAGAAGATCTAAGAAGGTGTTTTTTTAATAAAAGAAACTATATTTAGAAGAGAAGAAAAATACATATAGATCCTCTTTTTCAATAGTAAGAACAAACAATAAGAACAACTACCAATGAAGCAAAGCTTTCTAATCTCAACTTATCTTAAAATGTAAATCCCTCTAAAAATATCATGTGCTTTACACCAAATTCAGGCCAAATGCCTAATCTAATTCTACAACACTTGTTTGTTTTAAATCCTGTGATTAAAGGTGCGAGAATAAACACAATACCCATGGATTTAAGTTCCTTGCTTTAATGATTGTAATGTTGTAGAAAATGTAAGTATATCAGGAGCTACTATTATTATATAATATAGCATGAATATTTGAATCCTATGGAAATAGTATGCCTCCTATTTTTCATGAAATTGTGGATCACATAATGTACAAGTAATATATAGTATTTCTGTCATGCAGGAGAGTACGACAGGCCGAACGGTATGATTGGTCTGCAACAAGAGGGGTGAATGAAGAAATGCTACTAGGGAGAATGCCAGAAGATCTCCAGAGAGACATAAGACGCCATCTCTTCAAATTTATTAAGAAAGTAATCGCAAGAATATCCTTGGCATATGACTAGTTTTATTCACAGCAATTTATCATGCTTACACGTGAACTTTACAATTTCTCATAAAATTCTGTTTGCCTTAGGTCTCCACTCATACCTCTGCACAAACATTCAATGTGAAAACCATTTTATTTTGAAGCAAAACCTTTTGCATATTCATGAAATAAAACCAATGATTCATGAGGGTCTACCATATCTGCAGGTTCGGATTTTTGCCGTGATGGATGAGCCTATCTTAGATGTCATTTGTGAGAGACTAAGACAAAAGATATACATCAAAGGAAGCGATATTTTGTATCAGGGTGGTCTGGTAGAGAAGATGGTGTTTGTTGTGCGTGGAAAATTGGAGAGCATTGGAGAAGATGGGACTAGCTCTATCTTATCCGAAGGGGATGCTTGTGGTGAAGAACTTCTGAGATGGTATCTTGAAAATTCTTCAGTCAGCGCAGGTATAAAACAATGCTATATGATGTCACAACATGTCTCATAACATTTAAGATCGTTCAATAGCAACTTGGACTCTACAACATGAGAAACTGCGTAGTTTATCAATATGTATACTCCTGCAGATGGTAGAAAAGTAAAACTTAGTGGACAAAGGTTACCACCTAGTAACCGGACAGTAAGGTGTTTAATGAACGTGGAGGCATTTTCACTGCGAGCTGCAGACATTGAAGAAGTCACAAACCTTTTCCCGAGATTCTTGCGGAGTCAACGTGTTCAAGGAGCCCTAAGGTCATTCCCTTGTCCTGTTAATCAATCTCTAATCTCTATTTTTGGCTCAGCATAATCATCTTCGTTTGTGGTTTGAAAATGTGAAAACTAACCAGAAATTAATACTTGCACATAGTCTCCAACTATCCTCACAATGACCACCTCCCTGATATTTCTTTGGTTGCATTGTAACTTTTCAGCTGTAAGAGGCCATAGCTGATAATGTTAAAGTCCATACATAGCTGATATTTTTGTTTGTTTTTTTGATACTTACTTTGTTTGTTTGTATGATGTTTATTAGGTATGAATCACCTTATTGGAGATCCTTTGCCGCAACCCGCATCCAGGTTGCTTGGAGATACAGGATGAAACGACTACATCGTGTTGCTTCAGAATCAGATTAGCTAGCTAGGTTGTAGATTGTGCTGCAATATAATTATAAGTAGTATTTTTACAGAGTATCACAGGTCATTCTGATGTAACATCTTAAGGGATCATATGTAAAACTTTTAAATTTGAAGAGGAACTACTTGTCCCTCAAAATAATTGCTAGAGATCAATTTTGAGTTTCATTTGTATGATTAATTTTTTTTATTGATAATGTAAAATAATTTTATGTTGTTAAACAATAAAAAAAATAAGAAATACCAATTTTTTATCCAAGTTATTATAAAGTGCAGTTACCTATCATTGTTTGATGCCTTTTTTAATTTCTATTGATAAGAAGTGTAAAATTAATTTATATTATTAGGGTGTATTTAGTTAAAGACTAAACATGGAGGTAAAATTTATTATAATGAGTTTTAGGTATAGGGATTGATTTATTCACTTCATCATCAATCTTCAATTTATAAGTATGGTCTAGATAGAGATATATATTAATCTGTTGTTTGTTACGATGCATGCATGGTGGTGCAAAACCAAACCTACTTCATTATATTTATTTAGACATAATGTTCATTCATTCATTCACACTTCACATTGCATTTTTGTTTACATATATAATATCCTCAAATGCAATGCATGTATGCTTATTCTTCAATTGGCTAGCTACTACATAATAATTGGAGCGGTTTTCAATGAGACTTCCTCTTCAAACAGGTCTCACTCTTTTCGTCTCTCACTTTATTTACTAATTATTTCTGTTTGATAGACTTAGTTAGATCAATTCTGTTATTTCTGTTATTTGTTATTTGTCCTTTCCTCTTCTTCTATTTTCTTGCTTATATATATATATATATATATATCTCATTTCTTCAACACTCTTCTTTCTCTGCATTTTCTCTCTAGCCCTACACTGTTAGTTGATTATTAAACTTGAATTCTTCCATTGGTTCCCAAGTCCAAACCCAATGCTACCAAGATCCGATGAACAGGAGGATTCTTTTTTCCGGAGGATTATTGCATCAAGGACAACAAGGGCATCACTCACAAGAAGCGCATCATTGTCCATGGAGCCACATGACAGAGAAGCTAATCCTCTTGGCAGTGTGAGAAATACCTCATTACCACTGACGAGGAGTGGTCCACTCCATACTACCACTGGAACTGGAGATCTTTTGCAGCACCCGATAGATTTGAGAGGGAATGAAGCAGTACAGAACAGGCAAGAAAGCTTTTCTGCTACCTCTGCCACAGGTGAAAATCATAATAACAACTCTGATGATAGGAGTCATAATGAACACTTACTGAGGTCTGGACAACTGGGAATGTGTAATGATCCTTACTGTACTACTTGCCCTACATCTGTCAGGGATTCTACTCAGGAAAGAAATCCAACAACTTCAACAAGATTCGATACCCAGGTCTCTTTAATTTCTTCCTAAAATAGACTCATATTTCTTCCCTCTTTTGTTAAAGAAAGCATTTTCTTGTATCTTGATTTACTTTTATGTTGCACTCTGTTGTATAATTTGATCATCTTGTAATCTTATCAATTTCCCTTTTGGAAGTTTACTACATTCACTTCCACATAACCAAAGTTTACCTTTTTTCTTTCTTTTCATATTTTGAATGTTGACAGTTTCGTAATGTTCTTCATACGGATCCCGAGGGTTTTGCCAGAAGAGTCTACTCTTTCTGCTGTAAATGTGTTCCAGGAGTTATGAACCCTCACACTAAATATGTACAACATTGGAACAAGATTTTGGCTATTTTTTGCATGGCAGCAATTTTTGTGGATCCATTATTTTTCTTCATACTCTATGTGCACAAGGTATGATTATATTTTACTTCTAAGTTGCAGCTACTCATCATTTTCTCCCTATACTGTTTGCAAATTTACTCTATCTTTTCCCCCTTTTCATTGTGCAGGATGATAAATGTATTAGTATTGATTGGAATATGACACCAGCATTTGTTTTCTTTAGAAGCCTGATTGATTTTGCATATTTCTTGAACATTCTTCTCCAGGTAATTTCTCAGTGTCAACCTTCATAGGATGAATGTGTTGCTGATAGCAGTAATGTTAGGGATATTACTTGTGCCTATACCATGCTTACTTGTGTAATGATTCATGGCTCATCCAATACAATTTACTCGTTTCATTATTCTCTTTGTTTATTCCTTAATCATTGAGCCTGATACCGTGAATTCTAACAAGTAAGATGCATCTAGGAAAAATCTTGAGAAAACTTAAGACATGATATGAATAGGAGAATGTGATGTCATGCATAAGGATTGATCATTGGTATGTTTTCATGGCTTTGGCTTAAATAAGTAACTCTACCAAGTTGCATATTTGCAGTTTAAGCTGGCTTATGTTTCTCCTGAGTCAAGGGTTGTTGGTGCTGGAGAATTAGTTGACCATCCAACAAGAATTGCTCTTAATTACTTCTGTGGCTATTTTCTATTTGACTTTTTTGTTGTAATTCCTCTTCCTCAGGTAAATTTCCTGCCATCTCACTATATACTCCTTTTATTTTTGCTTTTATTTCTTTTGTGTGGTTTCTGTCTTGTCATGGTTAAGTTTTCAATTGTTTTTATATTTGGTATAAAATGAAAATGTGAAGGCCCCCTTGGCTTTGCCATTTTACTGAGATTATCATCAGTTTGAAAATTTATTAGCTTTTTAATATTTTGACATGTTAGAGATTCATTTTATGATTGTCCTTAATAGATAAACTGCTTTTTATGCTCTGTAATCATCTTCAAGTTTGAAAATGAATATGTAGGTGGCAGGGGAAGGAAAGGGTTTTTCAATCTTTGAAAAAGATAGAAGCAAGTATTGGTGGATTCCTCATACTGACATATATAGTGAAATTTGTGCAGATAATATTATTCCTTGTCCTACCACACCACTTGGGTACATCAATAGCAAATAATCATGCTAAGATTGTTCTGTGGGCGGCGTTCCTTTTGCAATACATCCCCAGATTGTTCAGGTTTCTGCCTCTGCTAATTGGCCAGTCTCCAACAAAAGGACTCATATTTGAGTCAGCCTGGGCAAACTTCATCATTAATCTTCTCATTGTTATGCTATCTGGCCATGCTATTGGCTCTCTTTGGTACCTTTTTTGTCTTAAGGTACCTAACTCATTAAACTTCATGCTGTGGACTAGATTCTTACATGGTAGCTATCATAAACAGATCATGGATACTTTAAACATAAGCAGTACTTCATTTAGAATCAGCACTTTGATCCAGTAAATGAATGTTAACATCCAATTAACTTTGTCCTTTTCTTCCCTCTTCCTTCTTGCAGATGGTTGATATATGTTTGCAAGAAGCTTGCCATTCATCTGGTTTTACCGGATGCTGGAATTACATCGATTGTGACTGTGGCCGCCGTTTATCAAGCCATTTATACAAGTGGAAGCACAATGAAAATGTCAATGCTTGTTTGAATGCCTCTTCTGGTGCTTTTGATTATGGGATGTTTGCCAAAGCTGTACCTCTTACTCTGAAAACTAACTCGGTCAACAAATACTTGTATTCGATGTTTTGGGGCTTCCAGGTATGCATCTCATTCCTTTTCTTCTTCTGATCCTTCAGTATTAATTGTGTACATTTTTAAGCTGGTCACAACTCACTCAGACCAATTCTAACTTAAACTATTAAGTGAAGATATGTGAATGATTTGATATTCCTTAACTGATATATATATATGTACCTTTGTGATCTTTAATACAGCAAATCAGTACTCTTGGTGGTAATCTGAACCCGAGCTATTACGCATGGGAAGTCATTTTCACAATTTGCATCATAGGACTTGGACTATCGCTTTTCGCGCTTCTGGTTGGAAACATACAGAACTTTCTTCAAGCTCTTGGACGGAGGTAGAAAGATTTGATATTCCTTAACTGTTTCAGATCATTATATCTTGTTAATTATTCTGATGCTGCAAGTTTTAATGTGCTTGACATACAGGAGCCTAGAAATGCAACTTAAAGGCCATGATGTTGAGCAATGGATGAGCCATCGACACTTGCCAGAAGATCTTAAAACGTAAATCCCTCTAAAATAGAGACCAAATGAGTAATCTTATTCCACAAAACTTGCTTGTTAGAAAATCTGTGATTAAAGGTTCCAAAAATTTCGCTCTAACCAGATGCACAAGTAATAGAGAGTATCCCTTCCTTTCATGCAGGAGAATACGAGAGGCCGAACGGTATCATTGGGCCGCAACAAGAGGGGTGAATGAAGAAATGCTTCTAGAGAGTATGCCAGAAGATGTCGAGAGGGACATAAGACGCCATCTCTTCAAATTTATCAAGAAAGTAAGCCATAGAGTATCATCATTCTGTTTGAGTGGATCATAATTCTGTTTCCTTTTGCATATTCACGAAACAAAACCATATCTTAGATGAGCCTGAGGATCGAATTAAGCATATGTGCAGGTTCGGATTCTCGCCTTGATGGATGAGGCTGTCATAGATGCAATCAGTGAGAGACTAAGACAAAAGATATACATCAAAGGAAGCAATGTTTTGTATCAGGGTGGTGTGGTAGAGAAGATGGTGTTTGTTGTGCGTGGAAAGTTGGAGAGCACAGGAGAAGATGGAGCTACAGTTAGCCTATCTGAGGGGGATGCTTGTGGAGAAGAACTTCTGAGATGGTATCTTGAAAATTCTTCAGTCAGCGGAGGTATATATATATAGCAAATTTGACTATATATGTAGCATAAGAAACAGCATTGTTCTTATCAAAATGTACAATCCTGCTGCAGATGGTAGAAAAGTAAGGCTTCCAGGAGAAAGGTTACTTTGCGACAGGACAGTGAAGTGCTTAACAAATGTGGAAGCATTTTCGCTGCGAGCCGCAGACCTTAAAGAAGTCACAATCCTTTTCACAAGATTTTTGAAGAATCCACGTGCTCAAGGAGCCCTAAGGTCATTCCCCTGTCTTGTTAATCAATCTCTAATCTCTATTTATGGCTTAAAAGTATGAAAAGCATTATTTATGTGTATGTTTCGTTGTTCTGTCTACATTGGTTAGATATCAATGATTCATTGTCATGTAACTGTTTGGTAATTATGATATTGTTTAGGTATGAATCACCATATTGGAGATCCCTTGCAGCATTCCGAATTCAGGTTATATGGAGATACTGGAAGAGACGACTAAATCGTGCTGCCTCAAGATCAGATTAGGTTGTACAATGTAGATTCAGATTAGATCAATCATCATAGGTTGTATTGTAATACCCCTTTGTAAATTTTTCTATTGCATGGAGATACATATAATAAGTTGTTTCTATACCTCTTTAGGCAACACCTCTCTATTTTGAATCAATGTGATCCTAATCATTCTTTTAATACTGGTTTTTATGATTATAAATGCACAATTATCTTACTTTGAAGAGAAAATAGCATAGAAGTGGGGGGTAGTTATTTTTTATTTTATTCTAATCTTATTTAAAAAGTTTACCTGGAAATTCTTTTTATACAATAGCATAGAAGTATAGATAGTGATGATGATAACAAGGAAACCGCAGCATACAGCCATTCCAATATCACATCACGTGACGGCATCCAACAAACTGTCTCATTTTCTAAGTTCTCTTTGTACAAGTCTTCAGTCTCAAATTAACTTTGTTTCCTACGTTGTATTATTATTGTATGTCTAGTACACTAAGTTAAAATCTCTCAGCACCACTAGTATTCTTCTCCCCTTAGCTTTGTAAAACTTCTAGCCTCTACCAATCAAGCAAGCAAGCATTGGTGCATGGCTAATTCTGAGAAAGAAGAGGCGCCGGCACTGCCAGAAACACTATGTGCTACCAATGGAACTCATAAACTCATGCAGAAGAGTATAGTTGTGACAATAAACAAGGTTGTGGAGAGGAAGACAGAGAATTTTTCTGCTCTCAATGGCTCGAGCCAAAATCAACACTTGCTTAGGTCTGGACAACTGGGAATGTGTAATGATCCTTACTGTACTATTTGCCCTGGTTACTTCAGGACTTCTCAACGGCGAAATTCGAAAGCTTCCACAATGTTTGATCCCAAGGTTTGTGTCTTTCTTCTTAAAACTACAACTTTTTCCTTCTTACTTTTAGAAAGCAATGACTTCTATATTTTGAAGTTGTCTTTACCAATATTATATGGTGCATAATTCAAAATTTTATTGTAGAAATGTCTGTTTTTCTTTTGTGCTATAACTCTGCCTACTCTGTGCTTTGCTGCACAATTTCACATAGCCAGTTCCGAGTATACATAAAAGAGGAGGGTTGTGTTAGGCAGTCAAAAATTGACGTGAAATTTCTCGGATCTTCTTAACATGGATAAACAATATTACCATGCTCTTAAAAAGTTGGTTTGTTCTACTTGTCTCTATGCATATTGTTATCATTGTCTAATTAAGGGGTAATAGAGTATTGACAAACTTTACTGCATCACTATCTATACATGATATTGTGGTGACCTTTTCCATTTCCATTTCTTGCAGAAATTTACTATAATTTTCACATAACCATGCATAGTTTTGTTCACATTTATTTGGAATGTTGACAGTTCCACAATGCTCTTTATGGTGATGCCAAGGGTTTTGCAAGAAAACTTTTTTCTTTCTGCTCTTCATGTGTTCCTGGTGTTATGAACCCTCACACCAAAGTTGTACAAAGATGGAACAAGGTGTTAGCAATTTTTTGCCTGTTGGCAATTTTTCTGGATCCATTATTTTTCTTCTTAATCTATGTTCAGAAGGTATGATCCTTTTACTTCAGTTGAACTTCAAAATCTTGGATGTGCTTCTTGATACTAATCTTTTCTCTTCAGGATTACAAATGTATTGCTATTGTAAATGGGACAATGACATTCACACTTGTTTTGCTTAGAAGCATCAATGATTTTGTATATTTCTTGAACATTCTTCTCCAGGTTAGTTCTCAGTAGTAACTAGCTCACAATCTTTAACATAAGTTAAACTTTGAATAACTCAAGCTGGCTTTCTTGCAGTTTAGGTTGGCCTATGTTTCCCCGGAATCGAGGGTGGTTGGTGCCGGAGATTTAGTCGATCACCCCAAGAAAATTGCTCAGCGTTACCTCCGGACTTATTTTCTTATTGACTTATTTGTTGCATTTCCTCTTCCTCAGGTAAATTTCTTCCTTCCTACATTTTCTTCCTTGTGGTAACTTCTCTGAAAATGTTAGTGCATAGAAATTGTACTATAAGCTTAAGATTTAAGGATTATTGAATTGGGTGATCCTTGTCAACAGGAAGTTATCCTTGAGGCTTAAGCTGCAAGTGATAAACCATAAAGAATTTTTATCTCTATTAACTTTCGTGCTGTATCAGAGTAATAATGAAGAACTAGGAAGGTTTTGTTGTCTTGTTTCTGTCCTCATCTTCATGATCTGCTTCTTGTTCTGTTTCATCATGTTCAAACACAAAGTGGCAATTGTTGCATCTTTTGGTGTGTCTTTCTTTGGAATAAATTGTCTATGAACATGAACATGTCATTGAGAACATGTACCAGCAAACTCCTTGTGACAGATACAGCAAAACATGTGCAGGTAATGATAGCGTTCGTCCTGCCAAAATCCTTGGGGTCATCAGGAGCAAATTATGCCAAGAACATTCTGCGCGCAGCGATCCTAGTGCAGTACTTCCCCAGATTATTGAGGTTTCTGCCTCTGTTAATTGGCCAGTCTCCAACAGGATTCATATTTGAGTCAGCTTGGTCAAATTTCATCATAAATCTTCTCATTTTTATGCTCTCTAGCCATATTGTTGGCTCTTGCTGGTACCTCTTTGGTCTACAGGTGAGTGAAAAATAGCAGAACTTGTGGTTCACTCACTTGAATGAATCTAGTTTCCATGTGGTTTCCAAATGATAAGATGAAGTGATTTGCATGTATGACAGTAGTATGATCATCCTGCTAGGAAATTCTATCCTTCTAATTAATTTGCCTAATATTGATCATCCTTGGATTCTTCAAAGACAAACAGTTCAATGAATTTGATTCTCTTCTTTTCCCTCATCCTTTTTTCTAGAGGGTCAATCAATGTTTCAGAATTGCCTGCCATAATTCTACCATCAATGAATGCATGAAAACCATCGATTGTGGACACGGTCGTACGGTAGATGATTCGTCCGGCCAAACATCAGCTTCTATGTGGATTAACAATGCTGAGGCCATTGCTTGCTTGAATCCCCCTGCCAGTAGCTTTCACTATGGGATCTATACCAATGCTGTAGGACTTACTATAGAAACCAACTTGGTCAACAAATATGTGTATGCATTGTTTTGGGGCTTCCAGGTATACATTTCATTCATTCTTCTCTGTTTGTTCTGATCCTTAAGTCTTATATTAGTAAGGAGCTACCCAAAAGTGGTTGGTCACAGACTCATATTGGAAGTATATTGTGATCCTAAGCGAACTTTACCTACAGTGTCAGGTGTTGAATCCTAAATTCATCACTTTGGCCAGGACTTTACCTATCACCCCCGGTCCGAAATTATATGAGCAAACCTTAAAAAATATTAGTGAGGGGCTATGAAGATAGACATGACCTGTTTGTTTACATTTATAACACTCACTAAGTGTTATGTCACTCACATTGCCGCGTATATAATAAAGGGTGCCCAGTGCACGAAGCTCCCACTAGATGGGGAAGATAAATGTACGCAACCTTATCCCTACTTTGCGGAGAAGTTGTTTCCGGGATTTGAGCCCATGACGTTTGTCGTTGTGCCAAGACTCGCCCTTTAGTGCCTAGTTTGTAATATAGTTAGAAAAATGCAGAACAAAGGCTTGAACTTTTGAAGTTTGAACTTTTGCTCATAGAGGTTCTGATATTATGTCAAGACCCAACTTGAACCAACACTGACATAAGTTGTTCAGTGAAGACACATAAATGGTTTGATATCAATTACACCTTTGTGATCTTGAATACAGCAAATCAGTACGCTTGCTGGTAGTCTAACCCCAAGCTATTTTGTGTGGGAAGTACTATTCACAATGGCAATCATAGGATTGGGACTCCTACTTTTTGCACTTCTCATTGGAAACATACAGAACTTTCTTCAAGCCCTTGGAAAGAGGTAGAACTTACTGCTCTTAAATGCTATATATGCCCCTGAACTGCTTCATGAAAATATTCTGATATGTAAGTTCTAAGGTGGTTAGGTTGATGTATTTTGTTCCATCCCACTTGCAGGAGGCTGGAAATGCAACTTCGAGGCCGTGACGTTGAGCAATGGATGAGGCATCGTCGCTTGCCAGAAGATCTAAAAAAGTATGTAATAATATTCTCATGCATGATTCTTTTGATGAACAAGATCCACATTTCTAAAGTATCTGTCAAGTGGCTAATTCAAGTCCTTGCCTTGTTCCAAGATACTGTTTTTGTTTTACTCTCTATTTATTCTTACATAGACCATACCATTATAAAGGATCCCAGCATGTATGTACAAGTTATATTTATATAGTTGATAGATAAAATTTGTGTGATGTAGGAGAGTGCGGCAAGCTGAAAGGTATAATTGGGCTGCAACAAGAGGGGTGAATGAAGAAATGCTTATGGAGAATTTGCCAGAAGATCTTCAGAGAGACATAAGAAGACATCTCTTCAAATTTATCAAGAAAGTAGGCACTAGCTAAAACATCTCTCTCTCTCTCTCTTTGGCATATATATATAAATCATCACTTCGATCTGATTGTGTAATTATTATTATGTGCAGGTTCGGATTTTGGCCCTGATGGACGAAGCGATCTTAGATGCAATATGTGAGAGGCTAAGGCAGAAGACATACATAAAAGGGAGCAGAGTTCTGTGTGATGGTGGCGCGGTAGAGAAGATGGTGTTTGTTGTGCGTGGGAAATTGGAGAAGATGATCTGTTGGCATATATGCAGATGGTAAAAAGGTGGTAAGGGTTGGAGGGCAGAGGTTGATTAGCAACAGGACAGTGAAGTGCTTAACAAATGTGGAAGCATTCTTGCGGAGTCCACATGTTCAAGGAGCATTTAGGTCCTTTTTGTATCTTATGGTTCAGGTTAATCTGTTTTAAACATTTTTGTGTTTTTTTGTTTCATAAAACAATTTCTCTTTCTTTTTACTATTAGTGATGAGTCACTGTTTCTTCTTCCCGAATTCAAGTTGCATGGAGATACAGGAAGAAACGTCTAAGTTGGTGTCATGATATCTCTAAATCAAATCAAACACTGAACAAGTCATAGGTTGCTTCCACTCATACATAACCTGTGTTGCTTTTGCTTTTTTGATATATATATAGTTTAAGGCGCTTTCTGTGGTACACCTTACTAAGTATGATGTACCACATATTCATCTTAAAGGTGCAGAATTTATTGTCCATCTATACAGCATAAACACATCATATCATTCATGCACTATAGTAATGATAATAATAATTAAATGATTAAGATTAGGTAATCCTTTAATTTTAAGGTTAAGTTCCCAAATATCATGGAATTGAATTCGCTACATGAATTTGATCAAAGATTAGTTTTAACAAAATTACAATTTATACAAAACTCAAATATTAAATAATTCATATAGGAGTGTGTGATTAAAATGAGAAATTTTTTTTAAATAGAGGATTAAAAGATAATAATATATAGCTACACATATTCATCATGATCATTTTGCATAATTCATCATGTAACCATTATTTCAAGAAATTATTAGTAAATTGAACTTTTAATACAAAAGCTTTTACAAAATCATCTTATTTTATATAATAATATTTGACGTACAACATAAATACGTCCAACTTGTATCCAACATATGGTATCCATGTTACAGGATGTGTGCTATATGTATATATGCTATACGTATAGCACACATCTTATAACATAGATAGCACATGTTAAATATAAGTTGTTCGTATTTCTATTGTACGTTAAGCATTATTGTATTTTTCATCATCCATCGATGTCATTTGAAATAGTTCATTCTTACAATAATCACTCTAATTTATTAATTACTCAACTGTAAACCACTACCTAAATAGCGATATTCTACTTAAATATAAGTATTTTATTAAAAGAGGTATAACAAAAAGTAGCTAAACACAGATAACAAAGTATTAAATTGCACGAAGAATACTATATATTGTGCACGATATTATATTATGTGCACAAGATATATCACATGTTGTAAAGAAAGATGATGCTGCAACATGTAATATGTATTGTGTACAATATGTACGTGATATTTGTTGTGCATTTTATATTATATATATTATAATAATTATTTTTACTAAATTTTTATTATGCTTCAAATATTTCTCTTTTATTAATTAATTTAATAATGTCCATAAGAAATATTGAATAATAACCAACAATTTTATCTATGTCATCAGTGATCACATGATGATAATATTTCTTTATTGGCTTTGCTCGCCTTACACGAATGAATATAGGAGTCAAAAAGTTACGTGTAAACTAATATCTCTCTGATGGATCAAATCATGCATGTAACCACAATACGTGTAACTAATAACTAGCTTTATTAGCAGTTATTCAGGCAAGTGACCAAAAACAAAACAAATCAAATCATATCATGTAAGATGGGCCGGGAGTGATGAGTGATCATCAAACAAGTTGGGAGATAGAGAGAATGGATGGATCTCTTCCAAGTTTCATATTGGCTGGCTAGCTAGCGTAGTGGCTTCCTCACATGCCAGTTGCCCAATTTCCAATCTCACAACTCTTTAGATTAAAGCCATTAATCTTCTGACTCTTGGATTGGATTCTTATACAACCGAAACTTCACCCAAGACACGTGAGCAGTCCCTTTCCTGCACGTGTCGCCTCCTCAAGGGGGGTTCATCTTTCGGTACCGCGTTTTCTGGCACCTTCACGCCCAACCTTCATCTCACCCTCTATTTCCCCTATCCATCAACCCATCTCTCCCGTTCAAACTCTAAACCGTCCAAAACCCGCCACGTACCCTTATTTACACGTGTCCAACACTTAACGGTCCAAACCGAAATAACAATATTATAATCTTATCATCTCAAACCCACGCTCCCTATAAAGACTCCCTCCCTCGCTCATGCTCCCTCCATTTCCATTTATCCAAAATCGAACCGCAGAGAAAAAGGAAAAAACAAAAAAACAAGAAACGTGAATAGAAATAAAAACGCCAGAGCAGGATTTTCTCGAGTTTTCTCAGATTTTCCAGGAAAATCGCGAAACCGGATACAGAATCAGTAAACAGAAGAAAACATGGCATTGAACTTAACTCACCAGATCGGGACCCTAGCAGGAACTCCGGTGCAACCAGACTCCGCGGCTGAATCGTCTTCATCGTCGTTGGCTGCGACGGTTAACGCGGCGGCGGTGTGGAAGACTCCGGCGACGAATATCGGATGCAAGGCGAGGAAATCGGATCCGACGGCGGCGGACGGATTATCGCCGCCGCTGAGCCCGTGCAGATCGCCGGTTTTGGGAGGGATCCGGCCGGATCTGTCGGTAGCGTCCAAGGCGCTGGCGACGGCGGCGGAGACAGCAGTGGAGACGGCGGAGGAGAGGGAGTACAGGGAAGGAGGAAAGGTGGAAGGAGGAAAAGGAGGAGTGCCGGTGTACGTGATGATGCCGCTGGACAGCGTGACGATGGGGAACGGGGTGAATCGGAAGAAGGCGGTGAACGCGGCGATGGCGGCGCTGAGGAGCGCGGGTGTGGAAGGCGTGATGATGGATGTGTGGTGGGGACTGGTGGAGAGGGAGGAGCCAGGCGCGTACAATTGGGGAGGGTATGCGGAATTGTTGGAGATGGCGAAGAAGCACGGCTTGAAGGTGCAGGCCGTTATGTCCTTCCACCAATGTGGCGGCAACGTCGGTGACTCTTGCACGTCAGTTTCTCTCTCTACCTCTATCTCTATCTCTATCTCTTTCTTCAAACTATTTTTTCTATTTTTACTTTTTATTTTTTGAATATGCTATGGAATGAAAAATTATGATTTTGTTCAAGATAATTTTTTGGCGGAAATAAGGTTGGAAGATTAACATGCCTCTTAACATTTTGACAAACAAATTCGATTAGAAATTTAGCTCTATAGTTCTTTTAAAAAAAATCAAATTAATCTGTAATATGTCTGAAAAAAGTTAAATGTCTTCGCCTTACTCGAATTTTGTTTGCGATAATTTTATCTTCGATTTAATTTACTGGTTGGTATCAATTGTTAGGTTTTATTGTTGTTGGTAATAAAATATTTTTAGCTAGATTGAAAATTTTATTTAGAAAGTAAGAAAATTTGATATGGTATGCATTTAAGTTAGAAATTATCAGTATTATTTGTGATTTTTGTTAAGGCGTGTGGATTTCATCGTTGAATTTCATACAACAATAATCTGTTTCTTATATTTTGTTGAATTTTGATTTGGCCCAAATATGCGAAGCATTGAATTTTAAATATGTTGGAATTCATGTATGATTGAATGCACAATTTTTTTAAGAGTGCTAACTTATTTTGGATGGAAAATTGTTTTCAATAAACTCTTAATAAAAACTAAGAAAAACGCTTCATGTGGGTGTCTCTAACAAGCGAGTGGGAGAGAAATAAGAGAGGAAAAATATTAACAGAATTAGTTACTAGGTGTTTTTTGAGTGAGATATTTGGGTGTTTAGATGCTGAAATGTTCTATAAATATTTAAAATTGAATATTTATGAGATATTTATAATAATTAATAGTGAATAAAAAAATTGAGATGTTGAAGTGAGATATTATCAAAATTTGGTGATCTATTCTCATTTTGCTTCTAAGACTATAAAGAGTAAAGACAAGTTGGAACTTGGAATATAGTTGAAGTGAACAAAATACACGAGAAATGAGTGCGGTTTCGTGATGGAAAAAGTGAAGCCACGTGAGGTTGGACAAAGTTTACTACTTCACATACCATCTTCACGAAAAGTGTATGAGTTTTTAGGGATCCACGTGTTAGCTCAGTGGGCCCAAGACCTTAATCTGACTATTGGATCTAATTTTATGTTTAATCTAGAATAAATATAGAACATGGCTATTCCCATTATTTCGTCCCAGTGAATTTTTTATTAGCATTCTTGTTGGAACTTGTAAATTGTAATTGGATCCCTCTGTATTTATCCATAAAAAATATAGAAAAGTGAATATATCTGAATGTTTGTGTGCAGTATTCCCTTGCCCAAATGGGTTGTGGAAGAAATTGATAAAGATAATGATCTTGCATATACTGATCAATGGGGAAGAAGAAACTATGAATATATATCACTTGGGTGTGATACTTTGCCAGTACTCAAGGGCAGAACTCCTGTTCAATGTTATGCTGATTTCATGCGTGCTTTCAGAGACAATTTCAAGCACCTTCTTGGTGACACTATTGTGGTAAATATCCATAGCCCTTTTCTTTACAATTCGCTTTCCATTTGTGTCTGTGTGTTTGTTTATATATCATGATATGGTTTGTTGAACTATCAAAAGTTTAAAACTAACATAAACTGATATTAATGGCACAATTCAGGAAATCCAAGTTGGTATGGGACCAGCTGGTGAGCTTCGATACCCTTCATACCCAGAGCAAAATGGTACATGGAAATTCCCAGGAATTGGTGCTTTCCAATGCTATGATAAGGTACAGAATCATTTCATTTTGTGTTCTGTTTGTTCAAAAGGGTAATTAGGTTGCTTAGTTTTTCTAATTTCATTGGTTTCACTTTGGTGCAGTACATGTTGAGTAGCTTAAAAGCTGCTGCAGAAGCTGCAGGTAAACCAGAATGGGGAAGCACAGGCCCAACAGATGCTGGCCACTACAACAACTGGCCAGAAGACACTCAATTCTTCCGCAAAGAAGGAGGAGGCTGGGATGGTGAATATGGCGAATTCTTCCTCACTTGGTACTCTAAGATGCTGTTAGACCACGGTGAAAGGATCCTCACTTCAGCTAAGTCTATCTTCGAGGACACCGGCGTCAAGATATCCGTGAAGGTTGCTGGGATTCACTGGCATTACGGTACAAGGTCTCATGCCCCTGAGCTCACAGCAGGGTACTACAACACCCGGTTCCGTGACGGCTACCTCCCTATTGCTCTGATGCTTGCACGCCACGGCGCTGTTTTCAACTTCACCTGTATTGAGATGCGCGATCACGAGCAGCCTCAGGATGCCCTCTGTGCGCCCGAGAAGCTCGTGAAGCAAGTCGCTCTGGCTACACGGAAAGCAGAGGTCCCCCTGGCCGGCGAAAATGCGCTGCCACGGTATGATGAGTATGCACACGAGCAGATCATAAGGGCGTCAGAGATGAATATTGATGGCGATTCGGGTGAGACTCAGATGTGTGCATTCACTTACCTGAGGATGAACCCTCACCTGTTCCAGCCAGATAATTGGAGGAAGTTTGTGGGATTTGTGAAAAAGATGAAGGAAGGGAAAGGTGCACACAAGTGTTGGGAGCAAGTGGAAAGAGAAGCAGAGCATTTTGTTCATGTTACACAGCCTCTTGTGCAAGAAGCTGCTGTTGCACTTGGTCAATGAGAAGAACAATTTAAATTGCTGCAAGTTCCATCTTCATTCTGCTCTTTAGGAAGCGATCGAGTCACAAAACTAGGCCATGAAAGTTTTAGTGATGCAGTAGCCTAGATTTTGTGGCTATGATGAAGATGTATGTGTATAATTTTGTACTATATTTTGTCACCTTCTACCTCTAAAAACTAGTATTTGTTATACCCTTCGTAGCATAATGCATTATTGGGGGCAATATTTTGTTAAAATTACCTCACCTGTACTGAAAAAATTACTACTTTATCACTGAAATGAACCTGCAATTCAAATGATACTTTTTTTTATTTGGTTTTGATGGGAACAGAGAAACTAATTATGAATCAATCACGTGTGATGCAAATTTCACCAATTTTGAACTTTCATTTCCTACCACACAGCAATGATCTTGTAGATCTTTTGTTACCACTGATATCATATCACGAGACATTTGTTTTGCTTAGAAAAGTACAAGAAGCATGATATCTTGTTGTAGAACTATCAGACTATCTAAGTCAAGATCTTTTTAGTCGATTTTCTGGAGTTTATTCGAATCTTCTCGACCCTTTTATCTGTCAAGCCTTCCACCACCGTCCATGATTGACAATCCCATCCAAAATTACTTTTCTTCTCCAAAATAAGCTTTCATTCAAGTTTTTTCCTTTGAAAAAGACAAGACTTCTTTACCTAAAATACAAGAAATAAAAAATAAAGTTTCATATTCATACCTACCAATTAGGTGGCGCCATGTTCATTTACAGAAAGAGAAAAAAAATCAAGGAATTAGTAGAACCACGAAAATCAAGAATTATCTTGATACACTACAAAGTAACAGACACAAAACTCTTATCTATTCAATGGTGACAAACATGTACTTCATCTGTTAGCTGGTTTCGTGTCCATCACATTGGTACCACTTCCAAATCTATCACCACATTTCATAGTTCATACTATGTTCTTATTCAACTTATATTATGCCACTGTCTGTTCTAGAGGGAGAGAGTAGTTTGGGCATAACCGCCTGTCTTATAACTTGGAATAACCCTTTTTTTTTTTTAAGGGTTGTTATAATGATACTGTTCTTGCCCTTTTCTTGTTTTTGTTTTTTTTTTTCTGTTAGTGGGCTTTTCTTATATAAGCCCTTTTATCTCTTGTGGCTGGGTTATCTAAGATTGTAAGAAAAAAAACACTTTTTGTCATCTGAATGAAATATTGAAATATACAGAAAAAATTAAAACACCTTCTTCTTCCTTCGATTATTTCTTTTTCTCTGTGCAACCCGAGGAACTTTAATTCCTTTTTGTTCTTTTTTCTTGAGTCTTGACATGGTATCAGAACCAAATTCTATCTATGGTGATGATTCCAACTCCTTCCTCTTCTAATTCTAAACCCTCTATTCCGGTCCTTGACAAATTGGACGACGATAATTTTCCTCCATGGCAACAACTTGTGTTGTTTGCTATTCACTCTCAGAATCTTGAAGATCACCTGGATGCGCCAATCTTCCTGTCAAATCTCCCCTTCTTACAAAGAATGGATGAATCAGGACAATACTCTCTTCACATGGCTTCTATCTTCCATGGACATTGCTTTCAAGAACCGGATGATTGGATGCAAGTTTGCGTTCGAGATCTGGAGCCGCGTTCAACAGTACTTCGCATCTGCAACCCACACCAAGATTAAGAGTTTGAAGACAAAACTTAAAGGTATCAAGAAACTTTGATCTTCTACTTCAGACTACCTCCTTCAAATTCCCTAAGGGCGCTTGGTCATCCAATCTCGGCGGACGATCATCTTGAGGCTATATGCGATGGATTAGGTGAAGAATATAAGGTATTCATCACTACTGTTCAAACGCGTCCAGATTCTGTTAATATTGGTGAGGTTGAAGCTATGTTGATGTCCCATGAAGAACTCCTGGAACAGTTCAAGCAACCGACCTTAGGGTTTGCCCAGGCAAATCTCACTCATACCTCTGGTGGACGCTCATACGGCTTTCGTGGCCGTGGAGGAAGAAACTCCTGGCAATTGGGTAATCGTACACAATGTCAACTATGTGGCCGCTTAGGTCATGTAGTCTTGCATTGCTATTATCGTTTTGATCCCAATTTCTCTGGGAATAACCAACAATCTTCTAATAGTGAAATCAATCAAAAAATCTTAAAATTTGTGTTGGTGCCCTTCAATGTCCTTCACCAAGTGGTTTGCATGATCTCTTAGAATATGAAATACAAATCATTTACAGTGGATACTACTACAACAACAACAACAGAGTTTCTTATCAACTAACTCTACCATACAAAAAACAAACCAAAGACCAAAAAACTCTCACTATTTCACCACATTGATCAAAAGTTACTTACTATATTGCCTCAGCTCAGTGTATGGTTGTCAATTTCAGTCCACCATGACCAATCCAAAGATCTTTGGTGATCTCATCCAAAAGTACATTAAGGACATGCTTTTCCAAATCCTTCACAACATCACATTTTTCTACAAATGCAAATGTCTCACCATTCCAACCGAAATCCCACATGCTATCTATGTCTGACTCTATATTGTAGACATCATTTTCAAGCATTTTAGGAAGGTAGTCCTCAATGTTATTAGCTAGGGAACTTCTGCTCCTTCCATAGAACTTGAGCTTCTCCATGTCTTTGTTTAGCTTCCTGACCAAGTCATCTAATGATGTTATGTTGACTGTACCGATTGATACTTTTGAGCATGGATTGAGTTTGAGTTCTGTCGATATCCCTTTTCGTTTCATGACTTCATAGGCACAGTCTAGTATGAGCTTGTCGCATTCGCCACATTCGTTGTCCTGATCACCATCTTGCAGAATGCTGAATGGAATGTTGAGTCTGAAGAGTGCTTCTGCTGTGTTGAGGAATGATTGACTCGTGACCAGGATTCTCTTCAGACGATTTTCGCTTTCTGTTAGTGGCTCTTGTATCCTCTTCTTGGAAATAACATGATTCTTTTCATGAGTTCCTGTGAAAGTAAAAAACTTGTTAAAGTAACATATAGTACTTTGATTGATATATTACATTCCATCCATGTGTTTGGTAGCATTTTCTTATTACTGATTCTGCAAATCTTACTTGAAAGCAACATATGCACTTATACAATTTATGTGAAGAGTAATGTGTTGTGACTAAAACAAGAAACAAGACCTGCTTCTTCTGCTAAGCTGAGATCTTGGATTTTCAATCTAGTACATGGTGTAACAGGAAATGATATATGCTTATTTGAGAAACTAAAAAAGTTTATAATCTGTTATATCCTCACCATTTATTTCATCTAATGCAATTTCACGAGTCTTTAATCTTTCATCAGCTACCACAGGAGCAGCATGAGCCTGCAACAATTTTAACAAGTTTTTCATTATTTGCTTGCAATATGATAAACTTTAGTTTCAAGTGTTTTTCTTATCCTTTTAGGAAGAAACTTTTGTTACTGCATAATTGTTTTTTTTTTTCATTTCTGTTCCAATCATATGAGACTGTTTTAGATCATAGTGTTCAACAAAAGCTTACCAAATCATTGGGAGCTAAAGCAACTGATCTCTGTTCAGCCGCAGTAGCTGATTCATTAGTATTAATGATGCATTCATCTGCTTCTTTCAAGACATTGAATCTTTCTGTTGTTCCTTGTCTAGATCCTTGCAAATTGTGAATCTGTTGTTCTGTTTGTTCTGTGATGAGCTTTCTTCCGTTCCTTTCATTCAACTTCTCATCAATCTTGCCCGGCACATCAACTTTCTGCTTTCTGGTATTCTTTGCCTTCACATTGGCAAGTTTATGAACATTTTTTTCATCCACCATTGCTATGATATCACCCAACTTCCTACTACTTATTCCTTTCACTTTTCTGTGGATGTCACTGGATGCTTCTTGTTTGACTAAATCATCATGGCTGATACTTAAAAAGCCTTCCAGCTTCATTGATTTTGCATTTGCTGCAAAGTTTTGCTTAACTGATATCTGCTTCTTCTGAGAATTGTTGAACTGATGCTGCTGGTTTTTCAATGAACTTTTGGAATTCAATTCACTCCCTCCTTGTGATTTCATCTGCAACATTTGCTTCTCCCTTCTCTGTTCTCTATGATGTTTATCTTCCTGAGGCCCATTTTTTGCCATCATGTTTGACTTTTGAACACCAACATGGTTCTGAGACTTCTTTTGATTGTCTCTTTTTGCCAATTGAACATTACTTACATTGATTTCTTTCTCTTCCTGAAATGAAGATTTCACTCTCACTTGTTCCATCTGAGAAAACACATTATTATTTATTGTTGGATCATTGATTCTTCCCTTTACTGTGATCTTCTGTTGTGCGATATCACCGTGAGCAGGATCCTGTGATCTTCTGTTGATCTTTGTGTTGGCCTTGTCAAATTCTTTCAGTGTTCTTATTCCATAAAGGTCACTCCATAGTGATTTCCCATTTTGAACAAATTCCTTAGAGCTGGTTTTTTGGATAAGCACATTTTTATCAGCACCAAATTCCTCATCCTGAGTTTCCTGCATGTTGAATGCTTCTATCAATTTATGCTTCTTCTTAGTAACCAAATTCTCAGTTTCTTTCCTATTCGGTTCGGCCTTCTTGGTTGTTTCCTTTGTTGTTTGCCGATATGTCATTCCATGATTTCCTCTAATTCTCTGTGTATTACCTGAATCCTTTTGTGACATGTGTTTCGGTTCTGCTTTCTCCTCCGGGAGGCTATCTAGCCCCATTAATTTTGCTATTACACTCGGAATCCTGCCCTTTTCTGTGTTGGACGATTTCGTTGAAGCTGGCTGGTTCTTCTGTTCAGAAACTGCATTGAGGTTCTTAAACTCAGAATTGGATCTAGTTTGTTGCTTCTGAGAAGAAGCTTTCCACATTATTTTCCCCTCTTGATTTCTGTTATTCAAGTTTCTTCCTTCTTTAGAGTTTGTCAGAACAATTTGCCTCTGCATAAGACTTTGCCTGGATGGCTTGTCAAAGGAGAAGATCGGTGGTGCAAGTTGATTTTGCTCAGAAGCTCTAATCATTTTGTCACCATCATCTTCATCATCTTCATCTTCATCTTCATCTAATAGCGTGATCCGGTTTTTCTTCTGCGGTGCAATCATATACTCAGAATTGTGCTGCAGGTCTACTAGCATCCTGAGTGACTGCTCCAAATCAATAGCACCTTGAAACAATTCCTTTGCAATCTCAAGGGAATATCTATCAATGTTAAGACCATTGGAACACGCTCTCAGAATCTGGTTAAGTTTTTGTGCTCCTTTTGATATCTCATTTATCTGCAAAGGTGTTAGTGCCTGAAAGTGGCTATTATTCGAGCCTTGTTGCCTAACCAAATTTCCTTGCCTTTCCATCATGCTGAGTTCCATTGTTCCCCTTTTGATTTGGTGAAGGAAAGAGATTGCAGAACTATTACTGTTATAAGAAGAATCAGCTCTTCTTGCTCTCCCTCCATTCTCAAAGGCGAAAGCTAAGGCTAGCGACACGTCGCTCATTTTGAATGAGTTCTGGCCTTTCCCATATGAAACTATCTGATTTGAAAACTCCCCATTGTTTGATGATCTATAGCTTCTGCTAGACCTGTTGATCAGGTCACCATTTCTTGAACTGATCTGCATAACATGGAACAATAATTTAACTAAGTCTAAGAGGAATATGTATTTTCCATCTCTTATATCTGTTTACACAGAATATTCAAATTTCAAACATATCACCACTTACAATTTCATTGGCTTTTGTGTTTCTGGATCCTATGCTTGTTTGCTTGGAGTAAGCATATGCATCTGTTTGAACATAATTTGCAAAATAAGATAACCATAAACTTAATGCATAGCATATATACATAATATTAAATGATGTCTTCCAATAAATAATTAAAGAATGAGGAATTGCTTACATGATTTTATTTTACTGATTAATTACAACACAAGGCAACCAAGAATTTCAATATATACAAGGTTAACAACACAAAAGTTCAGGGCATCCTTTCTTCCAAAGAATTATAGAGAACTTACCTATAGGAAACTGTGATTGGCTTGAACTTTGAGATGCAGAAGCCATCCTTTCTTTCCTTATCCTGAGATCATCCAGCAACTTCTGAGCAAAATCTGATCTCTTAGCCATTATAATTTTCTGCCTATTCTAAACCAAAACAACAAGAAGCTTTTTCCTCCCTTATTAGTTTTCTTCTTCTGTTTTGGAAAAGAGTGTTTCAGATACAAAGAATAAGGAATGTTGTGTTGCTTGAATGGTTGAGAAGGGTGCATCAGAGTTGGGTGAGGAGTGAGTTCTGTCATCATTCAATTGATTGGTCTGTGGAATTTTTAAATTGTTTTTTTCTTTTCAACACTGAGAAGGATTGACGTCAAAGTTATATTACTCACTCACTCACTTTGTGGATCTAACTTTTTTTTGTATTGTAATCTAAGCAATTTCCCCTCACTTGGTTTTATTTTCAACATGGTGCTGCTTCCTACCTAAGTTTGTGTCTTCTTCTTTTTCATTATATATTTATTTGCATTCGTTTCATTGGATATGTTGGGGCCAAAAAGGGATATATTATGAGCTTGAAATTCCTTTGAAGATTGATTGCAATATTGCATCATGCATGTGATTCAGAATAGAATGGGAATTCGATTCAAGTGTGGTGTGCGACACACAGTAAAATGTGCATGTGAATATGTGATCATCACACTCAAAGTGGAGAATCATATACTTATCATTGTGCCTTAGATTTATTACTAACTTATAATATTATATTATATTTATTATTTATATGGGTCAGTGATAGATTTCATTAGGAAAAAAATCACTTTGCAAAGCTATAGGTTATATTAGACATTAAAATTTAAAACTATGTAGTTGCAAAATAACCTATGTTAATTTTTTTTTTCTTTAGTTGATGAGAAAAAAATTACAAATTTAAAAAAGTTTAAAATATCATTTTGAAAATTTAAAAAAATCTAGGGATCAATTTGTACATGTTTCAAGATCAATGGCTATATTCTCTCTATCTAATAATAAGTGTCATTTTTTAATATATCTATATATTTTACATAATTTTTGAAATAATTTCTCCTCAAAATGAGCAAAAGAAGTGTCACAGGTCGAATGTAGTTAGCAATCATTTCATTTCGGTTCGTTCATCTTATTACTCCTAATTTCATATATATAAAGTATTATTCATTAATCCCTTAAAGTTAGTTCCAATGTCAGCTCTGATAAATACTCCATTACTTATGATTGTATCTGTGATTTTGTTGACAAAATTATTTTAGTTACCATGTGAATAATAATCTGATATAGCTAACTACTGTCTTTGCTTTTACAACAAAAATATAAATAAATAAAATTAGGATGACGAGCTACATCATTTCAGCTAAAGAAAAAATATCTAGTACCGAATTTAATGATGAGAATTTAATTAATTATTGTGGTACATGAATCCTTTAATCAACCAAATATATTTTGAATCTAAATTCAACAAAATGTCAATTAAATGAGTCAACACACATTTGATAACTAACATGAAAATATATTATTGGTGATGAAGTTGCAAATAAGATGAACTTAAGGAACCCTTATGAATGCACCAACTAGATGTACTCTAAATATATTTATTATAAAAGTTTAATATAAGATTGCATCAACTAGATGTACTACTACTATTATATATCAGTACTAGTGGATGATGGGCTATCCATCCACTTTTATTTAATTTTAAATTATAAAGACCTAAAGATTTTAGGAACCTACATATTAATTAAACCAAAATTTCTTAGTTCGATATGCAAAATGGAATTCCCTTCTCGCTTTTTTTCTTTTACCTTTTCTTTTTGTCTGATTTTTCCTTTTTCATCCTTATCCAAGAAGGGAGAGCTAGAAATTGTACTGCACCTTAATAAAGTCTTTGTTTTTTTTTTCTTGGCCATAAAGGTTCATTGGGTTTTTGTCTGAGTTTGTCATGTTAATTTAAGTTCTGTAGTTGACCCAAAAATTATTCTTATGGGCTTAGCAAGGTCTACCATATATACACTGGGCTCAATATGGGCCAAACCGAAGCCCATCACAATCCATAGCCTGTTATGCTCATTTTTTTCCGAGAAAAGTAAATTAGCCTTTTTCTATAAATCTGTTTAAGCTTTATGTTTTTTGAAAATAAGTTATTTGATGTGGAATTATTTTCGGAAGTTTCTTTTTTAATTTGCAGCTGCAACATATATATATATATATATTAAAATCGGTGTACTGATATTGTACGTATGCGTGTGCATCTGTATAGGATACGTAGATTAGAGGCCTTCATTCATAGCTTAGCTTAGCTTAGCTTAGGTTAGCAGTGTACGTAGTAAGTAGTAACAGTATCGTATAACAAGAAACACATATATACATACAGTTGGGAACTAGCACAAAATCTAACAGTTTTAATTGTTCAGTGTTCACAGAGATAGCTATTAGGTACGTACTATACACCTGCTCTATTAATTATATATTGTCAGTCGATATATATATATATATATATCATCGAACTTGATGGATTAAATCATCTGTTTTATTAATTATTTGTATCAGAATTCATCTCTCTAAATGAAAGTAATGCAGTTTATTTAAACAACTATATATTCAAGTTGTATTCACTCTTCAATAGTTATAATAAATGGCCAGAAAACAATAAGGTAACTAAAAATGTAAAAATTGATAATGAAAATATATGAAGAGGAAGAAGAATGTATAGGTAATAGATTTGGGACTATATATATATAACAAAAAAAAGAGAAAAAGTTTTTGGGACCAAAAGTTGTACTTTCTTTTGAAAAGCAAGCTATGGAAGAAAATTAATATACGTCCACTTCGATAATGTCTCTGTTGAATATTAATAAAAGTCAACTCAAACAGAGACAAAAACAAGAAAACCATTCCTTTTCTCCTTTTTTTTTATTTATTTTCAACATTTTTAATTTCGTAATGTTAAATCAAACAAGAAAGATAAAAAGGCAATGGTGGCCGGTTGGACCATCCTAATAACTTAGCTTCTCTCAACTTCCTAAGCAGAATGTTGATAAAAGAATTATTAAAGAAAAATTAAATATTAAAAATTATTTAAAATATTTATAAAAAGGTATTTTTAATAATTTTGAATTGCCACAATTATTTTTATTCAACAATAATTTTAATTTTTTTTCTTTAAAATATTGAATTACATAATTTTTTAAACAAAGTAGAAATTGAAAGTTAAAGAATTTAAAAAGTATGATTTCAATATTTTTTTGAAAAACTATAAAATTAAAGACTATAGTCTTTAAAATAATGAAATACATAATTTTTCAAAAAGTTAGATTTCCAAATTTTTCTAAAACACAATAAAAGTAAAGATTATAGTCTTTAAAATATTGAATTTCATTATTTTTTAAGCTTAGTAGAAATTGAAAGCTATAGGCTTTAAAAAGTGATATTTCACTATTTTTCTGGAAACACTATAACAGTAAAGACTATAGGCTTTAAAATATTGAATTTCATAATTTTTGAAACTTAGTAGAAATTGAAGGCTGTAGGCTTTAAAAAGTGAGATTTCACTATTTTTCTAGAAACACTATAAAAGTAAAGACTATAGTCTTTAGAATATTGAATTTCATAATTTTTTAAACTTCTTAGAAATTGAAGGCTATAGGCTTTAAAAAGTGATATTTCACTATTTTTCTAGAAACGCTATAAAAGTAAAGACTATAGTCTTTAGAATATTGAATTTCATAATTTTTTAAACATCTTTGAAATTGAAGGCTATAGGCTTTAAAAAGTGATATTTCACTATTTTTCTAGAAACACTATAAAAGTAAAGACTATAGTCTTTAGAATATTGAATTTCATAATTTTGAAACATTGTAGAAATTGAAGGCTATAGGTTTTAAAAAGTGATATTTTCAAATTTTTCTAGAAACACTCTAAAATTAATTAAAGACAATAGTCTTTAAAATATTGAATTTCATAATTTTTTAAACTTCGAAAAAATTGAAGGCAATAGACTTTAAAACGTGAGATTTCACTATTTTTCTAGAAACATTATAAAAGTAAAGACCATAGTCTTTAAAATATTGAATTTCATAATTTTTAAAACTTAGTAGAAGTTGAAGGTCACTATTTTCCTAGAAATGCTATAAAAATAAAGACTATAGTTTTTAAAATGTTGAAATACATAATTTTTTAAACAAAGTGCAAATTGAAGGCTATAGAGTTTAAAAAGTGAGGTTTCACTATTTTTCTAGAAACACTATAAAAGTAAAGACAATAGTCTTTAAAATATTGAAATACATTTTTTTTTCAAAAAAAAGTAAAAATTGAAGACTATAGACTTTAAAAAGTGAGATTTCACCATTTTTTTATAAACACTATAAAAGTAAAGACTATAGTCTTTAAAATATTAAATTACATAAATTTTTAGACAAAATATAAATTGAAGGGTATAGACTTTAAAAAGTGTGATTTCACAATTTTTCTAGAAACACTATAATAGTAAAGACTATAGTCTTAAAAATATTGAAATACATAATTTTTTAAATAAAGTACAAATTAAAGGCTATATAGTTTAAAAAGTGAGGTTTCACTATTTTTCTAGAAACACTATAAAAGTAAAGACAATAGTCTTTAAAATATTGAACTTCATAAATTTTGAAACTTGGTAGAAATGGAAGGCTATAGGCTTTAAAAAATGAGATTTCACAATTTTTCTAGAAACACTTTAGAAGTAAAGACTATAGTCTTTAAAATATTGAATTTTATAATTTTTTTAACTTAGTAAAAATTGAAGGCTATAGGCCTTAAAAAGTGATATTTCACTATTTTTCTGAAACACTATAAAAGTAAAGACTATAGTCTTTAAAATATTGAATTTTATAATTTTTGAAACTAAATAGTATTTGAAGGCTATAGGCTTTAAAAAGTGAGATTTCACTATTTTTCTAGAAACACTATAAAAGTAAGGGGATTTATTCGGTACCCAATATTTTTGTTGGGTACCGGTACCCAATTGTATATTTAACCTATTAATATATGCTAAAATAAATATAATTTGGTACCAACGGAGCACGGTGGTCGCGGTCATAGCCTTCCTAGACGCGTCACATTTCCAATCACACCTCTTCTTCATCTTTCTCTTGCATAATGCGCTTTCTCTCTAGCGGCAGGTTATGAATTGAGTTTTTTTCATAAATTGATAAAGTTGGAGAATATCAATATAAATTAAATTATTTTTTTAAGATTACTTACCTAACATGTTACCAGTTATATAAATTTTAAAAATTTCAATTAATTTTATCTATAAATCATAAGATATACATGTGTTGGGTATCGGTACCCTATATTTTGCTGGGTACCGAATCAAAATCCTAAAAGTAAAGACTATAGTCTTTAGAATATTGAATTTCATAATTTTGAAACTTCTTAGAAATTGAAGGGTCTAGGCTTTAAAAAGTGAGATTTCACTATTTTTCTAGAAACACTATAAAAGTAAAGACTATAGTCTTTAGAATATTGAATTTCATAATTTTTGAAACTTAGTAGAAAGTGAAAGTTATAGGCTTTAAAAAGTAAGATTTTAAAATTTTTCTAGAAACACCATAAAAGTACAGACAATAGTTTTTAAAATATTTAAATTCATAATTTTTGAACTTCAAAAAAATTGAAGGCTATAGAATTTAAAAAGTGAGATTTCAATTTTTTTCTATAAACACTATAAAAGTAAAGACTATAGTCTTTAAAATATTGAATTACAAATTTTTTTAGACAAAGTAGAAATCGAAGGCTATAGACTTTGAAAAGTGTGATTTCACTATTTTTCGAGAAACACTATAGAAGTAAAGGCTATATAGTCTTTAAAATATTGAATATCATAATTTTTTAAACTTACAAGAAATTGAAGGTTATAGGCTTTAAAAAGTAATATTTCATAATTTTTTTAGAAACACTATAAAAGTATAGACTACAGTCTTTAAAATATTGAATTTCATATTTTTTTTTTAAACTTAGTAAAAATTGAAGGCTATAAGCTTTAAAAAGTGAGATTTCACTATTTTTCTAATAACACTATAAAAGTAAAGACTATAGTCTTTAGAATATTGAATTTCATAATTTTTTAAACTTCGAAAAAATCAAAGGCTATAGGCTTTAAAGAGTGAGATTTCACTATTTTTCTAGAAACACTATAAAAGTAAAGATTATAGTCTTTAAAATATTGAATTTCATTATTTTTGAAACTTAATAGAAATTGAAGGCTATAGGCTTTAAAAAGTGATATTTCACTATTTTTCTAGAAACACTATAAAAGTAAAGACTATAGTCTTTAAAATCCTGAATTTCATAATTTTTGAAACTTAGTAGAAATTGAAAACTATAGGCTTTAAAAAGTAAGATTTCACTATTTTTCTAGAAACACAATAAAAGTAAAGACTATAGTCTTTAAAATATATAAATACATATTTTTTCAAAAAAAAAAAAGTAAAAATTGATGAAGACGATAGACTTTAAGTGAGATTTCACTATTTTTTTATAAACACTATAAAAGTAAAGATTATAGTCTTTAAAATGTTGAAATACATAATTTTTTAAACAATAAAGTACAAATTGAAGGCTATAGAGTTTAAAAAGTACGGTTTCACTATTTTTCCAGAAATACTATAAAAGTAAAGACAATAGTCTTTAAAATATTGAACTTCATAATTTTTTTAACTTCATAGAAATTGAAGGCTATAGGCTTCAAAAAGTGAGATTTCACAAATTTTCTAAAACACTATAAAAATAAAGATTATAGTCTTTAAAATATTGAATTTCATTATTTTTTAAGCTTAATAGAAATTGAAGGTTATATGCTTTAAAAAGTGATATTTCACTATTTTTCTGGAAACACTATAAAAGTAAAGACTATAGTCTTTAAAATCCTGAATTTCATAATTTTTGAAACTTAGTAGAAATTGAAGACTATAGACTTTAAAAAGAAAGATTTCACTATTTTTCTAGAAACACTATAAAAGTAAAGACTATAGTCTTTAGAATATTGAATTTCATAATTTTTTAAACTTCTTAGAAATTGAAGGCTATAAGCTTTAAAAAGTGATATTTCACTATTTTTCTAGAAATACTATAAAAGTAAAGACTATAATCTTTAGAATATTGAATTTCATAAATTTTGAAACTTAGTAGAAATTGAAGGCTATGGGTTTTAAAATGTGAGATTTTAAAATTTTTCTAGAAACACTCTAAAAGTAAAGACAATAGTCTTTAAAATAGTGAATTTCATAATTTTTGAAACTTCGAAAAATTGAAGGCTATAGACTTTAAAACGTGAGATTTCACTATTTTTCTAGAAATAAACATTATAAAAGTAAAGACTATAGTTTTTAAAATATTTTATTTAAAAAAATTTAAAACATAGAAGAAATTGAAGGCTATAGACTTTAAAAATTATGATTTCACTATTTTTCTAGAAACAATATAAAAGTAAAGACTATAGCCTTAAAAATGTTGAAATACATTTTTAAACAAAGTACATATTGAAGGCTTTAGAGTTTAAAAAGTGAGGTTTCACTATTTTTCTAGAAACACTCTAAAAGTAAAGACAATAGTCTTTAAAATATTGAACTTCATAATTTTTTAAACTTCGTAGAAATTAAAGGCTATAGGCCTTAAAAAGTTAGATTTCACAATTTTTCTAAAACACTATATATAAAAGTAAAGATTATAGTCTTTAAAATATTGAATTTCATTATTTTTTTTAACTTCTTAGAAATTGAAGGGTATAGGCTTTAAAAAGTGAGATTTCACTATTTTTCTAGAAACAATATAAAAGTAAAGACTATAGTTTTTAAAATATAGAATTACATATTTTTTGAAACTTCGAAAAAATTGAAGGCTATAAGCTTTAAAAAGTGAGATATCACTATTTTTCTAGAAACATTATAAAAGTAAAGATTATAGTCTTTAGAATATCGAATTTCATACTTTTTGAAACTTAGTAGAAATTGGACTATTGGCTTTAAAAAGTGAGATTTGAAAATTTTTCCAGAAACACTATGAAAGTAAAGACAATAGTCTTTAAAATATTGAATTTCATAATTTTTTAAACTTTGAAATAATTGAAGGTTATAGACTTTAAAAAGTGATATTTCACTATTTTTCTAGAAACACTATAAAAGTAAAGACTATAGTCTTTAAACTATTGAAATACATATTTTAAAAAAAAGTAAAAATTGAAGGCTATAGATTTTAAAAAGTTAGATTTAACTATTTTTCTATAAACACCATAAAAGTAAAGACTATAGTCTTTAAAATATTAAATTACATAAATTTTTTAGACAAAGTATAAATGGAAGGCTATAGACTTTAAAAAGTGTGATTTCACTATTTTTCTAGAAACACTATAAAAGTAAACACTATAGTCTTTAAAATATTGAAATACATAATTTTTTAAACAAAGTACAAATTGAAAGCTATAGAGTTTTAAAAGTGAGGTTTCACTATTTTTCTAGAAACACTATAAAAGTAAAGACAATAGTCTTTAAAATATTGAATTTCATAATTTTTCAAACTTCGTAGAAATTAGAGGTTATAGACTTTAAAAAGTGAGATTTCACTATTTTTCTGGAAACACTATAAAAGTAAAGATTATAGTCTTTAAAATAATGAATTTCATAATTTTTTAAACATAGTTGAAATTGGAGGCTGTAGGCTTTAAAAAGTGATATATCACTATTTTTCTAGAAACACTATAAAAGTAAATATTGTAATCTTTAAAATATTGAATTTCATAATTTTAGAAACTTAGTAGAAATTGAAGGTTATAGGCTCTAAAAAGTGAGATTTCACTATGTTTCTAGAAACACTATAAAGTAATAAAGACTATATAGTTTTTAGAATATTGAATTTCATAATTTTTTAAACTTCGAAAAAATTGAAGCCTATAGACTTTAAAAATGAGATTTTAAAATTTTTCTAGAAACACTATAAAAATAGTGAAGACAATAGTCTTTAAAATATTGAATTTCATAATTTTTGAAACTTTGAAAAAATTGAAGGCTATAGACTTTAAAAAGTGAGATTTCTCTATTTTTCTAGAAAACACTATAAAAGTAAGACTATAGTCATTAAAATATTGAAATACATTTTTTTTCAAAATAAAAGTAAAAGTTGAAGGCTATCGACTTTAAAAAGTTGTATTTCATTATTTTCCTATAAACACTATAAAAGTAAAGACTATAGTATTTAAAATAGTAAATTACATAATTTTTTAGACAAAGTAGAAATTGAATGCTATAGTCTTTAAAAAATGACTTTTAACTATTTTTCTATAAACACTATAAAAAAGACTATAATCTTCAAAATATTGAATTACATATATAATTTTTTAAACAAAGTACATATTGAAGGCTATAGAGTTTAAAAAGTGAGGTTTCATTATTTTTCTAGAAACACTATAAAAGTAAAGAAAATAGTCTTTAAAATATTGAATTTCATAATTTTGGAAACTTCGTAGAAATTGAAGGCTATAGGCTTTAAAAAGTGAAATTTTACTATTTTTCTAGAAACACTATAAAAATATAGACTACAATCTTTAAAATATTGAATTTTATAATTTTTTTAACTTAGTAGAAATTGAAGGCTATAAACTTTAAAAAGTGAAATTTCACTATTTTTCTAATAACACTATAAAAGTAAAGACTATAGTCTTTAGAATATTGAATTTCATAATTTTTTAAACTTCGAAAAAATGGAAGGCTATAGGCTTTAAAAATTGAGATTTCACTATTTTTCTAGAAACACTACTATAAAAGTAAAGACTATAGTCTTTAAAATATTGACTTTCATAATTTTTGAAACTTTTTAGAAATTAAATGTTATAGGTATTAAAAGGTGATATTTCACTATTTTTCTAGAAACACTATAAAAGTAAAGACTATAGTCTTTAAATTATTGAATTTCATAATTTTTAAACTTAGTAGAAATTAAAGGCTATAGACTTTAAAAAATAATATTTTACTATTTTCCTAGAAACACTATAAAAGTAAAGTCTATAGTCTCATTTCATGAATTCTCTCTATAATTTTTGAGAATTCTCTCTAAAAAAAGTACTAATATATACATAAAGAGTTATATATATGTTTAATTTGTGTGTCCATTAATCTACTCTTATTTAATTTAGCATATTTACCAACAGTTTAAATGCTAGTATTTATTTGATAGCATTCATCAAATTATTGAATGAAAACTGAAGAGATGGCACCGAAATTTATATGTTTAATTTGCAAATGATCTTAATGAATCGTTGAATTTATTTTTCTTGCTTAATTAAACAGTTCAAGTGATCTTAGCTTATCAATTTAATTTGATGGTAGTCTTTCGATTAACCACGTGGCATGTTCATTAAAGTGATAATAATACTAATAAATTATATTGTCCAAAAGCTTTAATTCGAATTAATGAATCAGGTTTAAGAAAAATTGTTTAACTTAATCCTGAATTGATTCTTCAGGAGGAAAACCCTAACCCTAGATCTTCTCTCACTCCCATTATATATTTATTACAAAAAAATATTTGTACAACATATTTTTATCTATCATCATGTGTACAATGTATGTTTATACGTGGAGCCCATCCTTTCTATATATTATGATTTCCTTACACTTACCACTAAGCCATTTGTTATTCTCATGCAATATCTTTTGAAAAGAATTAAGTTACGTCCATTAATCTACTCTTATTTCATTGTACATATATGTAGCTATAGTGTATATTATTAGTCCCTATTGTAGCACTTTGTTATTTTTTGCCGCTATAGTTTTGTTGTCCTTCTTATAACTGTATTCTTCATTACGTTTAATAATCTTTTGAAGGTATTATATATATATTCAAATATAGTGTGATAAAAGTGATTAATTACACAAGTGAATTAAATTTTATATAGGCATATAAGAGTAACTAACATCTAAATCACTCTATTTAATATATATCAATTATAATTATATATCCTCCAAAGAATAAATATAGTTTTATAATTAGAGGAGATTGGCACAAGATACATATAAATTAAGAATTAAATAAGATCATTGCTACATGAATTATAAAAAAAATCAGTCAAAATAAAAATATACATAATATATATAATATAATATACACATAATGTATATTATATATTTATGCATTTCATATATAATATAATTTAGATAATATATATTATATTTTGAAAAAAAAATAACGTAACATGTGATATAAATAAATATTAGGGGAAGAACAGAAGAATGAGAAGAAATTCTAAAGAGGGCCAGAGAGAATATGTAATATTATGTCATACTGACAATTCTTACAAATATAAATAAGAGAGTTCACCAAATATATATATATATATAAAAGAGAGAGAATTCTAGAGAAAGAAACTTCTAGAGTAAAGAATAGAGATCAAATTTAATTCAACACTCATATAATTCTCACATACAATGTATTTATTGTTGTCTTATTTATATTAGGTTACGTTATTAACGCACCTAATTTAATTGGTCCATCTCCACGTTTTACAGATAAAATACTCAAGGGATCTTAATTAACCTAGTTGTGTCTATATTAAGATATTCAAGCTTTGTAACAAAACCTATTACATTTAGTTTGTTGTGTCTTCATTTATTTTCTTGTATTTAGAGTTTGGCTCACCACTAGAGAGCTATATGGGATACCCACTAGATAGGATAGGGAAAGGAATATTGCAAAATATAACTGCAGGAGTTTGAACTAACACGTTTCTATTGCTTGTCCTTCTATAATTTAATTTAGATTTCACTTTTTAAAAAGTAAAGTATAAAACAATAGAAAAATAATGATATAAATATTTGAAATGTACATAAATTAATCGGTATAATATATAATAAGAGTATAAAACAATACTTATCTTGTATGTAATTAAGATTTGAGGGGGAAAAAAGTCCCCACATCAATATTGAGTTAGGTTAACGGCACTAGTGCTAGGTCGGTGGGAGCTATAGAGATGCAAAGTGCCCAATTTGTTATTATTATATATTTATATCTGAATGGGAGCTAGTTTTTTTTTTAAAATTATTATTATTACTATTATTATTATTATTATTATTATTATTATTATTATTATTATTATTATTACTTTGGCTTTTGTCGATCAATTGTTGAGCTATTTGAGTCTTTCACAAATTTCTCTCAAATAACTATAGTGCTATTATGATAAAATAAGTTGCTATTGACAAGAAGAAACAACCATGATTTTTCAATGATTAAAGATGTTTGATTAAGTAAATTAAATAAGGGTTGTACATCTATTTTGGAGGCAAACATATAAAACAAGGGAGAAAAATGATGAAGAAGTAATGAGTTAAAAGAAAAATTGTGAGTTTAAAATGTTGGATGTGTATAAATAACATTACTTTTTTTTAACAATGTTATTTAAAAATTAAAAAATGGATTCTACGTCTACTTTTAAACTCTCAAAAGTATAAGTTTGTCATAACCAATAACAAAAATTATTATGTACTTTTAAAGTAATTATTTTCTTTTACTCTAAATAATTTTGGTCATTAAATGTAAAACAATAAAAAAATATATTAAAAAGTCCATGTAAAATCTAGATAGAATATGGAGCAAAAAATTTCTTATGACAAATTCAAGAATTTCTCTACCAATAGTTATATAGTTTTTACATAGCGTTTCATACACTTTTAACTCCCAAAGATAAATTAAAAAATGGTTATTGTAAATTATGATAATTGCTAACTCAATTTATAAGTGTAAACTGTTTTTTTTTTTTTAATTTCGCAACCAAAAACACCCTAAAAATTTTAGTAAACCATCATAAGCTATATATCTACCAATGATGGCCACTGCATCATCAATTCATTAAGTCACCAATGAACCACACTTGTAGAACGTTTGTAGTTAGATTAGATAATGTAAGATTAATGATCTTTAAAACTCAAAGCAACAGTTAGATCACACCACAATATAACAAAATTACTGAGTGATTAGATATCAATATTACCTTTACATTATTAATGAATATTTAGAAAATTAGCTAGCTTTGATATAAAGATCTAATTAACTTGGAATCGGACAGGACCTAGGTACAAATTAAACACCCATACATAGGATCCTCTACTGGAATATTTTGAAACAATAACAACAATAAATTCATGGGTTTGAGTAATGATCAATATCCATGCTTTTTATGAAACTTAAGGTACTTTGTTTATCAAAGTTAATTATGATAATACCATAATTGGTGTAGGGTTAGAGGTATTTAAGAATTTTTCAAAACAAATCTATGCTTTTCAATTTCTCATGCACATATATTGATGATGGCACATTGGTAAGTAATCATATGAACAACTAGCTAAGCTTTTTTTTTTTTCTAGCTAGTTATTACTTTAAGTTCACCCCACCACATGCATTCACTTGTAAGAAAAATTATAGTGTAAACAGGAAAGAAACAGGGTCAATTAAATGCATTAGCAATCAAGTGCTGGTAGAGAATATAAATGAATACTGTATGTAGTAGATAAGGATTTGAATGAATATAAAAGTTTCAGTTAAAAGGGGATATCATTAATATCATATTGATGGTATATGGTCTATATAATTATTTTCGTTTTGTACCATTTTTTTAACTAGATGAGAATCTAAATTCAGGAGAAACTCATAGAAAGATACTGAGAAATGCTTAATAAATAATAGAAAAATAATTAAACTTGTCAATAGATCTATTCCATAATCTTTTGTTACAAAAAAAAAAAAAAAACTCTTTAATTTTTAGTTGACTAAGTAATTGTAACCCAAAAGTTCTATATTAATTGATTTTGATTGATTTTTTATTGTACAAATAGCAATATTAAAAAATATATCCACCATAAACTTAAAAGTTATCATATTTAATATTGTCATCTTTATTAAAAAAAAACCTCATAAATTAGACAAAGAAAAGAGAACCAATACAATCAAATATGAAGACCCCACAATTTATAGCTTCCACAAGTCACAAATACAACACCACAAAACAAACAGGTCATACACAAAAGCATGCATGAGATCTAAATAAATAACCCATATCAAGGAATGTTATATGTACAATAAAAATAGTATAATATTTATATGATAATTATATTTATTGTTGAATTGTAATATGAAGTTATAAATTAGTATAATCCTACAGTAGATATGATTCTTATACAAATATTGTACAATTTTCATTATACACGTAACATTAATATCAGTGTCCCACCATATCTCATTATCTCAACAGTTTCCTCCTCAAATTTCCATTTCCATGATCACATTATGTTTGCATAATCTTTGGTCTTGCTCCCTTTGAGTTCACTTTGTCCATCACACACAATACACCTTCAAAGCCTTCTTCATCCTTTTCATATTCAATCTTCTAACTCCAACATAGCTCCTACCTCTATAAAAGCTTAATTATTTTTAATTTAAATTGACCTTGAAAGATTTTTTTTTATTAAATTAATTTGCTAGATAGATTTTTTTTAGGTGGGTTAATTTGAAAAAGAATATTTTATTTTTTTGTTATGTCTTCCCATAAGATATTCTTGATATTATTAGTATAAAATAAATGTACACTAATTAAAAAAAAAATAGTAATATTTTTCATTTGCATACCTAATAATTGTATATCTTAATTTATTAACATCTGCAACATATGGTTACTTTCAAGATAAATGCTCTTGTCATGCATCATGCATGTATGTACTCTCACATCTATATAACTTTATCAACGTCACTAGCAGCCTGTAATTAAAACACATTCATGTGCATGAAGATTGTCATAGCTAGCTCCTGAGTATAAAAAGGACTAATGGAACCAATTAAATGTGCCTCGACCCATTCATAATACACAAGAATCAATACCTGATTAGCAAACATAAATACTATAGCCGATGATGATAATTAGTGAAACTATATAATTAAATGACATGTCACTAGATGTTGAACTATAAAGCTTCATTAAAAGAACATATATACCAAACAATATAATATTAATTTATGGTCAATAATAGCTATTAGTGCATTGGTCTATATCCTAACTAACTAGTACATTGTGTATTCTTTTTTAATTTAATATGCCAAAAATTATGACAACCACACACTCATACCCTAATTCTGCAATGTAAAGTTCTATTTTAATTTTTGGGTACATGCACATGTAAAGTTTACCCAACATAAGAGAAGTTTCAAGTGCAATTAAATCAAATAGAAGATTGTTACAAACTAAAGCAACATAGGCATAACTAGACTGCTAGGATTACTTAATTATTATATGAGTTTAATTATGATATGCACTGCATTATTGTAAAAAAAATTACACTATGAGCCAATTATCTATTGGTTTGGCTTGTGTGACTTTTTAGTTGGTGAGAAGTTGAGTTAAAGACTTTTGTTGATGTGTCAATCTATGATTTGATGTCTGTATAAAATTATCTTACATTGACAGTGGATTAAAATTACACTCTTATTATATTTCAATACAACTGAATGATAATTAGAATAATATATATATGAGCAACTCACTAACTTTGAGTGTAATTAACAAAATGAAGGGCAATCATCAATGAGCCAAATGAAGAGGATTAACATATAGTGTTTAAAGCCAATGGAATTCATCAAAAGGAAAAAGCTTAGCTTGTTGGGAATTGGGATATGCAAAAATGGAGACAAATTTTTAGGTCATTTGTGGATTATATATGATTCCACACCACAATGGGTATGTTTGGCCCTTTATTATTGAAAGGCCAAGTTGAAAAATAAATAAATAAATAAAAGGCCAACAAGATGAAAAAATTGAAATATAAGAAGCCATAATCAAAATACAAATAAATAAATATATATGAAGTAGCCCATGCATGAGAGCATGACCCAGCTGCATGTTTTAGTGAATTATGAAAGTATATTGTACAGAGGAATGCTATTTGTAGTTTTGTACATAAAATACTTGCCAACATTTTTATAAAAATTGTCAACTTTTAAATGGATGGAAAATGAGTGAATGTGTATTATTGTATGTACAAGTAGCATTTTTCTATTGTATATTGTATGAATGTACTTAATAATTAACACTCAACACAGTGTGTGTTGTAGGTATATATGCTTCCTCGATCTGAATATGTATGGCCATCTAAAGAAAGAATGCAAATATATAGAATATTCAGAGTGTGGTTAGAGGCACACAAAAAATTAGTCAAAACAGCTAATAAATAAGAATTTGGACCACAATCACCCAGTCCATTAAAAATATACTCATAATTAAATTCTATTTGGATCATAAAATATTAAATGAATTTTGTTGACTGTTTTGACTGAAAAAATGTTGTTCTCCAAGCATTTATGTAATATATATATCCTTTAATTTGCTTTGCATTATATATATTATTACAGACAAAATATATTATTGGTAGACCCTTATGTTTCCCAAGCATGCAGCCACCAGACCAGACAACCCCTCCCTCAGATCAGATTCATCATTTTAAACTCTAGTTTCATTAGTATATATATATATATATATATATATATGTGTGTGTGTGTTTAGCGATATGATTGGGAGCCCAACAATCAATTAGGAGAGCCACAACTCTCCTCCCAAACATGTACCATTCAAATTAAACAAAAAGTCAGCTGATTGACTAATTGTATATTACTTTTGTATTAATGTAAAATAATTGTTACATGATTCAAATAAATACAAGATAATATGCTAAATTAAATTTTAAATTTTACTTTAATTTCATATTAGTACTTTTAGGTTACATAATATCATATTAGTATGAACCTACTCATCAAATTTATATAAAATTAGTGACTATGTATCTCTTTGAATTTCACATGACTAATAAGAATATTATTAAAAAATGTTTCGAATTTAAATAGTTATATGGCACATATTAAGTTAAAATTTAAATCACAAACTTATCAAGTACATGCAGATATTTTTTTATCGATCATTCGCACTAAAACAAATCTGAAATATGAAACTAACTCAAAGAATCTTGAAAAAATATATATAAATGGAATATCCGGCTTATGAGTCAATGAGGAATGATATTGGTACATACCTTTTAGTATGTATAGTAAATATATATTTTGATCAATGATGAAAAAAAGTGTAAGTAATGAAATCATGTCACATCAAAATCCAAAAATAATAAAATGAATGGAAAAGATATATAAAAATAAATGTATGTACAAATATATTATTTTGAATCAATCCCATATTCCTCCGTCTAGAAGGAATGGGGGTATGCAATGGAATGAGAGTACGTAACATCATAAAATCAAAATTTTTAGGCAAAAAAGAAAAGAAAAACTATTAACATCAAAATCAGTCAATTCATAGACCAGAATTGGATTTGGCAGGTGATGACGCGTGTGTGGATGCGCCGTTCCCTTTTTTTAGATTTGTCGGCCAATGGCATTATTAGCCTTTCCTAGATCTTGGGTTACACATCTTCATCTTCTACCCTCCAAATATTACAAATTCTACATTTACAATAAAAAAATTATATAATATTTGTATAATAATTATATCTGTTATTAAATTATATTAGTAAATAAATTTATATTATAATTCAACAATTGATATAATTGTTGTACAAATATTATATATTTTTCGAGAAATAATAGGCGTACATAAGATTTTTATCCATCAAGCATCCATCAGATATTATTCTAATTGGAGAGTGAGAGATATGTGTAATTTTTTTTGTTTTTATTTAAAATGGTTGGCCCAAAATAGTATAATATGATTGATAGATGGTTGATATATGGATCTATATATTGATGTACATGTAGTCCTATTGTATTATATTATAATTAAATTTTTAAAAGTTAACAATAGAGGTGAATGTTAATATGTTATACAAGTATTATATAATATTTTATTGTATATCTACTATATTATAATTTGAAAAATCAAAGTATGAAGTGCACACTATCTATAAGTGAGGAGTAAAACTCTTTTTTTTTTTTCTACTTATAATCTTGTAAAAGATCAACTTGCATCGTTAAGTAAGATAAGTTAATTGGTTGGATAAGCGGGTGAGTCATGATGACTCACGAGGAAGAAAAAAAAAGATACTACTCTAATGTACATGGAATATACATTTTATATATATATATATATATATATATATATATATATATATATATATATGACTAATATTTAATTTGTTATATAATATAAATATATTTAATAAATATTTAATGTGTGCTATATATAATATATAATATATCATACATAATATTTTCTGCGTATACTATAGAATATATGTTATATATGTTAGTGTATTTTTTCTACAAAAATATTATTGTTATAAACTTATAGGGGTGGGTTGGGAAAGACAGAGACAAGCGAAGAAGGAAGCTAGGTTGTTCCCCACAACACAACACAAAATAGCTTTGTTTACGTCATTCATTCTACTCCCTCCATTCCAAAATATTAGTCATTTTAGGGAGAGAAAAAAATTCCACAATGATTGTCGTTTTCAACTTCCACCAATGCTAATTTAATTTTTTCATACTTATTATACCCTTAGTATCATTTATCTTTCTTTCTTGAATATTACTCCAAGGGACCATTAATCATCTTTCTTTCTCATTAATGCTTTAGGTAGTTTAGTCATTTTAATATATCATTTTATAAAATTAAGAATATATATTAAATTTCTTAATCTACATGTAAAAATCTTAAAAGACTAATATTTTAGAATGGAGAGAGTAGTAAGTAAGGAATTCTATTGATCCCTAGGAAATGATGCTCGTGGTTCTTGCATTGTGGTTAATTCCTTCTTTCCATTATGCATGCATGCTTTGTGGTTAATTAATTAGTTCCTATGAAAATTCTTCTTGCCCAACAAATTAATTAAAGTGCATTTTGCATCCTGTGGCCGTATGATTAGTAGTTATTATATAGGATTTTTATATAAAAGTTTATGTCGAGGAAAACTTATTTCAATAAATAATGGTTGGAGTTCTGCTCTTAATATAAACACTTACCATGATCATCATTCAACAAGAGAATCCTGATATATAATTGAACTCAAGTTATGATATCAATAAAATAGAGTGTTTATGTGTGGATATTATAAACCAAAATTTAAGAATAATAGATTGGTATCTATACAAATTATCAAATATACTTTAACTTTTAATATTTATTATTATTTTTCAATTTTTAAACAAAAGAAATCCTCGTAACAAACGGAACACACGTGCAGCGTTTCATGGAATCATGTTAGAACATTATAGTGTGTACGTGCTATAAATGTCTATACTCTATAGGGGAGGCCATTAGTTAACAAAATATTTTTCATTCATAATATATTTTTCTTTTAAAAAAGTAATTAAAGTCACGATATATTAGAAAAATGAACATTTTATAATAAAAAAACTCAATTCATCTATCTATCTATATATTATTGTTTTTATTTTTTATTTTTACAGGTATATATATATTGATGAGCTTATGTGAATTTGCCAGTATTTAATTTGAAAGAAGCTGGGATATATGTAATAACTTTTTTTCTGATGAGATAAAAATAATTAATTAATTATGCAGTAAAACGGATATAATTATGTACCTTTAATTTTGCCGTTACCAGTCTCCTCTACTCATCATAGACTTATATATTCTCTTCGTTACATTATCTAATCTCTATTGATTAATCAATTAGTGGCCCAACAATAAGAGGCTGGGTATAAATTACTTTTTAGCCGTTTTCTTGTATTTTCTTTTGACTTTCCCTTGCGTGAGCCACAATTAAGGACAAGTTTTTTCACCATCATGGAGCACACGTTCAATATCATGATTCAGAAATTTTATAACCACAAAAATTTATACAATACATATAAAATGTGTTCCAGGATTATTAAAAGAAATTTCGCAGTTAAGTGAAAATTTTGTTCTTGATTTTATGCTTACAATTATTCTTTTACGAGTAATATGCGTATGTACTATAGAGATTACTAATGGGCAAAATTTGAAGTGATATTGTTGTTATTAAGGATTTAATATAATTTTCATAAATTATTCGTGTAAATTTATTTTATATTATTAATTAATAGAAATTAAAAAATAATTAAATTGTCACTGAAATTCCCTTTTATTATAATTAATAATAACCTGTCTTTGTCATCTTTGTATTAGATGAAAGTGTATATATGCAAATAAATTAATCTCTAATGTTAGACGTAATTAAAACTATAGTAAAGTACAACTGTTAGGATGTCAAGCTTTTTGTGTATGTACAACTTTGATCAAATATTGGTTTCAAGAGTTTTTCTTAGATTTAAATCGTGGAGTAAACTTTAGATAATTTTATCATGTCATGTTGAATGATCACTTCCAAAAACTTTAATATTGTCTACGAACATATAAACCATGATAATTTATATCTTAATAATATATAGTAATAGTGGTTCTTTAAAGTTCATGCAAAAATATGTATTTCATTAAAACAGATTAATTGTTTATAATTTAATTGGACTATGTCATTCTTTATTTTGGCTAAGCCAATCCTATATATAGAGAAATAACTCGAGAGAACTATCAAAATTTCATGCATCAAAATTCATTTCACTTCACTTTGCATTGATACATATAGTTGATAAATGCATGTCATAGAATGAATATACTTGATTGTAATAGATTGAACACAATTTGGCTATTTTTATTATTTGGTTCCTATCTACTAAATGTCCATGCATGGAGAATATAATTATAGAGGCTGATCAAGAACAATAAGCCTCGGCAACATCTATGATGAATTTATTTTATATGTTACTAGTTTCCTGCATCTTTGCTTTGACATTAAAATACCTTATTTAACACATAATCTAAATGAACTCCACATATTTTCGAAAAAAGAAGATGATTTTTTAGGAACATCAATTGTAACTTTCATAAAATAAAAGGCATAAAATTACTGAAAATATTCAGAAAAAATGTTTAGTTTTGATACATTATATATATATCAGTGTAAAATATTTTACACAACAATTTACAATTAATAATTATATTAACTGAAATCTTTAAAATATTTAGTCAGCAATTATTTTTTACTCTAAGGATATGTTGTATTTAAGTTGCTGAAATCTCCTGATGTTTTCATTGAATTTTAGGGTTTTTTTTCATAATTATATGATTAATCTAATTTAATGTTGACAAGCTCAATAATTTAAGTAAAATCGTAATGTAGTTTTATTAAACTCGGTTTGTAAGAGCTTACAAATTTAAAAATTATTAAATTTATTATTCACAAAATAAAACATATGTTGGTATTCAATGATAATTATATCGTAGCATATTGAAGATTATTAGTATTAACAAATCTATCAATAGAATGTAAAATTAGTTGTAACATGTAATTATATTAATATAGCAAAATGATTGATGTACAGTAATAAAAAATTATAATATTTAGGCGTATTACTCAATTTTGTGTTTAATCTATTAATACATGTTAAAGTAAATATAATTTGATATCAACGGAGCACAATGGTTGCGATTGCAGTTTTCCTGAACACGTCTTATTCCCGATCACACCTCTTCTTCATCTCTCTCTTGCACATGCTTTCTTTCCAGCGACAAATTTTCATCTATATCATTAGATTGTAAGAGTTTATAATGTTAAAAATAATCTAAGTTAAACTTAAATAATTTAAATAAATATTATACAACTTTTTATTAAATTAATACTTCAATATTACACTTGAACATAGAAAAATAGTTGGTGTACAACATATAAATAATCAAAACATGTGTACAACACATCTGTCTCCGCTATTGAATTTTAAATAATGTTTGAATACAAAGTTGACATCCAAATGATGAAAATAAATGTATATAGTACAAATATTACAATTTATAAGTACGATGATTCATACGTATACGTAGAGTTTAATTTCAGTATAATATTAGTGCAATTTACAAAGATATTCGATAATGGATTGATACATTAATATAAGTCTTTAACTCAATCATCCATTAACTAAAAAATTATATAAATCAATGGATATGATTGACTAATGATGTAAAATTCAGTATATCATAATTAAACTTTTATATATATATTAGTCATTTTAAATTATAAAAACATTTTCTAAATACTATTATTGTAGTTTGTGCATATATATTGAAATCGATCAAATTTTAGTTGATTTAGATAGTGTGCAATTAAAAGTAAGCTAACATTGTATTTGAAGGATCTTAGAGTAGAGTTATAGGTTAAAATTCAATAGTAACAATGAATATTAGTTAACTGTTAACTAAGTTTTAGTTGTATATAAAATATTTCTCTTCTACTTTATCAAACATATTTGTCATTGAAAAATAATTTTTAAAAAGTTAAGAAGGATAAGCATCTTTCGAAATTTAACAACAATATTAAACACACTTTAATTGAGTTCGTGTTCATAGAAAATCTTAATTGTGTCAACAAAGTTGTTATCTTTTTAAAATTTCCCATTTATTAAGAAAATAATATTTTAATATACTTAGAAAATAATATTGAAATCAATATATGTACAAGAATTCATAAATTGTTACCAATATGCATGATGATTTCAGGTGGTAGATTATAATTGATCTTATTATTGTCTAATAGAAATTCATAATGTGGTTTCTGTTAGTAAAGATTTTATGCTGAATTTACAGGCAAATTAATTTTTTTTTTAAGGAAGTTATGTAACCAAAACACACACTGGATTTTTCTTATTTAGCTTTTATATGTATATTCATGTATGTATTTCAGGAAAAATAACAAAGAGAAGGATATGGATTGTGGAGAGACAACCGGGACATGAAATGATAATTACAAAAATAAAAAAATAAAAAAATACAACAATTATATATACAACTTAAAAAGGAAAGAAAAAATAGGGCTTCACAAGTTTTGCTTATTATTTCCTCACGTGCAAAAATTGTTTGTTTTCCAAAATTGCATATTTTTTGAAAGGTAAAATGATTGGAAATTATCCATGATATGCTCATTTGTTTTTATGTAAAAACAATAATAATAATAATAGTAAGAACAACACAATCAAGGCATTGTAAGGAACCAGCCAATTCAATTGGACAAATTCCAACCGTTGTGTCATGTCTCACCAGAAATATATCCTTAATATTCAACATTATAAAAGTATGATATCAAATACTTTCCATTTCTTTATATGCCTACCAACCATAAGTTTAATCACCTCGAAAGTAGTTTAGGTTTTTTTGTTAATATTTTTTCTTAGAAAATCATGATCAATACTACTGCAATATTGTATATATGTACGAATCCAGTTGTATTATAATTTCCATTTTTATACTATTTTGATATGCAAATGCGTGTTAATATTTTCTCCCAACCAGAAATTTGAAAAGGAAAACAATATTTATGTTATTACCTTACATTCTTTATTTTATATATTGCATTCCTTTCTAGCTATTCAATGAGATTAAACCAGAGAGAAAAAAAATCTTTTCTTAATATAGTAAACGAATAATCATTAGAAAATTAACTTTTAAAACAAAAATATTTGTCCGTTCTATTTGATAACTTATTCGTTGAAGATTCATCTTTTTCCCTAATTATTAGTTTGCACATTATTTGAAATTCATTTAGTCACGTGTTAATGTATATTCTTACACGTAAGCATTATATGCCTCTCAGGATAATAAATTATAATTCGATTAAGATTTCAATTTTATGTACCGATTGTTCAATAACAATTTTGCATTCTTAATAAATAAAATTTGGAGATATTAGCAATTTATATGTACTATTGACTTTTCTTAATCTTTATTGATTAATAGTATATAGAGTTGTTTTGCAGTGTCAATGCTAGTAGCTAGATATATAGAAATTAAATTATTTAATTATTAATCATTTGAGAGCTAATTAATGCTATTTTTTAATTTCTTATTAATATTATCCATTAATTACTCTTATGAAGTAGTTGTTATTTTTCAAATTATTGAAAATTAAGCTTTAATATTTGTCTGTCTTAGCTCATAAAAGTTGTAATTGAATAAAATTCTCTCTAAAGTAATGTCACAAAATTCGAATTTCTGACTTTGCAAGTAAAGCACATGAGTTACAAATCATTTCAATGTAATTAATTGCTTTTAAGTGTTATTTTTCACAAAAACTTGGGATTAAACTTTAATAAACCGATATTCTATATTCGAGTTTAATTACAACAATTTCTATATCACGCATATTATACCGTAAAATGGAAAATTCGGCGCAACTTCGCAACAAACTTTATCTTAAAACAATTATATTTTCTTGTCGCAAAACGGAAAATTTGACTTCGCAATAAACTTTATCTTAAAATAATATCCATTATACTCGGATCAAACTTATGTTTTTGACCACTTTAACCATAACAAACATGGCATATATTATTTTAATGATCATATGCATTGCTATTATTACCATATTAATTATAATAAATCAGAAGAATAATGTAATATTTGATGTGATTACAATTGGGTCAAAGCTTGACTTGAATAAAGACTACATATTTAATTTTGATAGGTTAATGAGTTTAATTTGTAAAAATGAATATAATAAACCATTTTATGTGTGTAAAAATTGAAGGAAAAAGAGTAGGATGAGCCAATGTGATGTAGGAGAGTATCCTTAACTGCCCCAATGGGTTACAAACGTTTGACTTTTTGAGCATAATTTGTGTGAAACTAAGAATGGAAAACGAGGAGAGAGAGAGAGAGAGAGTCATAGCCAAGCACTCACAACATAAATGATGAAAGAGAATATTTGACTCAAATTAAAACAACAACAAAATGAAAAACGTCATTTCATCCACGTGGCGCCGGACGTGACGGTGCCGGCGGCAACTCAAAATCAATCCGGCCGGCGAGAGCCCTTCAATTTAGGGTGGTGTGGTAACTGCTCTATTGTTACCACTCTACCAAGTTCTAGAGAGAGAGAAAATAATAATAATAATAATAATAAATTTAATATAATATTTGGTAATAGTAATTAGTAGTGAGAGAGTGAGTGGTAGTAGTAGTATAGCATAGTATAGTAGGAGCACCATAAAGTCCATTCCTTATTTTCGGTATTCTCTTTCTTCATTCTTCTTCTCTTGCTCGCTCCCTAGTCCCTCCCTGCCTCCTCCGCATTCTCTCAGAAAGCCAATGCTTTTAAAGCGCCTTCCATCAGTTACGCTCCCTCCTATCCACCCACATTCACATACCATATAATACATACATACATACATATTATTCATATAATAATATTAATATTAATATTAATATTTTTGTATATATATATATATATATATATATAAGGGTAGCTAGCCTCTGTTCATTCATTCATTCATAGCACCAGCTAGCTTCATACTGGGTGCAAGAGAGAAGAGGGTGGTGGTGGCGGTGAGGTGAGTCTTTTTTCTTTTTTGGTTGTTTGTTAATCTATCTCCATTGATTCGATCATGAAATTTCATGATGATATCCATCAGAGCAAAAGATTTGCCATAACTCACTCTCCCAAATCATGCTCTATATCTCTTTTTGATATCACTAACAAGCCGTTTCAGAATATTATCATCATCATCATTATTATTATTATTGTGCCTGCCTACCTTCTTATTATTCATTTCTTCACTGTCAATTTAAAAAACACACCATGCTTTAATATATATGTGCCTGTATCTATTTTTTTTTCAAAAAAATTATATTTATTATTATTATTACATGCCATAAACCACCCACATTCATTTCACCTTCAAAAGTTTTCATCTTTTCTTTCTCTTCCTCTTCTTCTCCTTCACTATCATCCAAAATTCCCATTTTTTTGCTCTGTTTTTTTGACTGATGAGAAGTAGCTGATAATACAGTGAACAGGATCAAGCAGAGAAGATACAGACAGAGCAGAGAAAACAATGGAGTATGGCAGTGGAGGGAGTGGTGGTTCCCCAGGAGACCACCACCATCACCACCATAGCCACCACCATGAAGGTGGTGGTTCTTCCTCTGAGAGGAAGAAGAAACGCTACCACCGCCACACTGCAAACCAGATTCAAAGGCTTGAAGCGTAAGAACCCCTCTTATTACCCGTTTTCCTTTTTTCCTGCATCAATTTTTTTTTTTTTTTTTGGCTTTCATGTGACTATTCTTTGACTCTCTCTCTCTCTCTCTCTGTTTTCCCTGGGTTATCATCTTCAAGTACTAATTCTCTGTTTTTTTGGTTTTTCCTTTTCAGGACGTTCCATGAGTCTCGTCACCCAGATGAGAAGCAGAGGTTGCAATTAAGCAGGGAATTAGGCCTGGCTCCTAGACAGATCAAATTCTGGTTCCAAAACAGGAGGACCCAGTGGAAGGTACTTTTTTTTTTTTCTTTTTTAGTTTTTCAATTTTTGCTCCGAGTCTTGAAACTAGAGTGTAGTATTGTAGTCTAATGTGGTGCATGTTGATGAAATAATTTATGGGGTGCAGGCGATTAATGAAAGAGATGATAACCGTGCTCTGAGGGCAGAGAATGATAAGATACGGTGTGAGAACATTGCCATAAGAGAGGCTCTCAAGAATGCTATGTGCCCCAATTGTGGTGGTGGACCTCCCCTCAATGAAGAGTCCTATTTTGATGAGCAAAAATTGAGACTTGAAAATGCTCATCTCAAAGACGAGGTAATTTTGTTTATAAAATAATTAACCATCCCTATGAATTCAATCAATTGAATTGATTAATGAAATGGTCTTAATTTTTGAATTTATTTGCAGCTTGATAGAGTGTCTAGCATTGCAGCCAAGTACATTGGGAGGCCAATTTCTCAGCTCCCACCAGTTCAGCCTATTCACATTTCCTCCCTAGACTTGTCCATGGCGAGTTTCGGTGGACAGGTGTTGGGAGGGCCTTCCCTGGACCTTGATCTTCTCCCGGGGAGCTCGATGGCGGCTGCGGCGGCCGTGCCTAACGTGCCTTACCAGCCGGCCTGCTTCTCGGAGATGGACAAGTCCCTGATGTCAGACATTGCCTCGAATGCAATGGAGGAGCTGCTGAGGCTGTTGCAGACGAATGAGCCATTGTGGATGAAGTCCAGCACTGATGGCAGAGATGTGCTTAACCTTGACACCTATGAGAGGATGTATTCAAAGGCCAACACTCACTTGAAGAACCCCAGTGTTCGGGTCGAAGCTTCTAGGGACTCTGGCCTTGTTATTATGAATGCCCTTACTCTGGTTGACATGTTCATGGACCCTGTAAGATCATCATCCTCCCTCCTAATCAATTATCTGAATTGAACTGTTCAAATATATCATCATGATTGGTTTTATATATATATATATATTTGCAGAACAAGTGGATGGAGCTGTTTCCCACAATTGTGACTGTGGCAAGAACTATTGAAGTCATATCATCTGGGATGTTAGGTGGTCCTAGTGGTACTCTGCAATTGGTATGGATGTTGCAAATTTGTTTGGTTCAGTGTTTTGATGCATTATATATATATTGTTTATATATGTTGTTTTGTAAAATCAGATGTATGAAGAGGTGCAAGTGCAATCTCCACTAGTATCGACTCGGGAGTTCTACTTCCTGCGATACTGTCAGCAAATGGAGCAAGGGTCGTGGGCAATAGTAGATGTATCTTATGAGTTTCCTCATGACAACCACTTTGCTCCTCAATTCCGATCTCATCGCTTTCCCTCCGGCTGCTTCATCCAGGACATGCCTAATGGCTATTCCAAGGTAAACTACTCATTGTCACAATAAATCAAAATCATCATATATATGCAGTTTTAGTCATCATTCATTATTTGTCATGCATGCAGGTTACTTGGGTTGAGCATGTAGAGATTGAAGATAGGACTCCGGTTCATCGGCTTTACCGGAATCTTATTTACAGTGGAACAGCATTTGGAGCACCCAGATGGATCACAGTGCTCCAGAGGACGTGTGAGAGATTAGCTTGTCTGATGAATGCCAATTCTACCCGGGACCTCGGAGGAGGTAAGGAAACAACAATTACAATTACAATTACAATTACAATTGCACAATACAGTCTGTGTCATGATTGATTGATTATATGTATATATGTATATATATTGTCAGTGATTCCGTCTGGTGAGGGGAAGAGGAGCATGATGAAGCTAGCACAGAGGATGGTGTCGAATTTCTGCGGGAGCATAAGCTCGTCGCCGGGCCACCAGTGGACCACACTGTCCGGGCTGCATGAGGTGGGAGTGAGGGTGACTGTCCACAAGAGCACAGACCCTGGCCAGCCTAATGGTGTTGTTCTCAGTGCTGCCACCACCATTTGGCTCCCTCTCCCTCCACAGGCCGTCTTCAATTTCTTCAAGGATGAAAGAAAAAGGCCTCAGGTAACTAACTATATATATAATTACAATCTTGTGAGACCTCAATTGTTTGTTATCACAAAATCAAATCTTTCTAACATTATTGTTTTGTTTCATTTTCTAAGTGGGATGTTCTCTCCAATGGTAATGCTGTGCAAGAGGTTGCTCATATAGCAAATGGTTCAAACCATGGTAACTGCATATCTGTGCTTAGGGTAAGACAGACATCATTCCTCCAAAGCCTAATCTAATCAATTATTCATTTGATTTCCCCAATGTTTCTTCTGTTTTCAGAATTCTGCCAAGAAAATATTGCAATTGACATTATTTAATTAATTTTACACAGGCATTCAACACAAGCCAGAACAACATGCTGATACTGCAGGAGTGCTGCACAGACTCATCAGGGTCCCTAGTAGTGTACTGCTCGGTGGACCTTCCATCGATCAACATCGCGATGAGCGGCGAGGACCCATCGTACATCCCTCTGGTGCCATCAGGGTTCACAATCACACCAGATGGAGGAGGAGGAGGACAGAGTGATCAGGTAGCAGGGGATGGAGCATCAACAAGCTCAAGCACAAGCAACAACAATGGTGCAAGATCAGGAGGAGGAGGAGGATCACTGGTCACAATCGCATTCCAGATACTAGTAAGCAGCTTGCCATCCGCCAAGCTCAACATGGAGTCGGTCTCAACTGTTAATACACTCATCGGCACCACTGTCCACCAAATAAAAGCTGCTTTGAATTGTCCTACGTCCTGATCATCATAATTAAAACAGAACAACACCACCAACAAAAACACCTTGCTTGCTTTTTCATTTTTCTTTTTCTTTTTCTTTTATAACTTTCTATGCCATATCCTTAAATATGGTTATCAGAGATGGTTCAGAGTTATTTTCTCTAGTATGTGCTGGGTGGTAATCAATGATGTGTGAGAGAAGAGGGAGGGGATGGAAGTGTGTGTGTGTGTGTGTTAGTTGGGTGAGACTTGAATGCTTGCTCATCAAGAGAGCCACCAAAGACTAGCAGCAGCTACTCTTCATTATTTACTGCTGCTGTTGCTGCTTCTGATGGTGGTAGAGCTGTTTATTTTATTTTTGCTTCCAAGGGGGGTCGAAATCAAAGCTTCCTTCATTACATTTCACACCAACTACCCCCCCAAACTTTAATTAATTTGCTCTTCTTTTATCTTTTTTGGGTGGATTTAATTTTTGAAACATTAGGGGTTTGGAACTAAGAGAGGAGGGATGATGATATTATATATGAGGGAGTCAAGATCGCACCATACTATTACTATTATTATTACTTATTTGGTCTTTTGTTAATTTTCTGAGTCACAGATATTTAGCTAGCTAGCTAGCTAGGCTATAGGCTAGGCTAGGCTGCACCATGAAAAATATGATATTGTTGTATGGTTCGGGCATTGACTTCTTGTTCAGGGACTTGATTATTATTAAGATTGTTATTGTTCTTATTATTCATAATTTGTCATTATTGTTCCATCAGCTTTTGTTCTAATGGTGATTGTTAGTAGTATTAAGTGGAAATTATACCTGAGTTTTATGAATGACATGCATGATCATTGATGCCTTTTATTTGGAGTACTATTTTTTATATTTCATTACACAATCATCACTTTTCTTTAATTTATATAAAATTATATTCATATTTCATCCTTTTAGTTATTGAAATGAAAAAAAATATTAACTTTGTTTCAACAAAAAAAAAGTGTTTCAAATTAGTACTTATGAGACTAATTTAAATTAGAAAAAAACAATAATTATTCTGAATAACTTTTTGTAATTTTAAAGATTGAACTCTCGATACTTTTTTGATTTTAAGGACTAAAATAGATTGATTTTTTTTTTTAAAAAAAGTTTAATTTATTTCCCTAGCTAGCTAGAACTAGAATGAATAATTGGAAATGGAGAAAAAAAGAAAAGAAGAAGAAATAAAAGTGTTGTGTTGAGTTGCATGAATGAATGAATGAAGTAAGAAGTTGGTCAGGGATTTATAGTAGGTAGCTAGGGTGGTATGCAGGGCAGGGGAGGCAGAGAGATATTGACAGTTTGGATACTTTTTGTGGCTTGACATCATTAATGGGCTCCATCCATGCATCCATCCATCCATCCATCTTCTACATTCACTCTCTTTTCATTTTTCTGCATTGCATTTCCTTTCACTACTTCATTTCCATCATCCATTCAATGCATCCCCTTTTTATTTATTGAAACTCCTCTTCCTCTTCCTCTTCCTCTTCCTCTTTTAAACTTACTACGCGCTATCATTCAATTTTCTTCTTCTAAGTTAAATAATTACTCACTCCTTTTTCATTCCTTCACAAATCATTGTATTTGAAATAGAGAGAGTGTTCTATCCTTCAAGTCTTCAAATTAATTAATCCTCATTTCTTTTGTTTACTGTTCTGATTTCATACTAGTTTAAATTGTTATGTATTTTTCCATCTCAATTAATTGTTTGCTGCCACCAAGAACGATTCAGCCGTACGGTTGAGCAGAGTTGAAGTAACAGTGTGAGACTTTTTTGTTCAGTTAGATATATTGTTGTTAGTTTCTGCTCTGCTTATTATTATTGAATCTAGGTTGATGTATTGATTTAATGTATCTGCTTTAATTTAAATTATACGTAATTTTATGATGATTTATCTTATTTTACCAAACTTTTTTCAAATGCACGTCAACAAGAATCGGAGTGCGAATATTATTCAAGTAGCTAGAACTAATTAACATTGTTCATATAACTATAAGAACATAAAAAAATATATTTATCTTTTATAATTTTATTCTCAATTTATATCACTTAAGGTTATCCCAAATAGCTAACTTGTTCTTTATTAATTAATAATTAAATAATTTTACGATAAAAAGTGATTTTATTTGACATTGGTCAATTAGGGTTTTAAATTGAAAGACCAACATGGCAACATGGATAGGTACAAATGTCAGTTTTTTTTTGTTTTATTAATAAAAATTTAAATTATGAGAGACACGTCCCTTTGTACAAAGTGAGGTCAAATCATTAATTTTAGCAAAAATTTACAATAAAATTTACAAATCGTCCATCAAACATATTTATCTCTTTACATGGATCTCAATCAAGTAATACGACTAAAAAAATAGAACTTAAATATGGGTAGTTCTAGCGAGAGAAAAAATTTAATTCAGCTAAAGAAGAGAACGGTGAAAAGAAATAATATAATTGAGACTTAAAAAAATTTAATTAATTTTTAATTAACCATACTTTGCCTTAGAATCTTAGATCAATATATATATATATATATAGTAGCTTAGTATGTATTAGATACCACAACGTCTTGTCATTTAATTGAATTTGTTCATGATTTTCATCAACAAAATAAAATAAAATCATGAATGTCTTGAAAATCTAGCTAGGCCAGCTTGAATGCTTTCCTATGGAACTTTCATCCCTAAAGAAGAAGAGAAAGAAATTGAAGGAATGGTACAAGGTTATGGGAATGGAAGAAATATATATATAAACAAAAATTAAAATAAAGCAGTAGTAGTGTTCCAAAAGTACTAGTAGGCTCATTCATGGCGAATTGAAATGAATTGGAAGATATAGGTTGCTGACATTAATTTATCTCTTGTTCATATATATATATATCATCAAAATTAAAACCAAAGTCGTACATATGAAATCAATTTGCATGTCCCCTCTTATTGAATTTTTCATTTGCTTGTAACAACACAAAGTTACTTGATCCTTGAATTGGCAGCACCAAGGACATTCTTGTGCCTTTGTCCAATGCCTTTCGTGATGAGAAAATGGTAATACAAACATTTATTGTGACCAACAAAAATCTTCATACCATGTGCCCCTAACGATTCCCCCATTTTCCATTTCCCTTGTGTTTTCGCTGTTATGCCCTTTACATTAATTCACTGTTCTATCCCCCTTGTCTTTTCCTTCATTTACATTGTTTCTGTTAAATTATTATCCCCCTCCACTTTTAATTCTTTAATTTTAAATACGCACATAATAAATAAAATTAACAAAATTTAAATGTATTTTACAATACTACTTTTAACATTAGTTATCTCTCATCTTAATTATTTCATCATAAAATGCTGTTTAGTAGAATTTAAGAATGGACAATAATATATGAAAAAAAAAAATAAGTGGCCAAATAAAAGAAATGGAGAAAGTATTACATTCTTGTCCAACTTAATTTATCCAATTTTTTTTACAAAAATAATAATAATGATAGAATAATACATTAAAAAATTTATGTATATCAATATATTCGTATTGGACAGGCGAGGTCATTATATATATGGATGCGTTGGTTAAAAAAATCAATCTATTCGTGTCCAAATATAAGTATTATTTTATCCACATTCCCCCATGAGTTAAATTAAATAACGAACATAATGTATTGTCACACTGATAAAGATCTCAACTAATGATTACATAATTTTTTGTGTCCACTTCGTAAGAGTATACAACCAAAAGAAATATAATTTGTATTGTTATATGTTATACGTAATGTGTGTCATATTTATTATACATTACATATTATATATATTACATATGATAACTAGTTAGTTGTATTTCTGTTCTATAATAAATATTATTGAGAAAAAAATTAAGCATGTTTAGAATATAAACTTTTATATACTCCAAAGAAGAGGGGTAAACATAATGAAAATATGAAGAGATGATGGGGGCAGCATGGATATACTATATATATAAAGGGGAAATTGATATTAATATAATAATAATGCAAAATGTTTGGAACATAGGAGGCCCATTTGACCAATTCAGCAGGCAAAATATTCTTTGACTCATGGAACATTTTGTAGATTTGACATTTGAGTTAGAACTTTATGTTATATTTTCTTTTATATTCCCCTGAATGGTGGGGCTTCCACTTTGGGCTCCTACAACGTATTTTTACTATTTCTTACCACTAAATTTCTAAATTTAAAGCATATATGTATGTATATGCATATTAAGGAACTATAGTTAGCCAAATATCATTAAAAGGGCCCTCTTGGTCCAATCCAAGGATGCGAGTGTAATATCTAAATAAATATATTTTCATTTTTTTTAAAGGTTAATTAGTGCGTAATAATATATATAATATTCAGAAAGATATATCGGTTATGATTAATTTTTTTAAGTTTAGTTGGATTCTTACTTTGCTAATTCATTTCAAAAATTCAAACTATAAATTATTACATCGCTTTTTTTTTGTTGGGACACATACAGTTATTATGATGTCATTCTTTGTTCTTGAAAAAGGAATAATTGAGTAAACCGAAAAAATAATTAATTAATTTTTTAATGAAAATAAAATAAATAAACAATAACTTAAAATTGATCACTATTTTCTTTATAAAACGGGAGTGAATTAAAATTTTTGTTTTGTTGTTAGTTTATGTATATTGCACACAAAAACTAAACCAGATGTTAAATCGGTTAAAATAAATCAAGGTTAATGGATCAACTGACCATAATCTAATAATTAGTCATACTGACAAATATAATTTGATTTGTAAAACATTCTTTAAAACTGGATTTAAGTATCTTTTGGGTCTGATGATTTACTATGAGGGAAAATAAATGAAGAGCAGTAATACTACACGTACAATCAATATACATCCAACTTGTTCAACAAAAATACACATTAATTACATTTCATTAATTCCATACACATCTTAACTTTCATTGTAATTACAATTAAATGCTATATATAGGCCACCATGATATTTATGTGAATTGGATGGAAGATGACCGACCTTTCTCTTTAAAATAATTGAATGTACAAATACCATTATTAATAATAAAAACACACACACACATGAGCAAGACACTTGAAAGAGCAACTAGAAGCCACAAGGGCCTTGTATAGTTGTATGGATAGTAAAGGCAGGCATCAAAAAATGGATTACATGGACACCCAACCCATCTTAACATAATGGACAAATTTGGGCCAAATCTTTGTGTTGGGCTGGTTCACATTTAATTCGTGTGTCTTTTGTTTTTTTCGAATGTGTACCTTTTGTTAACATAGTTAAATTAGTTTTACTTATTGGGATAACAAGCCATCGCTCTAGTTGACTGACTATAACTCTAAACATTTATGTTTTTTAGGATACTTATGATTAATACCAGCAATAAAGGAAACTAAAAACAGATAAAATAAAACATCAAACTAATCGATACAATGAAAAAAACTAATGTGCATTAGAGAGTAAGTAGTATGGAAAATTCATTTGTAAAACAATATTTATATACAAGTGATTTGAATATATATATATCAGAAAAATAGTACTTTATCTCCTTCATATATATATCTACTAAAAAGACCCAAACATGGATGGTAGAAGAAAATATCAGAATAATAGTCCTTCATATGTATGTATGTGTCTACTTGGATCAAACTGAATTGTCGAGAATAGGAGAATAAGGAATGAAACTAAGTGATGATCTGATAGGTAGCCCCCACGGATTAAAGGTAGGTCCTTAATTACTAACTGAGTAGACAAAGGAGGGCATGATTGGTTATTATCCAAAATCACGTTTGCCCCACCACCTACCAACTAGACCTCATTCTCCACCACATATTCTCCCAAATTGCGACACCATCTCCATGGATCCCACCAAGCACTATATATTATATTATATATTTTATATCTTTCTTTCTTTTAATTAAGGCCTGGCCTGTCACAACCAAAGGATCGATCATTCATATATGAAAATGAATAACATTATAATATTAAATTATTCAGAGAGATTTTCTTATGTGAGCACAAATAATCTAACCTATTATTTATGATTTACTTGTCACAAATAACTTGCCCCTTTTGTGGGATTGGCGTGGAGTATACCCACACAAGCACACATACAACAGCATGCATTATTTATTATTCATTCATAATAATAATAATTACTTAGCTTCATGTGTAATTCTGTCCAAGTGGTTCTTCCTCCATCATTCATAGTACTTTCTAGAAATTATTGATATTTTTGGAAATCAATCATTAATTGTTGTGTTCTTAGAGATGGAGTTTTTTTCTTCAGAAATGTTGTCCCTCTACTCAACTTAGTTAGTACTAGTTTATAATAATGATTGATACTTTGGGAAGCTGATTACGAGAACCAAGAGTGATTTATATACTACTATAGATTAAGGAAAATTAGTAGTAATTGTTGTGTGATTATGTGATAAATTGTACCAAAAAGCAGAAATAATGTGATTAGCATCATGGTTAAATTCATGCATCACGGAATATAATATATGAGAAGATATTGATCCAAGCACATGAAAGTGCAGATAACATAAAGAAAGAGAAGGGAACAGGAAGAGAGAATATTATGATCTTTGTATTAATTGTGTTGCAGTAAAACAGAGAGAGATGAAGCTTATATAGAGAGGAAAAGAATAACAGAAAATAACAGAACACTCTCTAATACAAGCCAAACTAATAACAGAATAGAAACTGCAATATGTATACTTTATCAGCCCCCTTCAAACTCATCAGTGGGTGCAGCTATAACTGTGAGTTTGTTTCGTAAGTATGGAAATCTTTGAGTAGAATTTGGCTTGGTGAGGACATCAGCAGTTTGAGACTCAGCTGGAACATGATGCACTTGAATGTGGCCCTGCTTTATCTTCTGTCTAACATAGTGTAAATCAATTTCGAAGTGCTTTGTTTTATTGTGAAGAATGGGATTATGAGTGAGTAACACAGCACTAAGATTATCACACAAGATTTTAGGAGTTGAAGGCAATGAAATGTTTATCTCTTGGAGTGAAGTTCTTGTCCAGGCCAACTCAGTCATTGTGGAAGCGATAGCTCTGTATTCGGCCTCTGTTGTTGATCGAGAAACAGATGTCTGCTTTTTAGAGGATCAGGATATGAGGTTTGGACCAAGAAATATTGCAAAGCCAGTTGTGGATCGCCTGTCATTAGGATCTGAAGCCCAGTCCGAGTCACAATAGGCTGTGAGATGCAAAGCTTTTGCTGGCTGAAGAAGAAGACCACAGGAAGTGGTTCCTTGAAGGTAACGCAATATGCGCTTGATGCTGACCAGTGGGCTTGCTGAGGATTATGCAGAAACTAACACACCTTGTTGACAGAGAAAGAGATCTCTGGTCTTGTTAATGTACAGTATTGGAGAGAGCCAACCACTTGCCTGTACAGAGTAGGATCTGAGTATGGTTCATCGCCATCTTTCTGGAGTTTTACAGTAGCAGCCATTGGAGTTTCCATGCATTTGCTTTGAAGCATTCCAGTTTTTGTGAGAAGATCGGTTATGTATTTTGATTGAGAGATGTGCATACCACCAGAAGCAAGATACTTAACTTCTAAACCAAGGAAATAGTTTAGCTTACCCAAATCTTTGAGAGCAAATTTTTTATGTAGAGTCTGCAGAAGTTGTTGAATTGCAGTAGAAGAGTTTCCTGTTAATATGATATCATCGACATAGATTAGAATGTAAATGACAGACTGAGGCTTGATGCAGAAGAAGAAGGAAGAATCACTCTTGGCATTTGAGAATCCTAGAGATAGAAGAGTGGAGCTTAGTTTGTCAAACCAAGCCCTTGGGGCTTGCTTTAAGCCGTATAGAGACTTCTTTAGTTTGCAGACGACATTCGAACTTCCCTGATGAAACCCCTCAGGTTGCTTCATGTAGACCGTTTCATGGAGATCGCCATTGAGAAAAGCATTAGTGAAATCCAATTGATGAATGGACCATTTGAAAGATATGGCAATGGTTAGAACAATTCTGATGGTTGATGGTTTGATGACAGGACTAAAAGTTTCTTGATAGTCTATGCCTTCTATTTGGTTAAACCCCTTGGCCACAAGTCTTGCTTTGTGTCTTGAAATAGTTCCATCTTGATTGTATTTTATCCGGAAGATCCATTTGCATCCAATGGCTTGATGAGTAGGAGGAAGAGGCACAAGATCCCAAGTTTTGTTGGCTATTAAGGCAGCATATTCTTCTTGTATTGCTTGATGCCAATGAGGGACAGATAGAGCTTTAGTTACAGTGGTGGGAGCTAACTCAGTGGTGAAAGCCTTAGGTTTGAAAATTCCAGACTTTGCTCGAGTTGTCATAGGATGAGATTGGATTGGTTGAGCTTCTGTAGGAGTTGAGGAAGAGTCTTGCTGATGTGATGAGTCTTGGATTGGTTCAGCATCATGGAGTTGGTTTCTTGCAGGAGCTGATTGACCCGAGTCCGTGTTGCAGTTATTCCTGGCAGAAAAAGAAACAGAAGAAGTAGCCACAAGAGATAATATAGACAAGGATGCAGGGGTATGAGAAGGATTGGTGGAAGGTGTAGGCAGTAAAGGAGTTATAGATCGATAGGGATATAATTGCTCATTAAACAACACATTACGCGCAATATAGACACGACCAGATGAGTGCATGCATCGAAATCCTTTATGAGAAGGTGAATATCCTAAAAATGTACATAAGTCTGTCTTAAAATCAAGTTTATGTTTATTATATGGCCTTAGAAGTGGATAACATCCACAACCAAAGACCTTTAGAGTACTTATGTCAGGTTGTTTGTTCAGTAACTTCTCATAAGGTGAAGAATGATTAAGAACAGGGGTTGGTAGGATATTGATTAAGTGTACAGCAGTGTCAAAGGCTTCTCCCCATAATTTTAAAGGCAGGGAAGCATGAGCTAGAAGAGTTAATCTAGTCTCAGTAATGTGTCTATGCTTCCTCTCAGCACACTCATTTTGCTGGTGTGTGTGAGGACAGCTAAAGCGATGCAAAATACCATTTGATTTCAGAAAAGGGGCAAAACATGTATATTCTCTTGCATTGTCTGTTTGTAAACATTTTATTTTATAGTTGACTTGCAATTCTATCATTGTTTTAAACTGTTGGAAAACAAGAAGAGCTTGAGATTTGTTTGTTAAAAAATAAATCCATGAGAATCTACTAAAAGCATCAATGAAGGTTATATAATACTTTGCACCTGTAGAGCTTGGAAAAGGGGCTGGATCCCCAAATGTCAGAGAAGATGAGTTGAAGAGGGGTATCATAACTTGTGTTTGAATCAGAGAAAGGTAACTGATGCATTTTTCCAAGATTGCATGAATGACACATTGTGAATTGTGCAGGTTTAGTGCTCTTGATTTTGTGCTGATGCAATAGTTTAGAGACAGTTTGGAATGAAGGATGACCTAAACGAGCATGCCATGTATTGAAATCTGAAGATGCAGTGTGAGTAGTAGATGCAGTAGAGAAACAATCAAACTGTAAAGGAAGATTATCATTAGAGCTATCAGTAGTAAAAGCAGAAAGGGGAGAGATAACAGGGGTAGTATTGTTAATAGCAGTGGAAGCATTATTATTATTGGGTGAATCATTCGTTACATGAGAAGCATTTGAAATGCAAACTGTATTATTTGTACTAGCATCATTTGTACAATGTGAGTCACTTGTCATATTAGAAGTAAAGAAAGTGGCTGGAAAATGTAAAGATGGTTGATAATTTGGCTTGCGCAGCAATAGAGGAATGGTTGTCACTTGAGCTGGAAGGTGATAGATGTCATTCTTAGCTGAACCCCTGAGTAGAATCTGGTGTGTATCCTGAGAAAACACATCACATCCTTTAGCATGAAAAATGACATAGACATTGTTATCATTTGTAAATTGATGTATGCTCAAAAGATTTTTGGTTATTGTGGGAACATGTAGCATATTACTTAAGAGGAATGACATATTTGTGGAAGGATCACACAAGTAAGTATTTCCTGTGTTGGTAATAGTGTTACCAAGACCATTACCAACCAGAAGTTGTTTTGAACCTGAATAAGCCGAAGCTGTAGAGAAATTGTTGAGGTCTGGTGTGACATGATTGGAGGATGCTGTGTCAGTGTACCACAAGGGGTCGGCTATAGTTGCTGGAGTTGCAATGGGATTGTTATTTTGGCCAGAGAAAGAGTTACCAGCTGCTGGAAGGCTTGGTGCAGAGGTAAGATATGATTGTGGAGTGTTTGAATTTGAACCTTGATTGTTGGTGTTAGCACTAAGAGACTGATTGGTTGAATTGTAGGTTGCATTAAATCGATGAAAGCAATCAATCGCTGAGTGTCCAAATTTGCTGCAGACTTGACACTGAAGGTTATAATTGGGATTGCCACGACCAAAAGCTCCTCTCTGCACTGATCTGCCACGACCTCTTCCACGAAAAAAAGATCTTCCACGACCACGCGGTGACTTATTTGCCTGAGTAAAGTTGGCCTGATAAGAGGTCTGTTGAGGACCAAGATCAGGAGTGGGTCTTTCTAATCTTTCTTCAATATTGATTAATAAAGCCTCAACATCATTGATATTGTATGGGTCTTGTCTAGCAAGAACGGAGGCAATGATTGGGTTGTAATCATTGGAGAGGCCATCAAAGATAGCTTGAACATGATTTCTGGATGATACAGGTTCTCCAACTGCTGCTAACTGATTTGTATTTTTCTTGATATCCAAAAGAAACGAGTGCATTGTACCAGTCTTTTTTGGCAGAGCGAAGTTTGGTTTTTAATTTGTTGATTCTTGCTTTTGTCTGAGCTGCTGCAAGAATTGATATCTTTTTCCATAATTGTGCTGTGGTTTGACATCCAACGACTTGAACACGAAGGGAGTTGAAAAGAGATGTTAGAAGCCATGAAAAGAGCAGCCTATCTTGTTGCCGCCATTTAGTGAATTCTGAATTCGGAGATGAGTCCATTGATCCTGTTGTGATGACAAATTCAGATGGTGTTTTAACTGAATCAAGATAGTTGTCTAGAGCGAAACCCTCAATCTATGATTGTGTTTCTTGTTTCCAAGGGAGGTAATTATCCTCTTCAAGATCAAACTTAATGGAAACAGGGACATTGAAGGAGTGAATACTCATAGTGGAGGAATTGGAATTATCAGGTATGGAGGTCATGATGGGTTAGAGGCTCTGGATACCATGAGAAGATATTGATCCAAGCACATGAAAGTGCAGATAACTGAAAGAAAGAGAAGGGAACACGAAGAAAGAATATTATGATCTTTGTATTAATTGTGTTGCAGTAAAACAGAGAGAGATGAAGCTTATATAGAGAGGAAGAGAATAACAGAAAATAACATAACACTCTGTAATACAAGTCAAACTAATAACAGAATAGAAACTGCAATATGTATACTTTATCAATATAAAATAGAGTTTCTTGTATAGTTTTAATTAAAAGTAGAAAAATATATATAATAATAGGTTCTTTTTGTATTTGTTGTATCTGAAGTTAAGCATATGATGGATGGCACGACGACCACACACATAATCTAAATCTAAAACCCAATTTATTGTGAATGAGAGATAAGCTATGTTTGCTGTTTGGCTTTAGACAAAATAAAAACCATAGAGCTACCTAGTACGATGCCTATGAATTGATGAATGACTAGAGACTCAAAAATATATATATATATATATATATATATATATATATATATATATAATTAAATAATAATAACTTGCAAATATATATCCAACAACTGATATATATGTTCTAGACATCCCATCTAATCTATCACTTAAAAATTTATGGAATCTACAAAGGGTGTATATATGTTTTAATTTAGTCACAGCATGCAGTGTGTTTGGATTGAATACCAATTTAATTTAATGTTGTGTTTTTTATTTTCTTTTTTAAATATTATTTCCATCCTCTTGTGATTTCAAGTTTTATTTAGTTAATTTTTTTAAAAAAAAAATCAACCCTTTTAATCCACTATGTCTTGAATGGGGTTGACATTTTATTTTGGCTCAGCATAAAAGTAATGAATCAAAGCAATTTCTTAACTTCTGACCCGCAATAATATTATATGTGGTGGATTAAATTTAACTGGTGAGCTGTGTATGTGTTGACATACTTTGATATATTGTTCTAATTAAGTAGAAGCTAACATCTATTAAATAATATTGACAATATATATAGCCCACATACAAATACAAATCAAGTGTAAAAATAATGTTATTACTTGAGAGATTTGAAAAAACTTGTCATTGATAAATGTTGTTAAAGTTAAATATGAAAGTAGAAGAAATTAAATGTAAATTTATAGAATCATCCGCTAATTATGTTGTGCCCAAATGTGACCCAAATTAATTTTCTTAAATAAAAAGAAAGAGTTTGACTAGGGGTATAAAATTGTACTAGTCAAAACAGCCAAAAATAGAATTTTAAGTCTAAATTACTTAACTCATTAACAAAATATACATAATTAAGCATGTTATTTGGACCAACAGTGTTATATTGAATTTTTTTACTCAAATATTTATGAAAAAGAAAAGGGTGGAAACCAACTCTCTATTTTCATAAATACATCATGTATCATACATTTCCATGATACCCTTAAACTGTGCCCAAATGTCACCCAAAAGAAGAAGAAGAAAAAAAACCTTAAAGACCACATGAACAGAACCTAAGTGGTCAATATAGTTCATAATAGAGAGGGGCCTAAGAGGGTAATTGAGTGCCGATTCTTTGATTGAATTCCAGAAGTAAGTAATAAAGTACATTATTGAATTGGTCTATAAATATATCTCTCTAGTAATAAAGGCCACATCTACTACCACATGTTTGGACTTATGACAGCTATTACACATAAATGATGATAAGAAAAATTCTTCCATATATACATACATACATATACCATTTAAATATTATTTTATTTATCTTAAATCATCTCATTATTTATAAAAACATCATTAATTCCAATTCTACTAGACATTTTATTCAAATTGGTGGGACTAACAAGAAACAATGAAGTATATTTTGAATAAAATTCAAATTTGTTACTAGTATATTTAATAGGGTGATGCTAAATGAACAATATAAAACCAGCCCAATCAGCCAATAAATGAGATTTTGGGCCATAATTACTCAGCCCATTATAATTTCAATGATTATTTGGGCCTAAACCAAAACCAAAATAGGCTCATTGACTGTATGAGCTGGTTTTTCATTGTCCACTTAGCATTATTGTATTTAATATAATGTTGGATTTTTTGTCATTAAAATAATAGTAATAATGAATCTTGCTTCACTTACAGTATATTATTATTTAAAAAATAATAGATTGATATTCATCTTGAATGTATATATATATATCTAAACAAAAAAAATATAGGAGAGAGAATAAATTAAAAAAATAAATAATAAAAATAATGAAATCCACATATATTATAATTAAATATTTAAATATATAAAAATTCTAAATATACAATTAGAATTACCATTGTTCTTGTCAGCTTTAGGTATAACTTAACCTTATTTGTTCATGACTTTTGTACTTTTGAATAAAGGCATTTACTACAAGCTCCAAACCCATCCAATCAATATGAGGCTTCTAGTATCCACTCAATACATTCACATATTATTGAAATTATTAGTAACTAGCATTCTCAACCTAATGTTACTATTTTTGGAATAGAAAAATCTTACGTGTTTCATTCTAAATAAAACGATAAATCATTATAAAGGAATTAAACGTGAGGGATTCCTCAGCCATATATTCTTTTATTGAACAAGCTATTTATAGTTAATAACACTGACTAATCCTTTTAATGTGAGAGCTCATTTATAAGAAGATTAATCACTAATTATAAGACTCTTTCTATATACATAGTCAGGAATTAAACTTCTGTTTAGATCATTAATCATATACTTTGCGTTAATAAAATTTATGGACAATAATATTTTTACTTTTTTTTTCTTCCAATTAGGGACCACCTAGATAAGTTATATAGAAATAAGATAATATTCTCATAAAAAAAATTTGAAATTATTTTGGGTGAAAATTTAACCCACAAAATTTACCTTTCTTTTTTTGTATTAGGTACCCATCCACACAAACCCATGTGAAGTTTGTTCAGTTGCCCATAATTTTAGGTTTCCTCTAACCCAAAAACTTGAGGTCTCAATTCACCCATGGGATCTGCTATGGTCAAATTCATGGCCCAGAATAAAAACCATAGCCCTCCAGAAAGCCTGTAGGGTCATCATGTGAAAATTCATTGCAAATGATCTGTCTAGAGAGTTAAAAAAAACTTTGTAAACCATTTTAAAAATTCTAAATAATTACAATATTGATAAAAAATATATAAAAGTAAAGATTTTTATTTTTAATGAGAGAGAAGGGGGAAAATGACATATCTTGGTCCATAGGGCCAAAGCTGAAAGCTAAAGGAATATGTTAAAAGATGATATATTTATAGATGAGATCTAATTTTTTAATGATAGTCGTACAATAGAAATACGTTCAATGAATATCCAATGTGTATTATATATAACATGGAATATATACTATATGTATAACGCATATACATATAGTACATATTTTATGTCATATATAACACATGCATATTGGATACTTAGACATATTTTTGTTGCACGACCATTGTTAAATTTTGTGCTTGTGTGTTGTTATTGACTTGGAAGTGTAATGAGGGGCACGTGTCATGAATCAAAACTAAGAGTTTTGATTTGTCCAACTAACAAACAAACAGCTTGTCCTAAACCCTAGAGCATTTGTGGCTCTCAATTTTTTGATGAATTTTTAATTAATATTTTGAAGAGAGTTACTATATTTGAAAGCAAACTCTTTCCTTTCCTTTGTTAGATCTAGTAAGCAACATCGTCTAGATACTTCATTTGGAGATTTTTCTATTTCTTTTATTTTTTATTTTCATTACGAAATACACCCTTGCAAGCATGGCTAATTCATCCCCCTTCATGAATTTTCTCATATTTTCAAAAAAGTGTGCCTTCTTCTTTCAAAAGCAAAGAGTTTAATAGTATTAAAAAAGAAAGAGTTTGGCAGAGTGTAATAATAACAGTCGTAATATGTGATATAGATCAATGAGCATACAATTTGTAAAATATTACTATATAACTAATGATTAATAAATATGTATTAACTTAGTCAAAGGACACCCATGTTTAGATATAAAATATTTTGGTAGTCACTAGTTGAACTCTTTAAATATCTAGTCAGGAGTTTAATTCCAGATGTTCTATAAAAAGGGTTTAGTGGTCGGAAATTTACTTCCTTACGAGTGAGTTTTCATCTTAAAAGGATTGGTTGTTGCTACTGACAGTGAATATATTGAGCAATAAAAAAATAAGATATTTATATATTCAATTAAATATTTTTTTATTTTAATGTTAAGTTTAATAAATAATCTTTAGTTTTATTAAATATTTTTAAAGAAATTTGCAATTTATCAAGCGTATGTGTTCTAACATGAAAAATTATCTTCATCCTAATTTTTTATTAAAGAGTGAGAATATTGAATGATGCAGAAACAAAATTAGCATTCAAGTCATAACTAATTAATCTTTTTTTTTATTTGAAAAAAAGTATGACAACAATTTAAACTATAAAAGAACAATAAAATAATTTAAATTTGGTCCAGTGAAGTATTGAGAGTGACTCATATCTGACAGTTCATAACTTTTAATTAATATTATTTATCTCTTTAATTAGAATAATATAAATATAAATTTAACTATAAATATAGAACTTTTTGTCACTAAAGGTATCGGTATCCTATTAATAGATGTAGAAAGACATGACAAATTTTATTTTTGCTACAAATCAAATAAAAGGTAACAGTATTCTTAAATTTTATGAAATACGAGAAAAGTCTTCATTGACATATTATAACTTATAAGGTTTAAGACTTTTTCATTCAAACTATTGAAATTGTTCTGCCATCCCAAATTTAGGAGTTAAAAAATTAAACAAAGAATTACCTCTATTTCATTTAAGGAGATATTTAAGATTACTGCATAAATATTTAAAAAGTTAATAAACACTTTTAATTCATTAAAAAAATATTAAAATGATTGAATTATCTCCTTATTCACTACACTATTTAAAAATAAGATTTAATTTTCGTAAACTTTTTTACACAGTCATCCAATAATATTTTGACACGTCAATTATGATTGTGTTTTATTTCGACAATATTATAAAATATCTTTACATTGTCAGTTTATTAAAATTAAATTCTTAAAAATAATAAAAAAAACAATTAAATTAAAAATATAATAATAAACTTAGATTAAAATTTAAAAATAAAAAATAATATAAAATATTATATTTAAACGTCCATTAAAATAGGAAAGGAATGAGAAGGGGGCAATGGAAGTAGGAGTTGGCGTTCAGAGGAAGTGGAAAGCTGACGTGGCCATAAAGCGCAGGGGAAGGTATGGTGGGGACCACAACAGGTAATCACATTACACTCTCTCTCTCTATGCCTTCTTCTTCTGCCGTCTTTATCTCGCCTTGTTTTTAGTGGTTCTAGATATTTCTTTATATTTATATGATTTACTAATTTTTATTTACTATAATATATGACAATTTAATTATTTATTATCACATTAATTATAATTATATTTTCTATTTTTAAAAAATTTATATAAATAAAATATTTTAATTGAACAATAGTATAAAATATTTTTACGTGATTCATTTATCAAAATTGAAACATATATATCAATTTTTCTTTTCAATTATTATTATTCATGTAATATGCCTCAGATCAAATAGTAACACACTACTGCTACTAACATTTTATAACTCATTAAATATCTAAAACATAGAGGAAAACTCTATATGATACGATGAATCTAACATTACATGGTAGTTTGGGAATATGTCATTTAATGTTTAATTTTCATTACTTACAGTTTATTATTGAATTTTGATTAATAATTTTTACTGAATTAATTAAATTCTTGTAGGACTGGAATTTTTTCCGAAGCGGTTTTTTTATTACCAAAGTTCAAGTTTAGATTTTCTTTTTCAAGTTGAAAATGTTAAACTATTTGAACAAAATAAACATCAGCTGGTGTTGAAATTTACTTTTAAGTCCAGCACTAATTTAAAGAACGGATATTATCATAAGTCCCCAAAAAATATATATTTTAAGAAAATAAAGATTTCACGCCAATTATGGATCAAAATTAACTTTTTTTACTTGATATTCTTTTTTGTGTGAGTGTCGAGTGATGTGATGTCTTCTGTTTATCATTGCTGTACACTTATTAATTATTATTTAAAGTAAATTAAACTAAAACTCTAAATATTATGTTAAAATTTATTTATCGAATTTAAGTGATGCTAGTAGCTTGCTTTTAAAAAATATATACATATATATTATTAATAATTTATTATGTTCTTATTAATAGTTAGTGGGTGGAACTGTGTCTGGATTTTTCTTTCGATCTTTGTTTGCGTAACTAGTGAGTGAATGTTTCCACCGCTTGGAAGCGATTGCACTACACGCTTCACGCTTCACGCTTCATATGCACCATAACATTCAAAATTAAAACAAAAATTTCACTATTTCATCATTAAACATTTTATTTTTATGATGTATATCATAACAAACAACAGTTAACTATTTTATTCATATAAATGAAGTTTAAATAAAGGTTCGTGTTTATAAATAAATAAATAAACATAAGTCTACATCATTAGTTTTATGCTAAGATTTTAATTGATTTGATGTTGATCGAATTGATTCATTGGTTTTAAAAAGATTCTTATGAGAACTCATGATTTATATCAATAATTTAAGAATATTTTCATTTTAGAAAATATTGCAATCATACATGCTCCAAATATTCAAATATTTTAGGATTGTTGATACTTTATCCTATGTCTAACCATAATGTGGTCGAGGTTAGATAGTAAGATTTTTTTTCCTTCTTTAATCACTAATATATGGATCAATCAATGTTTTCGATGGCAACAGTTAATCTAGAACTAAGGTTATAAACGAAAATATTTGAGTTGAATCCATGAAAAATTATTTTGTAACAGTATAAGTTGAATTATTGCGATTTGCCTATGCACGCGTGATTCCTTCTAAACGGTGATGTTGGATTATGTTTATAACAATTAGAGTCGGAGAGATCACTTATCTATTATGCTTTACAATTACTAAGATCATTAGCATTATGAGCGAATGACTCAAAAGTGGTGCCTAATTTCATCATGCAAACAAATTAATTAATTAACTAATTAATTATGGTCAAGTTATGTAAATATCACATTTTCATAAAATATAAAAAAGATGTATGTGGATAACATGATATTATGATTTCTAGGCAGATTTATTTCTTTTGTATATACACCATCTCAAATAATTGAATTCTTTAACCCTAATCTCATCTCTATCCTATCAAATTATTCTTTATTCGTCCAAATTTCATTAATTAAATCTCAAGAAATTCTAAGATAATCCTGAATCATATTTAATACATAGTTTAAAAACATTTATGACTATATATTTTAATTTATAACACTAAAAATGTTACGAAGGTATAAGCCGGTAAGTCCGTACTTCTTCAAGCTCTAAGTTGTTTGCTTCCTTCACCAAGACAAGAGTGGGTACCTGCGAGGACACTCCAAGTCTCCGACGCTCAAGTCAATCAAAGTGTGTATGTTTAGTGAGAGTGGAAGATTAGCTTACCTTCGCAGAGCACCCCGCTTCCCTTCTTATAGGGGAGATGGTAACCGTTTTCGGTTTTGGGTAACGTCTATCGAGATCCTACGAACAAGCGACTTTCCCAAGTTCGTGGGATATGCTTTAATCGAAGAGACGTCGTGGAGGCGCGGCTCTCTTTCTTTTGGGCCTCATGATCTTCCGAGCAATGGGCTTCCAAGAATGATTTAGGAGTCCAATAATCGAGAGCCCAGTAACAAAAAAAATTATATAAAAAATATATATATAATTATAAATATTTCTAAATTAAACATTAAATATAATAAAAAATCATCTAAGAATTTCTGTTAAACCCCAAAGGGCTAAGGCCCTAGCCATTTCTTATTGATCGAACCCAAACACGAACCCTCGTCAACATCATGATTTCTAGGAAAAATGAATGCACCCATTTTCTGCCATCAAATTAAAGCACTAGTGTTCAACACATTAGATATTGAAGGAGTTTAACCTTATTAAAATGGAAGTTTAGCACAAAGTAATAAATAAAAGATAAAAAATGAATGATCACGCGCTATGTCCAAGCACAAGAACTGAGATGCTAGAATCGCGCGTGGACGAAAACAAAAATCACAATAAGTCAAAAAAGGGACACTAAAAAACAAGGCAAAAAAAATATCTGATTTTAATAAAAATCTGGTGAATTATCTTCTCCGCACTCACGCCTTCCACAAATAAAATATGCAGCACCACAATTTTCACCGAATTTTTATTCCTTCATAAAAATATTAAATACCAGACATCACAAAAACTCGCCACGTGTCCATGGCCCCAGACCATTCTCAGCCACAAGACTCTGGAACCCTTCTCGAATGCTCCATGGAAATTTCATTTTTATTCCAAAATATTTTCCCACATCTTACGTGTCACCTTCTCCGTTTTCATTTTTATTTTCTCACTTTCTTTTCATTTTTTTACATTTAATTTTTATTGTTATTATTTATATTCTCTCCCTTCCCCTTCTTCCCTTCCCCCTCTCTGCTCACACCCTTCTTCTTCTGTTCCTTCCTTCTTCTCTTCCAACACTCCATCTGGGCCGCTCTGATTTTCTCGGAAAATCTCACTTTTCCCGGAAAGTTCTCATTTTTACAGCATACTCCGGATTTCCACAATCGGGGTCTTCCAGCAAAATCACAGGTATATATATTGTGTCCTCAATTATTATTAATTAATAATAATTTATTTTTTTGGGTACTCTTGTTCGGATTTGTCTCTTCAACATGTCTGTAACATTGAGAATCTGGTTGATCTGATATGTGCAATAGCAATTGGAGCTTTTCTTTTATAATTTGTGTAAAAATATCTATGAGCTGCTTCTCGTATAGTCTCTGGAGGAGAACAGAGAAACTGCAGAGATTATGAAAAATGCTATGCGATTTTTCTTTTTTCGTCTTTGTGAAAAAATGGTTTTTTTGAACTGTTGTAGGCTGTGTTGGGGTTGGTCCCTGTGAAGCTTAGGGTGTTACAAGGACTGGCTCTGATTTTGCTCGAATGGAGATGCAGGTAAAACTAGGTGCCTTTTGAGAATACCCTTTTGAAGTGTTGTGCTCTTTTCTTTCTTCTTTTGCTGTTAGTGCTGTGTCTATGAAGGATAGAAGCAAAAATTTACATGTCTAGGTAACTATGTCTGTCAAGGTCATTTTCAGCTTCTGAGCTGAAGAAGTTTCATGGAGAATAGATAAATGGTTTGCATCTGAATTAACAATTTGACTTAGTATTTGAGTGGTTACTTAATGAACTTCTAAGAATTTGACATCTGTTTGCTGTTACAAGTATGTTCGTGTAAAGTGTTTTACAAGCCTTTGTTCTTCTAATTGTAGGCTTTAAGATTACCACTTGCCACAAAGTATAATTTTCAATCTAGTCATCTTAATTAAAACATTTAGTACTGATTCGAGCTGTTGTTATTATGTGGAAAAAAGTGGCAGTAAATCATTGGTTACTTCTAAAATATGGAAAACTGAACACTTAAAACAAGTGTTTCTTTCTGATTTTGGATGGAGTATAATAGAACTGAAAAGGGAAGTGACGAGTGTCACAGTTAGCAATATTAGCATATAGGTTGATCTTTCTCTTTTGAGATAGTATATGCCTTTATTGGCCTGGTATTCTTACTCAGATATAAATGGCTAGGTCTATGTGCATAATTGCTTGGGCAGCTTGTGATTTTGATAAGGATGAAAAGGAAGTTCTCATAGTCATAGGCTCTATAATTTGTATAATATGTTACTTGGTTGGAAGCAGGTTCAATTGGTCTTACACGTTCACTCTTCCGGAGACTTTTCTCCTCTATTGATAGAAAAAGAGGATTTCAATATGAACTCATCCAGTGACTTTATTTCTTAAAAAGGAAATAATGTCTTCTAGGAACTGAAATATATTCTAGTGAGCATCAACTTCTTTCATGATGGAATTCCCCCTTTCCCTTTCCCTTCTCACACTTTCTCATTTCACTATTTAATTCTTATATCGAATCAGAGTTATCAATTCAAATGTTACTAATGAATGTAGGACCAAATAGAAAGCACGAAGTCTAACAGCTCTGGCTCAGCTAGTAAGTGCAATTCCAATGGTGGAACACAATCTGAGAAGGTGGTTCCATTGCGGGACTCAACTTCCATTGGAGGCAACCACACCCCCAAGGTTTGTTTACTTTCCATATTTTCACTAAGCAGTATTGCTTAAGAATTATCTTTGTGTTCCTATTTTAGGTTTGGCCCTTGGAACTTATTTAAATTTTCAACAGGTGAGGAAACCATATACCATTACCAAACAAAGGGAGAAGTGGACAGAGGAAGAGCATCAAAAGTTCCTCGAGGCTTTGAAGTTGTATGGTCGTGGCTGGCGTCAAATTGAAGGTAAGCTCTATTTCCTGATTTAATAGAAAATAATACCAAACAAATGATCTTTCATGGCTTCAAGTTAGATGAAATGTTCTTATCTTCATGCAGAGCATATAGGTACCAAAACTGCTGTTCAGATACGAAGCCATGCTCAGAAGTTTTTCTCTAAGGTTATTGTTGTTTTGAAAATTTCTGTCTATAATTCAAGCTGATAGTATGGATGCTATAGAAACTAAACTGTGTTCTGACTGGTCTTTAAAGCACCTATTTTTGTGCTAGAAAGGAAGGGATTTTGATCATTTACAACTTAATAGCATCAATGAAGTCGAAGGCTTATTAAGTTGAAGATGCATTGGTCCAAGTCTATGATCTCATGTGTTGTACTTCCTAATTGGTTGCAGGTTGTGCGGGAATCTGATGGCAGTGCAGAGAGTTCTATACAACCAATTGACATACCTCCTCCTCGTCCTAAAAGGAAACCTCTTCATCCATATCCCCGTAAATTGGTTGATGCTTTCAAAGGACACTCCACACTAATTGAGCAAGAAAAATCTCCATCTCCAAACCTGCCAGCTGCAGAGAAAGACTCGCAGTCTCCAACCTCTGTGCTATCTGCATTTGGTTCAGAGGCATTTGGGTCAGCATTTTCAGAGCAGACCAACAGATGCCTTTCACCGAACTCTTGCACAACTGAGATTCACTCAGCCAACTTGTCACCTGTTGAGAAGGATAATGATTGTATGACATCCAGCCCATCCGAGGAGGAAGACAAAGGGCCTTTAGCTTCAGCCCCTTTATCTAGCAGTTCAAACCCACACTTGCGCATGGTATGACATGCTTCATTATATTTTATGGTTTAACTTCTGAAATAAATTTATTGCTAAACTTCATCGTTAGAAAGCTTTTAATGATTTCAAATTACATGGTGTTATTGCAGAAGTCTGAGTTTTGTTTTAAGGAAACTGAGCATTTTAAGGAAGATGCTGTTAATATGCCACGCGCCGCTACTATTAAGCTTTTTGGAAGAACCGTCTCGATGGTAGGCAATCAGGAGTTGCTGAGTGTTGAAGAACAGAATATAAAGCCAATTACTAAGCCTGATGACATAGATGATTTTGAGAATGAGAAGCTTGGTCAAGCATGGCCATCCAAGCAGCTTGATACCGACTTATCACTGGGAATGTGCAAGAATAACTTGCAAATAGCACCTGGTGGAGATAAAGTGATAAGCATTGAACAACCAAAAGAAAGTCAATGCTCTGATGAATCTTCTGCTGACCTATCTATGCCATGGTGGAGTTTGTACCAAGACCTCCCAGCTGTTTACTCCAAACCGTGTATTCAGGTTTTAAATCCTACACCTCTCCGTCCCTCTTTGAGCGTTAGAATGAGGGAGGAAGAAAGTTCTTGCACTGGTTCTAATGCTGGTTCAGTTAGTGAAGCGGAAAACCGAGGCAAGTCCTCAGATGCTGTTGATTCAAAAGAGGAGGTAGTGCCCCAGAAATCTGCAAGGGGATTTGTACCATACAAAAGATGTTTAGCAGAAAGAGATTCTAATTCTTTGATTGTTGAATTGGAAGAAAGGAAGGGGCAACGGGCTCGAGTGTGCTCATAGTCTTGCATTCCCCAATTTTAGATGCTCCATGGTGTAAAGACTCGAGAATAAGGAAATTGATTTAGGTAGCAGAAGATCTAATTGTCAAATTGACAAGCATCTGATTTCAAAAAATTCTTTACTCCAGAATCTACACCTGAGCTTTCTTCTTCCTTGACTGCAACAATCCTTACATCCAATCCAATAATTCGAGCAGAAGCTGGTGAAACCATTCTGGCTGTATCATTTTACAGTTATTTTAACCAAACAGAATCCGGTCCACCTGCAATCTGCAGTTTAACAACTGTGTTATTTCTACTTTTGGCATCTTTCATGTCTCTTTATAGTTGCATGGTTGCATAATTACTAGAGGGTATATAAAGGAAGGGTGGACATCTGATCCAAAATTCAAATGATATGCATTGTACTATTTTGGAGTGACGTGTCCTCCAAGCCACCTGAGGAATTTGTATATCTGGATTTACTTTTGTATTAAATTATTTTTTGACAGTGTAAGCAGTGTTTCTTTGATATTGAATTTACTTTGTACTCTAGTACTCTCTTATAGGCTTTACTTCTTGAACTCTGGGCATTCTATGTTTATTGCTTATTTTTCTTCTGCACATGGTGTTCCACCCACATAATAGTTACTCTTTTTTATTATTCAGCACTTGAAACACATGATTGTCTAATAACTCTTTTCATAGCTACCTTCACTGGTCTTCCATATTGAAGGTGCCATTTACAAATATACCTAATACAAATTACATTGTCATTGTTGCAATTACACAAGCCTGTTTTTGCTTGAAAGCAAGACATGTAAAACTCAAGGATTATAGTGCAGACTAAAGAAATAGAAGACATGTTCTGTGCCTAAATATCAATTGCAGAAGCTTCCATGGGAAATCCAAGGCACCCTAGTGGCAAAGTGGGGTGTAAGAGGAGGAAGACCCACAAAAAATTTTCATCAAGTTGGGATCTTGCACATAGTGCTGAGTACAAAGCTAAAATATGATTCTGCAGCGTATTGCAATCGAACATGTTATAGTCTTTGGATCTTCACTATTATCTGGTGTCTTGTCTGACCCTTTGTCTTAGTTCTGATCTCGGTTTGGCAACTTCCACAAATATGACCCTACCATCCAAGAACTGCAAAAGTGGTTCCTTTTTTGTCAGTATTCTTTTAGGGGTATTAAATGGAGCAGATATAAAATCCAAAAAAATAAAATAAAATGAAGAACTACAGATTTGAAGAGTTAAGAGTAGTAAGATGTTAGAAGCAAATCATATGTGAAAAGCTTCAACTAAATTATGTTATAATCAATTATATGGCTAGATTAGGTTTTGACTAAAAAGAAATGCACTTTGGTTACTAGTTATCATCTCAGTTTGGTGCTAAGGATAGAAGACAGAAGATTCCTGTTTCTGAAGCAATGATGGAGTATAAGCTCAAGACTTTGCTTTCTCCCAAAGAAATCATCTTCACAACAACCCATGACTCTTCTCCTCCTTTTTGTGCTTCTTCAAGACAAAACAACATTTGAGTCTTTTCCCACCAAGAGTGTCGGCTACTACTTCAAGATATACATATTATAAATGTAAAAGGGTATTGGCATAAAAGAAGTATTACAAAAGTCTTTTATTTTCTAACACTTGCCTTCAATATTGTATAGTCTCTTCATCGATTGCACACTGTAATCAATGAATTCGAATATACCTATCTGGGATTACGCTCTTGTGTGCCATATTAAAGCATGTTATAACCGGTCTTCTTTGCTTAAACAAGGTAAAAGAATTTTAAATTTTCTGAAAGTTAAAAGTCATATTTATTACAGAAAGCAGTTTGCGAAACCGTTAAATAAATATTTTTGTTACTGTACACAAAAGCACAAAATAACATGATCACAAGTTACCTTTACATAAGGACTTGACTTGAGTTACTCTCATGAACAACTTGATAAAACACAATTTATGTGAATTTGCACAAGACATCATACCTTTCCATGCATACCCTCGATAGCCTTCTGAGATTCCTCTTCAGTTGCATATCTAAGAAATGCAAAACCTCTTGGTCTGTTTGCAATTTTGTCCATCACCAGATTAACTGCTCATACAGTTAAGGGCATGCTTTAGTAATGAAAAAGTGTTACCAACAAATAAATTAAGACTGGCAAATGGACTTATAAGCCCTAAATTGAAGTCAAATAACATAATAGAGAAAAAGGAACACATCAGCATCTTCTGTTTCCTACCATCTACAAGTTGACCAAAACTTTCAAATGCATTTCGCAAACTCTCTTCAGTGGTTCGAAAAGATAACCCTGAAATAACAGTAAAGAACATAGATAAATCTGAAGTTAAGTACAATATGCTGCAAGATCTTCACAGCAGATATATGAACCATAACTTGAGTTCAGTACAGATGAAAATGCTTACACCATTTGCAAGGATAGTAACTCAAGATATTTTCAGATTTGTTTTGCTAGTTGAGATAGGACAGTGTGATGTTGCCTGAATTTCTAAATTAAAAATCAATAAATAAATTCATCAAGGACCAATGGTGATACTGTCCTAATAGAAGCAAGATAAGTCTTAAAATCTAACTCTTCTCTTCAATTAAACTCTTATGCAAAACAATTCAAGCCTTTTCTGGTTTGGTCTAAATTATAATTCTCTTGCTTATTTATTTGCATCTCACATCTCTGTTTAGAAGTGTCAAGTTCTCTCCACAACTCAAAAACTCTCACAAATCATAATCAAATTCACAACCATCCTAACCTAATCTAACATAACAAAAATAACAATTGTACTGCATATCAAGGCCATTACATTATCCATCTCCTCCTAATACAGCAAATTTCAGCTACTAGATAAAACCCTAAAGGCTTTTCAATGTTAAAACCAATCCAGCGTAAAAGCAAACAAATTTAGTTGTTGTTTTATTTTTTTAATTCTTTCTGGACTTTCTACTTGTATATTTATCAATATTCAATACCACCTACTTGTTTAGACCCATAATACAAAAGAAGGTAAAGTTCAAACCATTACAATTACAGATAAATTTGTATAAGGAAAAGAAAATTTGGGGGGAGAGTGAAAGTAGCTAACCACTAACATAAAGCTTAGTTGAAGGAGCATCAGAAGTTGAGGACTGAGAAGAAGCACGTGGAGGGAGACACGGCAGCACAAAGCAACAATCTTTGTTGCTGAGTGGTGATGAAGTGGAACAAGGGAAAGACCTTGTTCTTCTGTCGTTGGTTTTGGAGCAATTAAGGTGAACTAGGTGTCTTTGGGCATTATTTTTGTGACTGAAACTGAGAGAATTTATGATGGGTAGTGATGGAATTCGAGAAAGTGGAGCTACCACAACAAAGACACCACCACCAACAACGTTGTTAGCAGTTGAAGCCATTTCCTACGCACTGCAAGAAGAAGAAGAAGAAGAAGAAGAAGAAGCAGAAGCCGAAGCAAGATATAGCTATATGGGCTGGACTGGACTTGGTAGTGTGTGTTGTTGTACTGGGTTGGGTTTGAAATATAATATGGATACACTCAAAGAAAAATTATATGTATATCAATAACTATATGTATAAATTGTCATTTTTTAATCAAAATATTAGTATTCAATTATAATTAAAAATAAAAAAGATATGATTTGATTTAAACTGTTTTTTTATCCAAGATAAAATCTAAATCTACTTTATAAACAAGACAAGATATAGCGAAACCGAAAATATAGATCTCAAGAAAAGATATCCGAATCAAATCAATATATAATTGCACAAAGAATTAAGATAAGAAAGCGAAGTTAGAACTTGGAACATAGAACAGAGTAAGTTCATTAATAATGGGCACAGCACAGAATTTAGGTTCAAAACTTCAGATTCCGAATGGTATTATGAGTAACAAGAAGAGGAGGGTGAATTCTTCAGCAGCTATACTTTACCATTATCCATGTCCAGACGGTGCTTTTGCTGCTCTTGCCGCTCATCTTTATTTCAAGGCCACTTCTCTCTCTTCCCTCTTCTTTCCCAACACTGTTTATCGCCCTCTCAGGTTCCTCTTTTTTTTTTTTTTTTGTGTCATTGTTAGTTAGTATTAGTGTTTTTTTTAATTTATTTATGATTTTTTCTTTCGGGGGGTTCAATTTTCAGAGCAGAAGACCTTCCTCTGAATGAAATTGCTGATCTTTACCTTCTAGATTATGTGGGGCCTGATGGTTTTGTTCACGAAATCTCCACCAAAGTTGAAAGGTACTTTCTTTTCCTTTTTTTCAGTGTTTTTTTTTATCCCCCTTTTATTTTTAATTAATAATTGCAACTTCCAAGTACCCTGTAAGTAAATATGAATTCAGAACTGCTTCAGCTTTTTAATATGAAGAAAAATGTTATTTTTATATAAAAAAATGTGCACCATGTTTTAAAAAAAAAAAAAAAACTGGAATTTTTTTTCAAAGAAAAAGTGTTAGTTTGATGAAGTCATCCACCCAAATCTTTCTATTTGCACTGTCTGAATCAATCTCATTAATATGATTGGATTCTAGTATGCTACTCTGAAAATAAACTCTGAACAGACCCTCATGGGTTATATTTGATTTGATTGTATCAATTCTGTGTAGAGTGATCATTTTGGACCATCACAAAACTGCACTTGAGAGGCTTGGCAGTAGTGAGAGTTCAGTGGGTGATAATGTGGTTAAAGTGATTGACATGGAGAGGAGTGGTGCTACCATTGCCTTTGATTACTTCAAAGATAAGCTTTTGAGTCATGATGCTGATGTTGTTAAGCACCGTTCTGTGCTTGAGGAGTTTGAGCGTGCTCAGCAACTTTTTCGGTACATTGAAGATGGGGACCTTTGGAGGTGGAGACTCAACGACAGCAAGGCTTTTAGTAGTGGATTGAAGGATTTGAAGATTGAGTTTGATGCCAGGATAAACCCTTCCTTGTTTGACCAAGTAAGTAATTGTGTAGCTATGTGCTTTTTTAATTACTCTGCAATCTGTTTTTGAATTTGTTTTGTCTAATTTTTAAATATACACGGTTTAGGATTATATATATATATATATATATAACTAATTTTTAAATATACACGGTTTAGGATTATATATATATATATATATATATATATATGAAACTGTGGTGGTTGTTGACCTGTTGTATTGTCTAATTTCACATGTACATTGGTTTTTTTGTTGTTTTTGACAGTTGCTTTCATTAGACTTGGACTCTGTTATTAGCCAAGGCATAGTGAGCTTATCACACAAGCAGAAACTAATCGATGACTGTCTCAGCAAGTCATATGAGATTGCCCTTGGAAATGGTGCATTTGGTCACTGCCTGGTATTGTTGATGTTTCCTTCCTTTAATCTTTCATTATATGCTTGCTCTTTCCATCTATAATTTATTTCATATTGGTTATTCACCGACACATCGTTTTTACGATTTGGTTTTTTTTCAAACTTGATGTTCACTTCTGATGATTTGTATTGCAAATTTGTGTTTTTGTGACTTTGTGCCTTTTATCTTTTTCCCCCATGGATATTAACTATGGGGATCCACTTGCACCTCAGATTTGTATATGTTGAGTCTTTGTTTTGATGAGTTAGAGGACACATGAAAATCTCATTGCCTACAACTATTTGTACTTGGAGGCTGTTGATGCAGATACAGCACTTTCAGAGTTAAGGAGTGAATTGGGAAATCAATTAGCTGCTAAGAGCCAGAAACTGAAGTTGAGGTTTGTTCATTTTATTTTCTTGTTGCTGCTAACTTAAGCATATTGCTGTCATCCTCGATCATTTTAGTGCTTTGCTAATCCTTTTCTTTATTCAATAGTGTATTTCCTGGTTGTATGTAGTAGTGTAGTGTTTACTCTGTTCCTTTTCCCTCTTCTCCTAAGTAGTGGACCTTTAAGAAGCATAGGCCATAGAGACATAGAGTAATGTGTTAAGTTGATCGAATGCAAATATTATTTATATGATTGCGTTTATATTTCCTCCTGATACCTTTTGACAATAAATTTAACTACTTATCAGTAAATGGATTTTTTAATTCCCCAAGGGGGGCTTTTGTAGGTGAGAACAAGGGATTTTGCAAAACTTTTTCCTAGATTATGTATGGAGTTAACATGAGAATAAGAAAGGAAAGGAAAGGAAAGGAAGAGGTATCTAGATAAGGAGATGAGGAAATAAAAACTCCAAATATATATCCCTAATGATTTCAGTAGCCATACAGCTAGATTTGTTCTGAGTTCAATATTCATATGCTTTGAATTAAACATTTTATGATTGAGTATGGTTCAGTTAAAAGCTACTCGTTAAATAATCTCCAAATTCCGAGTATAGCTATCTAGAATTTCTAAAGGGTTAGATAGTTAAGAAATTTAAGAACTGCTCGCGTGATTTTGTATGGACTTGTATTGATGGAACTCAAAACATGAAATTTCCAGTCCCTCCATTTTTAACTTAATGATTTGAAACTTGTTTTACAAGATTTATATATCTTGCTATCTTGCATTCATACTAAAACCAATATAATTACTTTACCATTTTCTCATTAATATCTCATCTTTGTTATGCATTTATTTCTACATTTAGGGGTATTGGAGCTGTTGTATATAAAGTGCGAGAGCTTGAAAATGACCAGAAGCTAAAAATAAGTCTGAGAAGTTTGGACAATGAAGATACAACACCGATCTCTCAGGTTATTCTTCTATCAAGTTGTTAAGTGCATTGCATTGTTTATGAGGCTTTTGTCAACATGGTGTATATTGCTTGCTGTAGAATTTGTACCTAATGTCTTTTGCTCTTCCTGTTAGGAATTTGGAGGCGGTGGACATCGAAATGCGAGCTCTTTCATGTTAAGCTCTGAAGAATTTGAGCAATGGAAAGAATGGTAAGATATTTTCACATGACATGGTGGAAAATGAAATCAGAGTTTACACCTGATCATGCTGAGTGCTTGCTTTCTGCTTCAATCTGCAACTGTTACTCTGCAAAGCCATGTAATTATATTAGGTGCTTTTAAGTATCCAAGTGACATCAATGTTATTTTTCGAATTTGTTGAGAACAAAAGGTAGAGGAAGAGTGTAACAACATTTGTGGTAGAATGATTGATTTCAATTTATTTGTAGGTTCAATGCTTGAGTGATATTGCACTCAGCATACTGATATTTATAGATAACAGGAAATAAATACAATTTCTTTTTACAAGAACAATTATAAAAACTTAAATTTTACTCTTTTTCTACTAATCTAATGTAATAAGTTTTATATTGTGGATTGTTGGATTTCAACTCTTCACAAAATTCTCCATTAGATTAGAAATTTCTGAGTAATTGTCATCACTTCCATATAAATTCATCAGTTAGAAATCAACTTGTTTCAGACTTAAAAGCACAATGCTAGAAATAAGCACTTTTGAGTGTCTAAATTTGTTATAGTACACGCTTAACATACTCAAATATATACTGAATATTTTAAAAGCCTTAGCATATTCATAGGGAGGGAATGTAATATCTGCAAATTTACTATTTGCTGTTATATCCCTTCCTTAGGGAAAAAAATATGATGACACTTACACTTTCAGTTGTAATTTTTCTTTATTCCACAAGTAACACCAAGATGATCACCTCTAGATGAGGTTAATACAAAAATCCATAAAATTAATGTCATAATATGACCCCCTAATTAACAACATCACCAAAACAAACCAAACCAAACCACCCTCACCAATTAATTTAAGCATAATAAATATCAGAACCAAAAAAAGTTAAAAAGTATCTTAATAACAGTTAAGGTAATGAAAGTATTATATATATATTATTATATGAAATGTGTATTAATCCAGCCCTCAAAGTTGTTATTGACCACCAAAATATTAGTTTGTGAATGTGATATGTGACAGTTCTTCACCACCAGCCATTGCTGCTGCATTAGAAGAATACCATGCATCTTCTGTGATGAACTGCATCCATGAATCATCTTTGTCTTGATCCTCTTCCAAGCATGAAGATGATACCCCTGCTATATCTGGTGACATTGTTTCACACTCATTATTGTTGTTGATTATGTTTTGAGAGCTCTCAATTAGTGACACACTACATTGCCCTTGTTGCTCTTCAACATCAGAACAGATCCCATTTTTCTTGAACACTCTGCATAATGCATATGTATCCTGCAAGTTAATCAAGTTTATTTTTGTTAATTACTTGGTACTGGGATTAGAATAAAATAATGCTTCCTATACAAAAATAACATTAAAGAATGTTGAGTTAGGATTATGTATCCAATTTAGATTTTTTTTTTTCTTTTTTTTCAAATTGCTTTTGGTCTTTATTAGCCTATATATATTTGAAATGGTCAAAACAGGAGTTTAGTCAAATATTGAGGCGTATGACACAATGTGTACAATCCATAAAGGAAAATATCTGCAGAAAATCTCTGTACTATGTTTTTCTCCATGTTTCAAATTGAGCCTATTATGCTGCATATAGTAAGATTATAAGATTAAAATATAGGGACAACAATATAGAAAATAAGTGTTTGATGATAGGAATATATCAGAAAATTTGTGTTTCTTGATGAAAAATTTGTAAATTTTTTGTACTCTATTGATTCAAAACATGATACACCTTAATTATACTTCTGCATTGTAAACAAGTTGAAATTTAAAGACACTATAGGGTTGTTAAAAAGGGTGGAATATATAGCATATGTTAATTAAATCCTATCCAAGCTTAACCATGAAGTTTAATATACATCATTTGATTGATGATATTGGCTAGTTTTCTCATCTCCCTAGCATTTTTTAATTTTATATATTTATTTTTGGTTTCTGGTTTTTTATAGTATAGTCTGAGTATCAATTGGTCCAATTTTGGTGTTTGGGAATAAAGTAAAAAGTAACCGACACAGAATGAAAGTGATGGAGAAGGAGCTGCTTTATGGGGTGCAAAATCCTTTCATGGCTTAGAATCTAATAATTCTAGATGAGGGAACAGAGAAGACTGAACAAAGATAACACTGCTGACATAATTTGACAAAGACAAATAACTAAATTAAAAAAATAAAAAGAAGAAGAAGAGAGTTTTAACAATTATAAGGGAATAATGGAACCTAAGGAGTATAGGACTTTTGTCTCATTACATTAATTAATTAACAAAAGAAAGAAAGAAAGAAAGAAAAGGAACATGATGCAGCAGAGAACTTTGTGATTTACAAGTATTAGAGCAACACAAGCAACGAATATGTCAGCAATAAGTTTATATATAGAGTGTACCTAGCTCTAGCTAGAAGAATAAACAAACATAAAGTAATAACATGTGAGACAAAGAAGGAACAGAACAGAACAACTAATGATACAGACAAAAGTTGAGGCTTTAATTCCATGCACCCCATGCAGTTTACACGTTCTTCTACAGTCCAAAACAATACTCTTGAGTACTGTTAATTTCTTCATTTTCAGTTCTATACTCACTCTTTCTAGTGCTGTGACTCTCATTAATTGATTATATGGAGATATATATAAAAATTGAAACTTTTTTTGAAAAAAAAATAGGGGAAATATATATAGTGTACCAAACTCTCATATATCAGATCAATACTCATTTTAAATTTGGAACTGAAGTTTATCTTCTTCTTTTTTGTGTGTGTGCATAAATTTCTTGTCTTTGGAGTAAAAGAGGGGCCGAAAAATATGATGAAGGAAAAAAGCTTTTGTCACTGCCTTAAGCATCGAACTTGTCATGCTTTTCAGGTCAAATATATATATGGTGGCAAGCAGTGTGGATACACACAAGGAAAAAGAGAGAGAGTGTGTTCTGAAAGTAGGAAAAGGGTCTAGTGGGCACCAAAGACTAGAGTTTTAAAGAACAACAAAAACATTCACTTTTCTAAGATGTGACATGTAAAGGCTTTTGGAAACTGTTACTAATTCATCATCATCATCTTGTTCTTGCATTGCCTAATTGCCTTTAACTCACCACCCTCCAACTTCCATTTCCCTAATTCCTCTCCAAGTACTAAAACCAAGATAAGAGACATCCTCTAATTCTTTGAAATAGTAAAAGCTATATCTAGCAACTATATATATAGGTCTATAATTTGATATTAAAAATGATTAAAATTGAACCATGATCTAAGCAACTTACACAAGAGAAAAGATATTGTCACACCAAAACAAAGAAAGAAGTTTTATTTCATACCATATATGACTTCAAAAATGAGTTATAGAGATAAAAAAATACAGAAATTTCACGGAACTGAAGTGTCATATACTGATATCGATAAATAAAAGCTTGTCTTCGTGTTGATAAATACTTCTCATTCCATCATCGAATGAAGTGTGTGTTCTACCTGAATGAGATCCACACCTCATCCGACACAAAAACCAATAAAAATTTGGTACAAATAACATAAAAAAAGGTGGGAACAAACAAAACCATTAATCTATAATTATAAAATGTTGTTCAAGCAAGTTATATATCAAGTCTCAGAATGAGTAGCATTGTTGCAAGTACATGAGGCAATGTAATGTAGGTACCAACCAACCTGCAATCCAGAGGTGTCCTCAGAATCTTTATCATCAAGGCGATACTCATGCATAACCCAATCAGTTCGGATACCTTGAGGAGCCCTTCCTCTGTAGTAAACAAGAGTCTTCTTCATACCAATGGGTCTGCTCTGGCATGACACTCTCCTGTCCTTGCCTGTGGATTTCCAGTACCCTGCTCTTGTTGCTCTGTTTGTTCTGAACCCGTTTGGGTATTTCCTGTCCCTTGGCCCAAAGAAGTACCACTCTGGGTCTCTACTTGGCAAAAATGATTTCTCTGATACATACATACATCACCAAAAACAACATTAATAAATGTATCTGAGAGTTTAAAATGAGAATAATAATAATGAGGCAACATAATTAATGATGTGCGAGAGTTAAAGGAGGACCTGCTAATTCCCAAGGCTCACATTTGTAGAGATCAACCTCAGGAATGATATCAAGTTCAATTTCTTGGCCATTGATCTTCCTCTTGAGATAATAGTTCACAAGCTCTTCATCTGTTGGATGGAACCTAAATCCAGGTGGTAATCCAACCGGTGACATTATGATGATCTGATGATGATCTTTTTCTTTCTAGCTACCTTCCTTCCTTTAATTTCTTTTCCCTCTGATCTGCTTATTATTATTATTATTATTATTATTATTGTTTCTAGCTAATTCTATAAGAGAGAGCTAGCTGCTTCAATAATTCTCATGCAAAAGTAGTGTATTCACTCATCATCACAAAACCACCATCATTCCTTGCTAATAAATACACCAAAATAAAGGAACCAAAGTTCCTTATCTTTGAGTTTTTTTAATTTTATTATTATTTTTTTCTCTCTCTCTTTTTCTTTTACAGATTTGAAGATTCTGGTTTGGCATAACGTTTGATACAAGCCTTTCCCTCCCTATCATCACCATAATATTATATATAATAATAATAATAATAATACTTCCTTATTATTCTATGTATGTATATGTATATATGTATGTACAGTTCCAAGTCTTTTGTTATATATACAAAATTAATCCTAAATAATAATCTATCACTTGCTTTCCTTAATACATTATTAATTGGTGATGGCACTTTTTCTTTTTCCCTTTGTGAGAACATTTTGGGGACAAAAGAAGGCCAAGCTATTGATTGGCCTTGAAAGAAAGAGAGAGAGATATCTTTATATATATATATATATATATATATATATATATATATATATATATATATAGCTGAGATATATAGTTATATACTATATCTATGATCAGCCAATCAATAGTACAAGCATATACAACACACTTTTCAGAAGTAGAATATATAAATAAATATATATTATGATTAGATGACAATAATATATAACTTTAATAAACTATTACATTGTAGTGTATAAGAAAATGAAGTGTTAAAATTATGTTCATATAAGAAATTCTCGGCATCCTAAGAATTTATGTATTGAGAAAGATAGAATGTATAAGAAGAGACAACTTATGGTCGCTAGTTATATATATAGATGCATATGGTGATGCATGCATGTCTCTATTTCGCCTTGAAAATCTAATGAGGATCAAAGAATGAAACAATAAACAACAACATTACATCATCGTCTAAAAAAATCATAAGAACAAATTTCATTTGAAGTGTTGAGATAAAGTTCACGTTATTGATTGAAAGACGACGCAAGTCATGTAAGGTATCAGACCAGAAAGCTCAAACAAAGTAATGAAGAAGAGAGTGCTAAGAGAAGGATAAAACTGTATCAATATTATTTCATATCTTGTCAAAGTTACCATTAAGAGAAAGGGACCTCTCCTTATATAGGAGGAAAACAGAGATAACAAACTAACCAACTAATAACAGAAAGAGCAAGAAAAATACAAGAAGCAAACTAATCAAGCTAATTAATGCTAATATACTAATATCCCCCCTCAAACTCAGCATCACACAGACAATTTTGTGAGTCTGAGTTTGCTGCAGAATTGATTGAAGGTGGCAGCAGGAAGAGGTTTAGTGAGAATGTCTGCCACTTGAGCAGAAGAAGGGATATGAGTAACATAAGCTTTCTTAGTTTGAACTAATTCCCTAACAAAGAATAGGTCCAATTCAAAATGCTTGGATCTGCCATGTAAAACAGGGTTGGCAGCCAAGAGACAAGTACTCAAATTGTCACAATATACAACAGGTGAAAAAGTACAGGGAATTTTTAACTCTTGTAATAAGGAGGTTAGCCACAAAATCTCAGACATAGTAGAGGCTAGAGATCTGTATTCGGCCTCAGTACCCGATCTGCTGACTGTAGCTTGCTTCCTACTGCTCCAAGAGATCAGATTGTCCCCCAAGTAGATGCAGAATCCAGAAACTGATTTCCTGTCATCCAAATCAGTTGCCCAATCAGAATCACAGTAGGAAATTAATCTTAAATCAGTGCTTTTTACAAATTTAAGTCCTTGATTAAAAGTTCCAGCAAGATATCTAAGTATTCTTTTAATAGTTGCCCAATGGGATTGAGAAGGATGATGCATATATTGACAGATTTTATTTACAGAAAAAGAAATTTCAGGATGAGTAATAGTAGCAGTGCCACGCAGAGTGACCGGCACGGCCACAAACCTGGCACTGAATTCGGTTGGTGGCTTGCCAGCCGCTTCTCCCTCGGAGACGGCCGCCTCTCCCTCTGAATCGCCCCCCTTGATTGCGAATGAAGGAGTTAGGTCGAAAGTTAGGGTTTTGATTGTAATTGGTTTGGGCTTGAGTGAAGTGGGCTTGAACAATTGGGCTTGCATCCTTCTTGTATCGATCCAGAAGCTCTTCCTGGACCATCAAGAAAGCTTCAAATTCCGGTAGAGTCCATGACTCCTTGCGGCCGAGGACGAAGGTGGTGAAGGCCTGATACTCCTCATTGAGGTCGTCCAGAATTACCTCAATGTGCTCATCGGTGGTCATCGGAGATCCAACGGCGGCAAGGGCGTCGACAGTTTGTTTAATGCGCAAAAGGTATTTGGAGGCAGGCGATCCTTGCTTCTTTATTGTCTTTAATTGATTCTTCAGTTGCTTGATCTTGGATTTGGTATGGGATGCAAAATAAGCTTCAATGTGTTCCCAGATTTGGTAGGCAAAATCGCATCCTACCACCCTGTTCTTGAATGACATATCCATGGAAGACAATAACCAAGAAATCATGGCTGAATCTTGTAAAAACCATTCTTTGTATAGAGGTGATTCTTTATTTTCTTTTCTGTCGGCTGAAGATGCGAATTTGGGCGGAATTTCTTTTGGGTCTAGATGGTGAAAAAGCTCATGGGAGCGAATTGTTGATAGTGCAAGTTGCCTCCATGGGAGGTATGATTTTTCATCAAGTTTATTTGAAATTGGAACCAGTGGGTTCTTTGTGTTTGTTGTGGTTGCGGAAGCCATTGTTGGGTAGAATGTGGGAGCTCAGAAAAATTGAAGGATCTCTCTGAGCTCTGATACCATGTAAGGTATCAGGCCAGAAAGCTCAAACAAAGTAATGAAAAAGAGAGTGTTAAGAGAAGGATAAAACTGTATCAATATTATTTCATATCTTGTCAAAGTTACCATTAAGAGAAAGAGACCTCTCCTTATATAGGAGGAAAATAGAGATAACAAACTAACCAACTAATAACAGAAAGAGCAAGAAAAATACAAGAAGCAAACTAATCAAGCTAATTAATGCTAATATACTAATAAGTCATGATCTCTATCTAGGAGTCCAAGTCTCCCTTAATTAATTAACATATTTCCATGATGAAATTATTGGTATGAATGCATTTGCTTCATGTTCAAGTGTTGTAGCTATTACTTGATCACCATGCATGTTAGTTAGGTTAGAAATTAAGTGATAAAGAAAACATTTACAAGTATACTTTTATCTTGTAATTAAACATAGTTCCATATCGCACCGGCTATAAATAAATATATATGCTAGTTACGTTTTAGCCATTTGAGGATGGATCAATGTTCGAATCTCTTGGCTAAATTGGGAAACCATACCACGTGAATAAAGCAAAGTACTTAGTGATTGAAGAGAGATACATCCAATTAGTATCTAATTTGTGTTATGTATTATTTGTAACACATTTCGTATAACATATAACACATGTTAGATATTAATTAGATGTATTTTTACTATTGAAAAATCAATAATGCAAATAAATCCAAGAGGAAAGTGATTTTTTCTCTAATAAGTATTATTGGTTCACAGCATAATTAATTCATAGCTAAAAATCACAAAAAAAAGTGATAATTTTTAATTAAAAACTAGTTGTTAATTTATCTCGACTATTACAAATATATTATTTATCTAAACTTCTTTTTCTCTAAATTCCCCTCATATGGAAGTGGAACCCCTGTGGCGAGGCTTGATTAGGATTTAAATTGTCATTGTCATTAATTTATTGGATTGGTTCGGTAACTTTATTTTTTGCTACTCTCTTTTCTTTCTTTTCCTTTCTCTTTTTATTTTTTCACCATGTTATGGATTGTGTTTCCAATTTTCCTCTTGAATCAGTGAACTTTTGCTTTATAATCTAAACTTTCTACGTAATTATTACTCAGCAATAATCCCCATATATATATATATATATATATATATCTTCTGAGAGTTTACTTTTCCATTTGGGTGATTCTAATAAGTCCTACTCTTTTATGTTGTTTGCTTTATCAGTTCAGTGTCTTTGATCGATGATCAAGATAGATCTATCTTGCACATACATATACTATATCTGTCTTATTACTACATCTTCACAACTTTTTCAGATTTTGCATATGTGACAAAAGAAGAATGTACCCACCATTCTTTAGACTTGTTTAGTTCATCTATATATTAAATCCAAAACTTTACTTGTTTTTATTGGTTGTCATGCCAAACTTGAACTTTAATTTGCTCTTAGCTTCAACTACAAGGTCAAAGAAAAAACAAGTGGTTTAACATTTATTCAATTAGCACATACGGTAATTCTTTCTCTCTATTTTCTCTTTTTTTTCATTGTGAACTTTAAATGATTTTCATACAAAAACGATTCAGTTCTTATCTTTTTGGGTATTAATGGCACGAGCAAATTCCTGGGCCTATGGACTTTGTTTTCGTCTGAATCCAATTATGGGCCAAGATGCATGCCGATCTTAACTATATTCTTTTACTAAATTAAAAAAGTTATATCTTAACTACTTTCGGTGAGGCTCTGCTTCTTTCTATTTGGGCTTTTTTAATTTGTTTGATTTTGGACTTAGTTATGGACCTTTGTACAGCATATGGTTGGTCAAGTGGTTAGCTCAATTGTTCGCTTGAGCAAGGGTCGGGGGTTCAATCTCCGCCTTGTACATACAGCAACCCGTTGGTCAGCGGCAAAACTCTTAACTGGAGCCCAGGTCCGCGACGGATTAGTTCTTAATCTGTCGGGTCAAAGGATACTGTGGTTCATACAAAAAAAAATAGTAATTATAAAAAATAAAACCGTTTTGATCCAAAAACAACAAAGAAATGCTTGTATGATCATGCATAAGTTATATATTTGACACCCAAAATTTATTTTATGTACTAATGTACCATATATAATTAGCATAGGGCTCTAAGTCTAATGGCACCAAAAGAAAGGAATGAAGGAACAAGTATAATCAATTCATTATCCTGAGAAAGAATTGAGGAAAAGAGGACTGCTCCTTCCTTATATTGTTTGAAGTTTCTGCAGCTCAAGGCAGTAATCACCTTAACTTAGGTTGAAATTCAATATCTCATATCATGTTCTTATATGCATACATTGACTATATAAAGATCTAGTTTTGCCTACATAGAATTTCACAAAACCAAGATTCTTCTTTGCTTGAAGAAATATCATTCAATAATATTTAATGAAAATGAAAACTATAGAAAAAGGCCAGATTTCTTATGACCCTCAGGACCTATCCTTGAATTTGAACAAATGTTCCCTATTTTTTTTAATAAAAAAGAAGATTTATGCAAATATTTAATTATTTATTTATTGATAGACTGTTTAATTATATTGATGCTGTTGCCATCATTAACTTTCCTTCTAATGATACGATTCTTACTCAAGGTCATGTCTTCAATATGCTTTGTTATTGTCTACTTTCAAGATTTGGTATATCCAAACAAAATCATGTAATTATGTGTCAGCTACACATTTCATGTATTTAATATTCAACTATTTGTCCACTTATATACCCTTATTAACAATGACAATATATTTTATCTTATCTTGGCCAGTTTTTTTAATCATGTTTCAAAATTGAAGCCTGAGTCTGTTTTATTAGATCATAAAATTATTATTAGCATGAACCCATAACCTTAAAATCATACAATAATATTTTGGTAGCAGATGCTTATGGGAAAGACTGACGGATCATGATATTAATAATTTGAATTCCATTTTAGGAATTCAGAGAATCGTAGTCACCTTTTTTTTTTTTAATTCATGCTTATCCACTTAAGCTTCAACTAGAGTGCCACGACAATATCTGTGAATAATCAAATAGTAAAAATTAAAAAAAATACATAAACTATAGTGATTTTCTTTAATCTAAAGATTTACTAAAATTCATTTTGATATATTTTATTTGTTTAAATATGACATTTATATTTCCCTTACATATATTGTTTTTTGGTAAATATCTTACATATATAGTTCAAGAGACCAATATAATTTTTTAGAAAATAATATCAATATAATAATTTTATAAATTCATAAATTTCTTGAGCAATTTTATAAATAAACAAGAATAAATTGAATTTCACAAATATCTGGCATGTATTTTTTACTTTTTGGTATCAATAATATTATATGCACAATGAAAAACTAGCTTATGTAGACAATGAGCCCATTTTAGCTTTGGTTTGGGCCAAAATAATTGAACTTAGTAATTATGGTCCATAATCTCATTTATGGGCTGGTTTTTCATTGTGCATTTAACATCAGTCTTTTTGATATTTAAGAATCCACATGTATAGGGAGAAGAGATACTCCAAGATTCCGTTGGAGTTGCTCTTATTCCCAAATCCCAATATATTATTAATATATACTCATCATAACATATAAAGTGATTAGACTCTAATTATTTGTAGAGTTAATTACATTATTTTAAATAAATGTGTGAGTAAACTATATGATAATGCTCCCATTCCATGAATCTAAATTGTCACAATCTTATCTAACTAATACTTGTCTTCATTCCGATTAAGTCTACGTTAAAAGATAAAAGTGATCCCAATATTGTGATAAGGAATTCAAATCCAATGCAATACCATGGAGATCTCTATGATTCATTCCCCTTAATTGCTGGTTTCCTATGTAAACAAAACACAACTACTCCAAGTATATATGTTGACATTAAATTCTTTGTCTCTACTTTGATCTCATTTTCTTACTCTGTTACCAACTCAAACATTATATTATATGTTCCTAAGGTAATTAAAGGATGTAACATTATGTATGTCGTTGGTTTAAATAATGCCATGGCCCGGTCAGCCATTGATGTTGATCTTATAAATTGCCCATATTACAAAAGCATAAGAAAAGGATGTAATTTAATTATTACAAAAACAAACAAAATACCAAGATTCCAATAGACACACATAATCTACAATTTCTTTTTTATTTAATTACTTGATTTGTCATTATTTCTCTTAGCAAGGAAGCAAATCATCACATAATCTATCAGTTGTATTCTCATGTCCATAACGTTTGCATATGAATATATATATATATATATAGTTTGGATTTTCCATATGGCTCTTCATCACAAACACACACGACTATATATATAAAAAGTGAGAGAGATTAATATTGGCCCAATTATGGGACCACTCTTGGTGGGGGGAATTAGTAATAATAGCCTATTGAATAATGATCATGAAAAAGAAATTCAATGAAATAAATTATTTGGGGGGTGAATGTATATAGTATAAATATATATATAGCTCATCTTGTTAATTAGCTTGTTCTAATTGCAAATAATTGGATGCTTTGAATAAAAATGTGGTGCATTATTATTTTTTTTGTACACACTATTATTTCTTGCTCACTATCTAATCTAATTAGAAAAATTCAAATGTGGGGCTTTGATAAGATATGGGCAGTGCTAGTATTAGTGATTGTAGTGACACCTATATCTATCTTCTAATTATTTCTATTTATATTCTATCAAACGGTATAATAATTTGTTTCATTGCATTTGTTTGCTTTATGATAAGATTGATAGTGTTTTTCTTTTTTTTTTTTCTCTCTCAAACTGGGGGCATTGATTTTCTGCCACTGTCTGTTCTGTCCAACGGGCAAAATGGGGGCAGCATTGAGCTTTATTTAATTTATTATTATTATTTTATGAAATTTAAGGGTTGCTTTATATGGCAAGTGTTGGTCTCTGCTTTCTTGTGCCATTGCTGACCACTGTTTCCTTCAAACCCCTAATAAGAGAGATTTGAGGGATATGATGGTTCACTTCATCACTGTCCTTTCATGTGGTTAAAATCAGTAGAATCACAAGAATAATAAAATAAAATATATATTAGAGTAGTATGCATATTTATTTATCTTGTTTTCTGTTGTATTTTCTCCATCAGCAAGTAAGAGACTAAAATGTCTTGATATATAATATAATCAAACGAACGTCTAAATAAAATAAAATAAAAACCTTTTCTACCAATATTCTTATATACATATTTGAGTTCAATGTGTCACTAATATTATATATAAAAGGAGGTTATTTTGGTTAGAATGGGCACTCTACTTTAAATGATAAAGAAATAAAAAATATTATTATATATATAGACTAATCTTTTCTGATATCCACTCTTACCACTTATTCTATTCACTAACATCAATTTTTTCGTATTCACAATTGATATCAATTCTCATCACATATACAATTTTATATTTGAATATTTATTGAGAAACGCTTACTTACTATTAAATAGGTACGGGCAATTGACAAAGTGACGTGACCTTATTGGCTTATCAAGTGGACTGCCCCGATAAAATAGGTTACAAACACTAGAGTCACCTAACACTTCCTACCCCCCCTTATCTTATGCATATTATTTATATGCAACAACAATTGTAAGAGTTTACTTGGAATTTAGAGTATATATATATATATGTGTGTGTGTGTGTGAGATCATTATTTTCCTTGTTAGGACCATCATGTATTCAACTTGTATTACTAGAAATTCAAGTAATCAAGTTCGATTCAATGAAAATACAAGTCTACTTCTTAAACAAATTTTACTCATTCAAATACTATAATTTTGACCAATACTAGGTTGCTAGCTAGCTTTATTAACATGATATCTTATGCACATATAATAACAGCTAAAAAGGTTAGTTATATTTTTCCAATGAAATAATTTAGTAAATAAAAAGATACCTTTAAATAAAGTATTTTTATTTAATTTCTTAAATAATAAGAAATGATATGGAGAAGTGTAGTACAGCACCATTAAGTATGGCTGCCTCATCTTTTGCAACCCAATGAGGATGAAGCATTATACACAAGATGAGGGTATATTCCATGGTCGTCAGCCACTAAGCAACAAATCTATTGGTAACACAATTCCCCCATTATATATACACTTATTATTCACTATCGCATGAGAAGCCAACCACTGCTTCCGTGGTTACAAGCCTATTAGAGATATCACAATTATCATATCATACATTATTAATATAATTATTAGGGGCCAAATTCATCACTTTATAAGCAAACTTTCATTTGGCAGACTAGTGGTTTTGCTATATTATATTATATATGGGAATTAATAATTGGGAAACCATTGGCAAATTCTCCAATATTTTCTTCTCACCTTGTTCATAGTTATATATATATATGATCGATGTATCAACGAGTAATTTGCCTTTAATTTGCTTGTTGCGGGCAAACTTTAATTTATAAGATATATATTATGGCAATGAATAGGTGTGTAAACAAAATAATTAAGTATGTACCGAACACTTATTATTATTATTATTATTATTATTATGGCACAAATGTTTGAAAAATAATATTTTTTCAGCCAAAACAGTCAATAAAGTTCATTTAACAATTTATGGTCCAAATAACATTTTAATTATGAATATATTTTTAATGGGTTGGGTGATTATGGTCCAAATTCTTTTTTTTTTTACTGTTTTGACTAATTTTTTGTTGTACCTCTAGCAATATTCGAGAAGATATGTTTTCATTTCAATGGATGGTTCGAGAGTTAGTCATGGGTTATATATAGAAGCAAAAGATCAGATGAAAAAGAAATAATGTATCCCAAATTTGGGTGCCTTTTTCCCCAATATATATAACTGCTGATTGTTTTCATAACTATATTTATGGTTCCTCAAATCTAAATAGGTCGCGCAATATATATAACTGATTTGATTTGATTTATTTGAGGTAAATAATAACTTTCATCAACAAAACTTTGTAATAATCCAATAATTTATAATTACCGAGACTTAAAATGATCTGTTTGCATGTTGTATGTTTGAGATAGTCCAACCAAAAAGTAGTGTTATCGATCAGGTTGGTAAAATGAAACTAACATTTGACTCGTATCATCAATGATATAAGATGCAAATATGCGTGGGGCACAACCAAAAAACCAGTCAAAACAGTTAATAAAGTCCATTTAACATTTAATGATCCAAATAACACTTTTAATCATGAGTATATTTTTAATGGACTGAATGATTATGACCCAAATTTCTATTTGTTGGTTGTTTTATTGTGTGCCTCTAGCAATGCTACGTAAAATATTATAAATAGAAGGATATCTCTATATAAATTGATAAAACATATATACCAAACTTGCTATCCAACAACGTAGATTCAAATCAAGCATGCATGTATATATTTCTTCTTTAATTTCTTCCTTTCTTTTGATGATAATGGTGGGAGCATGTGTATAGATTTAATCTCCTATATGTTGACCCAACCTATATCTATGTGTTTGCCCCCTAAATTGGTACCCACAATTAACCTGCCTTTTCTTCTATGGTACCACCCTCTTCTAGGTTTAGCAAGCATCACCCCATTTAATTTGGTACGGCAACCACTGAAATGGGATTATGGGATATTTTTTCATGGGTAATGCTAAATGAACAATATAAAACCCACACAACCAGTCAATAAATGAGATTTTGGGTCATAATTACTCAGCTCATTACAATCTCAATGATTATTTGGGCCAAAATCAAATCCAAAATAAACTCATTGGCTGTATGGGCTGATTTTTCATTGTCCACTTAGCATTATTGTTTTTTCATCCACCATTCCTTTATTTCCTTATGATTCGCTGTTTCTTCATCTTGAATAATAATGCGCTTAATAATAAGTGGGATGACTAGGATCATCTAATAAGAAAAAAAATTAATTAAAAAAATGAAAGGTCCAATTTTTATACAATAACACTACATGTACATCAATATATAGATCCATCAACCATCCATCAATCATATTATGCTATTTTGGGCCCACCATTTTAAATAAAAACAAAAAAACTTACACATATCTCTCAACCGCCAATTGAAATAATATATGATGGATGCTTGATGGATAAAAATCTGATATACGTCTATCATTTCTCAATTTTTATATATGATGCTAATTGAAATTGGGTGTAGGAGTTTTAGGTCACAACACAAATCACAGACAAGATGAACTTGTCACCATTACATTGTCCCCATGGGATCACGCATTTCTAATTATTTTACATTTTTTTTATTGCATTTCGAATCATTATATATAGATATATATTTTTTATTATGAGCCCAATTGAAGAAACAAATCTTTAGGCATATGGAGCGGAATATCATATAAACGCAGCGAAGTGACTATTTAAGCTGTTATTGTTTTTTAATCATTTAGATAGGACTCAAAAAGATAAATTATAATTCAAGAGGATAAAGTGCAAATTTTCTTCAAACACATTAAGATACTAATATAAAGCTAAAAAACTTAAGAGAGAAAGAAAAGTTCAAATTTCGACCTTTCATAAAATTTTATTTTATCTAATAACACCTTTTTTAAAAATTAGTATATCAATGATGAAATAATAGATAGTAATGCTATATTATGACCGTACGAGCCAAAATCTGAACATCAATTCAACTAATAATATAGAAAGAATATGCATGCAATCACAAGCACAGAGAAAAATCATTACTAGCCACAAGGTGGTAATGATTCGATTCCAGGTTCGTTTTACATTTGAGGGTAAATTTACATATTAAAACAGAATTTTGCCTAGCTAGAGAATAAGGGGAAAAATCGAGCTTATAAAATTTGATTCTCTTGGGGGTAGACATATATATATTAATCTTTGAGGGTAATGGGACAAAAGGGTATATTCATGCAGAGTTGTCAAATAATAAAGAAGGGGTGGGCCTTAGAGGAATTACACGGAGACAACTAGTTCAGAACAGAATTTATTTCCTGCCGGGATACGATTTTAGATGATGAGAGCTAGTAAGACTTCTAGATGCATGCTAACTCCAAAATTATAAAGCTAATATATATACAAAATAAAAGTACCCTTGTTTGTGGGTAAATCTTGTTTGACATATTTAATTTTCGAACATGGCGGCATAACAAAAAAATCAGCCAAAACAACTAACAAATAAGAATTTGGACCACAATCACTCAGCTCATTAAAAATATACTCATGATTAAAAATGTTATTTGGGTCAGAAAGTATTAAATGAATTTTGTTAACTGTTTTGACTGATTTTTTGTTGTATTCCAAGCATTTGTGTTAATTTTCTGTCACTACTTTACATATATATTGGAGTTGTCTCTCTGTCCTTCAGGTTTTCTTAATGATAATTAATTAATACTCAAAATTTATAGGTCTCTGGATTAAAGTTAGTGAGAATCAAAACTGGATTTAACCAATCTCACAACTTGCGATATATATATAAACGGTATCATATGGGAGAAGTGTTATAATTCAACTATTTATTAGAACATCGAACATCTAACATCTTGTGCCATGAATCACATGAGAATAAGGACCCACCTTACCTTATTATAACTAACTTGAGTCACGAAGCTAGTTAGTTAGTTTGTAACTGATATATAGCATCTAGCTTGTTAGTTAAGCTTTCTCTTAATTGTTATTATTATTCTTAATTAGTTGTACGAATTGAGTTAGCATATATAAGCTTTACTACTTAGCTAGCTCTCGTTCAGTTTCGTTTACTCTCATTATATCTTGTTCTTGTTGGATCACTAATGATGATGAGAATAATATAATACTTCCCAATCTAAGCAAGCTTGTGAGATTAATCGCAGAAAGTCACAAATTTACACCATGCACAAATATATATATCTCAGTCTATTGATGAACATATTAAACAGTTACATATTTAATGGAAGTAAAAACTATCATTTGATTTGTAATTTTAATCGTGTATTTACTATTTAGTTAGAGGGTCAGAAAATTATTATGGATGAACTTCCAATACAAATTTATACATGCATGAAGTTCATTAATAAAAAAATAATCCCTAATCTTACCCTAAACAAAACACACCTTAATAAATAGAGAAAAATATATGCCCAACTATCTTTGAACTTGATGCCTTTAATAAATACTCTAAAAGAAATTAGTAAACTTTAGTACTAAAAATTATAAATTGAATAATTAAATCTAAAATTACTACACTTTTATTACAAGTGCGGAGTTCTTCCACCAAAATAGCATGCAATAAGTTGCGATTTTTCTTTGGTTAATTATTGGCGCCACATGGCGCGCTCAGCAACTCATGCATTGCATAAATAACTTATTATAAAATAATGCAAGTTAATTATTAGGATCTTTTATTATGACGAAATCCTGCATGTCAAAATAGCATACTACATTAATCTCATGTTCTAATTGATACAACATTCAATTACCATACAAATAATTATAAAAACTCCCCTAAAATTAAAGCTCTCATGAAAATAAATATATGCAATCAATGAACTCCTTAAGAATATGAAGAAGACACCTACATGTAAAGCTCATTTTGCCACAAATGTCACATTTACACGCAAAGAGAGAGCACACATCCATGCCACCCATGTCATCTTATAGTTTAGAGAATTTCAATTAAACTTTTATATTCGAAGAGTTAATGTTCATATATTCTAGTATTTCACTATAGGCATGAACTACTTGAGTTTTTTACTTTTATAAAACAAGTTAAGTTCATTACTGACATTATAAAACAAGTCATGTTAATTTCTCTACACAATTATAACTAACATTTCATTGTTTAATAATTATTGATATATATAAAAGCACAAATTCTTGGGTAACAACAATTTTTCAGCAAAAACAGCCAATAAAACTCATTTTAACACTTTTGGCCCAAATAACATCGTTAATTATGTATGTTTTTCTTAATGAGCTTAGTGATTTAAGCTCAAAATCTTATTTATATGAAAAATGAGGTTTAACTTTTATTTATTTATTTATTTTAAAAGAGAGAGAGAGTGTTATATATGTATGTGTATGGGAAATGTTGGGCAGAAAAGAAAGGAGAGAGGAAAAGGGGGAGGGGTTGTTTGTTGGGACTTAAAAGGCAAATGGCGTAGGGCGAAGGGTGAAGATGGAGGGAGGGATGAAGTTAAGTTAGGGTGGGATTTTCGAGGTGTAAAGAAAAAAAAAGGTGGTGAAAGGCTGGCAGGCAAGGCAAGGGCCAAACACCCAAAAACATGAATATACGTTCGTCCATGCAGTACCCTCTCACCCTATGCCTATTGGACCTACCACTTCCCGGCCCCTTTCTCATTCCTCTTTTTTTTCTTTTTTTTTTTCTCTTTCTCTTTAATTTCATTTTAAATACAATATACCACAGTGCAAACATACAAGCACTCAACTAGTCTTTGATATTTTACTTGTATTGCTTTCGATTAGTTGATAAAAAACACATTATCATGATTTATACGTTGATATATGATTAACTAAATGACCATATAAAACAATATTATATTGTCAAGCGCATATAAAATTTAATAACTTTGATCATTGAAATAATATTTTTTATTTTTAAATTTGTTACGGGACTGATGAAAGATCCACATTCAAGCTCAAGTCCAAGATTAATTAGGCTTAAGGCAGCCCAACGCATAGTAGGGGCAGACTCCATCACTTTCCCACAACCTCACCAGTTTCCTCAAACCTCATAACGTGCAAAAAGTCGTGGAGGCTTCCATTTAGCCGTTACTCCAAAGAGTGGAAACAGTTACTTGAATCTCTATAAAAGCAAGGTCGGGATATCTGAAAAATGTAAGAAAAACACATTCAAACACTTAAAATATCACATTCACTGACTTGATCGTCAGAGTGTTGTCTTTGCAGGTACCGCCCCGGCCTTGGATACTGGTGAGAACGAGGAGGAAAGTCGTGATCGGGAAATCGAAGGTCCTTTGACAAATCTACCGTCACAAAATCAATTAGTTATATCATTTATTTTTTTCCAGTCTAGAACAATAATATTTATCTTAAATATGATGAATAATTTATTTGTAACTAATTTTTATTTGCTGGATAGATAGAAAAGTAGGATAATTAGTCAATCAATCACTTCTATTAATTTGTGTGACTTTTTAGTTAATGAATAAATGAGTTAAAAACATTTGCTGATATGTTAATCTATAATTGAATGTTTGTATAAAATTACTTTATAGAATTGAAATTAAACTCATAAAATATACTAATTATTGTATAAAAACCTATCAAAATACAAACAAAGAAAACAGAGAAAGAGAAAGCATCACTTAGTTTAATACATATTTTGTTTGAATCATACTATTTGAATATGAATGTCAATGATATCTAAATGTAAAAAAATGTGCAATTATAGATCCTATAAAAATGGTCGTAGATCAAATTTCTACACGAAGGAATATTGAATGGTATTAAGATATCATTTGGCTTTAAATTAAAAAGAAGGATGATTTGTACTGTTGTTAGTGAGTAAGAATAAAAAAGGTTAATTAGGGTCAAAGAATAGTGATACGGTCAAAAGGGGAAGACTCAGACGACACTTGGATTTTGTAACCGTTAGTTGTCAGCGTCACCACGATCCCTTCCCTTTCCTTTCCCCTCAGCACACTCGTCAGTCATCGCTCTTACCCACACTTTCTTTCATCACCTCCATCGCATGCCACCCTCCCAATACACGTACTCTATATTACAAAAATATTAAGTTTTAATGGAGTAAGTAAATTATTGACTTTAACTATAAGGGTTTAATTTTGATAACTATGAAGTTCATTCAATTGATTGAAGTTTTCGATGGTTCTCGAAGGAAAAATTAGCTGATTTTAATCTGAAAGCAATGTTTTCTAATACTGTTGATAAAAAAAAAAGTAAATCAATAGTCTTTTACTACCTTTTGATAGTAGTAATAAATAAAATGTGAGATTTTAATTAATGTTGGGAAGTTCTATGGTAGGACGAAAATAACAAATCAGTCTCGATCCCCTATATAATTTCAGGCATTACATCACATTCTCAACAATAATCGACGCATTTATGTTCCTAATTCTGAATGTTCACCATCAACACCCATTTATGACCGCCTGAAAGTAACAACATTCATATGAAGGTACGGATCTGAAAAAGAAAAAATAATAATTTATTTAAAAAATAATACCAGACCTAAATTTCCATTTAAAGAAAAAGTTTTTGACAACATTTGCTTGTTAATATAGAAAAATGGAGTTTATTTATTAGTTTTTAAAAAGATAACTAAAATATTGTTCAATTACAAATAATAATACTAATTGAATAAGGCCAAATGAATTGATTTCAAACAATTCACGTTCGAAGCTTGTACGAATAAATAATACATACTGTACTAGTATAATATTGTAATGGGAAAATAATTGGAGAAACTTCGAGAAATAATAACAACAACGACAAATTAACAACGCCTTAATTAATCCAATTAATGCCGATAATTTTTCTATTCATTTTGACCTTTTAATTACAAAGCCTTCCACCACGCTATATTACGGCACGTTGTTACACGCGCGGCTACAAGATCGAGGATTTGGACAGTTGTCACCTGCAGGAGGCGAGTACGAACTTATTTCAGTGCGCAGCGAGTGACCGAACAGCGCTTCCTTTGGCTTTTTGTGGTACGAACAAGGCTCGTCGTGGCTAATCATGTGACCCGCCCCTCGTTTTACCAGTCGTACATATACGGGACCCACAAGTAGCAAAGGTGAGCAATGCCACGTCATTTTCCACGCAGATCCTATTGCCCAATTAAAAATCTAGCAAATGACCATGTCATCTGCCACGTTGTCTCCAAAGAATACTGGCAATTGTCAGATGGATTTGCTCATGTTAAAATAATGAAGGATAAAGATTGAAATATCAAAACATCATGTCAAAACCTAAAGAACAATTTTTTTTCTCATATTAATTAGTTCGATCATGATCCGATTGCTAACAATAATTAAATCTTAATAAAAAATTTAACATCAACTTAAGTTTAAATAATATTGATCTTTTATGTTATTATGGTTTTGGTGAATTTCAGCTTAATTTTTCTCTATTTATTTATTTGACTTTAAACTCTCTAAATACATTGTATATGATAGGTTAACGTGATTTTTCAATGAATGTCAGAGTAATTTTAAGGATAATCGATATAATAATTTTATAAATTTATAGACCTCTTAAATAAATTTTATAAATTAAATTGAGTCAAGTTGAATTTCATCTAATCTTATAAAGATCAATATAATTTATCATCAATTTAATTTACTATTTTCTCTTTTTACAATTAAGTATAATACTTTTATAATTTAAATATTAATTTAATTATTCAATCAAAATGGATATCTAGTAAATGATAGGAGAAGGGAAGTTAACAAATAACAATATGTATATTACACTAATATGCTCAGCATTTTAATCAAGTATAAAAAATAATATAATGTCTATTTTTAGACCATTAATAAATCAGAATCCAATAATAATAAAATCAAACTAATATCAAAATAAATCTAAGATATATTATTATATTGTTCTTAATCTTAACAGACTTATTAATAAAAATCAAATTGGTATGAAAAATTATTAAAATCAAAGTAATATCAAAATAAAAATGTTTGAAAAAAAATTTGTCTAATCAAAACAAAATGAGAGAAACTGCTACCAACTAATAATGATATTGAGGAATCTATGAGCTGCTCGAGTACGACTTGATGATTTTTTTTTTTATTTCTTTTTTTTTGATAAAAGACTTGAAGACTTTTAGCCTAACCTACTTTAATTTAACTTGGTCTATTCTATCTTGTAACTAAATTAGAATAAGGATGTTTTGTAAACCTTTTGAGCTAAACAAGTCAAACTCCATTCAAAATATAATATTACACCTAACAAAATAACTTAAAACGTTATTATATTTAGTTAAAATGTAAAAACAAATACTATAGACAAAAAGCAAACCAAACAAAAATATTTTATATTTGTATAATTTTGCTCCTCATGTTGATTTTGTTCTCATTTCCATGATTCGTACATTGTGGAACAAATTATAAAAGAGCTAATTTTTAGTCATGCAATGTGAGTGGAAAAATAAGTTTTGCATTGATAGTTTGGGTGAAGCGTGTTTTAATGTTATATAAATGGATATTTAATAAATGTTATTAAATTTATGATGAATAATCATCACTTGCAAATTTCTTCCATATAGAGGTGAATAAAAGAAAGATGAATACAAAATTCATCTACATATGAGAATATATTGATGCCAAAACATAAATCTTATGCCAAACCATAAAATTATCCTCATCCAGATTTAATTTGACAGAAATAGGGACATTGAAAGTGTGTAGCCCAGATCATTGTTGATGAAACGAAAAGGGTTTGGCAAGAAGTAAAAAAAAAAAAATGCAGAGTCAGTCACTATTGATTGGCTCTGATACCATGTAAAGATGTAGATAAATAGCAAGAAACAGAGAGAAGAGAAAGAAGATGCTGAGGAATAAATTGTATATTGCATACAATGTATTACATTACAGACTAAAATGCAGAGCCGTAGCTATATATATACAATGATCAAACAGATGAAACAATAAAAATAGAATTAACTAACTGTATCAACTAAGAGATATACATGCACTATATTCCTGAGATATACATGCACTATATTCCTTTTCAGGATCAAATACATACATAAAAAGAAAAAATGTAATAAAATTAATAAACTATGAAATATGGGAATAAATAATAAATGCCAAACACGAGTATGTCTACAAGCTCTACTCACATATGGCTTTGAATGGATGAATCAATTCAACTGAATGAAGAGCCATTGACTCACATATCTTATAACTAAAAAGGACGAAGAGTCTCATAAATAATTCTCAGTTTATGAAATTTGATTTGGAACAAGTGAAATTTTATTAAAGTGGTGTGAATTGAAGTGGGGAGAGGAATATAGAAATTAGATAAAAATAGGTTAAATAATATATTACTAAATATAGAGAGGATGTTTTGAAGAGAAAAAAAAAAAAAAACTCCATTCGATGCGTGTTGTGTTTTACAAAACAATGTTTTTCTTACAAATATAAAATAAGCTTCTTTCTCATATACTAATTTATCATAAATTGAAATTTATGGCACAACCGAGTAAAAATAGAAAATTGAAACAATTATGAGAGAAAATCAAAGAGATATTATATTAATGATGATAAAATGAATATTTCTTTATGTAAAAGCTATAAAATATTATAGTAATTATCCTTTAATACGAGGAACTATGTGCTTTAACATTTTTATAGTATCAATTGTTTTAAGGTAGTTCTATTATTATCAATTAAGTATATTGCCATAAAAAAAATTTATTCTCATAAAATAAATGTAATACATAGCACATTCCAAATAAATTTAACTATAAATTTTGCCTTATATTTCTTTACTAATTAAGGGATTCCCTAAATTCTTTTACTGATAAATATATATAAGGGTAAAAGTATTGCCTTTACTCTTTTTATTTCTTCGAATGAGCAAGTGAAATTTTCATTCGATTGTAAAATAATTTACATCCTATAAAAGTGAATAAATATAAGGCCCATGAAGAAAGAGAGTAAATGTAAGGATAACACTGGGAAATGCAAAATTGCAAACACAATGTAAAACAATAAAAAATTGCTTTATATAAAATAAAAAATCATCTAATACTAATCCAACATTCATTTTCATTATAATAATTCAATTTTTTTTTATATAAGAGTGAATTTATATTAAAATTCAATAATAAAAATAAATATTGAATAATTTTATTGTACATCAAATATTACAAATTAAAAAATCTTTCTCTCACCCTTGTTACTATTTCTTAGTGTTTGGCAATTAATTATTGATCGAATATATATTTTCAAAACTACTAATTTGAGGAATTGCATTTAAAAAGAAAGCTTGTTATCATTCTAGTTTAATTTTAATTCAATAATAATTGTGCAAAATGAAATTTACATCGTAATTCAATCATTTATATATTTTCGGTGTTCAAATACTGAAAGGTCAAATAGGGAAGTGCTTTGAAGGATTTAAACAGGGGTGAAAGTGCTTCTGATCCATCCGTCATCCAACAAAATTGATAAATCAGAATTGATCTTAAATGAGATCACATCGAATTATTGGATCTGTCAAGATAAAATTCGAACAATTCTACCATTTAGTGGTTCGAATATCAGATTTTAAAAATTCCAATCTCATGAACCTAAATCACCAAAATGATTCGATTAAAAATTAAAAAAAAGATCTAGCTAAAAATTCCATTTGCAATCGTGTGTGATTATGATTTTATAGAATGTAAACTTAAGTATCACATAAGTTTTAAATCTATACTTTGGAAATGTGTGTGTGTGTTTTTTTTTTACAGGTTTATGTTGATTGTTTAGGATTTTTTTGTATTTTTTAATTTTTTTGCAATATTTTGAATTTTTGACATTTTTTAAAATAATGTTTTTTAATCGGACATCCAATGATTCGAACCGAACCAATCAAATTTTAATCGGATTCATCGGTTCAGATTTGCATATAAAAAATGATCAATCCGATCCAATATGAACCGAACTTAAGTTGATTGAATCAGATTTATTTTTTCTTTAAATATGAGTCAATCCGACCCAATTACATCCCTAGCTTTAAATTCCCATCGGAGTAAAATTCAACTAACAATCAAACTCATTGTAAGGAGATTAATGTATATTTTTTCATTAAATTGAAGGATAAGATGAGCAAATCTCAAAATAGATGAATATAATTTACTTTAATATAAATGTGACAATAAAGATGGGTGTAATTAGTTAATAATTCAGTACATATCTTATAAAAATATATTTAAAAAGGAATATAGAGGACACAAAATTAATTAAAATTTGATAAAAATCATAATATTTATATTAATTTAAACATCATATAATATGTATATATTTGCTTATTTCTATCTTTTCACTTATATTCATCAAACACATTTTAAGCAATGATATTTGAATATCTAATTTCTAATATTCATTAAGGACCCGATAAATATACGAGTAAATGTATTAAATAAAATAAAATGAGATAAATGTGACCACTAATAAAATTCAATAAGTGAACATATGAATGTTGAGGTTAATGAAACAATATTTGATTGAATACACTGTAAGAATATCAAAATTAAACTAATTAATCATGTATCAATGTTATTAAAATAAAAAAAATGGAAAAAAAGAGCATTGAGACATGAGAATAGAAGAACCCAAGTTGAAGAACAAGAAGATGAAAAGTAGTAGTAGTAGTGGGGTTTGGAAGAGAGAGAAAGAGAGAGTAGGGACGGAGTGGTCATTTTCGAAGACCTACCCCATCTTTATAACATACTCACCATTCCCTCACACACACTACTTTCTCATTTTTTCTTCTTCCATTCTTTCTCTCTCTTTTTCTCAGCTCCCTAATCCTAGTGAGAGAAAACCCCTTCCATCTCCTTCACTCTCTCACCTTTTCATTTACTCTTCTCTTCCTCACTCATCTTCATCCCCTACACCTCCTCTTCACCTTCATTTCAGGTAAAAAAAAATTAAAGAAAAAATATTTACAACCGCTCCCTTGTTTTTCTTGTTCTAGGGTTTGTATCTTTGCTATGATGAGTGTGATTTTTTTAGTCAACTTTTGGTGATTACTCCTTCTTCGGAAGGGTTAATCTGTGGTGTTATTTTCTGGGTATTTTCCAAAAACTGCCATCCTTTTCCTATCTCGTGTGGTTTTTTATGTGTTCTGGTAGATCTAGTGTTTATGGACTGTGGTAGATGTCGCTGTTTGTGGTTTTTGCTCTGATCTGATCTGTTGCTGATTTTGACGAATACTGTGTTCTTTTTTGTCGTTTTTTGTTGCTCTAGGTTTTGAGGTTTTTTTTTTCTTCTATTTTTTGATGAGGGTTTGGAAAGAGAGGTAACAAGGTCCTGTGTTTCAGATCGTTGTGTTTCATTTTTGTTGAGGGATTGTTGCTTCTTTTTTACTGTGTTTATTGTTGTTTGGTTCGGTTTGGTTTTTGGATGCAATGTGTGTGTGAAGACTGGGTGCTTTTTTGTTTCTTAGTGTTTTTGACACTTATTTGTTTGAAACAAGTGGTTCTTTCGTTCTATGTGTTTGATCTTTTGTTTCTGAGAAGGGAGAACAAAGTTGTGTGTATGATGAAAGTATAAGTGGCTCCTTTGCTTGCACAGTGTTTTTCTGTGTAATTTTTGAAGCATTTCTACTTGCAGGAGTGATTTTCTTGGACTTTTTTTGAAGCAGCATGTTTTTGCTTTTGTTGTCCTGTGCTGTTTTGTTGATGGAAACCTATCGAGCACTTTCTTTAGATCGCACAAATTATTGTTATAAACACTGTGATGATTGCTTTATGGGTGCATCCTTTATATGATGTTTTGTTTTGAAGAATGATTTTGGCTTGTGTTCTTATGTGCTCATATGTATCTTATCTTCAGAGTGCTGTGTTTTCTGTCTGTTGTCATTTTTTATCTGACCTATTTGCATGGGTAAATGTTTGAAAATATTGCATTGGTTTAGGTATTATTTATCACATAGTAGTAATTTTTTTCGGCTCTTTTGTATTCTGTGTTCAGTATTCAAAATGGTCAGAAAGAAGAGAACTGAAGGACCTAGTGGGGGTGAAAGCTCTGAGGGCCAACGCCCTGCTGAAAGGAGTGCCGCACCTCAACAACAGGCTCCTCCTTCAGGAGGGCCAGGACCACAAGGTGGAGGTAGAAGTTGGGGTCCCCAAGGAGGACGTGGGGGCTATGGAGGTGGACGCGGCGGCCGTGGAATGCCCCAACAGCAGTATGGTGCTGCCCCTGAATATCAAGGTCGGGGTAGGGGAGGACCTCCCCAGCAAGGTTATGCTCCACGTGGAGGATATGCTGGAGGCCGTGGAGGCCGTGGTGGAGCACCTTATGGTGGAGCACCTTCTTATGGTGGAGCACCCTCTTATGGAGGCCCGCCGTCCCGGCCCCAACAACCCGAGCTGCACCAAGCTACGCCAGTACAGTATCAACCTGCGGTGACTCCTCTGCCTCCACCATCAGAGGCTGCCAGTTCTTCTTCCCAACCACAGGAGATTCCTGAAATTGAGCAATTGGGGCAGATGACAATTTCAGATGCTCCTCCATCTGGTCCACCAGCTAGTAAATCATCGATGAGGTTTCCCCTTCGCCCTGGCAAGGGTAGCTATGGCACCAAATGCATTGTCAAGGCCAACCATTTCTTTGCTGAGTTACCAAACAAGGATCTCCATCAGTATGATGTAAGTACCAGCTTCAATGATTTGGAAAATTTCTTAACTTTTATTTAACATGTAACTTGTATTGTTGCTCTTGGTTGACTAGGTGACAATCACTCCAGAAGTGACTTCAAGGGGTGTGAATCGAGCTGTGATGGTGGAGCTGGTGAGGCTGTACCGTGAATCTCACCTGGGAAGGAGGCTTCCTGCTTATGATGGGCGCAAGAGTCTCTACACAGCTGGCCCACTGCCTTTCATGTCAAAGGAGTTCCGGATCAACCTTATTGATGAAGATGATGGAACTGGAGGACAGAGGTCTATTTCATATTTACTACCATATGTATATCACTCTGTTTGATGCTTGTTTGTATTTAACCTTTGTAATTCATTTCAGGAGGGAAAGGGAGTTCAAGGTTGTCATAAAATTGGCCGCTCGGGCAGACCTTCATCATTTAGGGCTCTTTTTGCAGGGTAGGCAAGCCGATGCACCTCAGGAAGCTCTGCAGGTTCTAGACATTGTTCTGCGCGAACTTCCTACAACCAGGTTCTTAATATTGCTCTCTTGATTCCTGCTGTACATTTATTTCACTCTGTTGTGATTTTCTAACTGGCTTTTCAATATTGTAGGTATTGCCCTGTGGGAAGATCATTTTATTCTCCTGATCTAGGCAGAAGGCAGCCTTTGGGTGAGGGGTTAGAAAGCTGGCGTGGTTTCTATCAAAGTATTCGTCCCACACAGATGGGATTGTCTTTGAACATTGGTATGTTGGCAACCTGTATTTTCTAGATTTTCCACATTATTTTGTGTATACCATTTCCCGTGAAATATAAATTTTTACATCCTTTAATAATCCCCTGATGGATATACAGATATGTCTTCCACTGCATTTATCGAGCCGTTGCCTGTCATAGACTTCGTCACTCAGCTGCTGAACAGGGATGTTTCTGCCCGTCCATTGTCTGATGCAGATCGTGTCAAGGTTAGATTTGGTTGATTTAGTTATTGTAGAACACTGAACAATGTTGGTGGACTTAATTAGTGTATCCATAGCATGACAATGATTCATTGATCATGCCAAGTTCACTTTCATTGGCTTTTGACAGCATAGCCGACATCTTACTATTCTTGGAGATGTTTAGCTTTTCAGCATTGGTTCTGAAAGAACATGGTTTTTGTTGTCTTAAAAAATTACAGATTAAAAAAGCACTGCGTGGCATCAAAGTTGAAGTAACTCATCGTGGAAACATGAGGAGAAAGTATCGTATCTCTGGTCTTACTTCCCAGGCTACTAGGGAGCTGACGTGAGTACTGGGTAGTTATGACCAAATATATTTTCTTAATAGAATAACGGGAATTCTGTTGCTGACTCTTTCTCTTTGGCTGTTGTCAATAATTTTAGATTCCCTGTAGATGAGAGGGGAACAATGAAATCTGTAGTTGAGTATTTCTATGAGACGTACGGTTTTGCTATTCAACATACCCAGTGGCCTTGTTTGCAAGTTGGAAATACGCAGAGGCCAAACTATCTGCCCATGGAGGTAAACAATTTTCGTGACTTCAAAACTTTTAGTTGTCGTTGGTGCACCTATGCTGATAGATTGTCTTGAATGTAGGTTTGCAAGATAGTGGAAGGGCAGAGGTATTCAAAGAGGTTGAATGAAAGGCAGATCACTGCTTTACTAAAAGTTACATGTCAGCGTCCTGTTGAAAGGGAGCGTGATATCATGCAGGTCTGCAGAATGTTGTCTCGGCATTTTATTTATTTTGTATAGTGAATATTGACACAGTTAGAAACTTCTGAAGCCCTACCCTACTCATCGCTTGTCTGTGTCTTTATGTTTGTATTGGATGGTATTTTTGGTACCATCTGCATGTTTAAGTTGCTTTCCCACTAATAATGCTTGTTGTGTTTTCTTTTTTCAGACTGTACATCACAATGCCTATCATGAAGATCCTTATGCTAAAGAGTTTGGTATTAAAATCAGTGAAAAACTTGCTCAAGTTGAAGCTCGCATTCTCCCAGCTCCTTGGGTATATTTTAGGATATAGATGAGATTCTTTGTTTTTGAGCTTATATCTTGCTTTTACCCTCGGAATTAACCAGCTGTTCTTTTCAGCTCAAATATCATGATACTGGTAGAGAAAAGGACTGCCTACCACAAGTTGGTCAGTGGAACATGATGAACAAGGTAATCTTACTTTTTGTTTTTTGGTATAATGTTAGCAGTCATTGTATGCAAATTATCATAATACTGTTCATTTTATGCCTTGTGTGTTATGAGCCTATTCATTATAGTTTTTTAATAGTATACTGTTATTTGATATATATTTGCATTTTGAATTATGCTTTCTTCTGTCTGGGATGGAAGTTAGTGTATTTGTTTTTTGAAGGTGTGTATCAGATTTCATCTGTGCTTTGATTGGAAATAGCTATTCATTTTTTTATTATAATTTATTAATATTTAAATAATAAAACCTAAAATGTTGTGCTGCTGAGTTTTAATATTTGATTAATCAAAGCTTAATTGAAGGAAGGTTTCCAAGGGGATTCAAGAATTGAGTGCTCCTGTCTTATTTATCTTTCTGGAATATTGAGTAAAACCCTTCAATTAGAATTAGAACAATTCGTTTTAAATTGTGTTAGTTAAAAAGTTTGTCTAACTTGCTTATTGAACCTCATAATCTTCTGATGTCTATGATTATTTCAGAAAATGGTTAATGGTGGAACAGTCAACTACTGGTTCTGCATAAACTTTTCAAGGAATGTTCAAGATAGTGTTGCCCGTAGCTTTTGCTATGAACTTGCCCAGATGTGTCATATATCTGGCATGGTAAGGATTTTCCCTTCACTCCAACTACTTGTTTTTGCATAGTTTGCCTGCATAATTGATCTTTTTGTTGAATGTGATCAGACATTCAATCCCGAGCCAGTGGTTCCTCCAATCAGTGCTCGTCCAGACCAAGTGGAGAAGGTTTTGAAGACTCGGTATTATGATGCCAAGAACAGACTGCCGGGCAAGGATATTGATTTACTTATTGTCATTCTGCCTGACAATAATGGTTCTCTCTATGGTATTGATGCATTGGTTAACCTATATGTACTTTTTTATGCGCTTTATATTAGTCTTGATATCATCGTAATATGTTATTCATTTGTTATGCAGGTGACCTCAAACGCATATGTGAGACTGATCTTGGGCTTGTTTCCCAGTGTTGTTTAACTAAGCATGTCTATAAAATGAGCAAGCAGTATCTTGCAAATGTTGCTCTGAAAATTAATGTTAAGGTAGGAGGAAGGAACACTGTACTTGTCGATGCTCTTTCACGACGCATTCCCCTTGTTAGTGACAGGCCTACCATCATTTTTGGAGCTGATGTGACTCATCCCCATCCTGGAGAGGATTCAAGCCCCTCAATTGCAGCTGTAAGTGTTTGAATTTCTGTTTAGATACAACCAGTTCAATCTTCACATTATTTTTACTTGAATTAAAATCTTGTGTGCTATTATGTAGGTTGTGGCTTCCCAAGACTGGCCTGAGATCACAAAGTATGCTGGTTTGGTTTGTGCTCAAGCACATAGACAGGAGCTCATTCAAGATCTATTCAAACAATGGCAAGATCCAAACAGAGGAACAGTAACTGGTGGAATGATAAAGTACTCTGTCTCCCTTCATATGCAAGCTCATTTTGTCTGAGTCCCATCATATGCAAGCACATAGACAGTTTCCTATTTATTTTTCTTATTTATCATTTTTTCCTTGCAGGGAACTGCTTATATCTTTCCGGAGGGCTACAGGGCAGAAGCCACAACGAATCATATTCTACAGGTAGTTACATATGTTTTCCAGCCTTTTTGATCAGATTGATGTCATTTTCATTTGCAAGCACATGAGTGACTCAAATATTATCTATGTGCAGGGATGGTGTGAGTGAGGGACAATTTTACCAAGTTTTGTTGTTTGAGCTTGATGCTATCCGTAAGGTGAATCAGTTTTGCTTGCTTGTTTGTTGACATCTCTAATTAATGTATGATTTTGATTCTGACTTTTTTCATTTGTAAATATTGCTCGTGGCCAGGCCTGTGCATCCCTTGAGCCCAATTATCAGCCTCCTGTGACTTTTGTCGTTGTTCAAAAGCGACATCACACTAGGCTCTTTGCAAGCAACCATCATGATAAGAATTCAGTTGACCGGAGCGGAAATATTTTGCCCGGTATTCCCCCAAGTTTGATCTATTATTGTACTGAACTTTATTACCATGCACCTCATGTTTTATGCTAACATCACTACCTTGCAGGCACTGTTGTGGACTCTAAAATCTGCCATCCTACCGAATTTGATTTCTATCTTTGTAGTCATGCTGGAATTCAGGTGAACTTCATGTCACATAATTTTTTAACCTTGCACAATTTGATGTCATTATTTATACTCCTTTCAAAAATGTTGACAGGGCACAAGCCGTCCAGCTCATTACCATGTCTTGTGGGATGAAAACAACTTCACAGCCGATGCTTTGCAAATGCTCACAAACAACCTATGCTACACGTAAGTTTTAAAGTGATACAGAACTTAATATATTTTGTTTTGCCTTGTGTTGCACTGGTTTTCATTTTTTCCCGTCACCATTTTTACATGACGTTGTTATTGCTGTTCATTGTTTTGCAGTTATGCCAGATGCACCCGCTCTGTTTCAATTGGTGAGTTTTCTTATATCAGTTTGATATAACATTCATCATTCATGTGCATTTATTTATTGTTCAGTTCTGTGGTGTTAACTATTTGTGTTGTTTCTGTATGGTGCAATTGCAGTGCCTCCTGCGTATTATGCTCACTTGGCTGCTTTCCGAGCTCGCTTCTACATGGAGCCCGAGACTTCAGACAGTGGGTCCATGACAAGTGGAGCCATGGCAGGTCGTGGAATGGGTGGTGGTGCTGGTCGTAGTACTCGTGCACCGGGGGCCAGTGCTGCTGTTAGGCCCCTTCCGTCCCTCAAGGACAATGTTAAGAGAGTCATGTTCTACTGTTGAACATGAATGATGTTCGGGCACTCTCAACTGCGTTTCTGTCATATGAAACACTCTATCTAATGTTTTATTTTGTTGAGGTTTGAAAGAATCTTGAGAAGTTTGTGATGTGGGTGTGGCTTGCTTTTGTTGTAGTTTTATTTTCTGAGACATTTATAGTTGTGGATCCTACTAATGACAGCTTGACTTTGTGTTTGGATTTCTGATTAATGCTACTGTAGTTTATTGATTTAGCTGCTGCTGTTTTGATTTTATGCTTGTAAGGTAAGTTTGTGCTAAGTGAAAAAAAATTGCTTTACATTTATCAAAGAACATGGTTTTCACTTGAGATTCTCTCTCTCTTTTTAGTTTGATATCTAATTTCCTCACTAAAAAAATTGAGTTTAATTTTGATGCTTATTAATTATTAGTGGTATGTTTTTAAAGGTTCTCGCTCAGTTTTCTCTTGGATATTTTTAATAATAAATACTATACATAAAAAATAGAAATAACAAATTTTTTTATTTAAGATTAAGAATTAACTTATAATTTATTGTATTTAAGTATTTTATAGGCTATGTCTGTACTAAATTTGTATGTATAGTCTGCAATGCTCAGAAATAATGAGATGAGGGAAAAAAAAAGACAAGAATTGTTTTATTGTGCTAGTAGGGTTTTGGATGCGTCCCTACTTTTTTTTTTAAAAATAAAAAATACATTTTGAGAAGGAGGAAAAGTTCTTTACCAAAATAAAAGAAGGGGAAAAGTTTTGGGAGCGGATGACTTACTTTGTATTTGATCAGTATTGATATTTGTGTATTATTTTACTAATACTAATATTTTGAGATTTATAATATTTATTTTGACATATCTCTATTTTCTTGAAATATAGCTCTCTCCTATGATATCATATATTTGTGTTCTCCCGGCAAGCATTTTGTTCTTTCATAACTCAGTTAAAAAAAATTGAGAAAGGTGAGTTAGTTTCAGGTAAAAACTTTGTGCAGTTATAATTATTATTTTTTTCTCATAAAGGACTTAGGAGGAAATATGAAGCAGTCGATATTTTTTCTCTTGACAAAAACCAATCTACACGCAATTGACTTTCTACATTAATTCGCACCATAAAAAAATTATTGTCATGTATTGTGCAGTGTAAACTAGGTGCGGTTAAATATATACATATATATTGAATGCAGTAGCAGAAATTGTTTATTATTCCATTGATTTGATGCTGATGTTTCCTAGTCCTCTTAAAATAAACTATATTTTTGAGTCTGCTAAAGAACAACGTGTTCATTTGAGATGGAATAAAGAAAAGAACAACATCACGACAACGTTACCTTAGAACTACTTCATGCTGCTCCTAAACATTCTTTGCCCCCACTTTTAGAACATTGCGACCATAACATCATTTTGCTTTGTCTCTATGATGATATATTCTTTTCTTTTAGTCAAATGATAACCCAAAAATCCATTTCCTCCTGATTATTCAATCCCATTTCCAGCTATAAATATCATCACCTATGGTCCCAACAACATGCTGAAAACTTAGTACTCCTTTTTCAAAGTTTTATTATTGCTAGTCTCAATAAAATGGCTTCTAGCTCAGGCCCTGTGTTGAAGAGATCAGATACAATTGCAGATAGCATGCCTGATGCATTGAGGCAGAGTCGCTTCCATATGAAGAAATGCTTTGCCAGGTACCATATATACTATACTATACTTTCATATCAGTACATGTTACTAAATACTAATCACTGTGTTATAAGCTATGGTGTCTCCATAACTATGTCTTAAATAACATTTTCTCTTGGGAGGAAAATATGAAACAGGTTTGTGGGAAGTGGAAAAAGGATAATGAAACATCAACATATCATGGAGGATTTGGACATAGCTGTTGAAGACAGAGCTGAGAGGAACAAACTTTTAGAAGGCTTGTTGGGTTATATCCTCAGTCGCACTCAGGTGCAAAAGATTCTTCACAGATTACAATTTTATCTCTTTTGAGAAACACAATGATTAAAGGGAATAACTTTTTCTGAATTAATTCTGTGTGTAGGAAGCAGCTGTTGTTCCACCACATGTTGCTTTCGCCGTGAGGCCGAATCCCGGGTTCTGGGAATATGTTCAAGTGAATGCAGATGATTTGCAAGTGAAAGGTATTGACTCCACAGATTACTTGAAATGCAAGGAAATGGTATTTGATGAGAATTGGTAAGTGGTGTTCCCTTTCCTTCCCTTTGGAACGATGATAATTTAGATTATGATGTTATATTTTGAAATTGGTTGATATTTTGTTACGTGTAGGGTTCTCCATGAACCTGAATCTATACTAAGATCACTCTTTACTTTGCGACAATAGTTATTAACGTTTAACTTTGATTATTAGTGTTGAAGGCATTTCAAATGCTGAACATGAGTTGAATGTGCAGGGCAAGTGATGAAAATGCCCTGGAGATAGATTTTGGTGCCATAGATTTCACAACACCGCGCATGGCGCTTTCTTCCTCCATTGGTGATGGACTAAACTTCACCACAAGGATCATGAGCTCAAGGTTGAGTGAGAGCTCCCAAAGTACAAATGCACTGCTAGATTACTTATTGAGCCTTAACTATCAAGGAGAGGTAATAACTCAATGCCTGATTCTATCTACATTTCGGACAGTTGAAAACCAGAGATTAGCAATGAATATGAATGTTTGTTTTAACCATTCTGTAGAACCTTATGATCAAGGACACTTTGAATACCTTGCCAAAGCTTCAGACAACACTGAAAGTAGCTGAAACATATGTGTCTGCACTCCACAAAGACACACCATACCAGATTTTTGAAGACAGGTTCAACATATAATAACTCTCTTACTTTATGCTTCCATTTTGATAATAAAGAGGAAGATTTTAGTTGAAGATAAAAGTATAACATACATGAATTTTTCCAACTTGCTTGTTGAATGGCTTATCTGAATTATTTCATTTGAAAATTTCTCCATTTTGCATAGGGAACCTAAAGCAGATGGAAAAATTAATAGCATGAATGATAAAATTCTATTACTGTCGTCGGCAGGTTCAAAGAATGGGGCTTGGATAAAGGGTGGGGAAATACTGCAGAGAGGGTTAGAGAGACAATGAGGTTGCTTTCCGAGGTACTAGAAGCCGCAGACCCGGTGAAACTGGAATCACTTTTCAGCAGGCTTCCAAATATGTTCAACATTGTTATTTTCTCGATTCACGGGTACTTTGGACAAGCAGATGTTCTTGGATTGCCAGACACCGGAGGCCAGGTGTGAATCCCTCCTATTCAATGATTCAAATGTTGTCAGAATTGTTGGTAGAATGGTTCAACAAACTCACTAGATCATTCATACTTGGATGAGCAAGTAGTCCATATTCACTTACAAGTCTATCTATCTGAATTCTGTTGAAATTCTGGCTGTGTAGCATTACTCTTTAGTAATTCATAACTATGGAATAAACTTTTTGTTCTGTTCTCTTTTTTATGAGGCTGCTATTAATAATATATAGGTGGTATATATTCTTGATCAAGTAAGGGCCTTAGAAGAAGAATTACTGCACAAGATTAAGCTGCAGGGCCTTAATGTGAAGCCTCAGATTCTTGTGGTATGTTACTAAGCTTAGAGTAATACAAATTATGTATTTATAAAGGGTTTTACACTAATGTTTCATGCACAGGTCACACGCCTTATACCAGATGCCAAAGGGACCAAATGCAATCAAGAATTGGAACCTATCATCAACACTAAGCACTCCTACATTCTCAGAGTCCCCTTCTGGACACAGAATGGTATTCTCCGGCAATGGGTGTCGCGTTTCGACATATACCCTTACTTAGAAAGATTTGCTCAGGCATGTCCGATCTTATCTTATCTTATCTTAGTGAAAGAGACAATTATCTTTAATTCGTAATAACAACGGAAAAAATTACTTGGTATCAAAATTCTGGCCGTGTAGCATTACTCTTTAATTCTGGTCGTTCATATTTTTTATTCGTGTGCTTTTATCATCAACAGGATGCAACTATCAAGATTCAAGATCACTTTGAAGGAAAGCCTGATCTCATCATTGGAAATTACACTGATGGAAACTTGGTGTCATCTTTATTGGCTAGTAAACTTGAAGTAACTCAGGTAGATTCAAATCACCTTAGCCTAACATTATTTTTCCTATTATAAGCATTTGAACTAATAAAATATTTTTCTTACCCTTAATAAATGAAGGCAACCATTGCTCATGCTTTGGAAAAGACCAAATATGAGGATTCAGATGCCAAATGGAAGGAGTTTGATGAAAAGTACCATTTTTCAAGTCAGTTCACAGCTGATATGATATCAATGAATTCGGCTGATTTCATCATAACTAGTACATACCAAGAGATTGCTGGAAGGTAAACAAGCCCTTTTAATTTCTTGCTGAGTAATACATTCTTATAAACTCTCTATGAATAAAATGTGGCTGACTTTATTGTTGTTTTTGTATCATCAGTGGGAGTAAGGCTGGACAGTATGAGGCACATACTGCATTTACCATGCCTGGACTATGCCGGATTGTGTCCGGCATCGATGTGTTTGACCCAAAGTTCAACATTGCTGCCCCCGGCGCTGATCAAACTGTATACTTCCCTTACACCGAAAAACAGCAGCGATTGACCGCGTTTCACCCTGCCATTGAAGAGCTACTTTACAGTAAGGTTGACAATGAAGAACACATGTGAGTCTTATTATATCTTTGGGACTAGTTTGCTCCTATCATGATGCAATTTCATTTTATAATGATATTTGGAAAAAGATGTCACTAGAATGCTCTTATTGAGTCTGAAATGTGTTTGGAACAGAGGATTTTTGGAGGACAAAATGAAACCGATCATATTCTCCATGGCTAGGCTTGACAAAGTGAAGAACCTTAGTGGCCTAGTCGAGTGGTATGCGACAAACAAGAGGCTGAGGAGTTTGGTGAATCTTGTGGTTGTTGGAGGATTCTTTGATCCATCAAAATCCAAAGACAGAGAAGAAATCTCAGAGATCCAGAAGATGCATTCCCTGATGGAGGAATACAACCTCAAAGGTCAGTTCAGGTGGATCGCGGCGCAAACCGATAGGTACCGGAATGGAGAGCTCTATCGGTGCATCGCGGACACAAAGGGAGCTTTCGTGCAGCCAGCATTGTATGAGGCTTTTGGTCTGACAGTGATTGAGGCTATGAACTGTGGATTACCAACATTTGCAACTAATCAAGGAGGTCCAGCAGAAATTATAGTTGATGGTGTCTCAGGATTTCATATTGATCCTTACAATGGAGAGGAATCAAGCAACATGATTGCTGAGTTCTTTGAAAAGTGCAAGACTGATCCTGGACATTGGAACATCATGTCAAAAGCTGGTCTTCAGCGTATCAATGAATGGTAAATCTTTTATCTACCAATAGCAATTTTTTTGTCCCTTCTGTGTCTGAGTTTGTGTCTTTGTCCTAGTTTCTGAACACCAACAAAAAAAGGAACTTCTTGATTTTATTCTGTGTTTTTATTGCAGCTATACATGGAAGATATATGCAACCAAAGTCCTAAACATGGGCTCAATTTATGGCTTTTGGAGAAGGCTAAACAAGGAGCAAAAGTTGGCAAAGGAAAGATACATCCACATGTTCTATAATCTCCAATTCAGGAACTTGGTATGATTTTTCTTTTTATTCTCTTGCAAAATATGTTCCTTTAATTTTCCTTGCATCTAAATCCAATAGTTTTTATTGAATGAATTGCAGGCAAGGAAGGTGCCAATTCCTAGTGAGGCACCCCAGGAATATACACCAATGTCAATAACAGCTCCAATAACCAAAAAACCAGAACCAATAGCAAAACCTACACCACAGTTCTTGGGCTCTATTGCAGCACCTCAAGCACAAATCACAGCACCACCACCACCAAAAGATGAACCTCAACAAGCCCCAAGGCAAGTTACACAAAATGGCTATTTCCTTTTTAATCTTTCTTTGCAAATAAAGGTAAAAATAGAGCATAAAAAAATTAAAGAGCAAACATACTCATACTTTTACAGTTTATCCATAAAACTTCCACCTCAATTTTACCTTTTAATCAAATGGTGGTAACATTTGATAAAAACTAAAGTATAGATAAAATGTCAGCACTTAATAGTCTTTGTCTAGCACTTACTATTATAGTTCATTCTCATTTTGCAGGGTTGAAGATCCAGCTAATAAGGGATTAATTCCCTCTGAAGAAATTAGCATTGGAGGGTTTAAACTAAGTTGGTGGGTTGGCATAATATCTTTTATGTTTATCCTTCATTACCTCCTAAAGGATTTGGACCGTCTATTCACATGGGATCACAATAATCAGCACTAAGTTAAATGTAGTTTTAGTCTTAACTCAAATAAATTTACCCCTTTGTATTTCAATCTTGTTGTAAATGTTTTCAATGTTGAATAAGAGATGCCATTTGTTGGAAGTGGCTTAGCTTGTGAATTCATAAGTCATAACATTGTATGGATTACATTGTGTTACAGCTTGTCTTTTATTTTTAATTTCTTTTCCACATTCATAAATTATGCAAATCATAACTCATATATTACACAATAAAAGAAAAATCATAACTCGTATTGGTAAATATAAAAAGATAGGTCCAAGAGATTTTAAAAATTCAAGTTATGAAATGTTTAAAATGGACTTGATAATGGCCATGGTAAAGTAGGGCCGGTTTGAGATTTTTTTTTCCTTACAAGATCTTCTTTTATACACTTTGCCAAAAATCAATCCATTGACTAAATAAATAAGATACGAATTTGATAGAAAAACATCCAATTGCTTAGTTAGGGTTTAAGGTCTAATGGTCTAATCCATAAGATAAATATATTTGTATATTCAATTTTAAATGTTCAAATTAGATATTCATTATATCACTATTGAAAGATGGTGTAATCCCAGCTAATTATCCTTTTTCTATCTTCTCCACTCTTAGATGGTGAATATCTTATTTGGACATATGTCTACATATTATTTCTTGACCATAAAATATTGCTGTATTGCTATAAGTGAGGATCCAACTTTGCATCTAGAAATGGCAAAATAGGTTTAGCTGTTAGGTTGCTTCGTTAAATCTACCTTTTTTTAAACGAGTTGAGATCATTTTTTGACCCATTTATTTATAGTGGGTTAATCTGTCTATCTCACCATGTCTTTTCAGCAAATCAAATTAAAAGATTTATTTTATAAATAATAATAAAATAAGCTAGATTCACAAACCCATCATTTTAATAGGTTCGACCATATTTTTCAGTTTATTTTTCTTTGATATGGACTATCCCTTTTCTCACCTCACTTTTGATGAAATTTTGATTGGAACTTAAGGTAGACGGGTTTGACAAGTCATCACTATATACATGCACTTCATAGTTTTGTGGCTTAATTTTTAATTTTCTTGTCAACATTATATAGAGTCATAGTGAGAGTTGATAATTTTTCTTCGTCTCATAATTGTGATAGTTTTGTATTATTTGATCAATAATATTGAAGAATATAGCGATTGTTTAACGTAGGCATCAGGCTACAACTGAGAGTGGGCTTTACTGGCTGCGGCCCAATGAATAAGAAAATGACTTTTGTGGTCCCATGCGCATTCAACCAATACCATCTCATTTCTAACAATTGGATTGCACACTTTTAATCAATGAACCAATAAAAGTAATGTTGTAATATGATAATGACGACATTTATTTTATGATATCTGATCATTTATGAGTAAGTATGGGTTCTAATTTGGTAAAATGAGATTGTTTATGCCAATAGATTAAAGTTTTTGGTAAACCCTGTGTTTTTCAAAACTTCTTAAAATAAAATTTTATGCTATTTTCTGCGTAATATTTATTTACAAAATTCTAATGCGATGAAACTGAAAGTAACTTTCCATTATTAAAAGTTTTGAGTATTGTAGTTTAATTACTTAAGGTGTTTTACTAGCCAAATGAACATTTAAAATATTCTCTACTTTACTTAAAATACTTGTGTTGACCAAAAAATATATTTGTGATAAAAAACACATGCATAAATATAATAAAAGGTGTGGCCCTGATAAAACAAATCATCAAAGCATGTTAAAAAAGTTAGCTATCAAGACAAAAATAGACCCAACTTTTTGTCATGACAGTAATTGAATTTATTGATTATTTATTTATGAAATAAAAAATTATCATTTTCTTCAATTTTAAAAAGTCATTAGCTTAGGCATGTGGCCCCAATCGTTACCAAACCAAAATTCATCCTTCTCTCATGTATAAGACCGGGTCTCATTCTTCTTTACACTTTGGTGATGAGTTTAATATTGCTTTTATTTTTTATATCTTTCTTAGTTTTACAAAAATTATAGCAATTATATTTGATAAAATAAAATAAAAATTATTTTCAATAAGCATACATTACAACAATAATATGTGATAAAATTATTTCTAAAATTTAAAATGATTATAGTGGACATAAATCACCGCAACAACTATTATTTCTTCTCTTATTCCAATATTCACAAACTTGATATTATATCTTGGAAATAATAGGTGTCGTACTAATTTATTAGGTTCTCCACGAAGAACACGCCTTTTCAATTCGTTAGCGGAAAAAACTACAAGCAATTTAATTTAATTTACCACAAAAAGTGGGATAACGACCCATTCATGTCCAACCATATGTATATAACAAACAACTCTCTTATTTTGTTCTTCTCTACTTGAATATAAGGTTAACATATATATATGGCACATAAATTTTATAAAGGAAAATACCATTTTCATTTGACCCAAGCAACCAATACGTGTTTAAAGAGACAAGATTTAATTACTTTTGTGAGTTATTGTCCAAACTCAATTGGGAATAATTTGGACAAATAATAATCGTAACGGATGTGAATATTGAATAATAGGTGGTTACTTTTTTTTGCTATATGAAGATCACCCAAAATTTGACTTGTTCTGCATGTAACATAATCTAATGGACCTTAATTAACTTATGGTTCATAATGTATCTCACGAGATATCATATATCACAATGATGATGAGTAAATCTAGATCGTCTAACTTTACACGATGATAATTAAAATTAAAAGATTTTAAAATATTAATTATCTACTTAAAAAAGATCACATAATTTTTATGATTTAATCTTAATTAGTAATATTAGATTCAACAATACAAATTTTCTTTTTTCACTCTCATGTAAAATCATACCTCGCGCTTGACTCCTGTGGTCCCTTTATTCTCTAAAATCTTAAGTATTATTAAGTTATGGTTTATTAGTTTTATACTCCAATACATAATCAAAACTAAATAAATAGGCAAATATAATTTATATAAATTTTACGTGTACAATAAAAGTTGTATAATATTTATACAATAATATTTTTTATTAGGATTATGTCAGCTTAAATAGAAAATTTGACCAATATTATAATCTAACGATGAAGATAAGTGTAATATAAATATTGTACAATTTTTTTTTTTTACAAAACTACAAATAAGATTCTTGTATAGTCTATTAGTTTATGAGCTGTTCCACGTAATACACGATTCTAATTAATGTATGTGATGATGATAATAATAATAATAATAATAATAATATAATGCACAGAAAGAACCTCATTAGTTGTAGAATATTCATCAAAATAACAAGCTGCTTTGAATTGACCTAGTAACCGACCCTATTTGAATCTTTTCAATCTCCAACCTTTGTAACCTTTTCTTTTATGTATAGTTATTAGTTTATGATGAATTACTTTAAAATTATAATTATTTTATTATTGCTAACTATAGAATCTTCAATTAAAAACATATGTAATATTGAATCTAACCGCTAAGTACAAGCGTCAATACGTGGTAATTTAGGGTCTTTTTTTCTTTTATCATTGGTTGATGATTCGATTCACACTCCAATTAATAAATTAAATAGAGTAATTTTAAAACTCTTCACCATCATTTAATCGCTTAAATATATCTATAATACTGTAACAAAAAAAATATATCTATAATACATGAAATGATTGGTCAATCCAAATAAAATAGATAATGTTTGAGGAGTAAGAGTCTTCAAAGATTAAAATTATAAGCTCTTTAATAATTTGTTTAATTTTACTTTTGTTTGTGTTATTCATATATTTCTGTGAAAAAAAGAAACCGTTGTTTTTTTTTTAATTTTTATTTTGATTTTAATTGAGATGACCAGAAAATCCAAAATAACTTTACTATCTTAATACGTACAAGCTAAACTATTTTTCCCCACAAAATCTTAAAATACAAAAAATAAATAAAAAGTGTGCTCATTTTGCCTATCCCTGTTTGTCTTTCGGGTTTTTCTACTTTTTTCCACTGATTTTCTTCTTTTTTTTTTTTTTCAGGTGCTATCTTCTTTTAATACAAATATAAAAAAACTTTACTTATAAATCAGACCAACTTTTTCATTATGAAAAAATGTACTTCATAAACTAAAATTCACAAAATATATTTGATTAGAACATAAAAATGAACAATAGTTTTTCATAAATAAACTTCACATATAAATTTATACAAATAAAAAAATTTGCCTACAACTCTAGAATACATGTCTGAATCTCCAACTATGAACCAGGCTTCTACCCATTCTTTCAACTACCTGGAATTTCTTATTCACGCCATCCACGCGCTGTACCAAATTAACAACACATGAGATTCCAATGCAAAATTAAAAAAAAAAAATTGTATGTAAATGTATATTCTTAATGGATGATGCTAAATGAACATTATAAAACCAGTTCAATCAACTAATAAATGAGATTTTGGACCATAATTATTCAGTCCATTACAATTTTAATAATTATTTGGGTCAAAACCAAAGCCAAAATAGGCTCATTGGCTGTATGAGCTGATTTTTCATTGTCCACATAGCATTATTGTTTCTTAATTCTTCCTACTAATTTTATTTGGCTTTTAAGGTTTTCACATGGGGAAGTTATTAAATCATTCATAAAACATAAACAATAAAATGAAAATGTGTTATATTGACTGAATTACTCTTTTAGTTTGTTGCTGATTAACTATATATTACTCATTCGTCTAATATTAATTATGAGTATTGCATATTAATTAACAAAGTTATTAAAACATACAATTTTTTATATAAATAAATAGACATTGATAAAATTATTCTTTTAATTTTTTATATAGTAATTATTATAAGAGATAAAAAGAAATATATGTGAGTAAATTGAAAAAAGATAACAAATATTTTGTAGAATATTTAAAATGGCAAATAATATTAGACAAAATAAAATTTATCAAAAAAATAAATAAAATTGGACGGAGAGATTATTGTATAAAAATTATGAGAAAAATATGTATAAGGATAAAGTTGAAAAAATATCATTAATACATTTTTAAAACTCTAGAATGAAAAGTAATTTTGGACAAATTATTTTTCCTGCAAAGACAATTATATTTGGACAAAAAGAGAGTAAATAAAATAGAAATAAAAATCTCAATAATATCCACCTTCCATATCATTTCCTCTTCCCCGATTTTGACTAAAAAAATTTAAAAAAAATATATTAAAAAATAGTTATTTTCCTTTTGCAACTTGCACCTTTACAATAATAAAATATATAAAATGTAATGTAATCTGGCACATATGTCAGCCAATAGAAGCATCACCCTACAATGGTGCAGAGTTAATGAGAGCTTAAAAGCTGTTACCTTTTTCAAATCTATCTATTGTAATTGTAAATATGGCATCATATTCATATTCATATATAAGACACGCACATATGAATCATCCGAGGCTTCATCTTGGTGTTTGGTGAAGAAAACAAAGAAGCATAGGATAGGACTTAGGAGTCGTCAAATACATACGTAGTACCATAATACAAGATACAAAATTATATTATTCACAAAAACAGAGCCAAAGGGGAACCCCTGTTTTTTTGTTTTTCAGCTCATCAAGAAATGAAGGATTATGCATACGTAGGAGCCGGTGATGGAGCCGCCGTGGGTGGTGGCTCCGGCAGCCACATCTTGGTGAGGAGGGCCATGCAAATCACCATGTTCTTTGTTGGTTTTGCTGTGTTGTGGATGTTTCTATTCAACTCTGCTACTCCCTTTGGTATCCCTGCAATTTCACATTACTTCGTCGGTGATTCAACAAAGGTTAGTCTCTATCACTTTCTCTTTCTCTCTGTTTTTTGCAGTTCGAATTCTGGGTTTTGATGCTTTTTTAATTATGAGTTATGACCAATTAAAAAGTTCAATTTTTAAATTCTGGGTCTTGATGCTTTTTTGTTACTAGTTGATGTTTGGTTTTCTGATTGGTTTGTAATGAAAACTTTTTAGTTTTGTGGGTCAATTCAGATTCTCCATGCTGCAATACCATTCAAGAAAAGAAACTGTGCTTTTTTGAATTTTTAAAGAGGGTTAATTAATTAGACTTTTTTGAAGGGGTTTAATCTTCTTTTCTTTTTTCCTTCTTCTGAGTGGAGCTAACTGTTTCATTCCGGATTTTCTACCCGAAAGAAATGATGAAGTTGGCTGACACAAAAAAGAAGAGCAGTTTCTGAGTGTTTTTGGTTCTCTTTTTTGGAAATTAAAGATGAAAGAGAAGGTTCATTGATTTGTAACGGATGAGAACATAAAAACAAAATGGACCAAAAATAATGTGATAGTGGCGTGTGGGGCTTACTCTAGATAGATAGATAGATAACTTGATGAAAATTATGTTAAGTTACATTCAGTGAAGGCACATCTCTTGGAGTGAATTTTCTGAATATATAAATTTAAAAGAATACCGATCTCACTTTAGAAAATAAAATAAGAAATAGTACTATATTTTCATTTGATTAGTCAGAAAAATAAAACCTCTCATATTTGAACGAATCAAATGAGTAAATTTGACATCATTTTAAATTTTGCTAGTGTCCCTTTCATTAACTCTCATTGATCCTTGTGGCCCTAGAAGAAGTATACTAGTTGTGAGTGAAATTTTCCCTACTAGTGGCATGGGTAGGTTGAGTAATTGACTTAATTTGTCATAGCCATGTTTTGGATTAGTGTGTGATGCTCGCAAATAGAGTATATATATAGGATAAGGCCTCGGTTTGGTAAATTAAAGAGACTATAGTGAGTCTTTGAGCGATTCAACTTTAATTTGGTAAACTTTTTTTTTACTATATGGTCAATTTTGGGAGTGGCCCATTCTCTCTCTATCTGGAGGAGAATCTTCTAAAATGGGGGATATGCCAATGAGAATTTTGTTTCTGATATTTGATAGGGATGATATGTATGGGGTCTAATCACTAACATATAAACCAATTAACTTTCTTCCTTTTTCATATTATCTTCTATTTTCATCAACTACTAGAATTTGAAGAAAAGTATCGATTCAAGAGATGGTTATCATAGTGAACACTTATTTTAATTTGACTTTCTTCCCAAATCTTTTCCATTGAAAATGAAATGCACAAAAATTAAGATAAAAATAATATTTCTTCCTCCAATTTTATTTTGTCTTTCTAGAAAATCTATTTATCGACTAATATTTATCTTTTTAGAGTTTCAAAAAAATATTTACAAATTTTTCCAGCTTTATTCGTACATACACTCTCTTTTATTTTTTACAATTATTATTATACAAAAAATTATAAGAATAATTTTATCCTTGTATACTTACATTTATAGAAATTTGTATGTTTTAATCACATTCTTAATACGTGTACAATACTCTAAAACGTTAATTAAAATTAGATAGAGGAAGTATATATATATATATATAATTTTTTTATTTAGGGTTACTTTTATTTCTTCTCATATTTTAACTATAATAGAGAAAAAGAGTTTCATAATAAAATTATAACACACTATGATTGTAATTGTAGCGGGCTATTTTTCTTTTTTTTTTTTTTTTTTTTTTCAGAAAAATGCAATATAGATTACAGCCCATAAACATGTATTTCTTTAAAGAATAAACAGGCAAGATTTAATAACGAAAAGAGACTGTTTCGAACTGAACTGACACTTTAAACTTAAAGTAAGCTTAATTTATTCATGCGTCCAGGTGAGGTTTCTGATGTCGGGAAGTGTTTCATTTAAGTTATGTTGGGAACCTAACATTTGACGGTATTACTACTTACTTTGCAAAACAAACAAAGAAAACAAAAACATTTAACGGGATTCGAAACTTCCATTTAGAATGTCAGTTTTGAATTATTTGAATAAACCAACAATTTGATTAGCATGAATATGCGTGCTATAGTTTATTTTTTAGAAAACATTTTTACATAAATTTAATCTCTATAATATGCGTATGACATCTGCTAATTGTTTAATTTTCAAAAATGTGTATGGTATTGAGTAAATTTATAAATCGATACTAAATGAAAGATCGAGTAAATACCATATACATCTTTCGGGAGTGATATACTAGTAAATTAAATATATGCTTAAATTAAATAGTTTTCCGTGAACAAACGAATAGGTAAGAATAGTATTAGTAATTTATTTATAGGGTAATGACGATGTTGAAACCGTCTTTGTTAGCTGTGCTTCTTGGTTCACAGTCACAAAACATGTGCAATTGTTTGATTGTGTCTAGTTTGGTCACTTAGATAGAATCTCTATGCCTTCCATTTTCTTTATGTCATTAATTGTGCAATAATGTGTGGAAGCATGAATATTTCAAATTTTTCATTTTCTGTTAGCTATCGTTTCAAAATCGTAGGCCATAAAATCTTCGACTCTTATAGTATGGGCCATATGACATTTACTTGAATGTTAGTAGAGTCAATCATTTAATGGAATATTAATGGCAGACTTCAATTATTGAAAATACTCTCCTTTTTTATGACTTATTTATTTACTTTGAATTTTTAGACTATCTCTCTTTACTTGCTCATCTATAAATTTTAAGCACAAATGCTCGAGGCACAAAAAAAAACTAGCCAAAACAGCTAACAAAGTCCATTTAACACTTTAGGGCCCAAATAGCACTTTTAATCATGAGTATCTTTTTAATGGGCTTGGTGATTGTGGCCCAAATTCCTATTTGTTGGATGTGTTGGCTGGTTTTTTATTGTGCCTCTACATTGGCTCAATTTTAAGTTATATTTATTATTTTATTCCTAATTAACTCATTTTCTACTATAAAGTAAAATATTCTAATATATCTTAAATTAAGGGTAATATAATAAAATACATTAATATATTTTGTTGATTTTGAGATTATTTTCATCATTATTCAAAAACTTGTGAAAACTCAAAATGAACACGTAAAAAAATAAAGGAATAACTGAGTTTTCAATAAGATCCTATGACTCAGGTATTATTTAATAAAATCATATGAGTCCTAACTTGCATAATTCCATTTTTCTAAGGGCATGATTTGTAACAACATTAATATTAAAGAATGTTGCATGTTGGGACAAATATTGGTGGACCACGTGCCAACAAACATTTGCCACTAGACTTCATATAACCAGATCAGCTCTTCACATGGTTTCCCCAATGTTGACTTAAGTTGACTCTGCCATAATATTATGTACTAATTGGCTGAGATTAGAGAAATTACAGATTAATTAATTAACTTGATCGAATTCATAATGTTAAAGTAAACAATGTAGACAATGGCCACTACTCACAGTTGTTAATGCTAGCTAGATGGTAGCAGTAGATAAAATAATTCACCATTTAAGAGAATCATTAGTCATTTTGCCATGATTGTGTAAGAATTTTTATCAAGATCAATAATGAATAACAAAAGTTAAATGCTAGAATGAAAACTACATTCAATTGAAAAAATGACCCTTAATATTAAATGGAGATAATATTTGTTATTAACTATGATTTTATGAAACAATCTATATTGTTTGTCTTAATTCAAGGTTAGAGCATGCTAGTGAGTTCATCAAACCATTATAAAAGTACCTATAGATAATTAGTAGAAAAAAAAAAAGCTAATAAAAGAAACCCAAGAATCTAATGATTCTTTTGTTTGGTAACTATTTAGATTGTAATTGTATATTTAGGCAAAAGGACAGCATATATTGGCTTCAACTCATTGTTTGTTGTTTTTTATTGTGGAAAGGGATAAGGGGACATGCAATTTCCCTCTTGGAATATTATTTTTTAGGGATGTCGTCCACAATAATGGTAGTGTCACACTATCAGCTACTACCACCCTAGCATTAAAATAGGACCCTTGTGATTTGTGAAGACATTTTTTATATTATGTGAGAGTACAACATTAATTATTCAAAATAAAAATTTAAAATATAAGTTGAATTTGCAAGTTACTATAGTTTTATCAAAGTTTTAAATGGATCCATATAGTTACAACTTCTCAATTGGATCCTTATATTTTAAAAATAAATAATTAAGTTCCTAAACTAACTTGCATACAAAAAAAAAATATAATTTAATAAAATATTCTAAGAAAAAATCAGACTTAATGATAAATGATTTCAAGAGGGTGTTTTAAGTATAAGGATTCAATTAAAAATTTTAAACTACAGAGACAAAATGAAAAATTTGATGAAACTATAGAAAATTATAGATTAATTAAATCTAAAATATATTTAAGATTTTAATCCTCAACTGTTAAGAATATTACTTTCTGGCTTTTCTGTGAGAGCTTGGAAGCCACTTGTGCAAGTTTCTGTTAGTGGTGGGGGCATATCTTGTTCATTGGTTAACAAGTTTCTCTATGTCCCCATTACCATGCTTAATATATATATACACATATATTCTTTAGAAATATTTGGTATATAATAGAAATGATTACAATATTATATAATATCTATACTTATCATTGAACTTTAAGTATTTGGATATAAGGATTAAAATTCAAGGATGAATATTAATATTATACAATTGTTATAAGTATTTATGTTGTATGTATAATTTTTCTGTTTTCTTCCTATTTCATTTGATGCTTTGCAAGTACTTTTTTCCCAACTTTTTTGTTTTTGGATATTTTTTCCTAACTATTTTTCTGGATCACATAACTCTCAGAATATTTGATTCAATGCATATATTTGATGCCTTTGCCGTATAGAAAGGGATTGTTGTATGATTTGACAACCAAAAGGATTTTAAAGGATAACTTTAGTTTGAATTGTCTTATTCCCCCCTTCCATGTGTTTGATAAATAATTAAATATCCTCAATGAACTATGAAACTTATGATCCCTGTGTTTTAATAGTAGCTGTCACATCTATTATGTAGCAGGGATACTATGATCCAAAGCTTGAGAGAATTCTTAGAAATGCATCCATGGAGAAAAAAACAGTGATAATCACAACTTTGAATGATGCATGGGCAGAGCCAGGTTCAATATTTGATCTTTTCCTTGAGAGCTTTCACATTGGGAACCAGACAGAGAGGCTCTTGAAACACTTGGTGGTAATAACTTGGGACCAAAAAGCACATGCTAGGTGCCAAGCATTGCACCCACATTGCTATCAACTTGAAACAAAGGGTGACAACTTCACCAATGAAGCATTTTTCATGACTGCAACTTATTTGAACATGATGTGGAGAAGAATTGAATTTCTTGGAACTGTCCTTGAAATGGGCTACAGCTTTGTGTTCACGGTACACACTATTTCTGTCATTACATGTTTTACATTTTCTTTGTTTAGAAAGGACACTCATTAAGGAATCATAAATAGTAAGTTTTTAGACTTTTTACCATGCCCTTATGATTCAATGTGAAATTTACTATCATTGATTCCTCAAGGAGCGTCCTTAGAATACTTACTCTTTAGAAAACCCCTATTTATATGAGATTTTTTTCCCAAACTAGTATGTATAAAAGATAACATAAGATAGTGCATTTGTGAGTGTGAATAAGTATTAAGATATATGTCAGAGATAAGAAAATATACAATGTGATGTCAAAAATGGAACTCATTTGAATGGTATGATATAAGAATAAAAGATCAAACTGAAGATTACCAAACTTATACACACACACACACAATTACACGGACAGTTCAATAGGATTCACTTTCAAAATCAAATGTTCTGTTTTCATTCTTTTTGCATTTGCAGGATACTGATATAATGTGGTTAAGGGACCCATTCAAACAATTCTACAAAGATGCAGATTTCCAAATTGCTTGTGATTTCTTCAATGGTGACTCCTATGATTTAAAGAATCTACCAAATGGAGGCTTCACCTATGTGAAGTCCAACAGCAGAAGCATTTGGTTCTACAAGTACTGGTTCAACTCTAGGAAAGCCTATCCCAAGTTGCATGACCAAGATGTGCTCAACAAGATCAAGATGTACCCTGCAATTGCCAAGAAGAAGCTGAAGATTAGGTTCCTTAGCACAGCATATTTTGGTGGGTTTTGTCAGCCAAGCAAGGAATTTAGCCAGGTCTCTACAATGCATGCCAATTGCTGTGTTGGTTTGGACAACAAAATCAATGATCTCAAAATCTTGCTTGAGGATTGGAGGAAATATATAGCATTGCCTGAAAATGAGAAACAAAATTCACATCCTTCTTGGAGTGTGCCACAAAGTTGCAGGTAACAAATAGTAAATGTCTAATGTTAACATGCTGTCATATATAATTGAAGAATTTTTTTTTGAGATGATTCAGTTGCTGCATTATTCACAAGTCAGGTTGAGAACCTAAAGCTCTAACTAGCATCTGGCCAAATTGCTTACTCCTCTGTCAATATTATCAGACACTTAGAAAAACAGACAAATTCAATAGTTGAATGTAGTCATTCAAAAACATCATTCAATGGAGGCTTCAATTCACAATGTTTCTGTCTCCCCATTATTTCTGTCAACTATACTTTACATTTCCCACATTGTTGACTTCATGTAGGACGTCCTTCCAACGCAGCAAAGATAAGAAAATGAAAAATAAAGGGAGATAGTGGCAGGCATTATAACATGTAAATCTATGATGCTTGTATAAAAGGTATGTAAAGTTATATTGGTAAATCATATATGTTAATATTTTGATATGATATAATGTTAGTGTGACACTTTTATGTTGATTGTGTTACTTCTATGAAATGTTTTTGAAGGTTGGAGCATTGTATCTCTCAAGTTACAGATCAAAGCATAAGAGACTCAAATCAATTATTTCTCATTTGAAAAGAAATGGGAATGACAAGCATTTTGAAAATTGCAGGACATGAAGAAAAAGTTGTTCAAGGTCTCTGAATTCTGATACTCTCAAAAATTACAATTGTGAATTTCAGTGTTTTTTTAGTCAAAGTTCGAAGTATAGCCCACCTTTTTGGTTAAAGGCTAACTTAATGTCATTTTATTGTGTATTTATTTTTATTTTTATTTTTTTCTACTTCACTGTTTACACCAATATATCTTAACCTGTAAAATTGCATCTTGAAAATCTGTAAGAAAAATTATTTAATTTTTTTTGTCACAAACTTCCCTTATTTAGAAGAGACTTCTGTAGGTTTTTAAAAATAAGAAAATTTAAATTCAACACATACGTGAGCAATTTACTCTTGCAGAAAAGTTTTTTTTTTTCATGGGTAGTAAATAAGGGTTTATTTTTTATTTTTTGGGTTTTGGTTGTGAATGGATTTTTTAATTTATAGTTTTGTATAGATCTATGTTTGGGTCATTGCTTCCAAAGTAGTTATTCCAAGACCCAAAGGCTATATATATACTTCACATGGACTTCATTGTGGTTAAGTTTTTCTTCTTTCTTTTTCAAGAATAAAACTTTGTCCAACAAATTTTTAATCAAAGGCCAAAATGAGGCCTTTTCTTCATAGCATGTACATAAACACTTCTTCCACAAATCATTGTTTGATGTGTGTCATAATTGAATAAGACTCAGCCAGATAAAGTATTCATCCATACAAAAATAAAAAAATTATACAAATAACATAATTCAAAAAATAATCCATTCTTTGACTCATGACTCCTTCATTGAAAGGGATAACCATTAAATAGGTGCCATCTTAATGTTAGTAAATGATATTGATACTACATAATAATTGTAACACCATCATAACTACAAATTCCTATTTAGATTTAACTAATGGCTCTACTTAATTAATTTGAGAATCTGATTAAGATAAAGGAGCACATGTTGTTGGACAAGAGTTTCAGTTTCATTAGGACCACGTGTTATATATATACTCATCATATATATATAGATTTGATCTTAATTAACATAAAACAGTAAATAACTATTGTTTACTTTTTAAGTTTTTAGTCTTACTCACATTCCACCTTCGAGTATCTCAGCTTAATTAACTAATTAATCATAAAGATTAAGTAATAATGAATTTCTGAACTTGCTTAACACGTCATGTGGCATATTACTTCATGTTAGGCATTTGACCATTTTCATGCAAGAGTAGTGACCACCAAAATTAATCATCAATTCACTCCGTACACTTTTGGGGTATTAGTACTTTAATTTGTTTGGTTTATAGAGGAATATTACTTCTATAATGGACTTGCATTATTAATCATAATATTTTGTTGTCGATGGTTAGCTAACCTAGAATGGTAATCAAGAAGAGAAGAAAAAAAATGAGTCTTGTATATATATATATATATTCCTTTTTTAATGAAGTAAAATTTTTAAAAGAATATTGTATTTTAAAATTTGGACATGAAAATAACTTATCATAGACAAAATCATAGGATTAGATTGAGTTCCATTAAAATGAAGAGATTGACAAAGTGGGAAAGTGAGTATTTAACTATCTTTATATTAACAACTTCTACTATGTATAATTACTACTAAATGATGAATGATAAATTCCTTATCTAAAAAGAGTCAAATCTCGTAAAATTAGCAAAAAAATCATGCTAAATAAACAAGAAGATATTATTGCTAAAAGATATAATTACCTTTCGATAGAACGATTATCTCGGATCAACATCTTTTCTCATTGTATCAATACCACAATAAAGCAAGAAATAAACTTGAGAAAATTTAATTATTTTAATATATTAATTTAGCAATTGTATAAGCATAGTTGACACTTAACACTCTCCTCCCGGATTTTGAGTGATTACTTTGTTTGACTATTGTTTGTTTGTTCAATGTTGGACTCTGTCACACACTCTTCAAAATGTGAAACTGATTTCACTTACCAAACTCCATCATCACTTCGCAATCCATCTATAACCTTTTTCCCCTTTCTTTTTGGAATCTTCCAACGCAAAATCAAAAACCCTCTTTTCTTTTCAAATCCAAGTCCCTCTCTCTGTTTCTCATCAATCTCTCCTCTGTTTCACTTTCAAATCACAATCCACCGCAAGTCCTCTTCCTAACACTCCTCACGGTGAGTCTCTCCTTCTCATATTGCACTATTTTCTTTAACTTTTACTACTACTCTTCTTGTTTCTTCTTCTTCTCCTTTTCAAAATTTAAATTTTATATGGCCATTGTTGATTAGTATATGATGGGTACTCTGTACTCTGTACATATAATGCGCTATGATTCCTGAGTGGTATGTTATCTGATTCTGATTATGAATTTTGCTGCATTGTTTTGAGATGTTACTGATCTTTAATGGGTATGCTTGTTTTTTCAAATGTAATGAACTAATGATAAAAAAGTTTCCAACTTTCTCTCTATCTTCCTCTGTTTTCTCTGTTTCCAAATATACACAGAGCATATACAGAGAACAGGTTCTGGCCTTCTGGGCTTTTGTTTTCTTTTTCATATTATTCTGTTGATTCCTGAGACTTCAGATGGTATTGTGCCTCAAGAGTTCACATGATCTTCATTGATTCCCGAGTTAATCACGGAATTTTTTGAAGAAAAGGAAAAAAAAGGATTTTTAATCATTTTTAAATAAAAAATTGATCATGGAGTAGTTTTTAAATGCATAGGGATTTGGGTTTATTGCTCTATACTGAATATTCAGACTGTGCCAGTTCTTCTCATACTAGTATTTAAAAAACAATGTAGCTTTGTTAAATGTGAGGTTAATGCAATACATTACTTTATTTAGATGTTGTTTGCACTACAATGTCTATGGAGATCTGTGCTGCTAAATTTGTCTTTGTGTTCCATTCTAGCTCCTCCTACTCCTACTACATTTTTTTTTTGCTGTTATGCTCTTTCTTTCTTTCTTCTACATGTTCTATTCTTCTTAAATGCAAAAGGACACACTATTTCTGCCAAGAGTCCTGTTTTGTTCCCCTTGAAGATTTAGTTGTTGTTGCTGTTGATCTCATAATTTATTGTTGCAATGTGTATAGAGTGACATTGAGGGAAAAAAGGGGGGTATTAAATGGAGAGGGTCCCAAACAACCCTTTGGATATGGGCAAGGAGAGAGTGATTTCAAATAATATTCCATTGCTTTCTTCCTCATCCACAAAAGGGTTCAAAGACAAGAGCATCATCACCAACAATGCTATGCCATCCTGGCTACTCACCAATATTTCTGGTATGTAATAAATATTCTTACCGTACAAAAAAATTAATTTTGATTCAGATGGAGTAATGCTTTTATCTCTCATGTGAGTAAATATCTGAAGGGCTTTTCTTTGTGGGAAAAGAAATGATGGTAGTGATGTGGGGTGGGGTTAAAGATAGTTACTTGAATAGTTGGCACATCAAATATTATTTATCATTTAAATTTGTTTTAATCCATGACTTCAAGGTATTTGTTAAATTTATTTTACCAATAATAGGGTAGATTAAGGTGGTAAATATTCAGTACTTTTAACCAGAGTGTTGTCTAATTCAAATTCTGTAAATAACAAAGTTCTCTTTACTACACTCCTTTAACTTTTTAAATGTGAAAAAACTTCTCACTTTTCATTTCTTAACTATTGCTGATAAAAATTTGTCAAAAAAGAAAATATAATATTTAAGTGTATATAAAAATTGTAAATCTAAATTCTGCCTTAAGGTAACTACTAGAAGCAACAATAAAATGGAAGAAGGATGGTAAGAATTATTAAATGTAGTGACATGGATGTGGTGGTGAGAGGTTTGAATGGCAACAACAGTTTGTTTGAAGCAATCAAATCAAATGAAAGGATGGAAGAAGGAAGGAATGAATGAATGGTGAAGAAGAAGAAGAATGAGAGTGAAGAGTAGAAACTACTCTTGTTCTCATAAAGAATGTCGCTCTCAACTGTCAAACGTCCATCTCTTCATTGGAAACAGCAAATGCCGTACATCACTATACTTTTTCACCTTTCCTGCATTTTCACCAAACCCCACCTAACCACGCGCTTCTTTACACGCGCTCCTTCAATACTAAATGAGGATTTTCCTAATAGTAAATTATCAAAAGACATTATTATTAAGAAAAATAAATGATAAGTTGTAAAACATTTTTGTGTGTCACATATTTTGAAAACTTTAAATCTCATTTTTTTTAATGTCAAACCTTCATTTCTTCACTCTTTTAACCAGTGCCTAAAGAATGTATTTTAGTCAAATTTTTAAAATAAATGGCACATTATTTATTGGGTTTATCTAACTAGTGTCATCAGGGAAAAGTTTTATATTGAAAAGTACATATTTTTTTTAAAGTTTATAAAGTACTAAATATGTTTGATTTTTTAGTATGAAGATTACTAATATATCATGAATTTAATTATATTTATTTTGTTAATGAGTGCTCAAGTGCATTTTTATGGAGGCAAAAATGAAAATTCTTTTTAAGCTTATATTAGGGAGCTTATCCTTTTTTAATCAAGTGGAGAGAGTTCGATTATCAAAAATTTTAAAACTTTATATCAACTGTCGCTCTCTTCAAGGTGCCTCTGTCGTCGACGGCGAATACCTGATTGTGAGCCGGAAAAAAGATTATGGCTTTATTCCATCATTTTTGGTCCTCCAATACTTTTGTATTTTGATTGTGGAGAAAAGAAAGATAATTATCAAATAAATAAAGTATAGAAGACATGGAAAATGTAGGTGGTATGTGTGTATGGGATCTTTTTCAAGGGTGGCTGTTGACAGGTCTATGAATCCTTTCTTGTTGTTTATCGATTTTCAAATTTCCATTTTGATTTGAAACAAGACTTTCCACAACCCTTACCATATTGGCTTATAAACCCCATTGTCTCTTTCCTATTACCCTTTTGTTCTCTTGGTTGGCTTTTTCAGCTGATTTTTCTTTTCTTTACCCAACACTCTTTTTTGTGTTTTCAAATTTTGAAACCAACAACAACAAATTATGGACCCCTATTCTTTCTTTGATTCAAAAATGGACCCTATCTATCTATCTATCTCTACACATCTATCGACTAGTACACAGTATTATCCATGTCAGTAGTGCCTTGTTGCAGTGTACATTAGATTTTGTTGTCATCTGTAACGGTGACCTTTCCATTTTAGCCTCGTGGCTTGTGCTCATATTCCATTCAACTTTCTTGATTTTATTCTATAAAAAAAAAATTGAATTTTTTTTAAGGGGATTAGAGCTTTTCTTTCTACACTGCACATGCACAGTTGCAGTATCATGATGCTGACTTTTGCATTCAAAACTAGAGGCAGAAAATGTGTACATACATATAATAGTGCCATGCCCTTCTGCCTATAGCTTATGCCTATATAATGGCTACTGAGTTACTACTATTGCTACTATTACAATTCAAATTCAATTATTTTCAAATTATTGTAGTCCTATGGTTATAGTATTTGTGTACTTTGTTTAAGACATTTTTATCTTAGGTGACAGAATTATTTAATAGGGGTTTTGTCAATGTTCCCTTCTCATGTGTCATTGTTGGGTAACCTGTCACTTTCTCAAGCCCTCAAAAATTAGCCCATTATTAGTACTCATCAACCCCATTTGAAATCTGGCCTATATTAACCTCTTTTACTTGTTAGAACTTGTGTGTATGAATGTGAATGTGTATGTGAGTGTGACTTTATTAAGTTTCTGAAGCCATGGAACTTAATAAATCAGGTAAGTAAGTAAGTAAAGAAAGAGCATCATTATCATTTTGTGTTTATCTTGTGTGTTCTTTCTTTCTTGCACACTAACTGTTTGAAGTGTGAACTTTGGTCTATTTTATTTTCCTTTTTATGATGGCAGAGTTGGAGGAGAGGATGAAGGTGTTGAAAATGGGGACAATGGAAGAAGAAGAGTTTGGTGACACATTTGCAGAAAGAGCTGAATCTTACTACCAAAAGAGGCCACAGCTTCTGGCACTATTGCAGGACCTTTACAATGGCTATATAACCTTGTCTGACAGGTACATTCAGACATTGGCAAAGCACAAGCACCATCATAGCAGGCACTCTTCCCAAGTCTCTACAACACTTGATGAAGCCTTCTCTGACCAAGAAGAAACAAGTGGTGTTAGCAACATTGATTCAGATATTGAAAGCTCAATCTCTTACCATCAACCTCCACCACAACACCACCACCCTATGATGATGAACATGGTTGTGCCTTTGATCCTCCCAACTAGTCCTATGGTTGATGTTGATGCAATTGTTGCTGAGCTTGTTATAAAGAATGTTGAGTATGATGTGATGGTGCACGAGGTTGGTGTCATGGAGAGAAAGTACTGTGAGTCATCAAGGAAGAATGAGCTTCAGAAGAGTCTCCTTGAGGTGTTGGAATCTGAGAGGCTTGTTCTGTTGAATGAGAATGCTAGCTTGAGTTACAGGGTCAACACATTGGTTGAGGAGAACAAAGAGCTTGCATCAGAGTCAGTTTTCATCAAGAGAAAAGCAGGGGAGCTTGCAAAGTGTGTTCTGAAGATGAGGGAGGATCATAGAGTGTTCATGCTGCATAGAAAAATTGAGGATCTTCAAGCACAGATTCATGGGTTGGAGAAGAGAAACAAGGAGTACTATGAGAGGCTTCTGAGTAGGGATGATGATGATAGCTGCATTGGTGGGAGGAGCAAGGGGAAGAGCAGTGATGGCATAGCTTTTGAGGTTCGGGTTCAGATGGAGAAGCTCAGAAAGTTCAAGTGGAAAGATAATGGAAGTTCTGGTTCTGGTTCTGCTTCTGGGAAGAGTTTTGATGGGAAGAAATTGAAAGGACCTAGTTTGTGGAAGAAGCTTAAGAGCATGGACCTGATATTGTGTGGGATGAATCCAACTTGTGCTTGATGATGATGATGGATATGGTAGTGTTCTTCTTAAGCTTTATTAGAGTTTATATGTATACTTTTTGGTTCTACAAAGTTGGTAATTAATTAAGTTCTAGTTATTTAATTGGTCTTAACTCTTAATTAGCCATGGTGTATATTTCAATATGAGGGCTTCTCTGGCTAATCCTTGATAAACTAATTGTAGATCAGTTATAACATCATCATGCAAAGCTAGAGCCAATGCTTTTGTCTCTAATATTTAGCTGAATCAGTTATGCTAGTGTTGTTCATTTTGTTACATGACTTGCTTTAGAAAAAGCATTAGATTCATCATTGAACAACGATGTAATTCATGAAGCACTAACTTAGTTTTTTTTGACACATGCCCTTTAATAGTAGTATAGTACTACTTCTCTTTCAATTTTGGTTGTGTATTCATGTTCAAATTAATTGTTCCTGAAACTTGAAACTTTGCTATAGTTTTCATTATCATAATATGATGATTAGCTGGAGGTATGGAACAAAAATGTATGGGGTGGATTGAGTTATTAAATTAAATTTAGATTTGAAGTCCTTTAATATGGTGGGGGTAATGGTTGCAGGTTGAGATTTTGATGTGGATATATATCATGGTTGATTCAATTCTGTGAATTCTGTCATATATTTAATTTAAGCTTTCAATACAGAAGGAAATGGTTGAGACATCAATTTTTAATTAAGAAAAAGAACAATTTCAGCCATACTGCATGAAATATTTTTGCATTTTTTACTGAACATTCTTATTTTCTAATTTTTCTTTAATTTCTATCCAATTAACCCAATTTTTAATGTGTCACTTGTCAAATGAAGGTATGTAGATCTTTATTTTATTCTTCTCGATTAAAATAAATGTAATGAAGTTTTGGTCCTGCTGGTTGCACCAGACGAATGCCTGAATAAATGAATATAAAATTCCAAGAAATCATGTAAATAATAATAATAATCTATGCTGATTATCACAATACACTAAAAAGTTAACACGAGATATGTTATGTGACTACCTAATCTTATGGCATCACATTGTTGTGACACACCAACCTTCTGTTAATTATGCTATTAGAAACGTTTCTTTTTCAGTGACTATGTGTCATTTTGGAGTCTCTTCAGATTGAAAGTGAAAAAAGAGAGAGCAAAAATGGGTCTTCAAGCTTATAAATTTTCCTTTATAATAATGCTCTACCTTAGCCTCATGGCCTCTATTAACTTGGTCAATGCAAAGGGAAACATCTACATTGTTGGTGATAGCCATGGTTGGGAAGACTCGTTTGATTTTGTGAACTGGTCCGAAGGAAAAGTATTTCATGCCGGTGATGTTCTAGGTAAGACCAAAGTTTCACATTTTATTTTTAATGGTAGAATTTAACTCCTCTAAAGTATAATATGCACTTATTAAAGTACTTATTTTTTTGATGAACTTATTAAAGTACTTATATGATTTATCATGCTAATATTGCATGTTAAATTAAGCCTTATATTTACTCAATATATATATATACATGTGGTTGAAACCCAAAAGAACTAACTTGTAAGCAATTTATAGTTTTTAAATCTAGTTAGTACAAAATAATGTGTTATGTTTGTAAAACCTAATTCAAATTGGAAAAGGCATGAAATAACCAAAATGACATTATAGAAACCCCAATGAGTGTGTTTGGAATGATTAAATATGGAAATGAAATGAATTTTAAATTATTTCCATCAAAATCCTCTCAAAATTCATGGGATTTGAAAATACACAATTACCAACTCCATGAGAATTGCAAATCAATTCATTTCCTTTCTGTTTGTATTTCAAACAATAGAATTATGATTGTTTGCATAATAATTAATATTTTTTGTTGATAGTGTTCAAGTACGAGGGCGGTGTACATAATGTAATGGAAGTTGATGCTACAGCCTATGATGATTGCATAAAGGACTCATATGTTAAGATGTACAGCAGTGGCAATGACTCTGTGGTTTTGCGAGAAGGAAGAACATGGTTCATCTGTGGAGTCAATGATCACTGTGAAAATGGACAGAAGCTCGACATCACTGTAACTCCTTAGCCAATCAGCAACCTTAATTGCCATTGATTCGCATAAAGTGATTTATGTTATGTAGTACTGCCTTTTATAAACAAATATATACTATGGAATTGTAAACTATTTAGAATTATCACAAGGTATTTTCACTTAAGCCAAATAAATAAATAATAAAAACAAGTTTGATGAGGGGATTCTTTTGGTACCCTAGCTAGTACCTTATTTTTCAGCTTTAAGTTAATTAAAGGATATCAATACCCTTAAATTTGATGGAATATTAGAAAGCAAATCGAAACGATTTTTCCCTCACTTAACTTTATATGAAGTAAAAATGGAGCAGCAAACAGTAGGATAAATTCTTCAATTACTATAAAATGCTGCTACCTTGAATTATGCTACACAAAAAATTGAAACCAGGGAGCAAGGAGGGTGACAAAACTATTGAAAATTACTTGGAAGCACAAGATAAGAACCCGATCATTCAATTTTTAAGGCTTTTCAAATCTCTGCATGTCTATGTTTCAACACTCAACAGAGATATATCTCATACAAGGAACACTAACTGCATGCTAATTTGGTTCTTACTCCTATAGACCATCATGTTGTAGAAAATCTGAAAACACCATGTCCCTATTTATGGCTACATTCTCCCTTCAGAAGCATGTGACAGCTGATACACATACAAATGATAAAAATGGTTACATGTAAACTTGGATTTGGGAACATGCCCAACAAAAGCAGCAGGTTAACTTGTTGCAAAAGTTCATATAAGGCTTTTTCTCCATTGGATTCAAAATGGAATACCTGCTACTCGCTATAAATAATTAAATTTCCCTTCCGCATATTACAGGGGCTGTGTGTGGAGGACGCGTCGGCTAATCAAGGGAAGATTAGGCTACTGCTTTTCTCCATACCGGCATTTAACTTCTTCTCCCTCGATAAGCTTCTCCACAGTATCTGAAGGAAGGCCAATCAACTCCAATGTCTTCTCCCATACTTCGTATTGTGTCTGAATTTCGTGTGCTTCTTCTGATGGATTTCCTGGACGGCAGTCTTGAGAAATAAAGGCACAGACAGGCCACTCCTCTGATTTCAGCAGTTCACAATACTCCGGAACAGAAGGATCGGTGGCAGCGAATAGAGTACTCCGGGAACCTGCATTTGCAATGTGCCTCCATCGTTAGTTGGGAACATTTACTTTTTGCAGAAATACTTCCACAAAAATATTTCATCAACTGAAGTGGTTAAGAAATATTGGATCATGTTATAGTAATATAATGCCTAGAATAAATCTAAAACACAAAGGAAGTGGAAATAAATGCTTCTTAAAAACACAACATTGTTAAGTACTTCTTGCATGAACACATTGCAGAAACAAACCTTCTTGAGCATTAAAGATGAAGTACGGTGTCAAATGGAAACCAGCTTGAAGAAATTTTGGGAGATCCCTTGCCTGCATTAGATAAAGTTGAAAGAATAGGAGAAGGGAAAAGCTTATGAACTAGTCTAGAAGATTTATCAAACATTTATAAAAGAAAAAAAACTACACACAAATATATTGGTTAAAGATTAATGTTACAGGCATATATGCGGATATGCCCCATCCAGAAACAGACTTTCAAACTCTTCAAAAGACTTACAACATTGGTTTGGACAATTCCAGGGGATACACACAATACATTGATGCCAGATTCTGCAGGAACTCGCTTCTGAAGAATACTACTAAACATAACCTGCAAACAAAAGTCAATTCTTGTTTAACTCACGACTTCAAGATGGAAGGTAAACCAAGCACTCACTTAGTTCCTTTCACGTGATTTTGCACCACTGAACAGAAACAGTGTCTTTTGTTCTGCATGGAATTGATTTTAAAGTAAAAAGATCAATGCTTGGTAGTTTCATAAAAGTGATTCTAACAGCAATAAATGTTCACTTCTCCTATAATCAATTCTAGAGGCAAGAATTGATTTTGATCTCTAAAAACCAAACAACATAAAAAATTGGTTTAAAATTGATCCTAAACCCCTCCAAAACTTAAGTCCAATCATACTGACAAGACAATCAACTTGAGAAGTCAAAACTGATAAGAACAGGTTCAGAAAACAAACCAAAAAAAGAAAATTATAGTAAAACATAATAGAATACACGATAATGGCAGTTTTTATAAAATGGTACACATACTTAAATTTTGAATTGATGTTAGTGTTAAATTCTATCAGTTAATTAGTAATATAATTGCATGCTTTACAGCAAAAGGAATTAACTTATGATCAGACCAGAGTATAAAGAAAATAGTTGATGATATATTAAAAAAAGTGGAAAGATATCAATGTGTAGATGTCAGCAGTGTAATGACACGAGGACTCATAGTCTACAGAGTACAGAGCATTCAAAACACTTGGTACTTTGAACTCATTTGAGGGATCAACATAGCCAATTTGCATGCAGATGCAGCACAAGGCAGCATCCTCACCGCGATTAAGGGGCCCTGATAAGTAAATTGTGGGGGAGGATGATAAATCTTTCATGTAAAGACATTAGGAAAACCGTACACACACAGACTTAAAGATGTTTCATATGTGGTGAGCCGCAAGCCTTATCAGCTTTGCATAATTAAGATTTTACGATTTTGACAGTATATTAACTTCTTTACATGAGGGTGGGTCTTGGCGCAACGGTAAGGTTGCTGCCTTGTGACCTGGAGGTCACAGGTTCGAATCCTGGAAACAGCCTCTTTGCAAAGCGGGGATAAGGCTGCGTACATCTACCCTCCTCAGACCCCACCTGGTGGGAGCCTCGTGCAATGGGCCGCCCTTTCTATTAACTTCTTTACATGACTGCACTAGTGACTTCACAACTCAAAAATGCATAAGTAAAAAGGCTTTTTTTCAGGCCATCAAAGTGTCACAAACATGAAAAGGGAAGGGTACCTGTGCAAGCTTGCTGCTTGAGTACCCCACAAGACTAGTATATCTCCTTTTTCCAGACGTAACATTCATGTCTTCAGGGTCAACAAAGCCAACATGATGCATCTACAGGAAAAAATAATGGATCAGCTTATGATTTATGAAAGCAAAATTATGTAAAAGATAAGAAAGGCTAATAATTTATCACTAAATAATATTATCAATACAGGTGACAAATAAAGTTGTTGATATCTTCAGATTCCTTAAATTTAAAGTTCTTACTGAAGCATCAACTTGTTTTTGCAACTAAGCAAATTCTGAACATATATAAGAGAAGTGTCTCTAAAATCAACTTTACTGTTTATAACATCTAGTTAAGCATTAAATTTTAAATTCTAAGAAGCATCAACCCCCATTCTCACAAGCAACACGGAAAATTACAAACAGACTAGCCTCAGATAGGAATATAACAACATTTGAAAGTTTGCAAATTCTTTATGACAACAACAACAGCTACAACAAGCCTTAAAATTATGCACATTACTTCTATAAGATTCCAAGCATAAAAAATCAAGAAGCAATGAAAGTTGAATCTATCAGACATTCTGAAAAGGTTGCCATACACAACATAAATAAAAAGCAATAGTTTGAAAAATATATGAAAAGATAACTCTGTATGAGGAGAACCATATTAGCATCCAAACTGCCAAATACTTACAAGGGAATTCACGTTCACAATTCGACTAGGAGAACCTCTAATAAGTGATGGCAAAAGAAGTATCGAAAGCAAAGCAGGAGCAAGATGATTCACTTGCAGGTGTTCTTCATAACCATCTTTTGAAAACCTTTGTGGCTCTGAATAAGAACAAAAACAGGTAATCAGGTTGGTTATATCTGTTGTTTTGAGAATCAATCCAATTTTATCTATCACTATAAGTTTTTCACAACAAAAGATGATAAAAACTAAATATATTACACGCGGTTCCAAAAATTACAATGATGTACTCAAATCATAAACTTATAGAGCCATCCAACATTTGGTGCTATCTCAGTTTAAGAATGAAAAACAAAATACAAGAAATGCTAAAATTCAGAACCAATATTGTTAAAACAGAAATACCAACCACCAATGGAAAATATTCCGGCATTGTTAATGAGAGCATGCAAAGGTGCTGAGCGGGCATTCCATGCCTCAGCAAACCTTGCAACTGAATCCAATGAAAGAAGATCAACCTCCATTACCTAATTAAGCCAAAAACCAATGTCAATGACCATCCAGAAGTAAATGTCTGATTTAGCTTATTATACAGTCAAATAAGATTTCAATTATGAGTAAAGGACATATATATTACCTCAACATTGAGAGCAATACCCAACCCTTCAGAGTCAATCTGCCACTTCTGGATTAACTCTTGAGCTGCTTTTGTGTTCCTCACTGCCATAACAACATGGGCTCCTGCTTGTGCCAATTGCCTGCATGATCAGCAAGATAAAAAAAATAAATAATTAAAAAAAAGTTTATTAGCTCCTCATTTTCTTTAAAGAAATAACTAAATACCTACTTTGGTCCCTCAAAATATATTGAGTTGAGGGACAAATTAGTATCTCAGGATTTAAAAATCTTCAACCGGTCTCTCAAAAATGAGACAAATTGATTCCTCCATACATGTCCAAGTTTTTTAATTGTACACACATGCATAGAGGACCAACTTGTCTCCCTCTTTTGAATTGTGAGGGACCAAATGAGGACTTTTAAACCCAAGGGACTAATATTTCCACGATACACATACACTTCTAAGAGACCAAAGTAAGAGTTTATTCTAAAGAAATAGGTTTGCCATGCCGCATTTCAGTACTTAACAGAATTCCCACGTTAGCTCTGCTTAATTTACTGCCTACCATGCCTTGCAAATGAGGAAAACGTAGATACTAAAAATCCTACATAGTTTAAGACCCCCTTCTTTTTTCCCGAAAAGAACCAGAAAGGTCCTTCATTCCCATCAAACTCCATCCATAACTACAAAAACAACACATTGACGCCTCTAAAAATTGCTACTATCTCCATATTAACATGACACCAACCCCAGATCCACAAGTAAGCTTTAAAAAAGAAAAAAACTATTTATGATCATTATTCAAGAGACCCTTTGAATTTAACCAAGTAAACAAAATCAACCACAATTTATCCACAATAAAAATAAAAAAGTAGCAAAAATTTATCCACACAAAGGATCAAGCATTGTACTACGTTATTTCATTTTGATGACCACTACTGTTCCACTTCATTCAACCCCATACCACTTTTGCTCGTTTTTAATTTTTTTTTGTAAAAGATCCCCATAATTTGTTCTGATTATACCATTACTGAAAAAAATGACAACACACCCACTTCTCAAAATTTTAAAATAACCCCATCTAACTTTGACTAAATGCCATCTTTGATCCCTCAGAATGGTCCTCACACTAAAAAAGAAAAAGAACAATTTAGTCCCTTCAAACATTTAGTGAGGTATACAAGATAGAAATATAGAAACTGAAGTATAGAAGAAAAATTTTGGTCTTGAGATGAGGGGATAAAGAAGTTGATTAGACTAGGACAGAAACCACTATCTTACAAAATTGTGTCTCTATCTTTACTGTTTCTATGTTTACCTATCTATATTTACCAAGGGACTGAGGAGCTAATGATGAAAATGGTTTTTTTTTTCCTTTTTCGGTAAACAAATGGGGATTCTTTTTTTAACTGAGAATTTCATCAGTTGAAATGGAGTTTGAACTTAAACTCCATTGTAGACAACCTAAACACCACATAAGTAGATGAGGGACTTACTCTGATTAATAGTAATTAGAAAAAGAGAGAGAAAGAAAGGAAAGAGGGATGACCTGGCGATTTCTCTGCCAATGCCGCTGGTGGATCCGGTGACAATGCAGGTGAGGTCGTTGACCGGAGAGAGGGGCATAGGGTTGTGCAAGTGGGAAGCCATGATCCTCTGAAACAGCATCTCGTGGATCAGACACAACAACCCTCTTATCCACTCTATCCATCCCAACCCCTCCTTCTTCCTCTTCTGCTTCAACGACGACGATTCCTCCTTCCCCGAAGCAGAAGAAGAAGAGGAAGACGATGTCGTTTCCGCCATTGACCGTAGTAGTAGAATGAGAATCTAGCTATGTGAGATCTGTTACTGTTGGAGCTGGAAGAGGTAGAGGAGATACTAGATAGTGTATGTGGCGAGTCAATACTGACTCAGTACTGAGTTCGAGATTCGTAGGGCGAAAGAAGGAACGACGAAAATTTCCTATTATAGTAATTAGTATTCATGAAGAGTAATGTAATGCGATCCAAATCCTAATTCCTACTGGCGTTTTTGACGAGGTGCTAATCTTGCAAGTTGCAATACAAATATAATTCCGAGTAATTTGTTTATTTTGACAAAGATACTACCAGTAATTTATATTACTTCTAAAATGATAATGTGAATTATCCACATCTAGATTACTATTCTTAGGTAATTTTCTAATTTATTTTAGAGTGAAGTACCAAATTAATCCCGAAATATTTTATCGCTGACAAAATCACCCCAAAACATTTTAACGACAAAATAGCTCCCAATGATGTTTAACGTTTGACAAAAGACACCCACCGTGAACTTTCTTCAACAGACGTTAACTACAGTGATGAGGTGGAATACACAGTGCCACCTTGGATATTTCTATACAATCAAAATCCCTAATTAGAGTCTCTTTTCCCAAATTTATGAATTTAAACCCTAAATCATCTTCTAATCTCTCCCTCATTCTCTCTAAAAATGACACTAATTAGGGTTTCAATTCATAAATTTGGGGAAAGAGACACTAATTATGGATTACGTCTGTTGAAGAAAGTTCGTGGGTGTTTTTTGTCAAACGTTAAACATCATTGAGGGGCTATTTTGTCGTTAAAATGTTTTGGGGTGATTTTGGCAGCGACAAAATTTTTCGGGGTTAATTTGGTACTTCACTCTATCTAATTTTATGAATCAACCATCGCGTCTGCCCCCGAACCACCACACCCCTCCTCTCCGGTCGCCCATTGCCTCTCCTCGTCTGCATCGTGTGTGCATCGTTGCCGCTTCCGTGTCCGCGTCTGCATCGTGCTGCTCATCGTGCCTGTGACCTGCCATCGTGCCCTACTTCTTGCTTGTGTTCCCGGGTTTTGATTTGTGTTTTTTGAAAATTAAAAGTAATTTATTCCACCGTTGTTTGTTTCGTTTTAATAATTTTGAAGTTGTTTTGAAGAGAACAATTTGAAGCTTATTAATTTAATAATTTCACAGGTTTTGATTAGTATTCACTGTTAAATGTGTTTGAGTTATCTGTATAATTTGATTAAATTGAAATGTGCTTTAATTGTTATTTAAATTTGATTTGTGTTTCAATATTTTTATCTGTATTATTTGTTATTTAAAATTGTTACAATTTTAATAAATAAAAATATTTAGAGAATGAGACTAAAATTTAGAGGGCATTGCAATAATTGTGTATTTTAGAAGGAATTTTATTTTAATAATATATCTAATATAATTATATTTGATTAATTTATTTTATAATTATTTAGATGATATTATAATATATATATTACTTATAACCTTTTTACTATATCAAATAAGATAATGTGAATTATTAATAATCTTATCAATAATGACAATGAAAAACCAGTCCATACAGTCAATGGGCTTATTTTGGCTTTGATTTTGGCCCAAATAATCATTGAAATTGTAATGGGGTGAGTAATTATGGCCTAAAATTTCATTTATTGGCTGGTTGGGCTAGTTTTGTATTGTTCATTTAGCATCACCCTCATTTTATTTGTATATATCAAACAAGGTAATGTGAATTACTGGTAATTTAATTAGTGATAATCTATCTACAAAATAATCTAGATTACTGGTAATCTTTTAGGGGGCGTTTGGTACGAAGTAATCTGGACAAATTCGTTTGTTTTGACAAAGACAGAGGTATGTGGATTACCCCCATATCAGGTGGCAATCTGGATAGGTAATCTTCTAATTTATTTTATTACATGAGTACTCTTTAACAAATTTCACTACAATTCCTAATTTTATAACACAAATCATAATCTATCAAACTCACCGTGCCGTCCCCTTTAACCACCGCCCTACTGCTGCTGGTGTGCGCGACCTGCTGCTACTGCTTCGTGCGTGACGTCCTGCTGCTATTGGTGTTTTTTTTTAGTTTATTGCGTTATATTTGTTTTTTCTATGTTGCACTCTATGCAAGAATATTATAATTATTTTAATGGATTTTTATTTTTAGTAAATAATTATATTAATGTCAAAATTGAAAAATATTGATATTAAATTCAAAATTAATTATATTTTATTAATTCGTTTTAGGTGTATTTTACGTATTTTAATATAGAATATAATTATATTTGATTAATCATTTTATAATTATTTAGAGGGTATTATAGTAATATATATAGATTACCTGTAATGTGGATAATATCATGGTTCTGAAAACCGGACCGGCCGGTCTTACCGTGAACCAGCATTAAATCCGGCCCGATTTTATCCTAAGAGCCGCATTTATGCTAGCCGGGTAAGAACCGCCGGTTAACCGGCCAGATACCAGCGGCCAACGGGGTTTGGGCGGCGGAAACTTTTTAGAAAAAAATCAAAATCTCAAAACGACCTCTCTCTCTCCTTCTTGATCCACTGCACCGCACCTCACCCAAGCCATCCACCGCACCTCATCCTTCACGACTGCGACTTCACAGAGGCAGTGTTGGCTAGCTTCGATTGAAAATCGCTGCAGTTCACAAAGGCGGTGGTGGTGGAAGTCCAAGGGAGGGGCGAGCTCCACTGCTGCTGGTAGCTCCCGTTGATGATGATGATGATAATGAGGCGATAGAGATAGTTAGTTTTGTGAGGATAGTAGTGATAAGAAAAAGAGAATAGACAAGGAGTTGCTGCTATAGAATTTGTGCGCAGCTTCTCCAAGAATCAACTAAGAAAGAAAGGATAAAAGGAGTCGGGTAGGGTATTAGGGTAGTGATGTAGGAAGTCCAATCCAAAATTAAAACAACAATTAGTACTGTACTTTTACCTTGAAAGTTTCTGAATTTTCAAGCCCAAAATACATCCTAATTAATACTGCCGCCCCTTGTTAGAATTTTTTTATGGACTTAGTGTAAATATAAATATGTGCTATTATAAGGTTTAGCCCAATATTAAAGTGATCTGGTAAATTTAATTATTATTAGTGTATGGGCATAAACATCTTATTAATTGAGTATGGACTTGTATATGTGTAGATACCATTTGGGCCAAGTTACTAATTCTATGATGGGCCGAATTAGAAACTAGGGTTCTGTTTTGTTTATAAATAGGTTATGGTCCCCAAACTATGAGTGCAGCCTCCTTTTCTGTCATCCCATCAGCAGAGAGGTAGAACCCTAACATTCTACAGAGCACTCATAAGTTTGGAAGATCAACCGATCAAAATTGAGGAGACCCAAACATCAATCATTTCTCTATGGCATCATCAGGTACGCTTCCGCATTTGTTTCTTTATCTTCTTCATGATTTAATATGAATGGTCTTAAGGATTTTAATGGATTTAATTTAGGGTTTATTCCAACAAGTTGGTATCAGAGCCATTCATAATTGAATCATTGAGAAAATAATGATACGTTGATATTTGTAATTTGGAACCAACCTTTATTTTTCGGTCAATTCTCCCTTTTCCTGTTTGTCGATTTCTTGTTTGTCGATTTACCGATTGTATATATATTCAAGAATCATGTATATAAGCTTGCCGATTGTATATATATTCAAGAATCATGTGCGATCGGTTTTGTTATTTCTTTTATATATATAATATTTGCTTTGGTTAATCGTTACTTTTGATTTGGATTTGTTTGTTTATTTATTTTTTTGGGTTACGGTGATGAATATATATATGTACGACATCATTAAGGACTGAAGCTTTGTTTTTTTTATATGATGCTTCGTTTTTTTTTTTTTTTATTCAATATATTTATATATATACTGTTTACCTTTATTGTCTTATATATATATTATGTGATGTGATATGATTTATACATATTATATATATTTTTTGATGATAATATATGTGTGCTGGTTTTGGTGTATATATATATATATATATATATATATATTTAACTGTATTTTATATAACATTTTGAGTTTTGGAATAAATTGATTGAAACAATATGCTGCCAAAGTAGCCTCTATTGGCTAGATTAATTTATTCTAAATCATTGGGATAATTATGAGAATGTAATTTAAACATATATCGATCGGCCCAAAGGAAGATCTGTATTTGGCTAAATTACATGCTCACTTGTGGTGATAAATATGTGACAATTATTAGGTTCCATGTGAATAATAAGTCGATCCAAAGATAGGCTTGTTGTTTGACAGGATTTATTGTCAATATTTGATTACTACGTCAAGAGTACCACTTACAAATTAATATTTCTGTCCAAAGACTAAATATTAATGTTGTGCTAGGTATCTTGTGATGGGTCTTACCATTATTTAAACTTATTTGTAACCTTATGTGATTATGATGTTTTGTTCTAATTTTATTTTTCAGTTAATTCTGCTTCCGTGATATCTGCCAATATCAACTCTATTCCCATTTTAAATGGGAGTAACTTTAAGGACTGGAAAGAGAACATTATGATTGTTCTTGGCTGCATGGACATAGACCTTGCATTAAGGACTGATGAGCCTGCCCCTCTTACGGAAGCAAGTTCCGCTGAACAAAAGCGGGATTTTGAGAGGTGGGAGCGATCAAATCGCTTGTGTCTTATGATCATGCAGCGTGGTGTTCCAGAAGCATTCAGGGGCATTGTGTCCGAAAATGTGGTTCTTGCTAAGCAATTTCTTGAGGAAATTGAAAAGCGCTTTGCTAAAAGCGATAAGGCTGAAACAAGTACGATTTTATCGAACTTGATTTCAATGAAGTATACGGGCAAAGGAAACATAAGGGAGTACATCATGGAGATGTCTCATCTCGCTTCAAAACTAAAGGCACTAAAGCTAGAGCTATCTGATGATTTGCTCGTGCATTTGGTTTTGATTTCTCTTCCTGCACAGTTCAGTCAATTTAAGGTCAATTATAACTGTCAAAAGGACAAATGGACTCTGAATGAGCTCATTTCTCATTGTGTGCAAGAAGAGGATAGGTTGAAGCGAGAAAAGGTTGAAAGTGCCCACTTAGCAAGTACCTCCAAGGACAAAAATAAGAAAAGAAAGAAGGATAAAGAAGCTGCAAATATCCCAGTTCAAAAGAAACAACAACTTAAGCAAACTGAGACTGAAATATCTGGTTGTTTCTTCTGCAACGGTACGGGTCATGTGAAGAAGAAATGTACCAAATATCACGCATGGCGTGTCAAGAAAGGTACATTTCATGCTTTTGTTTGTTCTGAGGTTAATTTGGCTTCAGTACCAAGACATACTTGGTGGATAGATTCTGGTGCTACTACTCATGTAAGTGTATCTATGCAGGGTTGCCTGAATTACCGAAAGCCAAGTGATGCTGAAAGATTCATCTATGTGGGCGATGGTAAAGCAACTGAAGTTGAGGCTGTAGGAACTTTTAGGTTATTGCTAAAGACTGGATTTTATTTGGATTTGAAAGACACTTTTGTTGTACGTCTATAAGACGGAATTTGGTTTCTGTTTCTGTTTTGGACAAATCTGGTTATTATTGTTCATTTGGAAACAATCAGTTTAATCTTTCTCAAAATTCAAATATTATTGGAACAGGTTCTTTGGTATTTTGTGATAACCTATATTTAATTGATACTATTGCCTCATTTAATGAAACCTTGCATGTTGATTCACGCGGTGTGAAACGCAAATTAACCAATGAGAATTCTGCCTCACTTTGGCATAAGCGTTTAGGACACATATCCAAACAAAGGATTGAAAGACTTATATCTGGTGGAATTCTTGACTCCCTTGATTTGACAGACTTTCAAGTTTGTGTTGAGTGCATTAAGGGGAAACAAACAAATGCAAAGAGACTTGGTGCCAATAGATCTTCAGACGTCTTAGAACTCATTCATACGAATATCTGTGGACCATTCCCTACGACTTCATGGAATGGCCAAAGATATTTTATTACGTTTATAGACGATTTTTCTCGATATGGTTACCTTTATCTCATTCATGAGAAGTCTCAATCACTGGACGTGTTTAAGGCATTTAAAGCTGAGGTTGAGAATCAACTTGGCAAAGAATTAAGACCATTAGATCTGACCGTGGTGGTGAATACTATGGTAGATATGATGGATCAGGTGAACAACGTCCAGGACCATTTGCCAAATTCCTAGAGGAACACGGTATCGTCCCACAGTATACAATGCCGGGTACTCCTAGCATGAATGGTGTTGCTGAGAGACGAAACAGAACATTAAAGGATATGGTAAGAAGTATGATCAGTCATTCTATCTTGCCAGAATCACTCTGGGGAGAGGCATTAAAAACTGCAGCTTATATCCTTAACAGAGTTCCAACAAAGCACTAGCCAAAAGTACTCCTTATGAATTGTGGACTGGTAATAAGCCAAGTTTAAAACACTTTCATATTTGGGGTTGTCCAGCTGAGGCAAGGCCTTATAAGCCAAATGAAAAGAAATTGGACTCAAGGACGGTTAGTAGTTATTTTGTTGGATATTCTGAACGGTCTCGGGGTATAAATTTTATGATCCCACAACTAAGTCAATTTTTGAGACGGGAAATGCTCAATTTTTGAGGATGTTGAGTTTGGGGGGAGAAATGAGGTTAGAGATATTGCCTTTGAAGAGGAAAATGATTCTCTTCCTATTATTATTGTTGAGAATGATCAGGTTTTTATTCCTGATGTAGTTCAAGAAACAATACCAGATCCACAAGGCAATATTGAAATTCTTCCCAATCAAGATTTTCAAGTTATTCCAGAAGAACGAACTCAACAACCTCAAGAGCAAGTGCCATTAAGGAGATCCACTAGAGAAAGGAGAAATGCAATTTCAGATGATTATGTTGTATTTCTCCAAGAACATGAGAATGATAATGGATTGATGGAAGATGATCCAATCAACTTTCAACAAGCCATGGAAAGTGCTAATTCTCATAAGTGGATTGATGCCATGAATGAAGAGATTAAGTCCATGAAAGACAATGACGTTTGGGAACTCACTTCATTACCTGAAGGTATGAAACCTATTGGTTGCAAATGGATATTTAAAACCAAACGGGATTCAAAGGGTAATGTAGAGAGATATAAGGCACGTCTTGTTGCAAAAGGCTTTACCCAAAGGGAAGGCATTGATTACAAAGAGACTTTCTCTCCGGTTTCATCGAAAGACTCTTTTAGGACTATAATGGCATTAGTGGCACATTTTGATCTTGAGTTACATCAGATGGACGTAAAAACTGCGTTTCTCAATGGTGACATTGATGAGACAATTTATATGGTGCAACCAGAAAATTTTATATTAGAAGAAACAAAAGATATGGTTTGCAAATTAAAGAAATCCATCTATGGGCTTAAGCAAGCTTCTCGTCAATGGTATCACAAATTTCATGAGGTTGTTCTCTCATTTGGTTTTGAGATGAATTTGGTTGATGATTGTGTATACCACAAGTTCAGTGGGAGTAAGTGTATTTTCTGGTATTATATGTTGATGACATACTGCTTGCCAGCAATGATTTAGCCTTATTATATGAAACCAAGAAATTTCTATCAAAGAAATTTGAGATGAAAGATCTTGGAGAGGCTTCTTTTGTATTAGGAATTCAGATACATCGAGATCGTTCTCGAGGTACTCTTGGATTATCACAAAAAACTATATTGAAAAAGTACTCAAGAGATTTAGCATGCAGAATTGTAAGCCAGGAGATACCCCTGTTGCTAAGGGAGACAAATTTAGTCTCAGTCAATGTCCCAAGAATGATTTTGAAACTAAAGAAATGCAAAAGATACCATATGCTTCGGCAGTGGGAAGTCTTATGTATGCCCAAGTATGTACGCGTCCGGACCTTGCGTACATTGTAGGGATGTTAGGCAGATATTTAAGCAACCCAGGAATGGGTCATTGGATAGCAGCCAAACGGGTCTTGCGGTATCTTCAGAGAACAAACATACATGCTCACATATAAGAAGTCGGATAAATTGGAGATCATTGGCTATTCGGATTCCGACTTTGCTGGATGTCAAGACAGTCGTAGATCCACTTCAGGCTATATTTTATGCTTGCTGGAGGAGCAATTTCTTGGAAGAGTGCCAAGCAGACACTCGTTGCTTCTTCCACCATGGCAGCTGAGTTCATAGCCTGTTATGAGGCATCCAATCATGCTGTATGGCTGCGAAATTTGTCACAGGGCTGCAAATTTTGGATGGAATTGAAAGACCACTTAAGTTATTTTGTGACAATAAGTCTGCAGTTCTTTATTCCAACAACAACAGGAGTTCGTCAAAGTCAAAGCACATAGACATCAAGTTCCTGGTTGTTAAGGAAAGAGTACAGAGTGGTCAGTTGTCTATAGAGCACATTGGTACAAACTCCATGATTGCGGATCCGCTTACTAAAGGATTACCACCCAAGGTCTTTCATGAGCACACAACTCATATGGGTGTAATATCATTTGATGATATGTTGTTTTAGTGGGAGTATTGTGCATTTAGGTGCTTAACTGTTTATGAATAGACATTATGTTTATGGATTTTCTGCAGAAATAATAAAGTATTCAGTTTCTTTTATACTCTGTCTCAATTTTTGTATGATCTCATCAGGAATATTGTTGGACCAGTTGGAAATAGGCATGTGTGATCACATTACGTGTAATTTCCATGCTACGCATCCATACTCGATCTATGTCATTTGATTATGATGATATTTGTGATCATGGAAAACTTAGTTATGAAAGATATGACGAAAGTTGCCTTGGTCCTATATCAACATAGTTGATGGACGAGATTGTTTAAAGATGTTTTTGACATAATAGCAAATTAAGAGCTCATAAAGTTATGGTTTTGTATTTATATATACACATATGTCCAAGTGGGAGATTGTTAGAATTTTTTTATGGACTTAGTGTAAATATAAATATGTGCTATTATAAGGTTTAGCCCAATATTAAAGTGATCTGGTAAATTTAATTATTATTAGTGTATGGGCATAAACATCTTATTAATTGAGTATGGACTTGTATATGTGTAGATACCATTTGGGCCAAGTTACTAATTCTATGATGGGCCGAATTAGAAACTAGGGTTCTGTTTTGTTTATAAATAGGTTATGGTCCCCAAACTATGAGTGCAGCCTCCTTTTCTGTCATCCCATCAGCAGAGAGGTAGAACCCTAACATTCTACAGAGCACTCATAAGTTTGGAAGATCAACCGATCAAAATTGAGGAGACCCAAACATCAATCATTTCTCTATGGCATCATCAGGTACGCTTCCGCATTTGTTTCTTTATCTTCTTCATGATTTAATATGAATGGTCTTAGGGATTTTAATGGATTTAATTTAGGGTTTATTCCAACACCCCTAACCCATTTTGGAAAAAAAATGCAAGGTTCTGAAACAACTAGTTTTTATAAATGAGCTTTAAATAATGACAATCCACCAACTAAACTAACAAACTCAATAATAAGAGAAATATTTGACTCTTTACTAAAAAATAATAAGAAAAGTATTTGACTAATTTGGTAATGAGGATTAATGAATTTTGCTGCATCTATTATGCACTTAACTATATTTTATGAATTTTATATTTTATTATGTCCTAATTTTTAACTCCCAGATAAACCTCCGGTTAAACCGTTCGAACCTCAAAACCTTTTAACCTCTTTCTCGACCGGTTCGATCTCCAGTCCGGTTTTCAGAACCTTGGATAATATACCAAACAAAGTAATTTGAATTACCGGTAATCTAGATTACAGATAATCTTTCCCAATAATGTACCAAACGCCCCCTTACAGTAATGTGTCAAACGACGCCTTAACATTTAAAGAAGTAATGCACGCCAATAAGTAAATAGGGTTCAATCATTATACTTTTATTTATATTCTTGTTTTCTTTTCTTTTGCTTGGGCTTTAGCCCCAGCAGTAAATAATAATTGATTTTTGGAATGAGATCTTTTCACAAAATAAGTATTATTTTATGTCCGAATAAAAATTAACTAGATATAATATTAATTTTCTTTTATTTGATTATAAATATTTTGTTGCATTATAAAAGATATTTTTTGAAAAGATAGAAATTATAGCTTCTGATTTTCTTTTTTTTACTTTTTCAACTAATTATACTTTTGTTGAAAACATTCACCTAAACATATAAAAAGAGTTGAATAATCAGTTCGTTCAGGGATTTTTATGTTTAAAGGTGTTAGAAAAAGAATTTTTAAGATATTATATTATTTTAGAATTGTATGAAAAAGTCAATGATGTATGATAAAGTGTTAAAAAGGTGTGCAAAATAAGTAATTGATTTATAATTTATAATTAATTTGATAAGAATATGAAAACTTATCAAGGAAGCTTCTATGAACAAGATGATGTCACAAAATACAAAGTTCTCCCTTGCCAACTGCCAAGTGAAGTATTGATCACAAAAACATAAATAAAAAGGCCCATTATCTACTATGCTTTATTTTTATCTGGGCCGAGCTCAAATTTACTTAGACTTGGCATAATGTGTGGGCCCAGCCTTTTTTTAAAATTCAAAGAACGTGTCAAGGTCAAATCTAATGAATCTCAGTTTCGTATCGCAAAAATATCTACATGGCACACAACACAACACAAAGCACCTGAAGGCAAGAAATATCAAGAAGCAGGGGACAAAATGGTAATTACACGTCACCGCCACAACTCCGCGTAACAAGCACGTAAGTAACAGCCACGCCCACAATCTCAGCTAAAACGACTCCGTTTCCATCGCCATACAAAACCCAACGCCCACTCCTTCATTTGCCTCACATTCTTCAGAGCTGCGAGTTTCGGCTAGGGCACAAAAACCTCTTCTCTCTCTCTCTCTCTCTCTCTCTCTTCTCGGCCTTCTCTCCGTTTCGTCACCAAAACGGTACCTTTCTCTGATAATTCCCATTGCTGAATCTCCAATTTCAGTGTTCTGATGGTTGATCGCTTGATTATTCGCTTGTTTGTGGGTTTTTCTGGTGTTGCGTTTGATTATTTATGCATGTGGATTTTGTTTGCTGTTGGGGATCGTGTAATTGATTTTATCATATAAAAAACTTCATTGGATTATTATTATGATTATTAAAAAATTGACATGCTCTGCTATGTTTTGTGATGCTTTTGACTATAGTGTGTGTATGTCTCTCTCTCTCTCTCTCTCTGCTACTATTGATATATGTGCATGTTGAATCTATGTTGTTGAATTATTGTATTTAATATTAGGGTTTGTGTTTTTTCCTGTTTGTGGCGTAAAATTTTTTATTTGCAACTTGAATGAGTGAGAAGAAGGAAAAGGGATCAATTTTAATAATAATATATTTTGTGAATAATATTGTTGAGCCTGAGACCATGTGTTTTTATATTAGATTATTTGAGACTTTGTGGATGAAAAAGGACCTTTTTGTTGTGTTATGGAATTTTATGGGGTAAAGTGTAGATTAACATATGTATCTGGTAGTGGGATGAATATTAGTCTTCTAATGTTTGCAGTTTTCTCAGAAATAGAACAGGTGCATTTTGTGTCTTTCTTTTGTGTTTCTCTATTGAACTGCTGTGCTTGTTCTCATGTTTTGTGAAGAAAAATGAGATGTCATTTGTGGGATGGTTTGATTAGTGTGTGATTTGTTGTGATCTTTATTTCCTGGCTGGTTGTCGTGCTTTAACTTCATACTTGGTTGTCTTGACCAGGCATAGGATTTGTATATTTCATCTATACCAATTTTGCTTATTTATGTTTCTACTTATTCGTTCTTAGGTTATTGGCCAACAAGTGTCTGAAGATGGCTGATGGTCATGAGACTGACAAGAACATTGAGGTGTGGAAGATCAAGAAATTGATCAAAGCTCTTGAGGCAGCTAGAGGAAATGGGACCAGTATGATTTCTCTTATCATGCCACCACGTGATCAGATATCTCGTGTTACCAAGATGCTTGGGGATGAGTTTGGTACTGCTTCAAACATTAAGAGCAGGGTGAATCGACAATCTGTGCTTGGGGCAATCACCTCTGCCCAGCAGAGGCTTAAGCTTTATAACAAGGTTCCTCCAAATGGGCTTGTTCTGTATACTGGCACTATTGTGACTGAAGATGGGAAGGAAAAGAAGGTGACTATTGATTTTGAGCCTTTCAGACCTATCAATGCTTCCCTTTATCTCTGTGACAACAAGTTTCATACTGAAGCTCTTAATGAGCTCCTGGAGTCTGATGACAAGTTTGGATTTATTGTCATGGATGGTAATGGTACTCTGTTTGGGACCTTGAGTGGTAATACGAGAGAGGTGCTTCATAAATTTAGTGTGGACCTCCCAAAGAAACATGGAAGAGGAGGGCAATCAGCTCTTCGATTTGCCCGTCTTCGTATGGAGAAGCGTCATAACTATGTGAGGAAGACTGCAGAGCTGGCAACACAGTTTTATATCAATCCTGCTACCAGCCAGCCGAATGTTTCTGGATTGATACTTGCTGGTTCAGCTGATTTCAAGACTGAGCTTAGTCAGTCAGATATGTTTGATCCTCGACTTCAGGCAAAAATTCTTAATGTTGTCGATGTATCCTATGGAGGGGAAAATGGGTTTAATCAGGCTATTGAACTTTCTGCTGAGATTCTGTCTAATGTGAAGTTTATTCAGGAGAAACGCTTGATTGGAAAGTACTTTGAGGAAATTAGCCAGGATACTGGAAAGTATGTTTTTGGGGTTGATGATACACTGAAAGCTCTGGAGGTGGGAGCTGTTGAGACACTTATTGTCTGGGAAAATTTGGATATGAATAGGTTTGTCTTGAAAAATAGTGCCAGTGGTGAGGTTGTCATTCAGCACTTCAACAAGGAACAGGAGGCCAACCAGGACAATTTTCGTGATCCTGCAACCAATGCTGATTATGAGGTTCAGGAAAAGATGTCTCTGCTGGAGTGGTTTGCAAATGAGTATAAACGATTTGGCTGCACACTTGAGTTTGTCACAAATAAGTCACAAGAAGGATCACAGTTTTGCAGAGGTTTTGGTGGGATAGGTGGGATCTTGCGATACCAGCTTGACATGAGGACATTTGATGATTTCTCTGATGACGGAGGTGTGTATGATTCAGAATAGCAATCAATGAAATACTTCCTACTGCTGGTGCAGGAAAAGGAGGTCAACATACCTGCACCAGTAAGTGAGGGGGTTGCATGTGCTGCAACTGCTGCCGCCGCCGCTCCTCCTCTTCCTGTTGCATGTGCTGCAACAAACCGTGCTTCCAAAAGAAACAACCTAGAATCAATGCAGGTTAGTGCTCATTTGAGCTAATGTAGATCAAGTCATTCACTTTAAATTTCCTTTTTTGTACTTTTACCTGCTTTTATCTACCTTGTCTATACTGTCAACTGCTGAAAAACAGACCCTGCTGTTAAGAACTGTCTGATCCACTTATCATTTATATAAATAATACATGTTACATTTTTGTTGTTTATTAGAAGATTCTTTCCTTTCAATTGTGGAGGTAAAAATATCGCAATTACTTCCCCTTCTTTTATGGTATTAATTGTAATTTTTTTTTTTTAAATTGTGATCAGCTCTCAAAAGTCAAACTTGCACTCTTGGTTTTGTTTTTTTAGATATTGTGAGATCTTATTCAAATTGAAATTTCTTTTGCTTTTGTAGCCTTTGTTGGATCTGGACGTCTCGTCAACCAAGCAAAGCATGGTGAACTAAAAAGCTCATCCACTTAGTTAATCTGACAAGAGGTACATTTTACTTCTATTGTTTTGGGACACGATGATTTGGCTGATACAGATCTTTGTTATTAATGAACATAAATTCTTTCGTCAATTGCATCTGTTTTCCCAATCAAGTATGCTCGGAACACAGAAGTTACTCGTTACTTTCTTGCTATGATGGGTAGCAGTTACTTCATTCATGGTTTGAGTACTTCTGCGCAACCCTTGTTTAAACCTTAAACCCTAAATCCTTAATTGAGTATGCTAGGAACAGAAGTTACATGTTACTATCTTGCTATGATTGGTTACAGTTACTTCATTCATTGTTGAGTACTTTTGAACTATCCTTGTTATTATCCCGTGTTTAAACCTTAAACCCTAAATCCTAAATCAAGGAGTTACACGTTACTTTCTTGCTATAATGGGTGACACTTGCTTCTTTGCTGAGTACTTTTGCACGACCCTTGTTACTAACCTGTGGTTAAACCTTAAACCCTAAATCATTTCTAACCTGTGTTTAAATCTTAAATCCTAAATCACGTATTCTAGGAGCAGAAATTACACGATACTTTCTTGCTGTGATGGTTGCAGTTACTTCTTGTATGAGTACTTTTGTACGACCCCTTGTTACTAACCTGTGTTTTACCTGCTGATGTTGATTTCTACTACTGATGATGAATATGCTTCTTATCTAATGCGAGTGAGTGACCATTTAATTGTTAAGGATCAATTCGGAGTTATTCATGCCAAGTTGCTTGTTTTATGTGTGTGTGTCTATGTTATACTCATCCATTTAATGTCAAGGCATTGTTGCTGCCATGCCTCCCAATGATTTCTTTACGTTGGTTTTGTTTGTAGGTGGATCCAGATATTTCTTCGTATGGCCTTTTCCGAGGATCCCTGAGCTTGTGCTTTATATTCAAGTCAATGACTATTTCATTTTACCTTAATATGCTTTCCAAACTTATTTGTCGTGGTCGACTGATGTTATTATTTACCTGGTCCTGTGGCCATTATTATGTGCTTCTCTTGACACTGTTATGTCTTTGGATTCATACATTGCTTAGTGGTGTGTGATGAAATGATGTGAAACTCTGTTTTATTCTTCAACTATATTATTAGTATTATGAAACCATGTTATGTTTTAAACGCTTTCAAGTGCTTGATGGCGTGGTCAGTGATAGGTTTCTATAACCATTTTTTACTGTTTTAAAAAGTTTATGCAGTCCAATATTATTTTGGGCATAGTCCTTCCAATTCAAACTCAAGAAATCGATATTTTTTAGCTGATCAACTCAATTCCTTTAGGCTTTGTTTGGGAGTTTGGAGGGGAGGGGAAGATCTTGGAGGGAAAGATAGGGGAGGGAAGGGAGGAGTTTGGAGGAGATAATATCTCCTTGTGAGTTTTTGAATCCCTTACATTGGGGGAACTTGAAAATGAGGAGTTTGGAGAGTTTTGGAGAGTTTTAAAAATCCTCCAAATACCTCTCTTCCCTATCAATGCAACTCACAAACACAACCAAATCTCTCAAAGTCTTTCCCTTCCCTCCCCTTCCCTCCAAGATCCAACTCACAAACACACCCACAAGGGAACTCCCCCTAGTTACATATTCAGGTATTCTTAATTTTCCGAAATGTGTCAAAACTAGACATCTGAGTAGGTTGATATACATTAGTATTAAACTTGTCTAACACCAGATCTTATCTAAGAAAGCCTGTTAAGAGATCTTTGTTTGAAATTAGATATATTTTAGGTTTGCTCCCAAAAATTTTAATTCTAAGTTGTCTACTAAACTATATACGTTCATGAAAAAAATGGGCCTAACAATTTGGTCTCGTATTTCATGTTTCGTATATATTATTACATTTTAGTTGCCTGTGTGCAAGTATTCTGAAGTTACGCAGACAATTCAACTAGCAAGCTGCCATTTACTCGATATATCAGTTTGAAGTGTCCACTAGTTTTATTGATAATTTATAGCTATATTATTAATCAATTATATGTTAGTACTAATGGATTTTATTGCTTATTTGTTTATCATCTACTCTTTTTTGTGACACTGTACTCATCATTATGTTCTGTCACTACATGCTCAATCATGGATTCCATATTCCACTACGTTATTATAAGTACATACTGCCTTTTCTCTTAAAATAGTCGTGCCTTGTTGGCTAGTTCTATTTGGTGCATATAGAGAGAGAGAAGTACTTCTTAGTGTACAAATTAGATAATATTTATCTTTATTATTGGATTTTTAACTTTTACATTAAACTCTTAAAATCTAATGGTAACGATAAATGTTGGTGAAATATTGATTAACTTTTAGTTCAGGATAGGGGAAGGTAAATGAGTTATATTACAAGGTTAAGCGTAGCTTTATAAACAGCAGATATATTCATAGATGAATCTATTTATTTAAATAATGGTTGCTAACATAGAAAATTAGTGCTGAGTGTGTCACTTAAGCCCACTCAAATTAGACTAATCTATATCTTATAATTAGATAAACCTAGATTATATTTTAATTAATATAACATGATTTGAGTGTTTAATAACATCTATTAAAGATCAGTTTTTATTAAAATTTATGTATTTATTAGTAGTTCTTATATATATTTGAAAAACAATTATTTGAGTGTTCAGTCGTCATAAAAAAAGTATATTTAGTTATGGAATACATTTGTATAAAGTTTACTTGTTTTCAGTATTTATCAAAAGAAATGTTCAGTTTTGATAAAACTGAGTATTTATTATCAGTTTATACATGTATTTTAAAACAATAATGTTAAGTGAACCATGAAAAACCAGCCCATACAGCTAATGAGCCTATTTTGGCTTTGATTTTGGTCCAAATAATTATTGAAATTGTAATGGGCTGAGTAATTATAGTCCAAAATCTCATTTATTAACTGGTTGGACTGGTTTTATATTGTTGATTTAGCATTACCCATTTGAAAAATATTTATTTGAGTGTTTAGTTGTGTTCTTCAGTTGTGTAACACTGTCATTCAAATTTATATTGTACACAAAATATTTTCGAATATCTAATTAGTTTCCTGTCCCTTCAAGAGATATCAATCATATTGAGGATTCAATTGCTAAGGCTACAAAACTCATGAAACTGGATGACTATTTTAATAAAGGATTTAATTTTCATCTACGAATAGTGTACCATTCTTTTGTACAGTCATCTAATCATGTGTTGGCATGTTGCCACGTCAGTCACGATTGTTTTTTTTTTTTTTTTTTTCTCTTCCACTATCTGAAAAGTCATACAAACGGAACATTTTGATTGAACGACAGTATAAAATATCTTTACACTTTCAATGCATCAAAATTAATCTCTTTAATAAATGCATTGTATATATATATATATAGATACCGTCGGACCACAATTATATACGGTTGAAGATACGAATATATAAATGTTATTTTAAAAAAAGAATTGTGATGGCTTGATTCCATGTATTCAATCTTGTGTATGTCTCATAACATCCACACTCTGATTAAATAAAAAGTGTCAAAATAATGTTGAGATATTTGAAGCAGAGGTAGATAATTAATTACCAATAATCGAATGATTTAATTATTTCAAAACTATGGTTTGACCCGTTTGTGTGATAGAACAGCTAGCAATTCATGCATGGTTGCGATCATCCATACATAGATACATCAATATCATTATTAAGTTGACACTCCAACTGTTCATACGGGCCCTTTTTATTTTTTAACCCTTCCCCCACATGATAATTATAATGTATATATATATAGCACATACTCAAGAAAATAAAAATTTGCATTCATTGAATTAAGAGGAAAAAAAAAAAGAGAAGGGTTTCATTTAGCAAGTAAGGGGTAATGATTAAGGTATACATTTAGTCAAGGTACATGTATATTATACAAATTAAATTAGCTATATAGCTATCTTATCCAATTTTTATATATAATATATGGGTTTGTTATTGAATGGTGCAAGTTCTTGGAAATTTCTTTGGACAATATAATAAACATAAAGAATTATTCAATTGTCATAGACCTTATTATGAACAAATTAAAAGATTGGAATAGGCTAGGAGTACATGGAATTGAATTCAGCAAACATAGAAAACGAAACTATTGACATCAAATCCGACAAGATCATGTGCAAATAAGATGATTTGTTGGTTGGAATTTTGCTTTTGATAATAATATATCCATACTGTTCTGTCTCATGTAAAATTGTGACGGGGATGTTTGAGGTCACCCCTTCAGAATAATAAGGCAAGAAGATGCACCTAACCTTTTTTCCCCTCCTATTTCTTTTGTTTCTTTTTATTTGTCCCTTTCACTTATATTTTGGATCTATTTATTTTTCCTATTTCTAAGGTGCTTCCCGGACTCATCAATTACCCTTTTTCCATTTAAATTAAACAACCTATCATTAAATGGGAACACAACAATACCTTCCAAAGTATTGTGACAAGTGTTACAAAAAAAAAAAGAAATAGTCCTTTTGAGAAATTGGATTGAGAGGATGGTATTTGTGGACTTTGAAAGTGATATATTGGAGACTTGGAATAAGAGTATGCATAATACATAGAAAGTTTGAATTTAGGGTAACATTAGGTATATAAGATAAGAAATCCACCCAAATCAAACCATAGGATATATATCTGTAAATTAAATGTTCTTCATTAATGAGCATGTCTATATACATCCTTACGAGAGAACTTTATGTTATAAGAATTAGTTATTGTTGTTGATAGTGAATATTTTGAACAATAAAAAATACAAGTATGCGTAAACAATAATCATCATGAGTATTTTCTTTAAGTGTTTATATTATTTTCCATTTTGAATTTGATGTTCTTTTCATTAGAACAAATGAGGAAACTTTAATTTCCTTAAATTAGAGGAAATACAGTATCAATATTCATGAAGAATGCATGTAATAAAGGCCCTAAAGCTGGTGGATAAGGAAAATGACATCAATTTTAGTCTTAAGCTTCAAGAAGTAATTAAGGTACCAAACTTCAATTGAAACTATATAAAAACGCTTAGGTGGAACTAGAATTGGACCATGATTGATTGTTCTGGTCTTCCATGAGTGTAAAGTATAACTAACTATGTATAATTTTGTGAAATGGAATATTTGAAAAATGCAAATTGGTTGTGTGTTCATAAACATATATAAGGCATGAATAGATCCATAATGGTAATTGGTAAGTGGTTGGGTTTGGCCCACTGGTGTACATATTCCTACCCACTTTGAGTATCTATTTATTGGTAGCAGCATGTGGATGTGGTAGTGGATTTATTTGCCTTTTACTCACCCGAAAAATATGGCTTTTGTTCTTTGGCTTTAACCCAAACAATAAGGACATGTCTCTATTAGTTTACTATGAATTTTGGCTTGGATTGTTGTTGTACTTTAGCACAAGTACTTTCCTAATCAATCATGAATAATAAGCAAAGAAAAATAAGTTGTATTAACAAAAGGTTGATTCAATATGTACGTGTCATAGTTTTGGGTAAATTATAGACTTCAAGATTCAGTGAAATTCATATTAACTCCTTATGTCATCAGAGAGAGTAAATACTTAAATTGATTCTCCAAGATTATAAATTATGAAAAATTGGTCCTTTAAAAAACAAAATATTATTAATAGTTACTCGAAATTAAAATAAGATAAATTGAACCCAACAATTTAATCCTAGATGAAAATATAAATTAAATAAATTAGTCCTTTAAAATATTCTGAAGGATTAATTTATCTTATATTTATGATTTTGAAAGATTATTAATGACATTTCTTTTATTTAGGAATTAATTTGTCCAACAACTTAGAATCGGACCGATAATTTGAATATTTCCTATATTTATTTAGGTGACATTCAGAGGCGGATTAAGGATTCATCTAATGGGAGAAAAAAAAAACAATTTACTTTAGAGATTAAAATATTATTTAAATAGAAATTTAAGTACAAAAATTTAATAACTCATCATACATTTAGAATTTCGTCTCGTAGAAGGAAATGAAGAAGAAAAAAGTAGAAAGAAAAGAGAAGTTCTCTAACTTCCTTTCATTTTTTTTCTCCTCCTAACTTTCATCTAACTTCTCTCAAATAAACATACTATTATTAAATTAAAGTTGAGCTCAACACTCTTTTAAATTATAAAACTCAACATTACAATAATTGAATCTATGTCTAACTTTTCAATAACTCTTTTAATTTATGTAACTAAAAAATTCAGCCAAAAAATCATGTTTCATCTTATTTCTGAGCATATAATATAATTTTGACAATATTCTAAGCAGAAAATGATTTTCACTTATAGTTGTTAAAATAAAGGAGTCAATATTGAGCAAATAGACTATCAATTAGGTAGTAAATCTTAGATGTTTCAGTTTTCACAAATTCTTCCCTAACCTTACTTCCAAATTACTTTGCTTGATAGAAATAATTTATTAGTCCTTATCCTTCTTGATAATAATAAAGCTCTGAATGTGGGTAGTAATCTGGCCTTGCCTGCCTTGGATGTAATTCTATCATAGGTTATAGGGAAATACTTGGTGCACAACAAAAAATTAGCCAAAATAGTCAACAAGTTGTGCACAACATAGATAATATAAAATGCATAACGTATATTATATGTACTGCACAACGTATATCGTCTATTGTGCACAACATATATCACATATTGCAACATCATTTTTCTTTGCAACATATTATATATGTTTTACACATCATGTGCTATATAGTATGCACAACATATAATATTTGTTGTGCAATTTATGTTATATACGTTGTGCACAATTTGTTGGCTGTGTTGGCTATTTTTTTGTTGTGCCTCTAGCATTATTCTAGATTATATTTATCTCACGTGGGAGGCCTAAAACATAGGGTTAGATAGAAGATCTTGGACTACAATATAATTAATTAAGACTACTAATTTAACTAGTACAAGTAATATATATACAATACCAAATATATAAGGTTTTTCAGTGTTTTAAGTGGTTAACATAAAGTTGTAGCCTAATTAATCCTGTTCCCTGTAGTATCTTTGTCATAGCAAAGAAAACGCCAACCTATACAGAGATAATAACATGCATTTTTTTGTTTTCTTCTTTTTATTTTCTCATTTATATTACCCTCTGACATCAAAGTACTACATAAAGATATCATTTGTATATATGAATATTGAATTAGGATATAGTGTCCTTTTAGTCACATTTTTTATATATTCTATTCGTCCTTTTTTTTTTCTTTCAAAGTTGAAATAAAATAGTATTTAATATATTGAAAAATTAACATATGTCCAAACACAATTTCATATATATTAATTTATTAATGTATCATTTTACCTGCATTTTTCTACAAGACAAAATACTAATAAAAGTGAACATAGGTAGTATCTATATATATATATATACGGAAATGTATGTATTAAAAATATTTTATTCTTTAGATATTTTTATGATGAGTTTTATATATTGAGCAAACAAGTAATTAATAAAGAATGAATCGCTCTCATCACATAATGGATGGGATGGTATTTAGGGTTGGCGATCTTAATTTGTGGGTTTGACTCATAACGTAAATTGGTGTACATGTATAGTAAGGGCTAATCATAAATGCTTGATTAAGTAATTAAGGTGCAATATTATTGTGCTTGCCGAACATTAATAGACGTGTTAAGTCATCATCACCAAGCTAAGAGCGAAAGAACTATCACCATGAATATAATGTTAGCTCTTAAATTATAGGGTGCGACAATGCTATAAATTAAATCTAATCACCTTTTGAGCAAATAATTTAGTTAGTTCAATGTTTTCGATAATTGAATAAATGATCAAAATACTTAAAATACGAGTGGAGCATGAAGAAACATAAAGAATTCATGAAAACAACTGAATGATAGTATTGACTAAAAAATAATAATGTAAAAAAACTTACTTTCATAATGCATGCATAACTACAACTGAACATTTTCAAATATAAAACATTAGTGAAATTTATACATACATACATATATACTTCCAAATTAGTATAGTGATGTAAAGAAATTAATACATAAAATAGGATCATGATCGATCTTTCCTAGCTAATTACGATCGAGCCAAAATGAATGTTGCCTTTTCGCAGGCTTAGCTGTAAGTAATGGAAAATGGTAAGGTATGTATGTAGCTTCTTTACAGCGCAATATGACTTTACAAAGAGAAAGGGCAATGTGTACAATAAAAATTGTATAATTTTTGTACAATAATTATATCTACTATTAAATTACATTATTAGATTATAAATTCATATTATAATCTAATGATGAATATAATTGTTATATAATTTTTATTATATACATAACATTAATGATCTAATAAGCCTAAAAAGTAGTTTTTTGTACCGTGATTTCATCCTTCATATCGACAAGCACTTCATTTACTATGAAATAAAATATTACACATTATCAAAATATTTAATGATATATAGATATTAAATGAATCTTACACATCATTTAATGATAGATAAAATATTAGTCACACGTCAAAATAATGTAGTACAAAATAAATATATATAGAGAGAGAGATGAAATTGTTTAAAGGGGCTATATATATATATATATAGGTAGGTTGTGGCAATGCAATGCAATGGAGATGAGTTGGTGGCACAAAATAATAAAATGGGCTGATCTGAGGCTGAGACTGATGAGAGCTACCTACACTCATCATATCTTTCTAGTGGGTCTCCACCATGCGGCGTTCTGCCCCTTTAATCTACCTATATATCTTTCTTCTAATTAATTCATACTCCATCACTTTTATTTTATTTTCTTAATTATATATAGTACAGTGGTGTATCTTGTTTATACCTAAAATTTACATGTACTGTATAAGAAACGGAAAAAAAAAAAAACCGTTTTATAAGATGCCTAATGTTTGTGAGGATGAATGCTATATATATATCAGTTAAGTATTGGTTTAGTGCAGATTATAAATCTTCTCTCACCAATATTTTAAAAATGTCTCTCTCTCTCTCTATATATATATATATCCTTTTAAATTGTTATAAGAAAATATAAATACCAATAATGCTCAATTTTTATCCAAAAATATCCATATGTAATTACTTTAAAATGGTACCTAGCTACTGTCCTAAAATGTAATTACATTTCTATACATATATATGATCAAGAATCAAACTTATAACTAAATACTTAAAGAAATTCAACTAGTTATAGTTGTATTAAATTTTACAATAATCACTTGTATTTGATTTTTAAATATATGCAAATAATAAAATTTCTGTTTCAATACTATTTAATTACCCTTTGTGGTTTTTTTCATACTAGTGTACAAGGTTTGGGAGGGAGTAGTGGTTTGGAATTTGAAGAGGGCCTCTATATATATATATATATATATATATATATATATATATATATATATATATATATATATATAGCAATGCCAGAGGCACAATAAAAAAACAGCCAACACAGTCAATAAATTGTGCACAACGTACATAACATAAATTACACAACGAATATTACATGTTGTGCACATCATATAGCACATGATGTGCACAACATATATAACATGTTGCAAAGAAAGATGATGTTGCAATATGTGATATATGTTGTGCACAATAGATGATATACGTTTTGCACTTCATATAATATACGTTGTGCATTATATATTATATATGTTGTGCACATCTTGTTGGCTATTTTGGCTAATTTTTTATTGTGCCCAAATATTTCTCATATATATATATATATATATATATATATATATAGCTAGTTAGGGACAAAGAAGAAGTAAAATCTATTTGGATGGGTCCCCTAATATCTTTGGGTGTTTTCTTGCATGGCAGAGAGAGAGAGAGAGGTAGCTAGCTATTGATTGATCAAGGGCGTGATTGATCTCTCCATAGTCCATATATACAGCTAGGCCCCCCAATTCCATTTGCAGCGATATATAGCACACCCTTTTCTGATATGCACTTCAATCACTGAAAAATAATTTAAAAAAAAAAACATAATATTATTTTAATATTTAAAAGTAAATATCTTATCTTTATTTAATCATTTTTAGATTTAATTGTGATTTAGTAATTTCATTTATTTAGAATATACAAATTATGAAATATTTTTTTATAGTTTTCCTCTAATATCCGTTGACTAGTAGCCGATGACTATTTCCTAATTTCTATAGAGATCACCTTTCGATCCCGTCTCACACACTCTAAAATTTATATATTCCTGTCTCTCGCCTATGCGAGTTTAAAACATCAAAAGTCACCTCATTATGGAGGTGGATTTTAGCCCCAATCCATATGCGAGTAGGTTCTAATTTTCATCCATACTGTTTTCAATTTTCATGATGCCACCATGATCCTCCTTTATAGCTTAGCTTGTTTTTGGCGTGTGGCTTGGTGCTGCACTTTCTCTCATTTTGGTATTCCATGTGTTACAGTTACAGAGAGTATAATGTGCATCAAGACCATTTTGTTGAACATATCTACAAATTAAACACGACACATCACACATTCATTGGAACTATGATTTAAATTTTAATTACAGCATGCACCTCCAATCATTGGGATCAATATGGATGGATCCTCTCCTCTCATCCAGCTCATTAATATATTTTTCCGGAGATCATTATTCAATTTATAAAATAAATTTGAATTTTCCTACTGTAATTGAAAAAGTTAAAGTATAATCAATTAATAATGTAAACTATTTTAAAATAAATTAATATGTCACTACTATTAATCTTTTATAAATTTTGGAAAGGGTGATGAGCAGTGTATATCCATCCATAATAAAGTTCTGGTTAATAAGATCAGAGAAGCTAAAAAGATTATCTACTTTGAGCTGTTCAGCAAATCCTAGGTAACATTGTTTTCTTTCTGAAAATAGCTAGTAAATTATTATTATCATTACTAAGATTAGTTTAGCATTCTAAATTATTGGTGATTAATTATAACCTATGCCAAAAGCACACGAGCGAGACTGAAAGATGGCTTCTTTACATGTAATTAAGCACTGCCCTTTTATCAGGCTAGTTCTATTAGTCTATAAAATTTGATATCTTTATTATCTTTTTAGCCTTCATTTTTTAATTATTAATCATGTGTCGATATGAATTTGCAATTGATTGTGATAAATAGTAGCAAATATTAATTATATATTATTGTTGGTGTTTCTATTTCTAGCCGTTGTTATTTGACAATTTAATTATTGCCGACGATATTTTAAGTGGACACCCCTTTATAAATATAGTTTAACTTTAATTATTGAATGTCATTCAATTCTGTCATGCTTATGATTCTATTTTTTAATTTCTTCTCACATAAATTCTAGTATTACAGACCCAAACTGAATACGATCAAATATAAATCTTATTTTTAAAGGTATTCAAGTATTTTTTTACATTTTACAATAATTGTCGTTTTTATCTTTTTACTACATTGAAAAATTCATAAATAATCCAGATGTAATTTAAATTTAGATACATTAATTTTTTAATATATAAAAAAAATTAACACAATAGCTATTAAAAAATGGAAGGAATATTATCTACTCAAATTAATGCCTAATTAGTGATTTTTAAAACAGTGTAAGTGGCCCCTTGAAGGACCCTAGCAACCTTTAAATAGGTTAAAAGTTATGTTTGCTTGTGTCATGTCCTTAAAAGTAAAGTTGCAGTCTAATAGTAATAGGCACAATTGGGATACAATTTTGGAGATCTAAACTTGAAATTTTGATATATAATAGGCAAACCCTTACCCCCAAAATGATGTAGAAAAATGCACAAACTAACTAATGAAATGCAAAATTACTACTAGTAATAATAAGTACTAGGTATAGTCACTTTAGCTAGTTGACCAAATAAAAATTAAAGTAATAACACAAGCAAGAAACATATATATGCAAAAATCACCTATTCCTTAGAAGCTTATATTTATCTTGTTTTATTTAACTAGGGTAGTACCCGTGCATCACACAGGCCAATCAAATAATTTAATATATATATGTACATAATTGAAGCTATTCTTTTTCTTGTTTAATTTTATTTAAACTTGTGCTTTCTAATGGTATGAACATTGTTGACTATTATTACTCTATATCATATTTTCACTATTCTCTTCACCCTGCCTTGACTTGTATATATTGGTATTGGTTGTGTCTTAATTAACTTTTACGCTACTTCATCCTTATTCATTCTAAATTTTATAAAGCTAGATAGCACTACTAGCTAGCTAGTGATAATAACTAGTTTTTTTTGGTTCATACTACAATAAATTCAAATAAGGTGGCCTCGTTTTCTTTTTTGAACTGCAGTAACCATTATCATCATAGGCACTATATAAAGTAGTACCATTAGATAGTGATATGCCGCCCAAAATCTAAATAAACTTTCTACGTTTTTTATTTGTCTAATTTAAAAAATTAACTTTTTATTTTATATTTATTTATTTATGAATTTTAGATATTTTTTTATTAATTTTTCAATTACATACTTAATTAATAAAAGAAAAAATATATAGATAGAGTAATTAAGAAGAGAGATAATAAGTATTGAAAATAATATTATAAAATATGTTTGTTTTTTTAAGAGCATTGCTAGGAGTGCAACAGAAAATCAGCCAAAACAGCCAATAAATAGAAATTTGGGCCACAATCACCCAGCCCATTTAAAATATACTCATGATTAAAATGTTATTTGGACAATAAAATGCCAAATGAGTTTTTTTGACTGTTTTGACTGATTTTTTTTTGTTCTCCAAGTATTTGTGTTTTTTTAAATTGAGACATTGTAAAACTTTTTCAATATTCATGTACACAATTATTAAACAGGACAAATATAAAAAGAATGAACGGAGTACATTTTTTCCCTTCTATTTCTCTAATGGATTAGATATCTTATTCTTAATTCTTAATTAATTAAGTCACACATTTTACCGAACAATTAATGCATGTTTTGGCGCACCTAATACATTACTTTTTCGGTCCCCCTCTATCTTCTTTTTTATATATTAATTAACCCTATGAATTCCTAGTCCTCTTTGGAATTATATATAGATCGGATAGAACTTTCCAATGCATAGTTAAATCATTGAACAAAGTTGAATTTTATTATATTACCTAACATAAAACATAATCCCGTGAAGGGGGCATGATTAATTAAGTCTTTTGAGAAGTTCTATATCCTTTTTTCCCTTTTCACCAATGATTGGAGATATTTTATTTCACTTATTGGAATAATAATGGCTAAGTTTACAATTCAAAATAGTTACTCCAATTAATTATTAATCAAGAGAGACGACCTTTTTTTTAACGTGCAAGTTGTCCTCTACAATTGGAATTGAATTTGATTTGATCCAACTATCTACTATACCCATAAGCAATAAAATTGTTAGTTCTAAGTACTTTTCAAACAGTAGTATCCATGAATTGAATGACCTTCAAATCTTTATGAAAGTCTACAATTTTCTTCCTTCGTCAAAATTTTATATAATTGATTGACCCGTGATTGATATATGAATAATATTTGTTATATAATAGAAATACATCTTAGCTAATATTTAATTTGTATTATATATTATATGTAATATGTGATATATGTATAATATATTATGTATAACATACATTACGTATAGTATATAGCACATATCTTAAATACTAGTTAAATATATTTATAATTAATGTTGTTTATCAACATTACTGTAGATATATATTGCGACTTTTATTTATTCTGGAGTTTTGCTGTTCAACCTTTTTTTTTCACCAGCCTATCAATAGATCTAGCTTGTCCGTACCTATTCTTCTTTATTTCAACTAGCAATTTCGCCTGCTGTTAAATCACATTTATGTTATTTTAACAAAATTAAATGCCGTATAATGGATCTGTGTAATGAAAGGAGTCGATATTATCTATATATAAAAAGTTATATAATTTTATATTTAAAAGTTCCTTTTTTTATATTAATATTGTTATATAATAAAAAGCTATTTTTATCCAATTTTTTTATTAATATTGAAAAGTTTAAAGTCTACCGTTTTATACATGACAAAATCACATAATAATATATTTTAAAATATACAATCTTCACTTTTATATTACATAAAAATGAATAATAATGTAATTTCAAAGTAATATTTATTTTAAAGATTATAGTTTTTATTTTTATACTTCTTCAAAAAATCATATTATATAATATTTTAAAGTATAAATTATTTAATTTTATATTGTATAAAAAATTAAAAAGTGAATAATATCTAATTGCAAATTGTGTAATCTTTATTTTTCTTCAAGTCATATTTTTTTTTATCTTTTCAATTTTTTTTTTGTAAATATAGATACAAAATAAGACAATAGTTAAAAAATAGCATAGAAGACTTTGAGGTAGAGAGAGTCAAAAAGAAGAAAAAATTATAATGTTTATATTTATAAAGATGATTACTTTTATGATTTATTTAATTTTTAAAAAAAATTTTATTTTTATTTTTATAATACAAAAATAACCAACTTTTTACATTCTTTTTATATAAGTAATAGATGGAAAATAATACACATGCATTCATATACACAATGTGTGCATAAGAATATATAATCTTCTATTAGCTAGTAAGCACTAATTTTTTTTAAGAATACAAATAATTATTTAATAATAAAATGCATATACAAAGAATATTTTTAAGAATACATTATAATTTTAAATTATACTTGTAGATTAGAGGTCAAACAGAATACAGGTCTATCATTGATATGTTAGTTAATTTGACACACATATATACAACAAAAACATGACGAAACAAAATACTAGAAATAAACATTTTATAGTTTTATGCATCTAACAGTAAATTTTAAATCTAGAGACTACACTATTCATCTCTATTATTGCTGGCTTCAAATTTGAAAAACTCGCCTTTGAAGAGAAGAAAAGAAAAAGGGTTAATTCATTTTTAGGGGTTATGGTAATTATGAGAGTCTAGTTCTAGAAAAAAAGTGTTGTTGGAGCTATGATTAGCAGACATTTAAGATGCAAATAAAGAGAGAAGAAAGAAAGTAAAAAAAAAAAAAGAGAGAGAAATTAAAGAGGAGGTGTATGGTATGGTATGGTATATGGTATGTGTGGTAGCATCTTAGGTAGGGTGGGTCGGTGTGGTGGCTTGTTCCCTGGGGTAAGACAAAACACCCCATGCCAGCCACTCTTATATATATATAGATTCCACCACTCTCTCAACTCTCAACTACTAGTACTAGCTAGTGTATCTACCAACAAATTAATTAAACTACTACTACTATATATATGTACTGCACTATACTATATTCACCTCCAATACTAAATAGTAAACTTAAGTTTTAATTACTACTATATGAGTTAATTCTTATAGTTTTATCAAGCTAGCCTTTTATTAAGGTTATATGATTTAAAACAATAGTACTACATGTATATCAAGTACACATTCATCAAACATCCATTAAGTATTATGTAATTTGTAGGTCCACCATTTAATTAAAATAAAAATTCAAACCTCCTCAACTTGACACGTGACACACACTCACTCTGATGGATGCTTGATGGATGAAATGCTATAGTACGCCAATTATTTTTGTAATTTAAAATACTTTTAGTTAATTTCTAAATAATATTTTGAGGTCAATGTTGAAATGCTGAATAACTAGAAGCATACAGATTATTTTGCTCGCTGGTTACAATGTTCTACAAATATCTGAATTCTTTTTATATACATAATAAATATCTGTTTTGTGAGCGTGTCACACTGTCCAATAATTATTTAAATGCACTTTACTAGGTGATGAGCTCATAAAATTGAAACATATTAATTTTCAAATCTATAAATTATTACCTGTACTTGTTCTTGATAAAAATAATTAATAAAGCTAGTTTTTCTTGCTCTCATCCCCTGTCTCCCTCCCATAACCTTTAATAATTTCGATTATCTCTTTGGGAAAATAACTAAAGGGAAAGAAAAAGGGCATGCTTATCATTTGATTACCAAGTCTCACAAGTCACAACTTGATCAGAAAAGAGCCAGGTAGAAAAAGTTCAGGTTGTTAAAATAATTAATATATGCTACTATATTATTATTATTATAAAATGTTTAAATCCCTTAGCATCTATATATGTTTTGATTGTCTATATATGTCATTATTATCACTACAACTCAAAGTGAAATTAAAGGAAGAAAAAGAAAATCACGATCGAGCTAGCTAGCACTTGTGTTAATGGGGCTAATGTGTCTGTGTGGAGTCATTGTTATGTCTAGTAGGTTGCCTATGGCTGCCTACATCAAGCCATTCACTATTATCAATAAATGATTTATCTTTTCATTATAAGAGTTACTTGAAAAAAAAATTAATTAATTAATATTTTGTTTTTGTAAGTGAAATTCGAATACAATTATACAATATAATTAAAGGATAATATGAATTACTATCACAGTCTATGCTTTTGTATGTTTAGCCATGTATGGCTGCTGATAACAACATGAGGTAGTGACTATCATATATATATTTCCCAACTCTTTATCAAATACAGAGTGACATATATATATATATATAGATGGTGTGTTTTAGGTTATAATAATGTTTGTTGTACAACATAAATACGTTAAATTAGTATCTAACGTGTGCTATACATATAACACATATTCTGTATTATAAATAGCACACGTTGAATATTAGTCGGACATATTTCTGTTGTACAATAATCATTATTGTTTTAGGACATCCTAAGGGCTCAAATTGTTCACCTAGCTTAGGTTAGGGTGGAACCAGCTGTATACCCAATTATGGAGAATTCAGTGTAAAAAATTGAGTACTCATTGCCTGTTCTGCATATTATTGAATCTTTTTGTGGGTTTAGACCCTCCCTGCTTTCTTCCTAGCAACTATAGTGGAATATGGATTTGGAGAAAAAAAGAAAAAGAAAAAGAAACTAGTGGAATGCTGAAAGATACAATAAAATAAAGAAAAACCAAACGGCTTGGTGAAAGGTGCAGCGATGGACTTTTGGAGGTAATTAAATTGACAATTTAACTTGCATAATTAATAAAATCACAAATTGCACCCATCTCCTTTAAGATTATATGTAATTTATCCGGATTTCTTTTTATTTAATTTATAAAGTTAATAACAAATTAAATTTTATTGTGAAACTATTACACGCACTGATATCACTTAAATTTATATAATTATTGTACTATCATCTTTTTGTCTAGTTATATTAATCTTTTAAAACATCAACAAAGTCAAAATAACTATTATTTTAAAATAGAGAAAACAATAATAAGGAATATTACATTAACTAAGAAATTATATATATATATACCAAAAGATATTACATTAATTATATAAGGAGATAACCATATCACCGGTTTATGAGCTAAATACGTAGAAGAAAAGTAAAAAATGTGTAAAGAATGTATACTAGATAGCCTTACTCGTGCAAGAACACTCCAGAAAGAATCTAATGATAAATTGGCATAGATAATTAGATATGACACTTTTACAATTTAATGGCATCATATATATATTATATGTATGTTTTGCCGCTTTGGCTTAGTGGCGCCAAAAGTTGGTGTTATCTCACGCACCTCCGCAATTTGTGGTCACCGCCGCTCAACATACACAAACTACTATCCACTTTTGATTTCTCAGATTATTACTTAAAAATTCATTTGGTAGAATAGAAATTTCCCCCCCAAACAAAATGAGTGTACCATCATGCTTAACAACTGAGCTAATAATTAAAGATATTTAACTATGAACTGCCTTCCAATTCAATCTTCTAGTGATATGCTCCACTATTCAAAATAATTCTAGATGCAAAGACTCCTTAAGTACGTTGTTACAGTCATGCAGATTCAACTTATGAATCAATTCATGGATATAATCATTAATGAGAAGGGTCCCATTTAAATATTTGACTGTTCTGCATGAGATAGTTCCTTACTTTCATAAAGAAATATATATCAGATACTATTTTAAATTTTATAAATAGAAGGATTATGAAATATAAAAAAAAAAAAAACAGTATCCAAGAATTTTCTCAAAGAATATGATTATGAATTTAATTAAACGATTAATGTGTGTAGAAAAACAATTATTGAAAGATGTCTTGTTTAAACACATAATTGCATATAAATAGATTAGTCTTTTATCTATAAGTAAGAAATTATATATATACATATCTCTGAAATTATAATATTAACAATAAGATTTTAACCTAAAATCTAATACATATTACTCAATTCTGTCACCACTAAACTAATTCTATTGGCTTCAGGAAGGGAGAGAAAAAGAAATTACCCAAATAATTAACCAAAAAAATGTTGGTGGGTCTATCTTTAAAGAATGAAAGGTGAAGGGTACAAAATTTAAGAAAAATCGTGCTCATAACTCTCAACAGTTCAGAAGCATATCTAACGGTGGGAAATTCATCAAAGACTGTCTCTTGGTGACAACATGATATGATTTCTCTTCCCCCCTTATTTATATGTGTAAGAGGAGCCTCTTTCATAGTTTTCTTTCATTCATTTCATTTCATTTAAATCCCAGCTTGTGGTCCTCTACTCTCTGATTCTCTATAACCATTAACCAACCAGCCAAACACAGTACTGATGGAATTTTTGTGGGTTCTGCAACTAACTACACCACCTGAAACAGTGAAACTTTGAATGCTCTCTCTCTCTCTCTCTCTCTTTAAAGAGCCTTTTCTTTCTTTCTTTTTTGATTCTGAAGCCTTTCCTTATCTTTCTTGCTAGTTTGGTAGTACTATTGATAGGATATGGGACTCAAGTTCTAGACCTGTAAGTAACATTGTATTTCTGTATTTTTCACAATCTTTTCCTTTCTGTCTTTTCCTCTTCCCTTCTGGTTCAAGTTCAAGAATCCTCCTCAGTATTTTCAACAGAAGAGTTTTTTTTTGCTTCTTGAAACCCCTGAGGGAACTTTCAAAAGTTTCTGATTCTCTGGTATGAAAATTTGATACTCATACCTGAGTTTCTTTCTCCTTTCTCTTCTTATTCTTCTCAATAGCTCGTTCTTGTTCGTTCCCTGTTTGATAATATTCCTCCCCCTTGTAAACTTTCAATTTCTTGGGTCTTGTTCTTGTTCTTTTCATTTTCCAAACATCTCTTAATATCAGAAGAAAAAAAATCCTTTCTTTTGTGGGGTGCTTTCAAGAATTGTTCTTAGTACTAAGTATTCTATTCCCTGTTTGTTAATGATGGATCTTTTTCAAAACCCATCTTCTCTAAAATCAAACAGATTCCAAACAGCTATTTGGGCTGCAAAGCTTGTGCTTATGTTCATGGGGGTTATGTCAATTCTTTTTATGTTGAAAGTGTCAATAATCCCATACACATTCAACCTTGTTGTATCGACTCTCCCTCGCCTTTGGGCCTCTGCAAGAAGCTGGTTAACTCTGCCATTTGTTTACATTATTGTCAACTTCATCATCATAACCATTGCAGCATCCTCCAACTTCCACAACCTCAACTTCTCTGACTACTCCCCTGCACCCTCTTCTGATCCCAAGAAAGCAGACACAGCCATCACAGAGCCAGAGAACCAGAGCAATGAAGAAGAACACATCAAGGAGGAAGTTAAAGAGGTTCAGCAAGAAGTGGAAAAGGAAGAAGAGGAAGAAAAAGTTGTAGACTTTGGTTTGTCCTTTAACAAAGTTATCACCGACCCATTATTGGAAAAGTGCACCAATGACTATTTCTTGCCTGATTCTGATGACAAGGGTGGTGATAATGATGATACACTAGAGGCCACTTGGAGGGCAATCATGGAGGGACAAGGAAAAATCATGAAGCCACATCTGAAGAAGAGTGACACATGGAGTGCTGGTGGAGGTGGGGGTGGAAGGATTGCAAAAGCAGAACCATTTCATAACAATGGAGAAGGTGGTGGTGGTGATGATGATGACCCTGTGGCTTGGGCTAAGAAGGAGCTAAGAAAATCTGACACTTTCAATGACAGGGCTTCCTTGAGAAGGGAAAAGTCCATGACCCCTGAGGAGTTAAATCTCAGGGCCGAAGCATTCATCAGAAATTTCAACCATCAGATGAAGCTGCAGAGACTTGAATCTTACCAGAGGTTCATGGAAATGGGTAATCGAGCTGTTTGATGATATGGTTTACTCCTCCTTTTTCACCAGTCACAGTGAAAATTTTAGCAAAATGAGAGAGAGTTTCTGGAAGTATTTTAACCATTTGGAGGTATATATATATATAAATAAGTATATCCTTAACTTTTTAATGTTAGTTTTATTAGCTTTGTGTTCTCTTTACATTCATTACATTGTCATCTGTATGTATTCTGCAGAATTTCACTTACTGCTATGTATATTTATATTATCTTCATATAAAGCCTATGTTCTGCTAGATAAAAAAACCAGTCTTCACCTAACAAGCTATAACATTTTGGAATAATTGGTTATGGTAGAGATGAGGACTTTTCACTTATATACTAATGCTGAATTGGTAATAGTAGTTAAGTACTCTTATGGAATCTTTATATATCTAACTAGAATATATAACTATATGTTCATTGAACTTTTGTCCTATATTTTACACAAGTTATGACATCAGAAAGTATTCTCTTGAACTTATTATATACACTAAACATGCATTTATGTGACTTCAAATAAAGTGACTCTGAGATTCTTTGGTTCATGCTTATGGCACATTCAAGCCTTAAAGCATTAGGCTTTTAACACCTGGCAGAAAATTAAATAGTATAGCCTCTACAATTAAATGAATCCAGCTTTGATTAGGCTGTTCCACCTAACAGGCACTTGATTGAAGTGTAGAAAAAAATAAATAAATCTAACATCATATAGTACATCTAATCTAATATCACAAATTTGAATTTGTCGGTTTCTCAATTGTTGACCCTTTTCTTCTCCCTTGGCAGGACCTGATGTTGTACATATTTTTGCTGCTGAGACTGTGTGTAGAAGCCAAGACATGTATCAAACATGGTGGACTTTTTTTTCCCTTGTCAAGTTTTCTGTGACATATTTAGTGGCCCTATATATCTAAGTTAGCTTCTCCCTACTCTGTTTGTGCTCTTTTCTTTTGTCTACTAGATCTTCCCTCTATATGTTCTACTTCTAGCCATTCAGAACTCTTAGTGTTTTATATATTTACATAAATAAATAAATAATGGTTGTATTGACTATGTATAATTTGAACCCTAGGCAACACTAGAGGAGGATTATTTCAATGTACAATATCTGCACTTTTATGTAGAGCTACTATGCCAGCTAGTTTAGCTTTAAAAAGCGTGGTGAATGAATAGTTGCTATTTTATCTAGAATATGACATTAAAAAATAGGAAACAACCCTGAAAAACTATGGTAATAGATATAGTTCTAGTTCTAGATCACTCTGTTCAAACTAGAATATAGTATTAATCAAATTTCTACCATTGATTGTATACTATCTAATGGGACATAGAATAGGGTCTATCTTACTGATCAATGGTAGGAATTTACACATAAAATTTATGGTATGAAATTATTATTTGGGAAGATCCCTTTTCAAAAGTATTGGTTACCAATTGAACAGGATGATCTCCTATATATATATGCCTACCATAGAACAAGTAACAAACCACACACATGCATGCTAAGGTGTGATATATATCTGCTAGTGTTCATTGACATACCCAACTCAGAGCAGCAGTACCACTTATATATATTTGCCTATATGATATTTGAAGGTTTGCATATATTTATTTATTTGTACGCATTGGGGGACACTAGCTATATCTAATTTAACATCAGGGAGTTGACCAAAGACTTGGACGACCCTTTTTGTGGTGTTAAAAAGAACTCTGCCTTTTTATTTATCTATTTATTTTTTGGAATTTGGGTTTAAGGGAATGAACATGGATGGATAAATTGAAAGTAACGTTTGAAGACTGGATCGAGTTGTCCCTTCCATTCCAACCCGGCATTATTTTCATGGGACCTTCGATTAATTTGGCTCAAGAAGATTGGTTATGTGGTCAATATCCCAAAAGGCCACATTTAGTTTTGGGGGAGATTAAGTGGAAAATCACACGCACATGCATCCTAATTATCTGTCGGGGAAGGTATATATATATAATTTGTTTCCATTAATGGAAGATATTTAATGTGTACTTTATAAATTTGTATAAAAACATACTTTAAATTAGCAAAATACTTAAAATAGTTATATATATATTAAATATGTTTCATGAATTTTGAAGGAGGTTGCGGTTGCTTGAAGGGTTGATTAGAATAGAAAAGCAAGTTGGGGCCTCGTCAGATGGCAGTGAAAAGAGGCCCACGGTTCTTATTGTGTCACAAACCTTCGGTGCTTTGTTTGTTTGAAAGTACACAGAACAGAACAGAACCTCATCAAACAAGTATGTATTGTAGGTCCTTGCTACAAACTTTATTATGATTATTAAACGGAACCAGCTAGCTAGATTTCATTTATATTTTTGCTATATGAAACCACACACACGGACCCTCTATCTCCTGCAAAATACCTTTAACTTGAATTACAAAAGTTTAGTTCTCATATGAATATAATATTCGCCTTCCCTTTCTCTGTTTACTTTTTTCTTTCCACTTTACTGGATTTTGCTACTCTAAAATGGATATGAATGCATACTTTACTATCTATTTTTTAATTAGTTTTTTTTATTTCTATTATAACTTCTAATAGGAATTAGATAAAGAAAAAACAATTCGGCAATTTCATAATAAAAAAATATTAAAAATAAAACAGAAAGTAAACAGATTATTATCAATGCCATGCATAGATCAATGAGGCAAGTTAACAACATGATAGATGGTTATGATAATAATTATGTCTAAAAATTTATTAGCATGTTGAATAAATGTACTCACTTCACTAGATAGAGGACCTAAGAAGAAGACCCAAAATGTTTGCCATATTCAAAGATCAGTCCTTTTCTTAAAACCCACCATTCTAAACTACCCACAAAATTCTTGTACACGTTCTTATGACACTATTATCCATCCATTAAGCTGTGGACCTGAACCTATATATATATGCATCCATCCTTAAGCAAGAAGCTATTCAAATTAAAGCAGCAAAAAGCACTGATTCAGCTATTTCTTCAGGATGAAGACTACACAATTGGCCCTGATGAATATAATTCTATGTAATGACTTCAATAAAATAGCTTGATTAATACTCTTCTATTTTTTATGCCAAGAGTATATATATATATATATATTGAATTTCATAATTTTTAAAATTTAGTATAAATTGAAGGCTATAGACTTTAAAAATTGAGATTTCACTATTTTTCTAGAAACACTATAAAATTAAAGAATATAGTCTTTAAAATATTGGATTTCATAATTTTTAAAACTTAGTAGAAATTGAAGGCTATAGGCTTTAAAAAGTGACATTTCATTTTTTTCTTCTAAAAATACTATAAAAGTAATGATTATAGTCTTTAAAATATTGAACTTCATAATTCTTGAAACTTAGTAGAAATTTAAGGCTATAGGCTTTTAAAAATGATATTTTATTATTTTTCTAGAAACACTATAAAAGTAAAGACTATAGTCTTTAAAATATTGAATTTCGTAATTTTTAAAATTTAGTAGAAATTGAAGGCTATAGGCTTTAAAAAGTGACATTTCACTTTTTTTCTAAAAACAATATAAAAGTAAAGATTAAAGTCTTTAAAATATTGATTTTCATAAATTTTAGAATTTAATAGAAATTGAAGGCTATAGGTTTTAAAAAGTGAGACTTCACTATTTTTCTAGAAACACTATAAAAGTAAAGACTATAGTCTTTAAAATATTGAATTACCTAATTTTTAAACCTAATTAGAAATTGAAGGCTATAAGCTTTAAAAAGTGAGATTTAACTATTTTTATTGAAACACTATAAAAGTAAAGACTATAGTCTTTAAAATATTGGATTTCATAATTTTTTAAACTTAGTAGAAATTGAAGGCTATAAGCTTTATAAAGTGATATTTCACTATTTTTCTAGAAACACTTTAAAAGTAAAGACTATAGTCTTTAAGATATAGGATTTCATGATTTTTAAAACTTAGTAGAAATTGAAGGCTATAGGCTTTGAAAAGTGAGATTTCACTATTTTTCTAAAAACACTATAAAAGCAAAGACTATAGTCCTTAAAATATTTGATTTCATAATTTTTGAAACTTAGTTGAAATTGAAAGCTATAGGCTTTAAAAAGTGAGATTTAACTATTTTTCTAGAAACACTATAAAGTAAAGACAATAGTCTTCAAAATAGTGAATTTCATAATTTTTAGAACATAGAAGAAATTGAAGGCTATAGGCTTTAAAAAGTGAGCATTCACTATTTTTCTAGAAACACTATAAAAGTAAAGACAATAGTCTTTAAAATATTGAATTTCATAATTTTTAAAACTAACTAGAAATTGAAGGCTAAAGGCTTTAAAAAGTGAGATTTTATTATTTTTCTAGAAGCACTACAAAAGTAAAGACTATAGTTTTTAAAATATTGAATTACATAATTTTTAAACAATATTAGAAATTGAAGGCTATAGGATTTAAAAAACTGAGATTCTACTATTTTTCTAGAAACATTGTAAAAGTAAAGACTATAGTCTTTAAAATATTGAATTTCATAATTTTTTGAAACTTAGTAGAAATTGAAGGCTTTGGCTTTAAAAAGTGAAATTTAACTATTTTTCGAGAAACACCTATAAAAGTAAAGACAATAGTCTTTAAAATATTGGATTTCATAATTTTTGAAACTTAGTAGTAATTGAAGGCTATGGGCTTTAAAAAGTGAGATTTCACTATTTTTCTAGAAATACTACAAAAGTAAAGACAATAGACTTTAAAATATTGAATTTCATAATTTTTAAAACTTAGTAGAAATTGAAGGCTATATGCCTTAAAAAATGAGATTTCACTATTTTTCTAGAAACACTATAAAGGTAAAGATTATGGTCTTTAAAATATTGAATTTCATATTTTTTAAAACTTAGTAGAAATTGAAGGCTATAGGCTTTAAAAAGTGAGATTTCACTATTTTTTATAGAAACAGTAGAAAAGTAAAGACAATAGTCTTCAAAATAGCGAATTTCATAATTTTTAGAACATAGAAGATATTGAAGGCTATAGGCTTTAGAAAGTGAGTCTTCACTATTTTTCTAGAAATACTACAACAGTAAAGACTATAGGTTTTAAAATATTGAATTTCATAATTTTTAAAACTTAGTAGAAATTGAAGGCTATAGACTTTAAAAAATGAGATTTCACTATTTTTCTAGAAATACTACAAAAGTAAAGACTATAATATTTAAAATATTGAATTTCATAATTTTTAAAACTTAGTAGAAATTGAAGGCTATAGACTTAAAAAGTGATATTTTACTATTACTCTAGAAACACTATAAAAGTAAAGAATATAGTTTTTAAAATATTGAATTCCCTAAATTTTAAAACTTAGTAGAAATTGAAGGCTATATGCTTTAAAAAATGAGATTTCACAATTTTTCGAGAAACACTATAAAAGTAAAGACTTAAGTCTTTAAAATATTAGATTTTATAATTTTTAAAACTTAGTACATATTAAAGGCTACAGGCTTTAAAAAATGATATTTCACTATTTTTCTAGAAATACTACAAAAGTAAAGACTATAGTCTTTAAAATATTGAATTTCATAATTTTTAAAACTTAGTAGAAATTGAAGGCTATATGCTTTAAAAAGTGAGAATTAACTATTTTTCGAGAAACACCTCAAAAAGTAAAGACTACGGTCTTTAAAATATTGGATTTCATAATTTTTGAAACTTAGTGGTAATTGATGGCTATGAGCTTTAAAAGGTTAGATTTCACTATTTTTCTAGAAATACTACAAAAGTAAAGACTATAATCTTTAAAATATTGAATTTTATGATTTTTGAAACTTGGTAGAAATTGAATGCTATAGGCTTTAAAAAGTGAGAATTCACTATTTTTTATAGTAACACTAGAAAAGTAAAGACAATAGTCTTCAAAATAGTGAATTTCATAATTTTTAGAACATAGAAGAAATTGAAGGCTATAGGCTTTAAAAATGAGTATTCACTATTTTTCTAGAAAGACTATAAAAGTAAATACAATAGTCTTTAAAATATTGAATTTCATAATTTTTAAAACTTAGTAGAAATTGAAGGCTATAGGCTATAAAAAGTGAGATTTCACTATTTTTCGAGAAACACTATAAAAGTAAAGACTATATTCTTTAAAATACTGAATTTCATAATATTTTGAAACTTAGTAGAAATTGAAGGCTATAGGTTTTAAAAAATGTGATTTCACTATTTTTCTAGAAACACTATAAAATTAAAGACTATAGTCTTTAAAATATTGAATTACATAGTTTTTAAACCTAATTATAAACTGAAGGCTATAGGCTTTAAAAAGTTAGATTTCACTATTTTTCGAGAAACACCTGTAAAAGTATAGACTATAGTTTTTAAAATATTGGATTTCATAATCTTTGAAATTTAGTAGTAATTGAAGGCTATGGGCTTTAAAAAGTGAGATTTCACTATTTTTTTTAGAAAATACTAAAAAAGTAAACACTATAGGTTTTAAAATATTGAAATCATATTTTTTAAAACTTAGTAGAAATTGAAGGCTATAGGCCTTAAAAAGTGAGATTTCACTATTTTTCTAGAAATACTAAAAAAGTAAAGACTATAGTGTTTAAAATATTGGATTTCATAATTTTTGAAACTTAGTAGAAATTGAATGCTATAGGCTTTAAAAAGTGAGATTTCACTATTTTTAAAGAAACACTATAAAAGTAAAGACAATAGTCTTCAAAATATTGAATTTCATAATTTTTAAAACTTAGTAGAAATTGAAGGCTATATGCTTTAAAAAGTGAGATTTCACTATTTTTTTTAGAAACACTATAAAAGTAAAGATAATAAATAGTCTTTAAACTATTGAATATCATAATTTTTAAAACTTAGTAGAAATTGAAGGCTATAGGCTTTAAAAAGTGAGATTTCACTATTTTTTTAGAAACACTATAAAAGTAAAAAAAAATAGTCTTTAAACTATTGAAGTTCATAATTTTTAAAATTAGTAGAAATTGAAGGCTATAGACTTTAAAAAGTGAGATTTCGATATATTTCAAGAAACACTATAAAAGTAAAGACAATAGTCTTTAAAATATAGAATATCATATTTTTTAAAACTTAGTAGAAATTGAAGGCTATAGGCCTTAAAAAATGATATTTCACTATTTTTCTAGAAATACTAAAAAAGTAAAGACTATAGTGTTTAAAATATTAGATTTCATAATTTTTGAAACTTAGTAGAAATTGAAGGCTATAGGCTTTAAAAAGTGAGATTTTACTGTTTTTCGAGAAACACTATAAAAGTAAAGACTATAGTCTTTAAAATATCGGATCTCATAAATTTTGAAACTTAGTAGAAATTGAAGGCTATAGACTTTAAAGAGTGAGATTTCACTATTTTTCTAGTAACACTATAAAGTAAAGACTATAGTCTTTAAAATATTGAATTAAATAATTTTTAAACTTAATTAGAAATTGAAGGCTATAGGCTTTAAAAAGTGAGAGTCCACTATTTTTCTAGAAACACTATAAAAGTAAAGACAATAGTCTTTAAAATCTTAAATTTCATAATTTTTAAAACTTAGTAGAAATTGAAGGTTATAGGCTTTAAAAGTGGGATTTTACCATTTTTCGAGAAACACTATAAAAGTAAAGACTATAATCTTTAAAATATTGGATTTCATTATTTTTGAAACTTAGTAGAAATTGAAGGCTACAGGCTTTAAAAAAATGAAATTTTACTATTTTTCTAGAAATACTACAAAAGTAAAGACTATAGTATTTAAAATATTGAATTTTATAATTTTTAAAATTTAGAAGAATTTGAAGGTTATAGGTTTTAAAAAGTGAGATTTCACTATTTTTATAGAAACACTATCAAAGTAAAGACAATAGTCTTTAAAATATTAAATTTCATAATTTTTAAAATTTGGTAGAAATTGAAGGCTATAGGTTTTAAAAAATGAGATTTTACTATTTTTCGAGAAACAATATAAAAGTAAAGACTATAGTCTCTAAAATATTGGATTTCATAATTTTTTAAACTTAGTAGAAATTGAAGGCTAAAGACTTTTAAGAGTGAGATTTCACTATTTTTCTAGTAACACCATAAAAGTAAAGACTATAGTCTTTAAAATATTGAATTAAATAATTTTAAACTTTATTAGAAATTGAAGGCTATAGGCTTTAAAAAACGAGAGTCCACTATTTCTCAAGAAACACTATAAAAGTAAAGACAATAGTCTTTAAAATATTGAATTTCAAAATTTTTAACACTTAGTAGAAATTGAAGGCTATAGACTATAAATAGTAAGATTTCACTATTTTTTCTAGAAACTATATAAAAGTAAAGGCTATTGTCTTTAAAATTTTGAATTACCTTATTTTTAAACCTAATTAGAAATTGAAGGCTATAACCTTTAAAATGTGAGATTTCACAATTTTTCTTGAAACACTATAAAAGTAAAGACTATACTCTTTAAAATATTGAATTTCATAATTTTTTTAACTTAGTAGAAATTGAAGGTTATAGGCTTTAAAAAGTTAGATTTGAGTATTTTTCTATAAAATCTATAAAAGTAAAGACTATAGTCTTTAAATTATTGAATTTCATAATTTTTAATACTTAGTAGAAATTTAAGGCTATAGGCTTTAAAAAGTGAGATTTCACTATTTTTCTAGAAACACTAAAAAAGTAAAGACTATAAGTCTTTAAAATATTAAATTACGTAATTTTTAAACCTAATTAGAAATTGAAGGCAATAGGATTTAAAAAGTGAGATTTCACTATTTTTTTAGAAACACATTGAAGTAAAGACTATACTCTTTAAAATATTGAATTTCATAATTTTTAAATCTTAGTAGAAATTGAAAGCCATAGGCTTTAAAAAGTGAGATTTCACTATTTTTATAGAAACACTATAAGAGTAAAGACAATAGTCTTTAAAATATTAAATTTCATAATTTTTAAAACTGAGTAGAAATTGAAGTCTATAGGCTTTAAAAAGTGAGATTTGACTATTTTTCTAAAAACACTATAAAAGTAAAGACTATAGTCTTTAAAATATTGGATTTCATAATTTTTGAAACTTTGTAAAAATTGAAGGCTATAGTCTTTAAAAAGTGAGATTTCACTATTTTTCTCGAAACACTATAAAATCCAAGTAAAGAATATAGCTTTTAAAATATTGAATTTCATAATTTTTGAAACTTTGAAGAAATTAAAGGCTATAGGCTTTAAAAAGTGATGTTTCAATATTTTTCTAGAAAAACTATAAAAGTAAAGACTCTAATTTTTAAAATATTGAATTACATAATCTTTAAAGTTAATCTTTAAAATATTGAATTATAAATCTTTAAAATGGTGGACAAGTAGACACGTCACTTCCAGATAAAGCTATAAACGATATTTCTCTTCCGACCAGGTCGACTACAGGTTTTGATCCCTCATAATCTTGTGAAAAATGAAATAATTTACTAGCAATTTTACATACACTTCTGTGTTAGTGAAGTCATATTTTGATTGCTTTAACGAAAATAAATGTAGTGAAGTGGAACAGTGTAACATAAGAAGTACGGATATTAATAGTTTCTTCAATTATTTGTCCCTTTTTAGTTCCTTTGTGGTTCCTCTGTTACACTATTTCACTATGAAAAATGATGTATGTACATTAAAAAATCAGTTTTTATTAGTTTAATAATTCAACTTTTTAAAATTATTAATGCAACTACTAATATTATATATTAATCTAACATTTTTAAAGGTTGTATTTATAGTTTTAAAATGTTAGATTATTGCATTTGGTGATTGATAGTGACAGATTTTGTGGTGTATATGTAACATTACTCTTTCACTATATTACATTTATTTTCGGAGAAATACTTTAGGCACAACAAAAATCCGGCCAGAACCGTCAATATACTGTGCACAACATATATCACATGCGGTACACGACATATATCACCTATTGTGCACAATATATATCACATGCCAGTGACGGATCTAGAAGATTTTAACAGTGGGGGCAAAAATATTACATCACTAATATATATAAATATAAGATGATATTTTTAAACTTTTTTATAGTGTGGGGGCAAATTTAATAATACAATGAGGGTAAAATATATACATTTATATATACTTTAACTAAAACATTAAAAACCTAGTGGGGGCATAAGCCCCCATAAGTATACAGGTAGATTTGTCCTTGTCACATGCTACAATATTATCTTTTTTTTGTAACATGTTATATATGGTGTGCAAATCATGTGATATATATTGTGCACTCAATATATAATATATTAATATTTAGTATACAATTTATATTATATATATATATATATATATTGTGCACAATTGGCTGTGTACCTATTGCAATGTTCTCATCTTAGGTTAAAAAAAATAGAAATTCGAGAGATTGAGAGATATAGTAGCACCTGTAAAGTTGCTACTAAACATAATTTGAATAAAAGAGCCCGTAATTAATAAATTAAGGAACCTAGATGTGAACAGTCTATATTTTTTAAATTGAAAACTGAATGTAAGGAACAGAAATTCACTAACCCAAAACAGAATTACAGAAATTCTGTAGTATACACCCAACAACACAAACTCAATTTCGAATATACACCAACCAATTACTCAAATCACAACCATATTATTCACAAAGGAATCATGCCGTAACGTAAAAAAATGTCTAGTGGGAGCAGAGAAAGCTCACCTCATCAGACGAAAAGCAAGGAATGGTGATGATGGGGATGAGAAAAGTTAGCGAGTGATAGAGATAGTGACGACGGTTATTACGAACCACTGAACCAACGCGTACCCGAACACGTGCACAGCACGTGAACAATGGCAATCAGGCGCGTCCGAAGAGGGAGCGGATTGAGGCGGAAGAGGCTGGTGAGGACGCTGTGGCGGAGGAGGAGCACCGTCGTTGTTGGATTGGGCCTGGACTTCGACCTCAAGTTTGAGGCCCTGTTGGCAGTGGCCCAATCGACCACACACGAAGTAGCGGGTGCCAGGCGTTGTTAAGTGGATCAACGTGTCCCCTGAGTTGTACGTCGCGATCGCGTTGGCGATTGTACACGTGTCGTATCCTAGTTGGTTAACTTCTACCACGTCGTGGACCGGCGTGTACGAGAACACTGCCAAACACAGATCAAATTTTTCTTAGTTTAATTTAGCTCAACAAATTGAAATAAATTCCGTTTATTTTCTCATTCCTTTTCCTTGGTATGCCAAAAATGCCCTTGGTTTTGTCACTGTATCTTTCTTTATGCAAAAGAATTGGACAACGGAAACGGTTATGGCTATCTGTTGAAGAATATTTGGAGCGTTTGGCTGCCGAGAAAATGTACAGAAGGAAATGAACGCAACTATCAATAAGAAAAAAAAAAAAAAGAAAGAAACCTAGCGTCTTTATTGTTCTTGAATTCTGATATTGTCCAAAACGAAAAACTAAAACAGAATCTATGGTTAATAACTAGCTTGTTAACTTGTGCAAGATTTAATTTAACTGACAGCTTCGCAAACTCGAACATTAATCAAGATCGCGGGAAATTAATCTTGTTTTCTTGAAATCGAATGGAAGATCGATACGGAGGGAAAAGTGAAAGAGATGTATAAATGCAAAAAAAAAAAAAAAAAGGTTAATTACCAAGATCATCGCCAACGTAGAAGGCGGTGGAAGAGGACCAGGCCTGGATATTTGAAGTCAGATCCCAACCGGAAGCTCCACCGACGGAGTGGTTAGCGCCGCAAGCGCATCGGAAGAGTACGGAAGTGATAACAATCACAGCGATAGCTTTCACAGCCCACGCTGGCCTCAGCTTCTCCATAATTTTCCTAATCAAACGTCAAAACAGAGTCAATAATTATTCATCATCAACTATATATGTAATAATATTATAACTGAAACCGGAGAAATTAATCTAATCGAGTCGAATCGAATCAAATGAATTAATCATATCTATACGATGCAGGTTCTCTGAAAATTCTCTAAATAAAACTCAAGTAATTAGTATCTTTTATATCAGAAAATAGAAGAACTGAAGACGTACGTTAGTTACTGCGCACAGTATTGAATACGTGAAGAGCTAATGAAAGCGATCAGCAACGAACGCAGAGAAGAAATCGTAGGTACCTGGAAATTCAGAGTGCAAATTCTCAAAGCAGCGAAGAAGAAAGAAAGAAAGAAAGAGAGTGAGAGAGAGAGAGAGAGAGTACAGTGATGGACGAAAGGGGCGTTCAGCGTTTTCCCGCCTTTTAAACAGAGAGAGGGGAGCCTGCTACTATGCGGGTGCCCTCACGGTAAACATTGTGCTCATCATAGTTCATTCTTCTGTGGTAACGTTTCTATTTCTAAATACAAAAAATAAAATTACTCAATACTATTTTTATTCTCAAACATTTTTCTTTCTTTTTTAAACTTTTATTTTTCCATAAATAATTATTTTTTAATTATATTCTTATGAAATATAAATTGAAAGAAAGAGAGAAGCAGAACTACTGGAGAGAAGAAAGTTAGGAAAATTATTTAATTAATATCAACAATATATAGTTTTTTCACAATTATTTATTGCAATGTCTTAGTAGTAAATTAACAATTTTTCTGTTGTCCTGTTTGTCCTCTTTAAAGCACTGATTAAAGGGTCTTTTCTACGGTATGGGATTTGAGGACTTAATTTACCACAAACTAATTCAATATCATGTGTTATCTTTAGTAAATTTGAAGTTTTACCATAAATTCTTTTTTACACCATTTATTACAGTGTTATACTATTAGATCAAGATAAAACTTGTCCAAACTTGTCAAACGGAAGCAAGCCTTAATTGGCTAATTCAATGCAGGAAGGAAGTTAACATTCTCTAAATGTATTTTGACCGATATAATTAGAGAAAAGAGGTGGCTAGTGCACAAGAAAATAGGGAATAAAGATAAATATAAGCGGGGGAATATTTCATTTACAATAGGAACAGAGTAATAGGAGCTACAATAATGCTAAAGAAACACATTTGTGGACAATCTCATCTCAGGCTATTCTGCAGTTCATTATTGATGTAAAACTTAGTCCTCATCAAGCCTGTCAAAAATTAATAACAGTAATCAATCTTTTAAGGTTAGTGTGATAAAAGTAAAGAGAAACATCAAATTGGAGAGTTTAGAATTGAAATGAGAAGGAATTGAAGTACAAACCAAAGCAATGCAGCACAGTGCTAATCTTGCGGCACCTACCCAAAGGGCTAAGCTCAACAATATCTACTTATGCCTCATCACAAATTCCTGTGAACATACATTTATAACTTAGGAATTGCTGCATAATATATAACTACTCCTATTAATTAATTACCAATTGAAGAAGCTAACTAGAAGAGAGATTATATAAAGTAGAAGATGAACATGATCTTACAATCAAATCTTGTCCAGCTTGAAGGAGGTGGTGGGGTTGAGACATCCTTCTTTTTATTGTTATTATTATTATTGTCATCATTATTATTGTCATCATTGATGTCAAGCAAGCTGAAAAGATCAATGGTGGCACCATTGCTGCTGTTTCTAGTGATGATGTTATCAAAATCAACAGATGCAGATGGCCTCCTTATTTGTGCTGAAACTCTCTTTGGCAAATCTAAGGGGGCCTAAATTGAAAAATAAATTAATAAATAAAACATAAACTTTTCATTGCTAATGCACTTATTGCATATGTATACCCTTCTTAAAACTAGCTATATGAATTATGCTTACCAAATGAACATGGCTAAATGCAATTAAAAAGAGAAAACAGAGTAGTAATATACTTCTTTAGATTTTGTTACTAGTGGAGAGTGAAGTGGGGGTTGAATTTTTGCCATGTGGCTGACTAGAATGCTTTCCTCAAGAGACAATCTCCTATTCCTTGCTGGAACACTACTAGTACTCTTGGTTCCATCAATTTGTGGTTGTGACACTTTCAAGTCAAGAATTATTTCACCTGACTCTACTCCTCCTTCTAATGCCCACTTTTTATCCACATACCTGCACAAAATTTGATTAAGATCTTAAGCTAGCTAGTTTGTTGATAACAGTAGGAAATTTGGAAATACATATAAGTTTATTCTTAATCTTTCAGTTTCAAGCAATGTCACGCGTGTAAGAATTCAATCAAGTGTTTACTTGGAACGGATAAACTTGTCGATTCCATATCCATTTCTGTCAAAATTTGGTGACAATTCTGCCTCCCAGTGCTTGTTAGCCTTCACATTGCCCATAACTGCATAAAACACACACAAAATCAGTCACTTAGTCATAAAGTTCTGCTAACAATTTACATGCATTACATGATTAATTATGTAATCTAATGTGTCTACAAATGAGTCTTTATCTACCTACAGATGGAACGGACTATAATACCCCTTGTGTGATTCACTAGTTTAGTTTTGTTACACCTACATCTAGCCTTTCATGAGTAAGTTAATCAGCAATGAGATTTGTAACTAACTATTTTATTGTAATATTATGTTGTGATATTAATCTACAAGTAAATTTGTAGATTGATAAATATGTAGAGGCGTAAAAGTAAGGCATAACAAATAAATTATTGAAACCAAAACTTTCACTAAGAAAAAATGATAGAGATACAAAAGTAAAACTAAATTTCAAGTACACTCAAATAAACTTGTACTATTTCCTCACTTGACTTTCTAATAAATTATTGTAATTGAAATTAAGAGGTAGATTATGAACAATCCTTTGTATATAATTATCATATAAAACCAAAAGAAGGACTTCATTACTTATTATGCAATTTGACTATTTTACTTTAAAATTTTGTCACTTCTTATTGCAATTTTGTCACTTTCATCTTTTAAATGGTCATTCGATTTGATCACTTGTCCAACTTAACCACTTGCTTGAAAAGTTAAGTAATTATATAATATTTTCTCAAAATCATTAATTTTTAAGTAATAAAATTAGACAAATACACATTATGAAAAAAATCATGTGAATTTTTTGGTAAACAAAGATGGCATAAAATAAATGAGGTAGATACACAATTGGTAAGATGTATATAAGTAACAGAGATTGAATAAATTCTTACATTGCATGTAAGCCACTTGCTCTGCCAACCATGTATCCAAAGTTGTGGACCGCACCTAATGGCGAAATCAGAAGGCTCAGCCAATATTATTCTTATCAATTTCATAAATTAATAGAGAATGGAAAATGCATACAAACCTTTGATATATGTACTCCAAGACTCCGGTGAATTCCGGAACACTGCATGCAAATGAAAATTCCTAGATTCACACTTGCCCACCTTGGTGCCCTGCAATTTCACATTCAATTAATGCCATATTCTACATCTCGTATAAGAAAAATGCTTTTTTTTTGTTTCCTTTCTTGATTCTAATATTTTTTATTAAAGAAAAAAAGTATAATAATTATGACATGTTCATGTGAATAACTCAGAAGTGCTAAATAATTTTGATGCATAAAAAAGAAAAAAAGAAAAACCCTACTTAATTGCCTAATGTTGAAGCTTTCATGGATATATAAAATAAAAGACATTGTGACAGCATAATATAATGGATTATGAAAGAAAGGGACGTACTTGTTCCGGCAATCTGCACATTCCCTGTTATCAGGTAGCTTAAGAAGTCCCTCTAAAATCTGTATATACAATTATAACACAACAAAACAAAAACCAAATCATAAGATTATAAGTAAGAAGAAGAAAAAAGAAGGAAGCACCAAGGAAATAATAAAAGACATCGGGAAGACATAAAAGAAAGGGTGAAAAAGGAACCTTGGCGTGCTTGGCATTGAGCTCTTTCGAAACAGAGGCTTTTCCGTTCATGTTTGCAAAACCTTCGCTGTTTGATTTCCAAATCTCACAGCAAAGGAAGAGCAAACAGAGGAAGGAAAAGGAAAGGGAGAAAGGGGTTTGGGAAAAAAAATATGATCAATAATAGGGCAGGGGGTTCTTCATTATTTATTATTTGTAGCTAAATTAAGAGGGAAAAACCACTGGAAAAGCAGGGAAAACGGTTGAGATATGGCATGGCATTGGGGCGAGGAAAACAAGGAATTCCATGTTGTCATGTCATTCTAGTTGGCCGGCAAGTCATGCTGATTCATATGATTACATCCATTTTCCAACCGATCCGAGTTATATTTCATTTTGTTAAACAATTTCTAGTTTGATTCAGGTGCATCCATGTTCAGCCTTTGTTTAAAGAGTAATGATTTAGGTTAACTCTTTTAGTCAACTTTTCTCAATTTCATAGTTTAAAATGTGGATCCAAATATAAATTTAAATGTATCAGAGTTTAAACGGATGATATCGTGAAGTTGATCAAATTATTGATTAAAAGAGTTGATTACAATTTTTTCTTTCAATTAATTCGTCACAAGATTAAGTAGTGAATATTTACATATAATTTGAATAAATAAAGAATATCTACACCAAATATGAATTAGAGGATATTTAAAAAACATTTCTCTGATATAAATCTAGAATAGAAGTGCAAAGTAAAACTTTTTCTTTTTTATATTTATTTATTTGTGGTAAGATGCCAACTAAAACTTTTAACAAATTTTAGGTTAATGCCCAAGGAGGAAGTATTCAATGAGTAACGAACGAGAAGCCCAGTCTGTTCAAAGAAGCCCACATAGCTTTTCTAATGTTATGTAAGCTTCAGGAGCCCAATGTCCAACAAGTGGGCCTTGGACGTGGCCCAAATTGCCTTTCCCCTCATAATGAAAAATTTGAAGATGATGGCAAGAAAGAAAAATTAGAGGAAGAATCACAACATTATGTCAAATGAAATTAGTTTTTAGAAAAATTATTAGGTGCAAGATTTAAAATTTTCAGAAAAAAAAGGGGCCTTTAGTCGCCCCTAAACTTTAAAAAAAAATAATAAAAGTTAGTTGCTAATTTCATAACATTAATTTGAAGATATTGTTTGACTAAAAGTTCATTCACGTATGATATATATATGTTTGAATAAGGGAAAACAAAATGAAACGAGTCATAGTTGAATCGGGAGCTGATGCCAGTTGTTGTATGAACCATCGACTAATACACACAAAAAGAAAAAAAAAAGAGTGTACAATTCAGAAGTCGTTTTCAATTTGTTTTCTTTTGACGAAGAACTGTGGAAGTCATTTTCATTACTCCTCCATGAAGATATATATATATATATAGTGAATAATCCTTTGAAATATTCTTCGTCCGATTACCAAAGTATATATATATTCAACAACATATCATGTCAATCTACGTACCTTACATTTTATATTAAATATTTCGATGTACTTAACCATTTAGTTCTGATGACTTGACTTGGTTTTAATACAAAGAAAGAGATAATAAGGTATGTCAGTAAAAACAATTAAAAAAAGGTTCAAGCTAAGGTTAGGTGGGAACTTCTCTGATCTGGATCTTTACGTTCATAACTAATGTGAAATGAAATCCATAAAGTTTATTAGTACTAATGTTCTTCCTATAACAAAAATACGTCGACCACCCAATGTGTGCTATAATAATACGTAATGTGTACTATATGTATAACACACTTACGTATAACATACATTTTGTATTATGTATATAGTACACGTTGGATATTAATTAAACGTATTTCTGTTGTACGATAAACATTATTATATGTGTATGTTTGATTAATTTATTTATTTAATTAATTAAATAAAAAATTTTCAAAAGTTAATCTACTTCTCATGTTCAAGCCATTACTAGATAGTGTCCTTAGACATTGATCAGCAGAAGTAATCTTAATTATAAGAACAAGTCATCATGCTGCTTCATTAGTAACAGTTTTTTCAACGAAATCGAAGGACTTTGACACATAAAAAATATCCTTAGGATACTTCATTTTTCACACCTGAAACTGTCCCATATATTTCCCTTTTCACGTTTTATTTTAATGTCATGTTGCAATTCAACGCTATATATGTGTTGGTACACGTTGACCTGAAGAACATCATTTGACTGAAAATTATCTGATTTAGTTAAAACTAGAAACAAAAACTCATTAGATTTTATATATACACGAGTGAAATTAATTAGTTAATTTGTATAGAAAATGGGAACAACAAGGATAAATCCAACATAAGACTTTTAAGTTATAGAGCCTCTAATAACATTTCATAAAATTATCATTTTAAAAAACTTGAACTATTGAATTAAGGTTCATTAATAGTTTTATAGTCACAATTTAAAATCATATCTAGTTGTCTAACTAAAAAATCAAGCAATGCAATATGAAGACACATATATAATTGTTAAATTACTTGTTAAACAAGGATCAACGACGACTAAGTTTTCCCAACTTATTTGAGTTTCCATTTCAATTTGGCGAAAATGGTGATATATATACCAGTGGGTTGAAATTAAATTAAGAGAGACACAACACAAAAAATCAGCCAAAACAGCTAACAAATAGGAATTTGGGCCACAATCATCAAGCTCATTAAAAATATACTCATGATTAATAGTGTTATTTGGACTTTAAAGTGTTAAATGGATTTTGTTGGCTGGTTTTTTGTTGTTCCCCGAGCATTTGTATTAAATTAAATAACCATGTCAAACCCAAAAGAATGCTAAAAACAGTTGGATTAGACATATTATTAGTTAATTCGGAGACTGTAATCTAAAACCATATATATAGATATGTTTAAAGTACGTACAATGTAACAATAAATTGATGAAAAGGGTAGAAAATAGTCAGTAGTTGGTGTGCAATAAATTATTGATAGTAACAAAACAACAACCAACCCCCCACCCCCTCCTCCAAAATAAATAATAGAAACAATAAATAATTGTCACTTGGTTACTCTCAATTAATTCAAATATGTATTATACCAATTAATTTAAGTTTGTATTTAACACACTAACATGCCTTCTTGACAATCACAAGAGTTATTTGCCAATTTGTTACTTAATTAATGACCACCTCTACTTCAAGTAAATTCAAAATTATCCCTTTCTTCATGTGCAACAACAACATGAATTCTTCACCATAAATTAATCAGATTAAATTCTTATATTCTCGGGTTTTATTTTATTGGACAGGTTGGATATATATGCATTAATAAATTATTTAGTTTTCTTCACGAGCAAGGTTTTGATTTTGGTACTTAAGTAATAATGAATATATGATATACTCACTCTTCTCACTCATCAACAATGTAATAACGTCATCCCTGGCGTTGGCTTTATTTATATACATAGGAGTAGATATATAGTATAGTCTATATATATTTATTATGATTAATAATATTGTTTTATAGGATTTTCGTTCTAGAAGAAGTCCACGGTTCGGGCATGATAGATAGAGCATAATGGATTATTATATTCAATTCATTATATTTATATTGATGTTCTAGAGTGAATGAATATCAAGGACAAGCTGTTTGGGAAATGGTGGCTATAACTATAGTCATAGAGGAAATTAAATTCATTCATTCATCATTGCCTTCTGCCTTGGTGTATACACTTACTTTCCGACTTCACGATATATACGGAGGCGAGAATACAGGAGAATCTTTACATGTAATTAATTAATTAATTTCAAATTATACTATAATTATAATGAAAGAGATGCTATAAATTTTGGAATTGTCTTCTATATATATTTCAATGTTATGTCATGCATACTCATCATTTATCATGTTCCCACCATATATATACTAATTTAATATTAGTATTTAGTACTATGAAGAGTGTCTAACTTTATCTTTATTCATCTTTCTAAAAAATTTATCATACTCTAATTTTAATTGTATTTCGAACAATAAATAATCACATTGATAAGATTCATAATAAATTAAAGAAATAGAACCAATGTGTCTAGCTAAAACAATTCTCATTTCGGTTTTGTGTATTTTTTTTATTTAATTTTTTAAGGATTCAGCAACTTCTCTAATCTCTAGAAGTGACATATATGGCTGCTAACTTCCAAAGGCATAAAGTTGGGCTTGTATGTGTTGAATTATATCCATCTAATTATTTGAGATGTTGAAAAACTTTCCATGAGTTATTATTATGATGTACTCCATAGTCAAATTTATATATTATCGTTTTTATGTATGGATATATATATATATATATATATATATATATATATATATATGTGTGCATGTTAGTATTAATTCCTATATTAATTAATTAACTTCTTTTCTGTTGGACAAACAGGGTCAAACGACCGAAAACATAACAATCAACCTAGGTATATATATATATATCACAAATGATTGGGGCACAATAAATAAATCAGCCAAAACAGCCAACAAAATCCATTTAATACTTTATGGCCCATTTAACTCTTTTAATCATGAGTATATTTTAAATGGACTGGGTGATTATGGCCCAAATTCCTATTTGTTGGCTGTTTTGGCTGATTTTTTATTGTGCCCCTAGCAATACTATATATATATATATATATATATATATAATATAGTGGGTCAGTCCATGAAACATCATCACCTAGAAAATTAATTATAGAGAATATATAATAAAATTAAAGGAACATATATATCTGATCAATGAGGTTATTTTATTGATTGAGTCGAGTCCTAAGTCCTTTGAGCCTGGGTTATTATATCAAGTTAAAAATTGAGTGGATCTAATTCAAAACTTATTAGAATTATTTAAGTTTTATATAGAGGATTTTGGTAAACATTATCCATTAAAAAGAGAATTGAATCAAAGTAGAAGGAAGCATGCAAGGACATTTAGGGATGAAACATATCAAAACCAGCTTCTAGAAACTCGATGGTATGAACAATATGCCTACTTTACCTTTCCTCCTTTATTTGAATTACTTTATTTGCAATAATGTAAACAATTTACTTAATTACAACTCTCAATTTAAAATTTTGTAAACAATTTTAAGATTAAAAAAATACCTTTTTCATGCGGAAACCTCCATGCCAAACTAAACTTTTGTACAAACATGCCGACTAAAGGGACACATTTCCTTACTTTAATTTTTTTGTAATAATTAATGCTTAAAAGGAACAAAATTTGGTGTAAGGCGTGTAGCCTATATTGATGATTAGAAAATTTCTTAAAAATCCCTCAATCCAAGGAAAGGATGAGATATTATTCTAATAGAAAAAGGTTGATCATTAATGTAATATGATCTACGTAGCGTGTTAATCCAGGGTATGCCACAAAAAAGTAGGGCAATTTATTATTAGTATAATATAAGGCACAATATTATTTATAATTATTAAAAAGCATGTGAAACTTGTACTAGTATTACTGTTACGTTGAATTGTGTAGAACTAGCTAGAATAATAAGGTAACAATGATAATCAGGTGATGGTAGAAGTAATGCACGTTTACAATTTCAGGAATAAGAAATGGTACTTTGCAGTTTGCACTTTCATGTGTCACTCTCCCACAATTTTCGAACCACTTCGACCTTCTAATCTCCAACCAATTTATATATCTCCTCCCTCTAGCAAATTTTATAAATTGAATGTGCATTTTATGTATAATAAGCTGTGCATTATATATATATTAATTAGGGTTATTTATTTATATAAGTTATGTGATACAAATTTTTTAATATTAATTTTATATTTTTTATGTTGATGTACATTTTACATAATTTAATATAGTGATATAATACAAATATGTTAGTAATTGTACATCTGTGTAATAATTTATCAGAAAAAATCAAAACACACGAATCACATCTAATCTTCGTTTGGCATGATATTCACAAATATAATTAATTTCTTTACGAGGCCTTAGCCATTCTTCCCCTAGATCTTTAAACCCCAGCCAGGTATATTTAAAGTTCCTTCATGCATCCACCAACCTCTCAAATGTATACTAGAAAAGACATAACCATCCATATGTCTAATTTGGCAGTTCCATGTGTATTAATTTGTCTGCGTGTCACACAAGTACATACCATAGATCGTCAAAATTATTTAATGTACAATACAAGTTTACTCACCAATTATCGTAATATTTTAAAATTAGAATCATTTATATTAATACCTAACGATAATAATAGATATTAGATACATATTAATAATTAAATTTAATTTTCATTCAATAAAAATAGATAACTTTTTTACACAGTTATTTAATTATATATTATTACAACAGTCATGATTATATTAAAAAATTAATTTTTTTAGATGTAAAATGTATTTGGATATATTAATTTTTTTTATATATATAAAGGTTAAAATAACTATTACTATAAAATAAAAAGAAGTAGATTAATGTGAAATAAGTACAAGACACCTAATGTATATCCCACCACTCTGGATTGGGACCTGCATTAGGCGAAAAAGCATGGAGTCATTTATTTGACACACCCTTACCTATCTGTCCCTCTCCCTGGAATTCACGACACTCCCACGCAACACACTAAAGTAAACTGTTATTTTCATAATAGCATTACTAGAGGCACAATAAAAAACCAGCTAACAAATAGGAATTTGGGCCACAATTACCCAGCCCATTAAAAATATACTCATGATCAAAAGTGCTATTTGGGCCATAAAATGTTAAATGGACTTTGTTGGCTGTTTTGGCTGGTTTTTTATTGGCCCCAAACATTTGTGTTTTCATAATTATGCCTTCTATTATATGTGCAGGACACTTACCACCAAATTAGTCCAAGCAACAAGCATGACCCAATTTTTTTTGTTTCTGTGTGAAAACTGAAAAGCGCGAACAAAAAATAAATTAAAAGTATTGATCAACAATGACAAAAAAATAATAAAACAAGGGGTCGGTTATAAAGAAAAGTTTAATTTACTTTGAGAACATAGTTATAAATATTATTAGTGATTTAATCTGATATAAATTCACATGTGTGATGTGTGAACATGCATGTTACTCACAGAGAGTTGTTGGATAAGTAAACATGTCTTTCTAAAAATCGTCTAATATGTATAAATTAATATGCAATAATGCTAAGGGGACAATGAAAAATCAGCCCATACAGCCAATGGGTCTATTTTGGCTTTGATTTTGGCCCAAATAATCATTGAGATTGTAATGAGCTGAGTATATATGACCTAGAATCTCATTTATTGGCTGGTTGAGCTGATTTTATATTGTTCATTTAACATCACCCAATATTTATTATTTTCTTTTTTAATTTTACCTATATATATATACTCTCTTATCTAATAAAGATAATTTAGTCATTGTAAAGCTCCATGTTCCTTGCTAAAAGAACTAGTACTGGTACTCTTGAGTTTAGAACCCTAAAAACCTTAGACTGGAGTAGAACCATGAAGCATCAATGGAGTGAATTGGAGCTGGTTCATGCTTTGTATATAACTCGTGGTATGGTAATTAAGGCAAAGGCGTCTGCGTCATGCGTGCCGTAAGCGGGCTCTGGTGGGGGATCCCATAGGAAGGGGGACGACCCGCCGAATTATGTGTTTTAATTACTGTTAATACTCTAAAATCACCATTAATATTAGACGGAAGAGTATAAAGTCTATAAAGTCAACAAAGTAAAGAAGTAAATAGAGAGCGGCATCCATTAATTAATTAATTATTAATAAGTCATTATTAATATTATTGTAATGCTTGACACACGTTGGCTGCCCTGCCAAACAGATCCTTAATTAAGAGGCTGCTCCGTCTTTTCTTTTTCTTGTGCTTCTTAATTCCCAATCCCGATCCCGTGTTGCTCTTGCTCGTATAAATATGAATCCCCCCCAACCCATTTCCCATTCCTCATAAACTCCCCAACACAACACAATCAAATTAAAAATTAAAAATGCAGGAAGAAGAGAGAGAGCGCGATCAGGATGACTCCTTGCTGTGTCCAAGCTTCAGCACTTACTCCTCCAATCACCTCGCCCACATCGCCAATCGCGTTATTACGCACTCCCTCCCTCAAAACGACACCCACCTCCAACTAAACGACCACCACCACTCTGACTTCGAGTTCGTCGCGTTTTCGAAGGCTGCCGATGGCCTTTTCTTCGATCGCCACGACGGCCTCGTCTTCCCACTCTTCAACCGCGACCTCGCCGGAACGCCGCCGCCGGTTCACGACGGCGGAAGGAGTTCCAGTTCGGAGGAGATCAGATTATCGATGGAGAAGCTGCTAATCGGCGACGAGGAGGACATTCGCCGGAGCCGCCGCGATCCTCCGTCGTCGTCGTCGTCGGAGGTGGAGGACGATCTGGACGGGATCCCGGCGGGGACGTACTGCCTGTGGACTCCGAATCCGGTTCAGGCTTCCCCGAACAGGTGCAAGAAGAGTAATTCGACGGGGTCGTCGTCATCGCCGTCTCCGGCGAAGAGGTGGAAGCTTCTGGATTTGCTACGGCGGAGCAAAAGCGACGGGAAGAACTCGTTCGTGTTCTTGACGCCGTCATCGTCGCCATCATCATCATCATCGTTGTCTTTGTTAAGATTCAGTTCGATGAAGAAGAAGGAGAAGGAAAAGAAGAAGAAGGACGAGGAAGCAAGTGCGAAATCGAAAGGGGTTCATGGCGGTGGAAGCGGGAGGAATGAGAGCGGCGGCGGCGATGTCGCCGGGAAAAGGTCTCCGCCGCCGTCGCCGGCGAGAGTGTCGGCGCACGAGGCATTGTATGTGAGGAACAGAGAAATGAGGAGAGTGGATAAGAGGAGGTCTTATTTGCCGTACAAGCAAGACTTGGTTGGGTTCTTCGCTACTCTCAACAGCATCGGAGGAGGAAGAACCTTCCCTCCATTTTGACTTTTTTTTTTTTTTATTTCTTTATTGGGGAATTGTGATTAATATTAAACTTTTTAATCTCAATTATTAATGAAAAAAAATTAACTTATACGATTTTTGTAACATACATTTTCTCTGGTTAGTGCTGCTTTTTTCTTCTTCTTTTTTCTTCATGTATATTATTTATTGTTCTCACTTCTCAAACATTGATGGGAATTTATACTCATTATTTCTCAATTTGAGAAACACATGTAAATGGTATAAATAATTTTATCTAAGTCTTTTCAATATTATACACCAAATCTTATGAAGTCTACCACTACATGTTAAAAAAAGTCAAGTCTATTTTTGGGTGTTAAGATGCCATAATGTAAAAGTCCTAGCTAGAGTGCAATTTTGACACTCTTGTCCTTTGTTGTTTTTGCATTTTGCATAATTAGCATTGGTATACTCACTCTGTGGTGGACTTAATCATTCATTACCGTTTGTTCTTCGTTCAGTTATTGGGATTGTCTTGTTTAGTTCATTGCCTGTTTGTACAGAATTTAGACACAGCTGTGAAAAGAGTGAAACTGGAGATATATATGGATTAGGATGATTTGTGACTTCAAATACTTTCCATGAAATGATAGAATTATGCTTTATTATAAGATAAGACCATGGAATTGTGAAAATTCAAGTTTTGGTGTGATTCCTTTTAGAACGCGCTATCGTGTTCCATTTTTTTTTTTTCTCTTTTTCCTGTTTCTTTTTTCCTTTTTCTAGTGAAGCAATAAGCTAGAATGCTATGCTTTCAAAGTCCACTGTATCACGTTCAACACATTGACCACCAATGGATTAAGGTTTTTCTTTAATTAACAAACAATAATATTTAATAAACAATAAAAAATAGTCAAATCATTTAATAAATTCATTTTTCAGGTTTTTAGTAAAAAAAAACTATATTTAAAAAGTTAATTTTTAGTGAATTGAATAATTATGTCCTAAAATTATTATATTAACTAATTTTTTCATACAGATAACAACATATTCATTAACAAATAACAAAGACATTTTTCACTTGGTATGAGTGGTGTAGACTAATGTGGAGATTGTTCCAATTCCATAAATATGAATTACTGGGCCAATAAAAGATTAGTGGTCCAGTCCAAAACTACCGAAGGCCCCAAAAGGCCCCGACTCGGAAAAAGGGAGTAGCGCGTTCAGCGTATCCCCACGATCTCACGATCCCACTATCACCCACGATGGGTACGTGCAACGGGCCAAGACTCACGACAACCTCATCTCTATAGTGGAGACGGTTGCATGAGAAGGTCTATAAAAGAAGACCGGGGTGCCTGCCAGAAGGTAAGAGTGAAACACACAAACACTAATATTACTACCATCACTGACTTGATCGTCGGAGTACCCTTGCAGGTACCGCCCCTGGCCTTTGGAGTAAGAAGTAACCCGGAAGGAGTCAGAATCGGAAAAGAGAAGGTCTCTCGACAGATCTACCGTAACAAAAAACATAATAAAATAGGTATTCACACTTTTAAGTTTAAGATTCTGAGATCGTAAGTGAAATGAGAAACTTATGAATATGTTTATTAAGATTTTTAAATGAGAAAAAATATCTTAGATGTGATGAATTGAGTGAAAAAACGCCAACTAATCTTCTTATAACCTAGGATAACATTTGATAAGGAAGATAATGAGCAAAGTGACATTGAGATATAAATATAATGATTTTATTTCTTAATGAAAAACACGATAAATAGAAATTATACATGTAAATAAAGTGATAGATAATGATAAGCAAAATATATAGAAAAGAGAAAAAGAAGATGATGATAAGCTTAAGTTGAATAGAAGTTAAGGTTGTTGTATCTCTTAAGAAAGGAGAAGTTGCTTTAATCCTTTATAAGCAAGAAAGAAACTTCTGATATATGAGCATGATTCGCCAGAAGAACTCTAAGCACTTGGAACTACATGACTTGGACTATTGTAAAGAGTAAAGATATAAACACTAGTGTGTATTTAGATTTACTTATTAGACATTTTAAAAAATTTATATAATTGAAATTTTAGATTAAAGATCAGAGGATAACTTTTTTTTTTAGTATCAATCTTTCAATAAAATGTATTTGTTTTTTCTAGAAGAGTTATTGTAAGCAAAAGTGACTAATTATTTTTTTTGGTGAATGCAAAAGTGACTAATTAAATTTTAGAGTTCCTATACCATTTTGCTTTTTGGTACTGGTAGTAACAATTCCTATATCATTGTTGTGAGCAAAATGAGAAAATTGAAACCTTGGGCTAATATTAATATCCTAATTGATTATTTGAAGGTTCGGCCCTATATTTTGTTTATGGATTTGGTTTTCCTTCTTGAATTGGATCTCTGCCCTATAGTGGTGAGGGGCCCAATACGTGATTTTGTTGTGTCACTACAATTGTATATAGATCTATTATTAGATTAACCATGTGAGTTAGCACAAGTGGTAGATACTTGGGCTGCTTAAGCATCATGTCCCGGGTTCGATCCTTGAGACGGTGTGTATGCAAAAAATCTTGTGGCCAGTTCCCTACCCACCGAAAAGTGATCTCCGCAGGAGCTAGGGATTAGTCGTCAGCTATCGGCCAACGGATACCCAAGGGGAAAACCCATAAAAAAAAAATCTATTATTAGATTTAAATATTATTTATATTATTATTACTACCAGAATTTTATTTTGATTCAATATCACTTTCATAAAAAAATATACTTATATTTAACAGTATATCATAGCATCATTAAATTAAAACGAAATTAGTACTGACTTTGTATAATTGTTATGATACCCGCAAGCAAGTAGTGAGAGTAGTGACAGAGACAGGAGAGAGGAAAAAAATGTCGACATAGTTTCTTCATTGTGCACATTCAATGTTGACATTAAAATCAAATGGCTCAATCAATCACAATTGTATACACTATATATATAACAATCAAATAAAATTGGTCATTGCTCATCAGAAAACCCACACCAAATTAAACTTCCTCTCTTTTCCTTCGTAGCTACTGCATTTAATATTTTTCCCTTCAATCTCCCAAAGAAAAATCCTATCTTAGTTGTTGCTTATTTTTCTTTTCTTTTTCGATCTTTTTACATTTTTCATCAATATTAGAATGAGGAAAGAGCATTTCTATCATGGTGAAATGGGCAATGTTTATAGTGCAGGCTTGGGTGAGAATATAATCAATAACGTTACTCCTACACTTCATTTTCTGTACTCTCATCTGCACTTCCCTTTTATAATAGAAATGAAAAGGTCAAAGAAAATAAAAATCTTTATCATTTTGTCATAAAAGAGAGGTGTAGAGTAAAAGTGTAGAAAATGAAGTGTGAAAGTAACATTATTGTTGGGTTGATTCTGAATGTATGCTCCACCACCTATCTCTCATATTCTCTTTGGTACTTCATTATTGGTAATTATGGACGTAACGTAAGTAACTTTTTATATAAACATCTAATTTTACAATGAAAATAATCAAACTATATTTTTTTTTATAAATCATGAAATTAAATAAATTATAAGTTTAATTAATCCCTAATATCTCTCTATAGTTTTATAAAATTTTCAATTAGGTCCCGATAATTTAATTTTTTTTTCAGTTAGGACCTATACTTTTTTTTAGAAAAATTAATTAGGCATCTACACTCATGTATTGTTATAAAAATTTTATAATAAAATAGTGTAAGAGTATTATGTTAAAGACTGAACTATTATAGGGGCCTATAGCTAATAAAAAATTTGGTGAAATTAAGGGACATGTAGATTAATCAAACCTAAATTATATATTCAGTATTGCTAGTTTCTGTTTATGGGTCAAATTCAGTAATGTTAGTTAAATTTTGGTTAAGGAAAATGGGCCGTGGGCTGAACTTCGTATGCAATTATTATGCAGCCCACAAGTAAAAGAAATTTAGTTTAATATTTAAAAGAAAAAAGAAAAAAAGGAAATGAGGTTTCGTGTATTGAGGCTGAGACCACAAATTGGAAGGTTGAAGGATAGGGTTTTATCCTCATACTCCATCCATCACTTGTCAGGTCTGTCACATATGAACCAACCATTGGTTCAACCAACGGATAAATAAGGTTTGGAAGTTATATATTATTAAATCGGTAATATTTGTTGTACATCGAAAATACATCAATTGAATATCTAAAGTGTGTTATATGTCATATGTAATGTGTGCTATAATGTCTATTGTATTTAATGATTTAAGTTAGCAAATTTTCAACAATAATAATGCAAAAAAGTAGGATAATTCCTTGTACTTAGTGAACGGTTGGATCACTCTGTATGAACCAACCAACCATATCGAAGCTTATCCCAGAAACTCTCAACCATATTGAAGCAGCTTCATACAATTGGCGCAGAGAGAGAGAGGAGATGATGCTACTAATAGGGAATGTAGAGCAATCCCAACCCTTCACTAAGTGAAAATCACTGTGTTGCATTATTTTAGACTTTTAGTATTTTTTTATTTTAATTCTTTACACAGTTTACATATGCTTTTTTATTAGTACTTTTTTAAGTTTAAAGTATAAAGAATGTTAACTGAAGTGTGTACTTTCATTATTATTTTTATAATAATCTTAAATGGAAAGTGTGAAGTAACGAGACAAAAACAATGTAAAACAAGTGATATTATATTTATTGTTATTATGAGTTTAATTATGATACACTGACAGTATAAAAATTTGTATCCTTTCATCTATTAATTTGTATGATTTTTTATTTAATTGAGTTAGAGACTTTTACTGATATGTCAATCCATGATTAGATGTCTGTTTCTTTATAGTAACAATAGATTAAAATTTAACTCTATTATTATTATTATTATTAATTTAATGATATACGTGTAAGGTATGCAATGAAATCCTCCAAAAAAATGGCAAAAAGAGTGAATAGAAGATGAATTTACGAAGCATGTGCAATGGTTTTGTCCTTTTCAAGGGTAGTGGTTGTATTTTCTCCTACGTGGCTAATCGGCATTGAGTGCATGTCATCTCATCACACATAAATTTGAAGCAGACAAACTTGACCCTCTATATCCATTGGAATACCCACTACCACATTCTTTTTTATTATTATTATTTTATATCTGAATTCTCATTAGAATTAACGTATGATCACATGCATAGATAATATCTACACACAATGGAATAGTCCATAATATTCACTGTATGTTAATCACTCATCAAAAAATATTAACGCACACATTCAGCATATATATTCTTTTCCCCATTTTTATTTGTGTCGTAGATGTGATCAAATAAAAGGGTACATGACAAATAAATAAAAGAAGGGTATTGGGTTTGGGTGATCCAAATTAAAATTGTGAGAAAGGGGGGGTGGTTCCTTTCCTAAGAGTTATGGTCATTCTTTGGTAGTTAATCTCCAACATTCAAACCTCATCTGAAAGGATAGGAATGAAGCCCTTATTTGTTTGGCTTTCGCTTTCATTATCCAGCGCAAGGGGAGGGAGGGGAACATACATATAGAGCGTGTATGTGACATACATAGCTAGCATAGATAGATAGGTATTGTATAGAGAGAGGAGCATTTGCCACAAATGTCGACCTCTTCCATTAACGGCTGGTGCCTCTCTTCAATTGTGTCCCCTGCTACACAAACTACCCTCAGGAGAAACACATTGCGCCCTTCTGTCTCTGCTTCACTTGCCACACCCTCCTCTGCTTCTTCTTTCCCTCCTCTTATTCAGGACAGGCCCGTTTTTGCTGCACCTTCTCACATCATCACCCCAACTTTGGTATATAATTGCTGCATTTTTGTTGTTTAGTAGTTTAATTTGTTTGTTTCTTTTCTCTTCCAAATTTTGAGCAGGAAGAACCCGCAATTCTATATTTGCATGTGTATGCGTGTGCTGATTGGTGCCATAGATATGATTTTCTTTGTTGCATTTGATTTTTAAAATTGTTACTGAAAACAACTGCACAGTCCACTTGAACAAATTAATATTATATTTATCAGATACATCCATCAAAATTTGATGTATCGATAAAGAGTTGTTTGATGGATATGGGTGGAGTGTTTGATTATGGCCATAACTAACTCAAAGTCATACACATGACGATATATATGATAGTTTATTATTATAATATATAAAACACGCTTGAAGAAAAAATAATCACTTTCTTGGTTGTCACTTAAAATTAAAGATAATAAATGTTTCACTATGTATGTTCTTAAAGTTGAGTTTTCACGTGGGGACAACATTTGATTTTTGCTGCCACACATACACATTGGTAGCTTAGGTTTTGAGGGACAGGTGTGAGGCATGGATATGTTCATGCACGCACTAGTATGTGTCACAAGTCAGCACCATACAGTTAACCAAATTTATTACTAACAAGAAATATTCATACCAAAAATACAAACTATATATTGTCAAATTGTGCTGAATGGTAGAGCAGTGCCATTAAGAGTGTGTGTTAGTTAGTTGGAGGATTCTAAGCCGAACAAAACAAGCAAATCCAAACTGCTTAGTAGAAAAGGTCCATTCAAATTCATAATATTGATGACTATACTAATTATTCCTCATGACAAATATTATATAATATATTCCTCCCAATTTATATTTTTCTGAAATTTATTTCCATTCCCAAATCCCAAACATTATTTTCGTGATATTATATTCTCAGATAAATACTTATTTATAGGTGCTAATAAATTAGTTTTCCTTTCCCATTTATTATATATTTTAAGATAATTATTATATTTAGTTTCAAGTGACACGTATTTGAATATATTTAATTTTGAATTTTAAAAGAGACCGGAGATGGGGAAGGACTACGAGGAAGCTATTGAGGAGCTCCAGAAGCTGCTGAGGTAATTCTCAAACACTATCTCTGCTAGTAAATTAAAGTAGGACATATGTATATGAAATAGATATTGATTGATTTAGTACATGTATGTATGTATGTATGGATGTGAATTGAAATGAAGGGAGAAGAGTGGACTGAAGGCAACAGCAGCAGAGAAAGTTGAGCAGATAACAGCTCAGCTGGCAACATCATCAGCTGATGGCATCCCATCCTCTGAAGCCTCCGAGAGGATCAAATCTGGCTTCCTTTACTTCAAGAAGGAGAAATATGAGTACGTACTACTAATTATATTTCCTTCATTTATTTATTTTTGAGCTTAACCTTTATTTCTCATCACTTGTCTAACTGTTCAACAGCAAGAACCCTGCTTTGTATGGTGAGCTTGCCAAAGGCCAGGCCCCCAAGGTAGCTACAACCCTTACTTAGCTTTTGGATTGATTGATTAGAATGAATTTAATTTGTGTTTACTTAATTAATTAGTTGAAGCTAAGCTTGAGTACCCGGCCTGTTTTGTGATGAATGTGTTGCGTGCAGTTCATGGTGTTTGCGTGCTCAGACTCAAGGGTGTGCCCATCTCATGTGCTAGATTTCCAGCCAGGAGAGGCTTTTGTCGTCAGAAATGTTGCTAACATGGTCCCTCCATATGACCAGGTCTCTATTTTCCCATTTTATGTATATACTAGCATACATAGATGAGTAATTAATTTATACTCTGTTTAATTACACTCAAAATGTCTAATTTGTATCAGACCAAATACGCTGGAGCTGGTTCTGCTATTGAGTATGCAGTTCTGCATCTCAAGGTATGTTCATTCATTACAAATCATTATAATATATATAAATAAATAAATAAATGAACTACACTCAGTTTCATTAAAATCATCAATACAACCTTGTTCAATAATTATTGCCACTTTTAAGTATTTGATACACGTACACAAGTAATTTTGGTATAGGTGTCGGAGATTGTGGTCATTGGGCACAGTGCTTGTGGTGGCATTAAGGGGCTCTTGTCTTTCCCATTTGATGGAAACTACTCCACGTAAGCATTTTTGCTTTACACTAAACCAAAATTAAAAAACAAAAACACTTTAATTAATTGTACTAATTATTAGGATGATTCAATTATAAGAAATTTTACTGTTAATCCTTGATATAATTATATATTTTTTTCCCCTTATGTGAAGTGACTTTATTGAGGAGTGGGTCAAGATTGGTTTGCCAGCAAAGGCAAAGGTGAAGGCACAACATCCTGATGCATCTTTTGCTGAGCTATGCACTCACTGTGAGAAGGTACATACATACTTATATACGTAGTATCATGACACAATAAAATTAAAACCATATTTGAAATAATTAATCAATTAATGTTATATATGTATAAGACAAATTCGTGATACACGATTGATTGATTGATTGATGATGAAATTGAATAATGATAAAATATAGGATGAATAGTAAAGTTCTGATATCATGTCAAAAAATTTCACCTAAAAGTCTAAATTATTAAGTTGAGACTCGTCAATAGTTTTATATTCTAAATATGCAGGAAGCCGTGAATGTATCATTGGGGAACTTGCTAACATACCCCTTTGTGAGAGATGGATTGGTGAACAAGACATTGGCACTGAAAGGAGGGTACTATGACTTCGTTAAGGGCTCTTTTGAGCTCTGGGGCCTTGAGTTTGGCCTTGCTTCCTCTTTCTCCGTATGATCCATCAACCATATACCGTTATCCTAAGTATTTTCTCCTCTCATCTATCTTTCTATACTTACATTATATTATTTATTTATTATTCCCCACCGAAATATATAAATATGCCAATTACTTGCAACAATAATAGTAGTAGTAGCAATTCAATGTGTTTAATAATTTCTTGTTTTTGATGCTTGTTTAGGTAAAAGATGTGGCCACCATTCTGCATTGGAAGCTATAGGGGCAGGTCGTCATTGCTTAGAGAGGTCGTGTGTGTGTCTATCTGCAATGAAGAGGCCTAGCTACTTTTCATCATATATGAAGAATATTCCTATTATATATATTAATTATAATATCTCTCTCTATAATATAATATATATGTGAAGTATGAAATCATCATGAACTGGATGGATGGGAACTAATCTTCCTTTAATAATAAAGAGTTGGAAATCCTTATTCTGAGGCAAATTGAATTTCCATTATTTGGCGATATCAATTCCGTTTTTACATTACATACTATATAAGAATAATATTTCTAGAGTCTTTCAACAATAATTTAGCCTCGTCTTTTATATTATAAATTTGCAAACTAGATTACTGCGTGCGAACCAAATCTTACAACAATGTTGGAAACTAAAATTAGAAATAGCTAGGGATAAAACCATTATCTCAATGGTTCTATCGATATTCAAGTTTAGAAGAAACTCATATATTTAATTCATCTTAATGAATAGGGTGCAAGAACAACGATGAACAAATTAACAAAAGCCATCAGGATGTTCAAAACGGGCTACTCCTAGCTAGAGCCCAAAAACTGGTTGTGTTAGAATTGCATAAAAATGAGAAATATGAGTTGAGTTATGTAAAATTTTTTTCTTGACCTTTATACTACTCATGCCTTGTCCATTATTAGATGATGTGTGAATGCTTATCGAGATAAAGATAATTCGACTAATATTTGCAATCAAGGGAGAGATTTCTGTCATTCTCCATATACACATTGCAATACTAGAACGCAGTATTTTTTATAATCCTTTTCTTGGTTATATATATGTTGTATATGCAAAAGAAGAAAAGGACTAGGCTCATTGTTCTAAGCAAAGTTCGGTGAAAGATTATAGTTCAGTTGCATTCTCTCTGACCCCATGACTAAAGTTAAGAGAAAAATAATGGAACCATAAAAATAGATCATTTCATGTTAAAATTTATATAAACTTGTCATGTATTGTTAACAATCATACTTTGATAAAATTTAAGATGAGAGAATTTCAATATAACCCTTTTTCAAAGGGAAAATCACTTGCCAGCCAAAAACTGACTATCGGAATCGAAGTGTCAAAACATGAATATCCACTTCATATTTCTAAACAACCCATTATCTTGTTTCCACTACTCTTTCAAAACATGCCAACATGAACAATTTCCATGAAAATGAATGAACATTCACCATGATGATTGAACAACTTGCTTCGCCCTTCTATTTGTATGGGAGCATATGGACATGGTGACTGGTGAGTCGTATACAGTACACAGTTCAACAATAACAAAAAAAGGTTCAAGGATAATCAAGCAGCTAAACACATGATACATATATATATGTACATTTGGACCTTGTGTCAAGAAACAACCTAAGAATCAACATTGAATAGCTGCATTCCCTGGCATATGAAATGTATATACATGAAGGATTACTTGTACATCATGATTCGTCAGGCTTTGGCTCCAGAATGACAGGGATCTTCTCCTTGTGATCCCCTCGTAACACCTCCACAGTTACCTAAATATCACAAATATGTATTAGCAAGGATAATAAATCAGCTTAAACTTGAGGTAAGAGTATAAAACCATTTACATGCCTAAATCCATCACGAAAATTAAACCCTTAAATAACAAAAAAGGGACAGAGCGCAGGGGGAAATGAGCGACCAACATACCTCCTCACCGACTTTACACTGGTCAAGAATTCTGTACAAATCGCTTCCATTAGTGACCTTCTTTCCATTCACAGATATTATGATGTCGCCTAAAATGAGTCTACCATAGGCATCGCGCTTTGTTGACTGCAAGCCCTACAAAATTGAAATTTTAATTGAGGTTAGCCAATTTTCTCACCATTGAAAAACCGTAATCATGTAAATCCAGCAGAAGATTTTCAATGAATAACAGCGAGTAGTTTTAATAACACATGACAAATGAAGCTCACATAAGAATAGACTTGGTGTGCCTAAATCCTTGGACCAATTTTTGGTGACAGGCTTTAGTGGAGTTACCAAGGCTGAGATTTTATGGCAATGATAAATCCATGCTACTATATGGTGCATTTAGCTAGAGCATACAAACTAACCATTTATAAGCATATATCATTACTCAACAGCTAACTTGGGACACGACCATATGGATATTCTATAATTGGTATAAACCACATGGTCTATCTAAGGGGATTTATTTATATATTTATTTATTAATCTGATCAAAGTTTTCAAGGGGATTTTTGAACAGATAGCTGAGCAATTCGACAATACTTATCAATTGTTTTTTTTTTTTCTGTTTTATTTTCTGCTTGCCTGTTCTTAAGGACCACTTTACCATCTAAAGTACTTAAAGTTTTCTTCTATTCATGCTAATGAATTTCTTTTACAAATATATCATAGGAATATACTTACTGCTTTCCCAGCCGGACCATTGGGGGGAGCATCTAAGACAAGCACTCCACTAACACCCAACTGCTCAACGGACTGATCTGGTGCGAACTTGATTCCTAAAATAGGTCTTGTAACCTTCCCAAACTTCACCAATTGCTCAACAATTCCGTTTACCTAAATATATAAAAGAAGAATCATGAGATATTTTAGAAAATTTGAAAAACAAAAAGAAAGCTGTGTTTCCAACTTTCCACATAAATTCAGATGCTGTCTCCATGAAGAAAGCATTGTGTAAAGTAAGAACTCACAGTGTCCACTGGAATGGAAAACCCAACACCAGAGGAAGCACCAGATGGGGAATATATAGCTGTATTTATACCAATGAGATTTCCAGAACTGTCTAAGAGTGGCCCTCCACTGTTACCAGGATTAATGGCTGCATCAGTCTGTATAACATCTTGAATTGGACGTCCAGTCGCAGCAGAACTAATTTCTCGCCGAAGTCCACTATTGGGAAAGTATACACCAGTAAAACACAATTAGAACAAAAGGAACGTAAAAAGGATTTGGAAAAGTATCCAACTTTCAAGTTATCAAGTATCAGCACATGATAATATGATATCCCCTGCTTAAAAAGTTGAAGTTTTGAGGAAAGACGGAATGGAATATATTACATAAACTATGAAGAATCTTTAGTTAAGGAAAAGAATGAAAGGTATCCCATTTTAAGAACAATTTTACATTAAGATTCTCCCAAGGATTTTCTGTCACAATAGATGCAGTCTCATTTATTATTAATTTATTCAGCTATCTTTCATTTAGCTTCGCTCCTAATGCAAAATTTACTATATGATGCCATCTTGAAATTTGCTCCAGAAATGGTGAAGTTGAGAGCAAGAAGCCCATTGTTACTATTTTCAGACACCGAATTAAAATGTTTGGGCACAAATGCATAATTTTACATGAGGAGAAGAAAAGGGGTAGTCACGTAGAAACTCTTTTATTAGGCAACGGTAAAAGAAAAGGTTAAATCAAAAGATTCAATTTACTGCTTTCATACCTAATGACACCGGTCGTAAGAGTGTGGTCAAGTCCAAACTGCGGGTAAAGAATGACAATGGCATATTAATTAACAGTCAGTTACCTTGAAATTCAATCACAACAACAAATAGCATTCAGGTGATGAATATACAAAAAAAAACAGTTTGGAAGCCATCACAAGGTAAAAATTCCAAAGAAAATTAGATTAACAACCATGACAATTTATCAATTCTGGCTTTCCACCACAAGCGTTTGTAACTCAAATATCTTATACAGTTTATAATATAAATTTTAGCTGAAACAAAATGTACACATCAGAAGCAAGCAATGCTGATTAAATAATCATGCAATTACACAAATTACATGTTACATTAGACAAGACTACTGTTAAAAATAATGGAGATAGACTGAAATCCCATTTATCATCAAAAGTCCAACTTTATTTCAAGCTGCTCTACATAATTAGTAAATTCAACCAGGATTGCCATAATATTTTAAGACTGCATAAATCATAGATAATGCTGATCTACATTGTTTATCAATCAATAGAGATTAGAGACATCTCACCGGGTTTCCAATAGCAAAAACTTTCTGACCGACAAGCAAGTCAGCAGAGACCCCAACAGGTATAGGCCTGAGTTTGTCTTTGGGTGCATCGACACGCAACACAGCAACATCCTTGTCTTGGTCAAAGCCAACAACTTTTGCATCATAAGTTGACTGGTCAGCAAGAGTGACCCTGCACATAACTAGCAGCTCTTTAAACAAGAGCAATCAATTCACTCACCCTAAACCCTCCCAGCACGTATATCCACAGCGAAATTCCTGCTCACTGGTTTCAATTAAAGGAATCCACTATTACATCGAATATCTTACTCAATTCAAACATACACTATTATCACCTTCCCTTTTGATTAATATAAGGTAAGCTACACTATATGTGTGTAGATTAGGCTGCACAACATAGAGTTCCTAGGATCTATGACACAAAACCAGGAGAATTTCCATCACACTCCACGACTAATACTCTCATCTCTGTCTGGCCGTGCAAATTGCACTCAATCATGTACACATCCTCACCATTGATTTCTCGCCTATTTAATTTGACAACTTTTTGGTCAACTGTGCATCCTCACCCATTGACTTTCACCTTCTCAATTTCCCAAATTTTTGACATGATGAAATGATCAATGGTGAGGATGTGCATATAACCAAATCACATGCAATGTGCACATGAAAAGATTCTCTCCCCTCCCGTTGAATTGAGTGTAGAACTCCCCAATTACCTTCTCCAAAACCCATACATCTCAATTGGATAAAAAAAACTACAATTTTGACAAAAAGAAAAAAATGGATAAAAAAAATATGATAAATCCAACCAACCTTAGATCAGAAGCGCCACGGATAACGTGGTAATTGGTCACAATATGACCATCCTTATCCCAAACAAATCCTGACCCTGAACCTTGCGGAACCTCCAGCACATCCAAAGTAAACGCATCCTGCCTAAAACAAAAACAAAAACAAAAACAAAAAACACTACTCTTCAATACAACAACAACAACAATGATCAATGAAGACCCAGATGAGAAAAAACAATAAAGATTGAAACTTTGGAGTGAAGAATGAAAATAGTTACTTGACAGCAAGGTTGGTGATGTAGACAACAGAAGGGGTGTTCTCTTGGAAGAGTCGAACTGTGGCGAGTTCATCAGATTGGAGCTTCCTTGGTGTGGTGACGACGAAGGCAGAGGCTGAATCAGCACCAGTGAGAAAGAGTGTGAAGGAGAGTGCCACTGAAGTGCAGAAAATGAAGAATGAATCAAAAATTGAACAAGAAGAAGGAGAAGAAGACGAAGAAGAAGAGGCAAAGAGTCTGGGAAGAAGGGTTCTTGATGATGATGATGGTGGTGGTGATAGTGGAGGGCGAAGGAGGAAGAGTGTGGTGGGTGTTGTGTTGCGCTGGAGGGATTTGGGGAGGTGGAAGAGTGAAGAAGAAGGAGAAGGAGAAGGAGAAGATTTGGTGGTGTTTGGATAGCGAGAAAGAGAGGAGGAAGAATGGAAGAATGTGGAGAGGAGTGAACAGGAAGTGGCCATTGGTGTGAATTTTCTAACAAGAACAACAAAACCAAAAACAAAAGCACCCAATTGTTTTTGTGGTGGTTGCTATGTTGGATCAGAACGTGTTTGTGTGCGTTGCTTTGAATGTGTGATGCTGCTTGGTTTAAAGAAATAAGAATAATAATAATAAAAAACAATATAATAATAATAACTACTTCAACAACCATATGATATAATAAATAAATAAATAAATAATGATACGATGTTGGAGGGAGTGGAGTACTCACCTCTAGCTCAAGTGAGCTCTAAGCTGCTGCTGATGTCAAGTGAGTAGAAATTAAAAAAAGTAGAGAACCCATCTACTAACAAGAAATTTTAATTTTGATGTTACATCTATACACAACAGAGAAAAAAATTATAATCTAGCCTCTCAATAAGTGCCCAAATGTTGTAATTCTATAGGTTATAGTTTAGACTAGCAAACGATGATAGAGCTCAAATTTGGGTAAATATGGTTCTAAATGATCGTATTTTGGATATTTTGGCCATTAAAGGTTCTTGTTAAATGAATTAGCAATTTTGTTTATCAAAAGACAAAGAACAAATTATATTTCTTTATCTTCTTTGTTTGTGTGAATATTACAGCAAGGGGGTGTCAATTTAAATGAACTTTCAATAATTATTAACAGAGTTGGGTGTCATTTTACATAGACCTTAGGAAAGATGAAACCTAAAAGAAAAAAAGAAAATGAATCCCCCTAAAAAACCTTCTCCTCACATAGTCACACTAAGGACCAGAGAGTTGTATTCTAGTAAGTGCTCAGTGCTCTACCATGATAAAAACATACCAAAGTAGAACAGAAGCAAGAACTATAACATTATAAAGTGTAGCATCTCGTATAAAAAATACTCCAAAAAAAGAGGCTGATGGGTGTTCCCTATCCATTCTTCTACACATTGGTTGAATGCAGTGCTCCTAGACTACATTCTTATGACAGAACTCTCATTTGTTACTCCTATAATAGAAAATAAACAGTCTTTACCATTATGACAAAAGAAAAAATATAGCTAAAACTAAGAAGTTACAAAAATTTATCAAGAGGTCTTAGCTCTCTTGGTAAGTTGTCAAAATGTCCCGCATTTATGTCAGCTTCAAGCATAGGTCGCTTCCCTGTTTCCCAAACAATGCCCTTTGCAAGATGCTCCTTGTTTGAGGTGAGCATCACATAATTAGGATCTGCTCTTTGATAACTGCAAATAAGTGAAACAAGTAAACACACAAATTTATCAATATAAAGTAGTCTTTAGAAAGACTTATAATATGTCATGAGCTCAGTATAAAAAGACGATAAAGCTGAAAGTTATTTTCATTTTTGGGAGAACCACCCCTTTGGCTAGAGATCATATCACAAACAAAATAGACCCTGGAAGAAATTATTTTTGCATGTGGCCCTCCAAAGATTCATTTTATTTGACAAATTTGCCGGAACGGAAGCTGACCTCTATTTTCATCAATAAAAGTGATTGTTTTTGGGGCTATATTGTAAAACATTTAGGGGCTAAAATGGTAGTTCAACGAGGTGAACTTGGCATAAAAAGGCTATCTTGTCAAAGATATAACCATAGGGACTAAGACAGTTGTTTTACAATGCCAACTTGGTATAAAACGTGACACATCATAATCACTTCTGCTAACAAAAATGGAGTTTAGTACCAATTGATGTTTTGATGAAATTGTCAAATAGAATGAATCTTTGGAGAGCCATGGGAAGTTATAATTTATTTTGAGAGCTCTTTTGTCACCGTTATAATCTTTTGGGGGTGAAAAAGACAATTCTCCCTTCAGTTTTATAATAGGCAGCAGCATGTGTACAAGTCATGCTGCATTAGCAAATAATTTGTTGAATGAAAAACAGAAATTGTTTAAAAAGAAAGGAACCTGGCTTCTCTCAGACTTTCACTTTGGATGCCGAATCCATACTGTGTTTTACCATCAGCATGGTCTCTAGTGGCTGCAGAAAAACAGAACACCTTCAGCATCAGCACTTCAAATATCCAATACAAGAATGACAGTTTCTTTACAAGCAAAACTAGGACCATTCACCCCCAAAAATGAAAAGCAAAGGGAAATTCACTCCTTGTTTACATGGACAGATAGCCTAAATGAATACTTCTAGAGCACAGGTAATCGTGTAGAAGCGTCAGAAGGTATAATAGATAACAGTGAGTTAATTACTATGATCTAGACTTTGACTTAACCATTTTAATTTAAACTAGATTAAATATTGCAAGTTCCACAAACTGTCAGATTGCACTTATGATAAAATTTCACAGGATGAGATCTTGAGAACTATTTCACATTACTAATAAAGGGATAGCAGTGATGCAAACGATACTTTTACCTTGATCATGGACTTAATCCACAACTTTGAAGAGGTCAAAAAAAAAAAGAAAATGAGCATTCATAACAAAAATAAATAATTTCAAGGGAGCAAACATATACCCCGCCAAGAAAATATGTAAAATGTAATGAACTACGCAAGCATTAGGGATGCAATTTTTCTTGCCCCTGATCATGGACAGATAATATAGCTATAAAAGTTTTAGCCCTAAAAAATGTTGGAAGGCACAACTTGTTAACATATGCATCTGATTATAATACCCAAATAAAAGCAAAGATGCAAATTAAATATATTAAAAAACAAACAGTGCACAAAGAAGTGAAGCATGATCGAATAGAAAAATCCCTCTAGAGGCACCTGAAATGCTGAAAGTGAAAGATGGTTTCCACCATGACTTGAACGCGCATGCCATTGAGGAGCTATGAGGTCCAACTTTTGACTGAAAATATGAAAAATAGTCTACTTGAGTGAACCCTATATACTATATATAATCCTGAATAACATTGAATAAATTAGTTTTACCTTAAACAAGAAGTTTTTATTGGCTTGCCATGATACGCCGATTTGAAAAGTCGAGTCGGAGATTTTGTTTGTTGCTATGGCATCATCAACACTTTACACAGAAAATAAGATTTCACTACATTGGTGCATAACTGCACATAAGTTTGAGTATATATTATTAAGGCAAAAAGAGTACCATGTATGTAACTCAAACCCAAAATCAATGTAGTTTGTAATCCCAACAACAACATTCTCTTCAAGGGGGTTCTTCACCTGTTTAATTCAAATATATATCTTTCAATGTATAATATAGTCTGATCCAACAATAAATTAAATTTGTCAAAGACACATACCCGTCTTTGGACTACCATATGTTGATAGAATGAGGCAATAAACTGCAGATTGTTTATACAACAAAGTTTCAGTATAATGTTCCTCAAAATATTATTCAGAACTATGCAAAGCACATGTTAGAGAAGAAAGGTGGAACTTGATCGAATTTAAGTTTAAATCATATCGTCATGTGTTAATAAATCATACAGCAGGTTGATTCAAAATTTAATACTGATTCCAATGGGATGGTTGATGAAATTTTTAATTGACATCAAACTATTATCTAAAAAAAATCCATTTCAAGAGGAAAACACATTACATTATTAGGCACCATAGAATAGAATAATACAAAATACTAATCAAATTAACAATATCAAACGTACATTAGAGCTTTTGGCAAGCTCAAGATTGAAATTGAACGATGGACTCAAGGGGCTGCCTGATCCCACGCCATAGCCAATGGCACAACTCCAGTTCATCAAATTTGAGAGTTTTGCATTTCCATCTAAAAAAGCAGCACCACTAGGTAGTAAATAAATATATTAAATAAAATCCATTCTAAATAATGTAAATCTCACATTAGATAAATATGCTAAAAAAATGAGTTTAGCTTTGTGTAGCTGTTTTAGTATGGAGAAGTGTTTCGGGCTTTATATGTGATAAAAAGATACCTTTAAAAGTTAAAGATAAATTTTATCGCACAACTATCAGACCAACTATGTTATACGGGACGGAGCGTTAGACAGCTAAGGGTCAACATGAACACAAGATTAGTGTACCTGAGATGAGGATGCTTCGATGGATAAGCGATCATACGAGAAGAGACATAATAATGAATGGAGGTATAACAGAGAGTCTTGAAGTAGCGTTGATTATTGATAAGATGGTGGAATCCCACATGGTATGGTCATGTTGAAAGAAGAACCGGAGAACATCCAGTTAGGAAAGTGAATTGGATGGAAGATATTATGGGGATTAGGGATAGAGGGGGACTCAAGAAGACCATAAAAGGGGTTATCCAGGAGGATACTCATGACAGGGCGCAATGGTATTGTTTGATTCATGTAACTCACCCCACCTAGTGGGATAAGGCTGGTTGTTGTTGTTGTTTTAGTCAATCCAAAACAATCAATTTCAGAAACTACATGCAAATAATAAACCATTAATTTGAGTTCTTCAATCCCCTCTGCCTCACTCTGACTAACTCTCAACACTTGTAGATTGCACATTTGCACTCTGTCTATCAATCCATCTTTCATGCAAATGTAGCACTAAATATAAGTTCACCCTTCTTAGCCTATCATTTATAGGACTACTTAAAAAATACAAAAGCGAATTCCTTAGACAAAAAGCTTGGGCAAAAGTCAAGCTCAAAGCAATATATTGTATATTATTGCACAACCAAAAGATAGATAAACGAAGTTCAACATATGCACTACACAAAAACCAAAATAATTAAAAAGTTCAACACACCCAATAATTTTCAAACAATGGAATATGGAACAAATCCAACTAATAGGGACCATTTTGCATTGCTTGAAAACTATAAGAACTTATAAAAATTATTATACTTTTGAAATATATGGACTACAATTGAATTTTGAGTGAAAATATAAGTCCTAAAAATTAATTTAATCAAATCCTAATAAAGAAAATTGTCTAAAAATCCTCGATTTTTTTTAAAAGTAATCAAATCTGTTTAGTCCTTACGTTGTGGCTCATACTGCACTCCAGCAGTCAACCTTCCCATCCTGCTTACCAACCATGCACTTTTTGGCAAGTCATCTTTCACTGCAAAGTTTGAACAATACATAAAAAGTTCATAATCATTGCTACATAAAGAGATAATACATCAACACTTCGAAAAAATACATCACCAAATGAAAAAAAAAAAAAATCATAAAGGTAAGAAATTTTACCACCTTAAACATTAAATACAGGGACACAAAGTACAAGTGATGTGTAAATGTCTTGTATTCTTAAAGTTTTACTTGCAATTTTAACAAACAGATATCCATTGTGCAATTCATGATATTAATCCTAAATTCTGTTAAGGCTTATCATAAAGATTTCCCAGAAACATAGATTCCAGGCAGTCTGGAAGAAGAAAATAAGTCAAATGGTAACAAAAACATAGACTGCCTTTTCTGTCTCATTTTTAATGCTGCAAAGCCTCAACATGATCTCCAACAATTAAATGATTAATGGCATTAGCATCCAGTCCACAAACCGGATCTAAGCAATGCTAGTAAGAGAAGGCTTCAAACAAAATGTAAATTCTCCCAAGTGTCATCCGCAAATCTGTTAAACATTTTAAAACTTACTAGCAAATGGCATAAGTGTTACTCCACAAGATAGATTTCCAGAACCATATCTCAATCCCATCAGGCCATAATCTTGAGAGGATACTCTGCAGAATTAGTTAAGTTTGTCACCAATGTATGTTGAAATCTGTGGATGTACAAACCACAATAAGAAATGCCATGCTACCATTTAACACACCTTTTCTTTGATATCATAGGGAACACTCCAAAAGCACCAAATCCGTATCTTGGATAGTAAGCACATGATCTCATCTGCAAAATCCTGAAGGGACAGCACCATTTCAATAGGATAAAACCACAAAACCATCCAGCACAGATGTGGAGCATTAGGATTGGAGTTTTGCTATAGTTCAAGTTAGACTTGCTTACGGATCAGATGTCGATACATAAAGGTCCACAAAAGTATGTGGATCATTAACATCACTGCATGCCCACAAAGCAAAAAAACTCAGCATAAGCACGGATGCAATGCAAACAACATAAACTGCAAAAGAAGGAAACCTCAAATACAGACAATACCTTTGCCAGCGAAATAATGCATTTCCTGTAATACCCTCTTCTGGTTTATGGGCAAGAGGGCCTGAAACCTAAACATGTTAAGGGCAATAACATCATGGTTTCAGTTTCATAGCCCCTCCAACCTCCCAAGTTTCTTAAACAAAAAATGCCAATGACGATCGGGAAAAAAACAGCTTTTCCTAATCTCAAGCATTTCCTTTCCCAAACTAACTTTGTAAATAGGCAACAAAACGCAAAACAAGGTGTTATCTTTGAAATTACTAATGAAAATATATCAACCGAAGTTCTACAAATGAAAATAGAAAACAAACAATGTTTTTCAAGTAACGTAATTTTGTTTCTTTGCCTTTATTGATGGATACAGTTGCAATGAGATCAACATGAGGATCATCAATGGGCTTGAGCATGATTCTAGTGGTGAAATGCCTTGCTTGGTGAAAATAATCCTCAAAGAGACATTTCAAAGCCAGTTTCCCAAACAAGATATTATAGGAAGTCTCCAGCATCCTACAAAGCAAAGCAATGCAATGCATCAGTCAGCAACAATCACCTCCTTAAACAAAATAAATGCTCAAAATTCATATAATTCTCGAAAGAAGTAAGAAACATTGAATTAGTCCTTCAATGATTTTTTACATCAACTTTTTTATATTACAAAATACAGTAGTTTAACTTTGACACATTTGCGGTGTAAACAAATTGTATGCTCATCTAATTAAATCACTTGATTTGCATAGTAGATGTGAGAGACATGATACATGTAAAACTAAACTTAATGACAATGCATCAAATTTAAATTCTATGGAAATAACCATTAACCCAAAGATAACATTTATGATTGAGTCTGGATGAGTGAGTGGATCCTACCACAACATTTAATCCGGCCATTTTTTGAAATGAGTAAGGTTTACATAAATTATTATTAAATTATTAGTTATTTGACTTAACTATTTGGATAAGTAAGTAGATCCTACCACAACATTTAATACAACCACAATCATGTAATGTGATGTCACAAATTCTGCTGTTACAATTGTGGCGACGTAGCATTTAAAAACGCGTTGATGTTTAAATATACATTCAACTACAAAACTGGTTTTTTTTTAAACATCGAGGGATTGATTGATATCGAACTAACTTGATATCGAATATATATAACTATAGAAGAGCAAGATTTCAAGATTATCCAATTGGTTTCAATTCAATGGAAGAATAAAATTGGAAAAACAAAGAAGTAAAGAAACCTGGTGCGAGCAGAGAGGGGAGGGAAATCGAAGAGAGGAGGGACCAGAACCACCGGAGGCGGTGGCTGAGGCTTCTTGGAGAACCAATTCCACATGACTTCAGCAATTACACTCTCTGAGTCTGATCTCTGTCTAGGGTTTCAGAAGCGAAGAGAGGGAACTGAGAGAGTGAGATGAATGTAGCTCAACGATCTGAATCGGTGCTCGCGCCATTCTCTCGCAAATTTGTATGACGCTTTCAACTTCCAACTCTCATTTCAACTTTACTACATTACCCCTCTCATTCTCTGTGTCTCTCTAAATGCTAGTGGACCAGGTTTCGGGTGATTAAATCTTATCTAGGCCCAATAAATCCACCACTCAGAGGCCCATAACGGATGGTGTAATGGCAAAAAAATAAAAAAAGAAATGGTTATAGATATTAAAAGAAAAGAAGAATCTTTTGAACTAAATGAATGAAAATTGCTTGGTTTTGTAATTAACCAAAAAAAAAAAAACTTTAATGTCTAAACCCTGTTCTATACTTAAATGATAATATTGAGACTAAAAGCTTTTGAAATATAACTTCACAGAAACACATATATAGTCACAACACTCCCAAGTGTATGATAGGGAATTTAAGTATGAAATTGAGAAAATTATAAGTTTAATATTGCACGCTCTAAATGCGAATATCTATAAAGAAGTGGGTGGTGTGTGCATCCAAACAAAAAGAGAGAAAAAAAAAAAAAAGCAGTGGGTGTGGGTGGTAGAGAGAGTAGTTGGTGAAAGAATCCTCCAGAAAGTCACAAGTTAAATGGTGGCACGTAATTGCACGAAATTATAAAAGAATTTAATTTTTATTCGGTGTACAATTTTTTTATACAATCATTTAATCATATATTATTATTTCAGCTATGATTGTATTTTTCTTTCTCACTACATAAAAAATCATATAAACAAAATATTTTGATTAAATGACATTATAAAATAATGTTATACTATCATTACATTAAAATTAAACTTATTATAAAATTAGAAAAATAAATTGACTAAAAGTCAGCTCCAAATCACTTATCATCCACTTAATGGAAGCTTTTTCTTGCCTTTTTTCATAAAAGCGCTAGGGTATGGCCCATATGAGAGGACCTTCTCATCCCTACCAACCACAAAAAAATATTATTATTATTATTATATTTGTAAGACATATGTCTCTTTCTTTACTTTAACCACTATGGGTGGCTGTGATCAGGGTTAGAAACGACAAGGGGGAAGAAGAGTTCTCATACGATATGGGGTTGCTGTGGAATTTCTTCTGTGGCACCTCGGAAAAAGTACAGTGACCCTCACATTTTATTTCGTTTATTTTATTTTCATGTCTTGGTTGGTAAGTCATCCAATTATATTTTTTATTCTTAAAGTAGTTTTTATTTGTCCCATTATTTTTTTATTATTTTTCTCTTTCCTTTTTCTGACGTCAACATCCATGAAATCTTCTTTTCTTATTTAAAATAAAGTTTATTCTTACTCTGTTAGTATTATTTTTTTATAATAATGTGGTCCTTTTGTGGAAACTTGGAACTTGGTATTCTTCGCCGCCACAAAATTTCATATTCAAAGACCATTTTTTTTTAGTTTAATATTCCATGGCTTTCTGTTATTTTTATGAGACTATTAACTTTTAAGCATAGATTCTAGGAATATTTTTACTTTTGTTTAGATTCGTTCATTCATAATTCATTCTCTGCAAATCAACGCCACCCCAGATTCTCGTTTCCTTTGTTTTTTGTCTCTCTTTTCTTGTTCCAAGTTCCAAGCTCTCACAGACAAGAACAAGGTAATCTGTTTTGAGGTATGTCAGCTTTTTAGCATTTTCAATGTTAATATTTTGGGATCATCACAACAAAAAACTTAATGTGGGGTATCTTTAGTTTTTAACGTTGGTACCAAACATGCCTCCAAAACCAAAAGCTTGTTGCCAAACAAAAATCTATGTGTTGGTGTTTATTTAATCCTAAAGGTTGTGTCTTTTCTGCGTGTGCTTGGTTGGTTAGTCACTAAGTTTGTTTTGGCTTGTTCAACTGTTTCCATTCCAACCCTTTTCTTACTTTTAAGTTCTCTTTCTCTTTCTTAATGTGTCTCTCCAACCCCTGCTTCTGTGTGTTGTTTCTGGAATTTTAGTTGTAATTTGAAGAATTGAATTTTCTTTGTTGTGGAGGGGAAAAGGGGATTTTTCTTCTTCCTTCGGTTTGATTTTTAATTGATTTGGCTATATATTTATTACTTGAATTTTTAAGCTTTCATCTGTTTAATAAGAGTATGGTTATGCGTAGTTCACCTGTTCATAGCTGCTGTTAGCTATATCCACAGTAGAAAACTATTTACATTGGTTTAGACTTTAGAATGTCCAACATCTTTGTGTTCTGTCTCTATGCCAAGTTTCTTATTAACAGACTTTTTCTAACTCATGTGAATCTGCGATTGCTTCATTTGATCCACATTTGCCTCTATATGGAAGGTGTTCATTCTTTGCGTGGTTGCAGCAGCAAATGCATACAGGGTTTAAAGTGAAGGGTCTTGTTTGAAGTTTTTCTTTCTTTCAAGTCTTTTTTTCTGCTTTTTGTACAGAGGCATTGCAATGGCAACTTGCATACCTTCTGGGAGTGGCAAACTGCATTATGGATTGATAGAATGCAAGGGACAAAGCTGTAGAAGGAGTGCTTGGGTTTCTGATGTGTTTATCAAGAGAAATATGCATAAAGAGCTCTCTTGGTAATAGTTATTTTATTCCAGAGGAATCACAATAATAGTTGTTTCATATTCACCATCTGTTCTGATTTCTGAAAAGGAATAATTGTTTGATTCTCCAGAATCTTTTGTTGAAATGAAATTTTACTTGTTTGCACAAGATTGTATGTTTTTAATTTCAGTTAAAACTTCTACATATAGTATTCTCACTGTGAGTTTAGAAGGTTTTGAATTTTGATTCGGGAGTCATATTAGTCTTTAAGACTCACTCATATCTTGCTATTATATATGCTTAAAATGAGTAGTCTGGAATTGTTTTCACAAGATTGTATGATTTTTGCTTTGGTTAAATTTTTCTCTATCTGAAATTTTTTATGTTGTTTGTAGCACTTGCCCAATTATTACTTGCATTGTTTAAAGCAAATCATTCTGGGGTCTAGCTTTAAATCTCTCTGTCTCTAAAGCAAACATTTGTGTTATTATACATTGATTGCATATCTATTCCAAAGTTTCCAGAAGAAACTTCAGAAAACATGACCAGAAATACTGAATGGAAACTTATCTGCACTTTGTGGTTTATTCTTCTTAACTAAATTATTTTCCATTGTTTTGGGGTGAAAAATTTTAGGTCTCAAGGAGTATCCAAAGTCCTGCAGATACACAGATGTGGGGTATCTGTATCTCCAATTCACAAGAATCGGAAACTCTTCAAAGTTATTTCCTCCTGCGAAATGGATGGTTCTACAAAATATTTTGACTTTGCCGTCATTGGGAGTGGAATTGCCGGCCTTCGCTATGCACTTGAAGTAGCAAAATATGGTTCTGTTGCAGTGATCACAAAGGCTGAGTCTCATGAATGCAACACTAATTATGCCCAAGGTGGTGTTAGTGCTGTCCTATCCCCTTCCGATTCTGTGGAGAGTCACATGAAGGACACCATTGTGGCAGGGGCTTATCTTTGTGACGAGGAGACCGTCCGAGTATGTACTAAACCTTTTAACATGTAATACCTTATCTGCGCTCTGGGGCATTAGACCAAATACATCTGAAAATGCCATTGGCTGCAGAAAATGGGTCCTTGTCTATGTTGTTTTATGATCTGAATTTTCATGTTTTTTATGTCATTTTTCCATTTGCTGACAGTGCTGTTCTGTACTTATGAACTTTTCTGAGCTGCGTATTTTCTATCTAAAATGCAATTTAAGCATGTGATTCCTTTTTGCAACGGCTAAGCATGAAAATGCATTGAATCCTTTTTATATGAAACTGAGTGGACTTCTGCTTTAACTCATAGGAAATGATTATTTTGATTTTTGCATAAGCAAGAAGTTATCATATACCCCTAGATGATATATAAGGAATCAATTACTGGTTTCTTTGAACACTGCAGTGAGCTTTGCATTAACTTTGACCCTTCCTTTTTCAGGTTGTTTGTACTGAAGGACCTGACAGAGTCAAAGAACTAATTGCCATGGGAGCATCATTTGATCATGGGGAAGATGGTAACTTGCATCTTGCGAGGGAGGGGGGTCATTCACATCGTCGAATTGTTCATGCTGCTGATATGACTGGGAAAGAGATTGAACGGGCTCTGCTTGAGGCAGTTGTAAATAATCCTAATATTTTTGTATTTGAACACCATTTTGCTATAGATCTTCTCACTTGTCAGGTTTGTTCTCTCCAGAATCATTCTTTCTTTTCTTTTTGTATACTAAAGATTTGTGGCATAAATCTGTACAATCTATAAAGAGGCTTGCCAAAAAGGTGATTATTTTGTTGTCTCTAAAATAAGATTTAAAAAAATTGAAAAATAATAGTGTTGATACCTGTCAATCATTTGAAAGTTTATTAATTATGAGTTTTATGGGCTTTGTTCTGTTGAAATTGCTGCTATCCAAGTTTTGCCTCACAACATTTTGAATGTTTACATGCATTCACCAACTAAAACATGCTACTGGTGTTGCAGGATGGGTCTGACATAACTTGTCTTGGTGTTGACACTCTGAATACTGAAACGCTAGAGGTGGGAAAAACAATTATGTGTGATAGTTTGAAAAGGCAATTCCTGCCAACATCGAATATATTTTCTAAAATTTCATCTTTTTAGCTTTTAGGTGGTAAGATTCCTTTCTAAGGTGACTTTACTTGCTTCTGGTGGAGCTGGACATATTTATCCGAAAACTACGAATCCTCTGGTAGCCTCTTCTCCACAGCTCGGTTTCTCTTTCCTGTTCTACTTCTTGGTTCAGTTTTCTATTTTAAGTATTTAATAGCATAAAACTTTATGGAAGATGGAACGTTGTAGAGTGAACCATCTCATTCTGGTTGCCCACTTAATATATGTTGACATGTTTATGCTGCATTACCTGCATTATAAGGCTAGCTTATATTGACTTGACGTGGTATTTTATTATCAAAGGTGGCTACTGGAGATGGAATTGCCATGGCACACCGAGCTCAAGCTGTGATTTCCAACATGGAGTAAGTATATTATTTCAGAACTGCAATTGTTTATTGTTTGATGAATTTCACATACCAGTCAAACTGATAAAACAAAAATTGTCACTGGTTATGGATATATATGTGCTCTTGCAGTATTCAATAAGATGTAAGAACTATCTTTATCAATTTAGCTGCATTTCAGTCTAGAATTATGTGAACTTAAATTCTTAATTGCACATATGCTGGGAAATTTTCTCTCTGAAACACTGAGCAAATCAATTTCATTTTTTGGCCAGGTTTGTGCAGTTTCACCCAACTGCCTTAGCTGACGAAGGGCTTCCTATTAAACCAAACAAGCCTAGGGAAAATGCATTTCTGATATCTGAAGCTGTCAGGGGTGATGGTGGCATCCTTTATAATCTAGGCATGGAAAGGTTCATGCCCTTGTATGATGAGAGGGCAGAGCTTGCTCCTAGGGATGTGGTCGCAAGAAGCATCGATGACCAACTTAAAAAGCGTGGCGAGAAGTATGTGCTCCTTGATATAAGCCACAAGCCCAAGGAGGAAATCCTCTCCCACTTTCCCAATATTGCTTCCATGTGTCTGCAGTATGGTCTTGACATAACTTCTTGTCCAATCCCAGTTGTTCCAGCTGCTCATTACATATGTGGAGGAGTTCGCGCCGGCCTTGAAGGAGAGACAAATGTAAAGGGTCTTTATGTAGCTGGAGAGGTAGCATGCACAGGTTTGCATGGAGCAAACAGACTTGCTAGCAACTCTTTGCTTGAGGCGCTGGTTTTCGCACGAAGAGCTGTCCAGCCAACGGTTGATCTAATGAGGAGCTCTAGTCTTGATCTGACTGCATCAAATTTCTGGCGCAGACCTATTGTGCCATTGTCACTTGGAGTTGACGTCACAGAAAAGATTTCGTCAATGACAATGGAATTGAGGAAAGAATTGCAGTCTATCATGTGGAATTACGTAGGAATTGTTCGGTCCACGATGAGACTAGAAACAGCAGAGCGAAAAATTGGTAAACTAGAGGCTAAATGGGAGGAGTATTTATTTCAGCATGGATGGAAGCCAACAATGGTGGGGCCTGAGACCTGTGAGATGAGAAACCTGTTTTGTTGTGCAAAGCTTGTTGTCAGCAGCGCCCTCTCTCGGCACGAGAGCCGCGGCCTTCATTACACAATCGATTTTCCTCATCTCGAGGAGAGCAAGAGGCTACCAACAATCATCTTTCCGAGTTCAACTGCTAACAGCACTTGGAGTTCTCGGCAATTACATAAGCAGCCCATATATCAGTAAGGTTGTGATGAAACATCATTTTCTGCCACTACATATGAATAGGAAACACTAATTGAAATCTATCAAAATCAGCAACAAAAGGGTACCCCAGTGCTGCTGGAATCAAATTTTCAGTATGTCTTTATTTCCCCTTGTAATTTTCTGCTTCCTTTTCAGAGAAATACATATTCTCTGATTCATTATGAAAAGAAAATTGTTGAATATAGCTACTTTGGGTCAATGCCCCTTCTAACAGATGTAGCAGTTCCACATTTAATATCAGTTGTGGAAACTCTAATACCATCAGAACTTTACTGAGTCTGGCATATTTCTAATATGATAGTAAAATTCTCCTTTGTTAATGATAATTAATAATGGTAGTGGAATCTCTGTTGCACTTCAAAGTAATGAAAATCACAAATACTGGTGGATTAATTAAAGCTTCACTCAATGCAATGAGATTTGTAGAGGGTAAATACTAAATATACCCTGACTTTACAAAGTGGCTAGTTCCACAATTTGAATTCGTGACCTTATATAGGTCACAAAATAATAGTCTTACCATTATGTTAGACTAAATTATACTATTGGACTATCTCAACATTTTAAGTTTTACTAAATCTTTTTATAATAAGTATCTTTAACACATGTCATTGTTCTAAGGACACTTCTTAGAAAAACTTTTTATGCAAGTCAAGAAGTCAACAATATAAAACAGCAAGAAATAATAAAAGCAGGGGACCACAACACAACACTTAGTCTAACTACAGCACCACCTATAGTTACTCCACAATATTCGCGATTATTAACGTTTCTCGCACGCCTTAGCCTTTCAATTTTCTTTGATTATCATAATCTGAATGAGTATTATGGGGGAAACAGAGCAGTGACTGACCGGTGACAATGCAAAGATGAGCCGTGCTTGTTTAGATTTCTAGCCTTTAAGATTGTGATTGTGAATCACTCATAAGTAATCCTTTCCTTTTGCTATCTTTCTGTAATTTTTATCACTGGTAATTTCTACTACGTTTAGCCTTTTGCAGCTAAAGATCTCGAGCCATGTTCATGTTAAACCTTTACTGGTACTACTTGTTCTATGTTTGGCTAAACTAGGTGTCATGGTGGATTCTTTTTGGTAGTAGGGTACCACTTTATCAAAATACACTAATATATATCATCTTACTTAAATATTTCAAATATTATATTGAAATTCATTTGCAATTTTATAGTACAATGAATTTTACACATGATTCTTCAAATTTTGGTGTGATTCATTACAATATCTCAATTTCTTTTACCAAACATCGATCATAAGGGATTTCTCAAAATTATTTGATTTAGGATATCTATATATCATTACTCAATATTTTTATTTCATGTAATTTGTAAGCATTAATTGCTGATGGCTTGTGGTGTGTCCTCTCCTCTATGCCAATCATGGAACCTTTTCCTTCACTCCCAAGTTGTGATTTTTGAGATGCCTTATCATCAAAGAACAATAATATTTGGACGAATTGAACAATCCATAAACTAGGCTTCATCAGTTATTTGATTAAGCTACTAATGAGAATATATAAAATATGCATGAATTCGTATAATTACAAATGAGTGCAGGAATTCATGAGGCTGTTGCTGTAACTTTCAAGCAAGTTAATTATTATATCATGAAATGTATCAAGCAAGTTAATTATATTACTATGTAATATAAAATGTATCAAGCAAGTTAATAATAGTAATAGTAGTAGTTTAGGTTTTTCCTTCACAAATACTCTTGAGTAATTAACGGTTGTAATTTGATCGTTAACGAGATGAATTTAAAAAATAACTAAATTAATAAAACACATAGTTCATTTATAGCTATAAATTGATAAATAAAAGATAGCGATACATTTACCTTTTATAGCATTGAATAAATCCCTTAAAATGTATAGAAAAAATAAATATTATAAACTTATCTGCAATATGAGGAAAGAGGAACTTTGGTATAACGTGTGCCCTTAGATGAATACGGATAAGTAGCACGAGTCTTAATTAACTCGTTCTTTTATGAATATTTAATTCTCAGAGAATCTTTGGCTGATTAAGAAAACACAAAACAAGCATCATATGGAACCTTTGGGATCAACAATTTTAAAAAAATTAATTCTTAAAATTACTTTTGGGGCTTACAAAATGCAAAACAAAGGAGCACATAATTGTTTTATTTTACAACAATACTATTTGGATCATCTTCATTTTTTTATAATTGATTACTGTAATTCTGTATATTTTATTTTGAGCTATTTTCCTCGGTGAATGACTTTTAGGCACGCCATTTTAGAAAAAGATGCTGTGAAAACGACAAGGATAAAGACCAAAGAGATAGAAATAGAACTTGACCTGCAATTCCCAAATACAGTAGTAAAAAAATTTCACTTAGTCACATATTACAACTATATATTTTAATTTTAAATACTTAAAAAAGTAATTAAAAAGTTTTAGAACATGTACTTATGAAAGTTTTGAATCACTTATTAAATATGGATCATACAAAACTTTTTCATATAATATTTTATTATAAATCAATAATAAAAAAACACAGTAACAGCACATTTTTTTGGAGAAATCATTATGAGAAATATTTTTTTACTGAACTTTTTCGAACTCTATGTCAACAAACATCATCTCCATCATTTGCTAGAACGTGTCTCCTCCTCAAATAAGAAGTCGAGAAGTTTTAGTTATAACATTACTAAAAACATTATACATGTCGGTGCTATAAATATGTTATTTAGGATGATATCCTATGATCCCTGCCTCCTTGGAATTTGAGGAACCAACTTAGTTAGCACTGTTTTGTATCCAATTCCAGAACACCACTTCTTTTAAGAATAGAATTTATCTTAGTAATTACTAACTTCAGCTATGAAATCTATGAAGCTGCTGATTCATATACTTGTGTGTTTCATTCTTTGTGTGGCATGTTCATTCATTCAAGCCTTAGGTGATGTGAACAATAACAATGGCCCTAGAAAGTGTTGGTACCCTGCAATATACAATTTTGGGGACTCAAATTCGGACACTGGAGGCATATCTGCAGCATTTGCAGGTGTTCATCCTCCAAATGGTGAAACCTACTTTGGAACCCTCTCAGGAAGATCTTCTGATGGCCGTGTCATCATAGATTACATAAGTAAGAGAAAAGAAAACATCAATGGAGCTTTATTTTTGTATGAATTAATCAAATGTGCAATTTTTTTACACTAATCTTTAATGGGGTTATTGATTCTGGCCCCTTATAGTACTCACTTTGCTTATTGGACTTGGGAAATGGTTGTTGGCTATGTTAATAGTGCATTTCTTTTATGATGTTATGTTATATCCCTTTTGATTTTGTGGGAATATATATGTGCAGCTGAAGAATTGAAGTTGCCATATGTAAGTGCATATTTGAACTCAGTTGGGTCCAATTTTAGGCATGGTGCAAACTTTGCAACAGGGGGTTCATCAATTCGCCCTGGTGGTTTTAGTCCATTTGATCTTGGAGTTCAAGTTTCTCAGTTCATACAGTTCAAGTCTCATACCAAGATTCTCTTCAATCAGCTCTCTGACAACAGTAGGTTTTCTATTAACTAAAAAATTTCCTTCCTTGTTTGTCATTATGTCAGTGTAATAGTAATACAAGCATATAACAACAACAACAAGCCTTTTTTTTTCACTAAGTGGGTGTGTAAAAGTAATTGTTTCCAACAATTTGAACTTGTGTGAACATAGTGAAGCAGAATCACAATTTTGTAAAAAAGAGCGGCCTAGAGCATGAGGCTCCTACCTAGTAGCGTTTGGGAAGTGTAAATGTACGCAATCTTGTCTCCGTTTTGCAAAGAGGTTGTTTCTAGGGTTTGAATATATGACCTCTAGTCCAATAGACTGCAAACCGACAACTTTACAGTTGAACCGAGGCTCACCATATCAGAATCACAATTTCATAAAGTGTTAAAATTGATGGCATCCTTGAGAAGTACACTTTTGGAAAAGCAGTTAAATGGTGTTTTCTAATGATAGTGATTTGTGACACTTGAACTTGTTTTGCATTTCAGGGACAGAACCACCTCTTAAAAGTGGTCTTCCAAGGCCTGATGAGTTCTCCAGGGCCATATACACCTTTGATATTGGACAAAATGATCTTGGCTATGGTCTTCAGCACGGTTCGGAGGAACAAGTTATAAGCTCAATTCCTGATATCTTGAGCAATTTCTCCCAAGCAGTGCAGGTAAGAAGCCACAAAAATGCCCTTTTTTACATTATCAGTATCCAATTTGGTACTGAGGACTAAAAAAACTTGTCATGATTATTATTTTTTTAGCTACTGTACAATGAAGGGGCAAGAGTGTTTTGGATTCACAACACAGGTCCATTTGGATGCTTGCCATACAGTTACATTTACTATGAGCCAAAGAAGGGTAACATTGATGCAAATGGCTGTGTGATACCTCAGAATAAGCTTGCTCAAGAATATAACAGGCAGCTCAAGGACCAAGTGTCTCAGCTGAGGAAAAAGTTCCCTCTTGCCAAATTTACATATGTTGATGTTTACTCAGCTAAATATCAACTAATCAGCAATGCAAAAAGCCAAGGTTGGTCTTCAAGTTACCATAGTATTTGGCAACACGAATAGAGACATAAATACAGAGACAGAGAGATAACATTTCCCTCAATTTTTTGGAAGTATAGAAAATGTCGCAAATTTGTGCCCCGTAATCCAAAAAGTAATCTTTCTCTCAGAAACTAAATAACTTTCTATCCCTTCTACCTCTATACTTGTGTCTCAATCATGTCTCTGCCACCAAACACTTCCAAAAAGAACACATAATTTGGGTGTAATGCAGTGTTTTGGTTATCTTCAGTTTAGCATGTGTATTACTAACTTTTTATGCTTTTGTTTTGTGGCAGGTTTTGTGAGTCCATTGGAGTTCTGTTGTGGCAGTTACTATGGTTACCACATAAATTGTGGTAAGACAGAAATAGTAAATGGAACAGTTTATGGCAATCCATGCAAAAATCCTAATCAATATATTAGCTGGGATGGTATACACTACACTCAAGCTGCAAACCAATGGATAGCAAAACACATTCTCTATGGATCCTTATCTGACCCACCAGTTCCAATTGCTCAGGCATGTTTCTGAGCATAACTCAATCCATGTGGTATTAGCTAAGAGTACCACATGTTATGAGGGTTTTGAAGTTGTTATTTCAATAAACAAGACCATATATATAGGTTTATGATTGCTTCAGCAATTGAGTAAGCACATGTCATCATAATTTCAAACAAAATATCTATTTATTTGAAGGAATGCAAGACAAGAATTAATAGTTCAGTCAAATAAAATATCTATTTATTTAAATCCCAAATAAAATTCCATGATTTGTTAGCAGCCAAATGCATGATATACTGCAAGTACTTACAAGTTACAACAACTATGATGTCACTTACAACAACTACTTTCAGTACTCTTCAGTATCATGTCATGCTCATGCTTGTCATATTCATAAATAAAATTCCTTGATAATGACAAGGAAACTAATAAAATATATGCTTGCATCCCAAACCCAGTTAGAAGCAACAGAGTTTTCTACTGTGCCATTAGGTGCACCACATACCAGAAGAGAAAATTAAGTTCCACCATCCATTTCTTTACATAGAAAATTGAAATATATAGTCAATTATACAAAGAAGAATATTGAGTAACAGATCATTAATTCCCTGTGCACTATGGAAAATAGAAATATCAAAAGTGATTTCTGTGAACACCCTTTGATTGAGCAATGAACAAATTTCAAGTGGAGTATATTTCCACTTTTGTTATTTTTCTTTTTTGTGGCCAAATATGCAAACAATGATCAAAATAAAGCAAACCAGGCTAATCTCAAAATGGTATTATATACAAACCCCTGAATTTTTTCATAGAACCTTAATAGCATTGTCTTTTATGAGGTGAGAGTTAGCATCAAGTAGAGTTTCCAATGATCTTCTTGCTTTCCTGTTCCTAGCTCTTCCTGCTTCTTTTAACAACTCTGCCAACCTACGCTTCTCATCATCCACATCAGGATTTGCTGTTCCAAGCTTCTCTTCTCTCATTCCAACCACATATTCCAAAATTTCAATGGCATCATCCACTCTGCAAAAAACACATTAGGAATAACCAAAAATATCAGCAACTAAGCCCTGAAAAATTATGAGTGTCCTTATACTGCATAAAATAGTAATGACAAATAGCATAGTTATGTTATTTGTACACGACTTTCCGAGACCAAGCATAAAATCTCTCAAATAAATATGTACACAATACTTCTCAATTGTTTTATCTTAACATACGAGTAAGGCTGGTGAGTCTTGGTGTCTGTAGCAATAGTAAGATTATTGTCTTGTGATCGGAGGCCATGAATTCAAATTCTAGGCAGCACTTTTATTTCAATAACGTGTATCTCAATACTCACACTCTCACATTCATATATTATGTTCATACTATGTCTATGTATATGTTCAAGTAATATCTAACATACCACAATGCTCTTAGACTGACACTTGAAACTTTCAAAACAAGAAGGATTAAATAAAGTTTTGGGGACAAAGAAAATTTACCTTCCCATTGCATCATATGTTCCTGCTAGATTGCTATACACCCCTAATGTATCTGGATGATATGGACCATACTCTTTCTCCAATATAATCTTAGCCTCTTCAAACAAATCTGCAGCTTCATTTATAGCATACCTCTGAACACATGCAAGTCCCATTTGGTTCAAAGCAATGCCAAACAGAGCTGATTTTTTCTCTCCACTAGCACGAAACTTTGCAATGGAACTCTTGAAGATGCTGTAAGAATCAGAATAGTTCCCTAGCATGTAATACATGACCCCCATTTGAGCCTCAATTCCTGCAACAGTGCTTTGTTGACCAGGTGCATTGCCATAAATCTTCAAGGCCTTTTTGAGAAGCTTCAACCCTTTCTCCAAATCATTCATGGATTGATATATAGCAGCAACATCAATTAAACCACTAGCAATCTCTTCTGAGGGGACCCCGGGTTTGATCTTACTGAAAATTCTCAGTGCATTTTCACAATAAGACTTTGATTCCTTGAATTTGCCTATCTTGTTGTACAAATCAGCCAACCTGACATAAACTGAAGCAACTGTTGGATGGTTCTCTCCTTTGGTTGATTTGAACACAGTGAGTGCTTTCTGATAAGAGAACACTGCCTCATCATATCGAGCCAATGAAAGATACGCATCGCCGATGCTGCAATCAACAGCAGCAACATCTACTTCGTGGCCGTTTGCCGACATGGCCATGCTTGCCAAAACATAGTGCTCAAGTGCAGCTTCATAATCGCCCTTAGAGTCACAGATAAGCCCCATTAGTCTCCTATCTGCAGCTTCTTCGAGCGAATCAGGTGAACCGTTTCCCTTGTGAATGTCAAGAGCAGTCTGACAAAGCTTCTCAGCCTCATCAAACTGCAGTGCCTGGACATGTGCCTCAGCAACATAACGGCACGTCTCGCCGTACCTCGGGTCTGTTTCTCCCAAGGCTTGCCCTTGAATCTCTAGGCCTGCTGAATAAAACAGCAGAGAATTCTCAATCTGCCCCATCATTGCATAAGTATCACCCAACTGCATGCACCCTGCAAACTTAGCCAGGGCATGATCTTGACCATCCTCCAAGACCGGAATCTCGATGGACCGCTCAAGGATGGGAATAGCCTCATTGTACTGTCCTAAATTACAGTATATTGTTGCCAACACATGAAGGCACATGACCATCTCCAAACTGGGTTTCCCTTCATTATTTGCACAAGTCTCAAATGACTCCAAAGCTCTAAGAGCCAAATCAAGGGCTTTCCGGGGATTGTCGCCAGAAGAGATCATGTCCCTTGTTTGTTTGAGTAGAAAAGGCCCCAAGTCAGGGTTGTCTAAACCAGCAGCAATAGGATCCTCAATCCCCTTCAAGCCAAGGCTCCTAAGCTTCCTCATATTGTAAACACCATTCCCTTTTCTAGAACCTCTCTCATTCCTCCTACTTCTGCTTCTTGGAGTTGATTTCACCGATCCTTCAATGACCCTTGAACTTGGTGATTGATTATTATAATTTTGCTTCTTTGTAGATTCCTCTTTATCAGGAGTTGAACCACTACCATTTGCATTGAAGTCCTCTTTGTTCTCTGCTACCACTTCCTTTGTAATCTCCAAATTCATAACATCTCCAACAAGATGGCAGAGTTCTGAATCAATCCTTGACTCTTCACCATATGAGAAGAAACTAGCCCGTGACGGCGAGTGATCGGAGCTCCTCATCTCGCACACATTGTGGTACAATTGCTCAATGGATGTGTCCACAACACCATCAATGGCCAAATCGATCGAGTCGCTATGAATACTCCTTGGACTCAGTGTGCTCCTTGGAGATGCTTGTTGATTGAAGCTTTCCTTGTAGGGTGTGTAACTTCCACTATGTTCTTCTGTTGCACTATTATTATTCAAATCCAATTCATCCATTGCTAATCCAGGCATTTGATCAAGAGTCACCTATAAACTGAAATAATTGAAATTTGAAAACAAGAAACAAACTCTGCAGAAGAATTCACAATACACTATACAATATATTATGCTTTTGAATTTTTCACTTCACAGAGACATGCCTTAAAACCAATAGTTGATAAGATAACCTCATAGCTATTGTAAAAAGAAAATTATCTTAGAAGAAAGGGAAAAGAAAACAAGAAGTAAAAGATAGATGAATCAAACTTTAGAATCCATCACAGCACAAAAAAGGGGAAAAAAGAAGCCAAAAGCAAATAAACTAAAATAATATTCCATTCCTATTCATTGCTTGACATTGCTTCTTCCCAGATGCTCCTTCCACAAACATCACAACGCAACAGAACAGAGCAACAACACAAAAGCTATTCTGACATTTCATCATAATCATTGATCAAACTCAGTACAACATTGAAAAAGTAAAAAATTGAAACAACAGCAACAATTCAAAACAACATATTCATGGAATACCATAAAGCAATACGAAATGCATCGCCTCATTAAATATGACTAAAAGCTTCTAAGTCGGAACGATGAGTTGTGTGAATTACCTTGAGTACTCTGAGAAGAATAAAAATCCAAAAACTTTGCAAGGTTGTGTTGAGTATATGGTGTTATGTACAGATAAAGAGATATGGGTCAGTGTGAATATAAGCTGGTATGATTTGTATTGCTATGCATTTATATTTATATATATATACACACACACATGTGGGGTGTTGAAGAATGAACAAGAGCTAAGAGAGGAACACAAATTGTGGTAATTATGGGGACATGGGTAGGGGCAAAATGGGAATTTAAAGTGAAATGATTGAGATTTTCTAGATAATGCATGTGTATAAGAGTTGTGCTTGCAGCAAAGAGTTGGAATGTTGAAGCAAAACCAGGAAGTTGACCTCTCTCCCACTCTTTCTTTCTTCCTCCTCTTCAAACCTCAACTGTTTTATTAATTATTATCATTTTTTTCAATTAGTTCTTTTCTGAAATATTAAATGACTAGAGGATTTTTCACTATATTCAGCATGTTTTTGCTGCGTGTATTTGACTAGTTCTGGTTATTGACTTTACTTCGTGGGTTCCAATTACTTAGCAAGATTTATCAAGATTTATAAATATTTAATAATTGACTGATGATGTCAGCAGAATACAAACTCATAAAATGTTGAAAAATCAGGTCATACATGGTAAAATTGTCTCCAAAACTTTATCCTATTTAACTGAAATTCGTACAAAAAAATCTCTCATATTACTTAATACTACAATGTTTATAGGTAAATGAAAGGTTAAAAAAACCTTTATTAAGGTGTTTCTCTAAGGATTACTTTGATCAATAAGTATTTAATATTTTCTTAAATACATTTCATTACTTAAAATTTGAGAAGAAAAAAAACAAATTTTTTAATAAATTAAGAGTATTGATATCTTTTAATCATTTGTAGCTATAAATATATTATATGTCCTATTAGCTTAATGTCTTTAAATTTATCAAGTTAATAATTAAATCATGATACATTTTAAGTAAATATTTTTATTTTGAATTTATTAAAAATTACAAGCTCAAAAATGATTTAGAATAAACTTCTGAAGTAGATAATTTTGAGGATATTTATTTTATGTTGGAGAGTTGCAGTTGAAACGTAAGAACCATGGGGGTGGCGGGATTAACGGCTTTTCGACGCGAAAAGAACCAAGGAACATGCTAACGTGAAAGAGCGGTGTCGTGGGAGGGCGTGAAGGTCCCAATAGAGAGTCACCACGTGGCAAAGGATGAAAGCTCCACTGGACGCAATGATTGGTTGGGATGATATTAGAGAAAAAAGTGGTGTCCACGTGGACCACATCCAGCTGCACTGAGGCTGGTAACTTGTTAGCTGCATTGATGGACCCCTCATACCAAGCCGCGGGAGTGGGCCTAGGCCCGGGCCCACATTTACCCCTCAAAGTTGTATATTCTCTTATTGATAATGATATTTTAACAGAGCAATGCTAGAGGCACAACAAAAAAAAAAACAGTATATAACATAAATTGCACAATGAATATTACATGTTGTGCACACCATATAACACATGATGTGCACAACATATATAACATGTTGCAAAGAAAGATGATGTTGCAATATGTGATATATGTTGTGCACAATAGATGATATATGTTGTGCACTATATATAATATACGTTGTGCATTTTATATTATATATGTTGTGCACAACTTGTTGACTGTTTTGGCTGGTTTTTTGTTGTGTCCCAAGTATTTCCCATTTTAATATTATTGTTATATGAAAGTGAATTGAAAGGGGGAAAATATTGGGAGAGTTTTGGAAGAGAGCATTTGAGCAAGACGAGTCAAGAGAATTGGATTTGAGTGATAGGTAGGTAAGGGGGTGTTTGGGGATATTTTTAACATATTATGTATGATGAGAATCTACTGAGACAAGAGTTTTCTTTAATATTGTGAATTAAGGAATGCAATAAATAGTTATATTCACAAATCATTTCCCAGTCAACAAGTTTCATTTCATTACGTGGATAGTTTCGAAGGATATAATCATGAAGTCTACCCAAAGTCCAAGCAACAAGTGCAACCTTGATTTAAAAGTTTATATTAAACTTCAAATGCCTACTCAAATCACTAATCTCTGAATTTTAAAATACTAAATTAATTAAATTAAATTTGGTATTAGGGGAGAAATAAAAATAAAAAAACGACCCCCTAAGCAAGTAAAAGTGCCTTAGCTTTGTGATTTGTGACATAAGAAATTGTAATAATGTATGCATGTTAAGCAATAATGTTCACCATGCTAAAGAGTGCTTTTTCTCAGAAAGTGCGTTTCATCTATACAAATAATGATGCTTATCAACAATGCACAATTTGAACACGTACGAAATTATTTATAGGATGAAAATATGTATTTGATCGAAATATTTTATGGGTCTAGCTATAAATCAAATAAAGGTTTCATTTTCCAAATCTAAGAATGAATGATAATTGATCCGAATAGCAATACCCTGCATGCTTCCTCTTATATCAAGACCAAGCATACCTTCCTATTGTCTCAATTATAGAAAACCACTATACTGAACGATATCTATCTTGTTCAAGTAAATTAAAATAATTGTATGCAGAGTCAAAGGAACCAAATCAAGACAAATCAAATCATTAGTGCTGTTGGGTGAACGAACAAGATGATAAGAACCTGGTTATCTGGACTTCAAGACAAAATTAACACCCAATTTTAAGTTTACAATTTTCAATTTTGGGCTATTATTGTTTCGGTTTTAAATTCTTTTTCTATGTACTAAAGTTCACAGCTAGCTATATATTCTGATGGTGCAACCCCCTTCCCCGGTGGTTAGGATTTAATTGATTAGGTAGTAAGGACTAATTAGGAGATAAGGAAAACTCCATGTCCATTAATTTGGAACTTTAATTAATTAAGTATGCCCCATTGGCTTTATGTCTTGTGGTATATATGTGAATGATAATTGATATTTTTTATCTACCGGATACAATGATTAATCCGTTTAATTGCTTACTATACTTTCATTAATAAAGGTGGATACACGTCACTAATTTTAAAATTGATTCATACATAATATGAGGATTGAACTATTAATCAATGATTTAAATGATAATTTAATTAGATAAAAGAAACTATATATATACAAACACAACACCAGACTTGAAAGGAATCTTGTGCTACTTTTTTTTTTAATATATTTTGTTTTGACGAGTTGTGATCTTAAAGAAATTGAAAAGACTAGAAATGAAATTAAAGAAGCAGGCACAATCTTGTTCTGGTGATGTATAGTCTTTCATCCACCAATTCCATGATAGGGAATCTTAAAATGATACACCAACAAACAACACTTCATTTTTTAAAGCTTATTTACCTAAAACTTCTCTTGGATTTTAATGGGATGTCTCATCCATAACCACTAGCTTCATCAAAATATTCCATAACCACTACTCGTAATCCACATACATTAAACTCTTTTATTTGTATAATTTCTGTGATATTAATATATATACTAACTAGACTTTAAAACTAACGGGTTATGATGACTTCATTATTATATTCTATTTTTTACCTTTTAACTAAAAAATTGAGTTTAATTTATTTATTTATATATATTATCAATATAAAAGAGTTTTACACTCACATACATCTAATATTTAGATAGTGCCAAGTAAACTTTGCTATCGACTTCCAGTTTCCACTTAAAAAAAGAAACTACATATTTTTATTGAATGTCACTACATTGTATACAAATCAAACTCCTAAAAAATAACGAATAAAACATTTGGGCTTCTTGAAAAGCAATGCTTTACACTGCATCTAACTCATTTTGGCTAGGCCCAAGCCCGAAAGGACCCAAAAACTAAACAGCCACAAATCGGAGCAAGGAAACCCCTATGTCATCATTGTGCAGAACCTCCCTGACTTCCGGTGAGGACTTTGTTTTTGTCATTATAGGGGTACGTGTTTCTGAGTGCTGAAGGGGAATTTGCTCAGCCATGGATAGTATAATTACACTAGCTTATCAGCATGTGTAACAAGAAAAATACTATTTTAATATTCACTTTTTTTATCCCTTGGCTGACATCTATTTTTCTCATCTTTCAATTTTAATTTAACTTTTTAACAGTATATTAACTTCTTTTATCTACTATTTGCATTACCGAGTAAGATTACCGGAAATCTAGATTAGATTACCTCCAATTAAATTATCGGTAATCCACGTTACCTTGTTTGGTATATACAAATAAGATTACTGGTAATCTGCATTACCTTATTTGGTATATTATCCACATTACTAGATAATCTATATATATATTACTATAATAACCTCTAAATAATTATAAAATGAATTAATCAAATATAATTATATTATTTATATTATTAAAATACATAAAATAAATTGATCAAATATAATTATATTTTAAATTTAATATCAATATTTTTCAATTTTCACATTAATATAATTATTTATTAAAAATAAAAAATATTAACCTTGCAGGAAACCATGAATTATGAAAGAAATAAAAATAAAAAACGTAATCAATTAAATACACCATACTTTTGTACAGTATGTGCAGTATCAAGTATGCTAACCTTCTCACTGTGCAGAAATCTTGTGTGCACAATAATAACCTTCACTCCGGCGGTGCGGCTGAGGGCGGTGCGGCTGAGGCGCGGTGCGCTGTGCTCCGAGGCGCGGTGCGGCTGAGCAGCAGCTGCTATGGACCAGCAGCAGCTGCTATGGACCAGCAGCAGCAGCTATGGACCAGCAGCAGCAGGGCGGCACGATGAACCAGCAGCAGCAGGGCGCGGCGCGATGGACAGCAGCAGGGCGCGGCGCGATGGACATACACACACATTGCTTATTTTTGTGACCAAATCAGTGAAACACAACCCATATATATATGCAACTGTCACAACCATATTTTTTGAGGCACATATTACCAATTCACACACATGACACATAGAACTAGAAATATATATATATATATATATGTATATGTGGCTTTATGGGATAGGATGAATGACTACTTTTCCAGTGGCTCTGTTAGTCTTGAGATAGGAAAATGCTTCCACAGTATGAGAAAATGGAAAAGGGCTCTTGGGATCCAGCACTGGCTTCACTTTTCCACTCTCCAAATATGGTTGAAGTTTCTCCAACACAGCCCCCTCTGAAGTGAGGATGAATAGAATAGCAGAGGCTGTTGCTGTTGCTGTTGCTGCAGGTGCCACTATTGTCAAAACTTGGCCCCCTTCTTTTACAGCCTTCAATGCTTTCTCACTCTCTCCTGTTTTTCAAAATCAAATTAAGCTGCTCCTAAATTTCATTTCTAACTGATAGGCAAATATATCATTCACCCTTAAAATAAATAAAAAAATTCTTTATTTTAATAGAATATTACAATTATTAAAGTCTTCCACCTTCCTAAAGAAATACAACCAATATATTTATATATAGTATTTAATAGGATGGTTAATGGTTAACTATATTTGGTTGTAGATATAGAGTTTTATTTTTAGTTATAAGTAGTTCCACTCACTTTTTATTAGTGTATCTATCTAAGAATGAATTCTTAGATGTGTGCCAATATACATATTTTTTTAAACTATTTTATAACTGCTTTCCCGGTTGAATGATATATGAATAAACAAACATATAACTCTTTCTAAATTGAAAAACATATATATATATAGAAACATAAATATAGGTTCATGCATGTATGAAGTATATGTCTGACTGACCTACTGTATCATACACCACATCAAATTTTTCTGGCAGTTCATAAAAATTGTCCTTTGTATAATCAATAGGCAAGTCTGCTCCCAACTTCCTCAACAGATCCAATTTCCCAGTACTAGCTGTGGCTCCTATCTTTGATGCTCCAAAGACATGCTTGGCCAGCTACAACCATATCATACATAACACATTATTATTTGATTAGTCCCCATCAGAGGACAATGTATTTATTACTTTATAAGTCACAAATTGTGTGTATTATTATATATATACAGAAGAGGAGGACTAATATGAAGCTGATTTCATGATTTTCATAGACAATGACAAACAATAATCTCAACTTTAGCTAATATGTCTACCAATTATAGAAGAGAAAATTACACTCATATTCCATGAGATAATTGAAGGAGTGCCAATGTAATTTACTCCATAATGAAATTGGTAATTGTGATGGAAATTATAAAATCAAACCTGAATAACAAAGGTTCCAACTCCTCCAGCACCTCCAAGAACAAGGATAGATTTTCCAGCAGAAAATTGAACTCTTTCAAGTCCTTGATAAGCAGTGATGATTGCTAAAGGAAGGCTAGCAGCTTCAACAAAGCTGAGATTGGAGGGTTTGAGAGCCAACAATTTGTCTTCAGCTGCAGTGTACTCTGCCAGTGACCCTATTCTCTTGGGATTGTTCAGAGCATTCTCATTGATATCACCATACACTTCATCCCCTTCTTTGAACTTCTTCACCTGCCCCCCCACTTTCACCACCACTCCAGCAACATCATACCCTGGTGCAGTCTTTTTAAACCCACACACAAAATTAAACAAAACAAAAACAATAATGAGGGGAAAAAAAGGTTTTGTCTAATCAATACCCTTAGTTAAGATTTCCAAGAAAACTAACTTTATAAAACATTTTATAAACTCTGCATTCTTGTAAACTTAAAAATTATATTCTTTCATCAAAACTTGCTCCTTTAGAAATCTTAAGGAGTGTCCTAATTAACACTAGTTAGAAAAACCAATATATAGATATTTTATTACAGGGTACTTTTACCAATGAATTCCAATCATATAATTTTCATTTATCTATCAAATATATAAGAATAGACCAAAATTGGAGCATAAGTTGCATAAAAGACCATGTTGATTCACATTTTGCTCATCATAATTGGATAGGAGTGGACATCCAAATAGAATTCACAGATTCATCTAACGGTGAATACAATACTCATCGTCATAAGTTAAGTGGAGGTAACATATTTTTGTAAAGAAAATCTTACCGGAAAAGAAGAATCATTGTGTTTGAAAAGTCCAAGAGCCCTCATATAGTCTACAGGATTAAGGGCTGCAGCAAGAACCTTGATGAGAACCTGGTCATCCTTGAGTTGTGGTGTAGGCACATCAGTATCAAGCTTGAGAGTGTCTTCTATGTTACCATACTCTGTGTAGACCCAAGCTTTCATGTGAGATGGGATGCTAGCTGTACTAGTGTTTTCTGCCATTATAATTGAACTGGTTGGGAAGAATAGATTGAAAGATGTATGAAGAGAATGTTGTGGTTTAAGTTTAATTCATTGAACTGGTTTAAGAATAGCTGAACTGTATGCAATGATCCAAAGGTAGAACGAATTTTATATACAGAATCGATTAGTGTTATATTATTATTTCTGAATTTTTTTATCATTATTATTTTACTCTAACACTCAATCATATTTCATGTTCTTCACTCTTAAATATAAAAATGATTATGACATTATATTGAAAGTAAGTTAGTTAGAGGATGGGTAATCACTAATTTGTATAAGGTCATCGGTTATAAATCGATGCCACTCATCATGTACTAAAAACATTAATTACAATTTGTTTATAGGATTAATTAGGTAGATTAGTACCCTAAAGTTTATTTAAATGAAAACCATAATCAGTTCACACTATAATCATTGTAATAGCTTATTAATAAAGATTTTGAAACATTGTTATGACTATGAGTGATGGTGACAATTCCCAACTATGTTCCATGGGTCATTGATTCACTACCATGCTTTCCTTTCACAGTTTTATTTTCTGATTAATTTTTCTCTTAAAAGGAGAAAATGATTCTCGATCGATTTGTATGATCTGGACGCAGAATATACGTTTTATGCATGCAATCCACAGATAAGTTGTTGTGGTAGCTGAGCTAAAAGGTGATGTTAAATCTACAATAAAAAACAGTCAAATCAGTTAATAAATGAGATTTAGGATCATAATTACTCAGTCTATTACAATCTCAATGATTATTTGAGCCAAAATTAAAGCCAAAATAGACTCATTAGCTGTATTGTCTGATTTTTCTTTGTACACTTAGTATTGTTGATAAGTTAAATACTACCTCGAAAGAAAATTTGTAGGATAATGTTGTTAAAGCTTAAACATAAGCTTAGAGGTCAAAGGCCATAACAAGTTGACTTTGACATATAAGACATAAATATTAAAATAAAATATTTGGTAATGAAGATATGATAGAAAATTTGGTAAAATGTTTAATATATAATAAAATATTTTATAACATTTATATAAAACCTGTGTTATTGTTTCTTAGTGTTTCAGCACATTCACTAGAAAACAGGGCAGTAGAGGGATATGCTCTTATATATACTCGACGGATAGATACTGAATATATTTTTTGTTTATTTGATGCGTGGGAAAAAACAAAAGAAAAGATAGATACTGAAATTAGCTAGGTTCACATAAGTAAATTAAATAAATTAGGGAAAAAAGAAGTGAACATTAACAGGGAAAGCAGAATATGCAATGTGTGTTGAATTTGTTACATTATCTTATTACGTACCTGTGATTAAATAAGTGGGATTCAAACATTACATGTAATATCACACTTTAAAGAGTTTATCCACACTTTACAGAATTATTGTTGAAAAATACATTAACAGTGAGAAATCACATATAACAACCTTTTTCTTTTTAGGTTCATAGGAGCTCCTAGAGGAGCTAAAGGGGAATGGGGGATGGGATGGGCATGTGGGGATTGAACCCCTGACCCTACACTCAAACCTCTTCGTCACTTAGATCAAGGGAAATGCCACTTGAGCTACACCTCATTGGCCCATATAACAACCTTTGACCAGAGAAAAACTATACGGGCTTAACCAAACATAAAATATTTTACGGTGTAGATGTATTTGAGGTCCATTTACAAGTGAGCCAGCTCATTGGCTTGGGTCTAAAGTGGGCTAAGATTGGTGGCCGGTGGGACGACCCAGACCAAACTGCTTCTTCTATATTACAGCCTTCACCTAACTCTCGAGGGTTGGATGCTCACTTTAAATATAAAAACACTTTAAAACTTTTAGGTGAATGGGTTCTTCCACTCTTTGAGAAATCCATAGGTAATCGGAAGTTTAGTTACTGATCGATAATAAATATCTTGATCGTAAATTAGAAAAAGAAAAATAATAATGAGAAATCAGAAATGATATATGTATATAATTTTATCGTACATTGTACCTATACCAATTTTTTATTTTTAGATTTCTATACGAGATAACTTCAACATTTAAAGTCTTTATTGATAAAATAGTTTGAAAATGGTGAAAGGATAATTTTATTATCTTATGTATTTTTTTCTTTTCTTATTTTCAATTAAACTGACGTCCAAAAAGGAATATATAAACATGAATTGGTGCATGCTTCATTCATAGCTCACTTCTCTCTCTCAAATAATTTTGCACGTATACATTGCAAGATGGTGAGCAGTGCTGCACTAGCTCGCAACATCGTTGGCATCATAGGTTCCTGCATCTTTATGTTTATATTCTCTCTTTCTTCAAAAAATATAAATAAAACAAATTAAATAATTACAGAAGAAGCTGCTGATTTGGCTTCTGATGGAGGCAATATTCTTTGCTTGGGTTGTTCTTGTAACAATGCTGGCACTCACAGAAGGTCGTTAGTGGTTGGTGTTCTCTGCGATGTGTTCAATGTCATGATGTATGTCCCTCTTACAATCATGGTAATTAATTAAGAACCAAGTCGTTTATTAAATTTGCACAAATGGTTGGGGCACAACAAAAAAATCAGTCAAAACAGCCAACAAAGTCCATTTAACACTTTATGATCCAAATAGCACTTTTAATCATGAGTATATTTTTAATGGGCTGAGTGATTGTGGTTCAAATTCCTATTTGTTGGCTGTTTTGACTGATTTTTCTGTTGTGCGCCGTGATCTTAAATTTGTAATCTTATTTAAAAAGTCTATTTCATGAAATTGACACCAAATTATTAAAACTAATCAATCTTGGTTTTGTTGTTGTTATGTATGTATAATGAACAAACTAAACAGGCCAAGGTTATAAAAACGAAGAGTATGAAATATATGCCATTCTGGCTCTCAGCTCACAAACTTCCTTTAATGGTGTTTGCTGGACAACTTATATACTCTCATCCACCCCTTTGATATTTATGTCCTGGTAACTCTGTTATATATATATCCTCTCATAATCTATCTATTAATTAATTTGTATATGAATATAATTAATGAATTGATTATTGATGCAGATAAGCAATGGAATTGGAGCAGTGTCAGGACTTGTTCAGCTCATACTATATGCTTGCTACTGCTCTTGCAAGGAACAAAATGATAATAATCACAATACTCATCATCATCATGACTCAAAGCCAACTAATGCTTTTCGGCTCCCTGTAACAAACGGAAGGCTTAATTATGAACAAGTTTAATTTGATGATCACACCCCAAACTTATACTTATAATATATCACACCTTTCTCATTTCTGTATTTTTTGTTCTTCTTGTGAGTACAGAAATTTCCCTAGGTATATTTGATGGTTGATTAGGTTAGTTGTATTATACATGTTATGGGATGTGTGCTATTTGTATAGCACACATATTATAATATATATAATATACGTTGGATACTTGTTGGACGTATTTTTGTTGTACGATAAATATTATTGATGAAATGTGATCTTTTAGGGTATGTTTGTTTGAGAAGAAGTGGGATGGAAGTTGGGAGGGGGAAGGAAGTTGGAGAACTCCCCTTGTTTGAATGGAGAGAATTATAGGAGAGAAATAGGAGAGAAGTTAAAACCTATATAAAAAAATTTCTCTCCAAAAGTGGAGTGAAATGGAAGAGAAGTTTAGTAACTTACTTCTGCCCTCTTATATAATTTTTATTCTTACAATATTTTTTGTTGGAGATATAAAATAATAATTTTAAAATAAATTAATATATATGGATCAACTTATAATAAAATATTATTATTAATTTAAATATTTTAAGTAATATTTTATTATAATAAATTTATTATATTATAAAAAAATTATTTTTATTTTTAATAATTATATATTAATTTTATTATAGATATTATTTTTTAAAATTAAAATTATAATTTGATATTAATAAATATTTTTTTAATTAATTTTTAGTTAAATAAAAAAATTGAACTTATCTTCAACATTTCTCTCTTCTACTTCATTCCAACCAAACATACCAATGGAAGTTGAACTTCTACTCCATTTCTCTTCTCTCCACTTCTTTCCTCTCTACTTCTTTCCTCCTCACTTCCTTCCTCTACCAAACGGACCCTTAGAGTTATCATGCGCCACCAATTAACCAAAATTAAACTAATTAATTATACAGATGTTTTACTCTTTTTTCAAGCTTTGAAGAGACAAGAGAAAGCAATACATGCTATGTATATGTTATGTATATTCTAATTTTGCATGGATATTAATTATGTATGAGTTAATTAATTAGTTGAACAACTTGCCATGTAATTGCTAATTCTTTAACCAAATAACTAACAAGCATATCAAAGTAAAATAACAACAACGTTTATGAGAATTGAAATAAAATAAGCTTAAATTTAAAGACCAGAGAAAATGATATATATTGTAGAACAATTATGCCTATTGGATGGGATTTATGACTACCTTTTCTGTGGCTCTGTGAGTGTTCAAGTAGGCAAATGCTTCAACCACTTGAGAAAATGGAAAAGAGAGCTCGCAAATAAGGACTAAATAATCATAAAAATTGCAAAGCCGATTTTCTTTAATATTTTAATACCTTTGTTTAAATAATCATAAAAATTAAATATTATTAAATATATAAATTATTCATATAATTAAGTGCAAAGTCCATTCATAAGTTGCACAAATAACAATGTGCATAGAATAGAATAACTTAATACTCTCTCCGTTTTTTTTAATTGTCCAATTTAGAGATGTGTGTTTTTTTTTTAATTGTCCAATTCAAATTTTGAGACAAAATTTATTATTTTTCCCCCCTTTTACCAATATTTAATACTATTCACTAATCTGTTTTACTCTTTTACCAAGTAAAGTAATAAAGAGTAATTTAGTAAAGTAGGTGTACATTTTGTTAATTTTTATACAACACCAATCATTTCCTAAATATCCGCGCACATTTAAAATTGGATAATTAAAAAAAAAACGGAGGGAGTAGTTATTTTGATATAAATTTTACACTCTCATTAATGTTTCTTAAAACATTGCTTGGAAAATACATTACTAGATTTGTCATATATAATATCCATTTTTTTCTCCTCTTTGTGTTTCCTTTTACAAGAAGATTATGTAGTATGAATAATACTCTCTCAACTCTATATATATAGAGCTAGCAAATGAAATCGTTAGCCTTGAAAATATTAATATTTTATTCGATCAAACTTGTTTAGTACAAAAGATATTATTTTAAAATTAGTTTGGGTTCAAAGATTGTGAGGTTAAACCTATAAATTTCGAGTTTAGACTAACTATATATCCTATATTCACAACAATTTTTGAAAAAACTCATAATCCTCTTTAGGATTTAGGGTATAGATATAAACTTGGAAATTATAGTGAAGCATATAGTATATGTGTCTCCTCTTATGGAATTGATTCTTGTGTTTGTCGCTTTGCGACTTCCAACACAATGAGTGAGTACTAATTGGACAGAGCCCCATACATCATGACGTCACTCCTTACATTTGGTTTGGCCAAAAATAGCGTAAATGAATGAAGATGATTTTCTGCGCAAAGTTCAATGTTCTATCCGATGATGAATATTATTACTGGCCCCTTTTAAGATTTATTTGGATTAAAAAATTATATATATATATATAATTTAATATTTATTCACATGTAAAATTTTTTTAATAAATTCATTCACTGTCATTAATTATTATTGTATTTTTTTCCTATTATCACCTGAATAACACTATAAAATATATTTACACTATTAATATATCAAAATTAGACTCATATATATATAAAAAAAAAGAAATTTGATATTGATAAATTTCTTTTACTAAAAGAGTAATGTATCATAAAAGATTTCAATAATTATAAATAAAAGAGCTCATAAAAAGTAATTATAAAATATACAAAATTATTTTAATAAATATTCTAAAAACACTTATTAAAATAAAAAGATGTTCAATCAAATAAAAAAATATGATTAATACATTCTTACAATTAAATTTATTTTTTAAAAGACAAATATTTATGAACAAGAAAGTGTTCATTATGATGTGTCTGATTTATTTGACTATTGTATTTATGTCTCGAAATTTGAAAAGGAGACTTTGTGGTTGTGATAAGATGAGTGGCAGGAATAATAGAGAAATATTATTTTCTTTAAATTTTTCCAGTATTTTACTTTTACATTCAATTTATCAATTTTAATTCTCGTATGAATTCACTAAATTTACCTAGTTTTCTCTTTCATATCTATGTGGACGAATGTTCATAAATATTTTTTTTTTGTAAAAATATTATCACTATGATAATTAACTGTTTTTGGACTTTCGATTGCAGTGGTCAAGTTGCTATAGGATCAAATCAGATTTTTTTTCCTCCGTTTTTATGCAAATAAACTCAAAATGAATTGCTTATGGTATCAAACCACAGAAAATATAGTTCATGATAAAAATAAAAAAATTCCATACATTATCACTTATATCCAATAAAATATTGATACATAAATTCGGTTATTGACTTTTACATTTTATTATTTAAAGATCAGGCTAATTTTACTTACATGATGTAAAATTTGTTAATATTATCCGTATATATATAGATTACACAAAACTTCATCAAAAAAAAAACACAAAAAAGTTAATTAGTGTACTTGTTCATAGGAATTGCGACATATATCTCAATGTAATCTTTTCAAATTTTAAGATAATAAAGTACTCGATTATATATACAATAATGAATATAGGCGACATTACTTGAAAGATCATATATTATAGCAAAAACAAGAAGAAACTATAAAAAGCAAAAATTGGATTTGACTTGTTATGTAAGGACTGACATCATCATTACCTGAATTGAGTTGGCGGTCTTTCCCTTTTTGGAAGGGAATCTGGAAAGTACCAAAATAACATAACAAAACACAAATTAAAAAATTAAAGCATTTTGCCAATGTAACACAAGTACTATATAAAGTGCCATATACTCAGCACATACCATCACCAACATCAATTACTTCAACTTATTCCATATCTTATAGATCTCCCTTTTATTCAGTTCTTTCTCTTAATTAATTGTATCATGTCAAACATTATTCCATCAAACATGAAAGCTTGGGTCTACTCTGAATATGGAAATATCGAAGAGACTCTCAAGTTTGAGAGTAATGTAGCTGTTCCACAACTCAAGGAAGACCAAGTTCTCATCAAGGTTGTTGCTGCAGCCCTTAATCCTGTAGATTACAAGAGAGCTCTTGGCAATTTCAAGAACTCTGACTCTCCTTTACCAGTAAGTAATTAACAATATTATTATTATTATTATTAGGTAGGAATATTTCTTAACCAATAATGTTTGTGAAATACGTCCAACGATAATCCAACGTGTGTGCTGACGTAATGTGTGCTACGTATTATATATAGAACATGTTGGATACTCGTTTAACGTATTTATGTTGTACGACAATATTTATTGATTTCTTAACTATGTAACATTATTTTACTAAGTTCTGATAATTAATATTTGAATATCTCATTCTACCTCTACTTTAATTTTTTTTCTTGGAATTCATTGGTAAAAGTACCCTGTAATAAAATATCTATATATTGGTTTTTCTAACTAGTGTTAATTAGGACACTCCTTAAGATTTCTAAAGGAGCAAGTTTTGATGAAAGAATATAATTTTTAAGTTTACAAGAATGCAGAGTTTATAAAATGTTTTATAAAGTTAGTTTTCTTGGAAATCTTAACTAAGGGTATTGATTAGACAAAACCTTTTTTTCCCCTCATTATTGTTTTTGTTTTGTTTAATTTTGTGTGTGGGTTTAAAAAGACTGCACCAGGGTATGATGTTGCTGGAGTGGTGGTGAAAGTGGGGGGGCAGGTGAAGAAGTTCAAAGAAGGGGATGAAGTGTATGGTGATATCAATGAGAATGCTCTGAACAATCCCAAGAGAATAGGGTCACTGGCAGAGTACACTGCAGCTGAAGACAAATTGTTGGCTCTCAAACCCTCCAATCTCAGCTTTGTTGAAGCTGCTAGCCTTCCTTTAGCAATCATCACTGCTTATCAAGGACTTGAAAGAGTCTCACTTTCCTCTCACCATTCAATCCTTGTTCTTGGTGGTGCTGGAGGTGTTGGATCACATGTTGTTCAGGTTTGATTTTAATCACATATATCTATATATCTTGTATTATTGCATACACTAGCAATAAATCATTTTTTCATTTTGGTTTCTTCAGAGCACAATGTTTAATAATCCTCTGTAATCATTAATTGTTTAGCTTGCCAAGCATGTTTTTGGAGCATATAAGGTAGCAGCTACTGCTAGCACAGGCAAACTTGAATTGTTGAGCAAGTTAGGAGCAGATTTGCCTATTGACTATACCAAGCAGAATTTTGAAGAACTGTCTGAAAAGTTTGATGTAGTGTTTGATGCAGTAGGTAAGATTTATTATATTCAAATTGAATTTCACCTATATTACTTTACATGAAGTTATTACTTATGTTATTATGTATGTTTTATGTAAATATTAATATATATAATTACTTTTATTTATGTTGTGTTCAAATAATTAATAAGATTGAACGAACACTGAAACATTATTGGTTTGTAAAAACAGGACAAAATGAGAGGGCATTGAAGGCAATAAAAGAAGGGGGAAAAGTGGTGACAATAGTGGAACCTGAAACCCCACCAGCTATATGGTACTTGCTCAATTCAGATGCTGCTGTGTTGGAGAAACTTCAACCTTTCTTGCAGAGTGGCAAACTCAAGCCTATTGTGGATCCTAAGAGCCCTTTTCCATTTTCTCAAGTTGTTGAAGCATTTTCCTACTTGAAGACTCAGAGAGCTACTGGAAAAATAGTCATATATCCCATCCAATAATTAAAATGTTTATTGAATTATTTTTATCTCAATTTTAAAAATAAATCACATTTCATTCATTATTAAATAAGGTGTGAACCTTATTTAAATGAGATTCATCGCTTATTTAAAAGTGAATGAAGTGTAAATCAATAAAAAATATTGAGACAAAAAAATTCATACAATGCAACTCTCTTGCATAAATTTTTCTTGTGTTGTTTTACTTTATGCTCTTTGAATTAAAGAGAGATAGATAGAGAGAGTATGTGCTCTCTTATAAGTTGTAATAAATCTCTTAGAAATCAAGTTGGTTTGTGATTTGAACGAAGAATAAGCAATATTATGCTATATATATATAATACTTGCATCTCTTCTATCTCTATTGGAAAAACATATAAAATTAGATACATACATGTATCCCTTTTAATCAACTTACAGTTAAAAATTAGTCACTAATTTAAAATATTAATATTTTATCAAATTTTTTATTAATATGACATCCATATATCAGATTTAATAAATAAGATACTGACATATCCAAGATATATATGGAAGGAAATAAACATAGCATTGTTGTTTCACTTTGGACTCTTCAAAGCTTGAAAAAAGAAGGTAAAAGGAACTCTTCAGAAACTAACTAACAGTAGTTTTCTGAAAACATTAGGCAATAATACATCACAAAGAAATTAAAGAAAGTAGGTAGCTAGTTGTTGAACTTAAAAAGCATGTAAGCAGAGAGAATAGTGGCCAAAGCAAAAGCTTTAAATGCAAGGAATGAGATAACAATGGATGCATGCCCCATTGTAATGAACTCAACAGCAGATTCAGAGGACTTGCTAAAGTATCGAGTTGCTGTGGCACATGATGCTGATGTTGCCAATAGCAGATATGCCAATACCTGCATGCACACACTTCTAATTAATTATCATCATCATCCACCTTATCATTCATTAATTAAGCATATATAAAATCGTACAACAGAAATAAGTCCAACTAATATCCAATGTGTGCTATATATAACATGAAATGTGTGTTATACGTCCGTGTGCTGTACATATAGCACACATTCCATATTATGTATAGTACATGTTGGATACTAATCGGACGTATTTATGTTGTACACAAACATTATTGGATGAGTTAAGCACCTGATCCATAGCAAAAGTGAAGTAGCGGAGGGAGTAGTGGTTGAGTAAGTGGTTGTTGGTGAAGATGTAGTTCAATAAATCCCATATTTGCACACCACAGTATACAAACCCAATCACATTCACTGCCAATACAAGTCTGCATTTGCATATATAATCACTCATTGTATTTGCAAAAATATATATAATTAATTAAGCAAATAAGAAGAAAGAGGAAACAGAGCAACATACTGGAATTCCATGATTTTATAGAATGAGTAGTCAAGATAGATATACTGATAGGAAGAGTAGGAAGAGTAGGAAGAGTAGAGTTCATAGGTCCTTTTGTTCCTATCAGCACCCATCACTGCAAAGGAAATCAAGCATAACATAAGACCAATTACCCTAATCCCCAACAATGCCTTTATCAACTTTGCCTCTTTCTTGGACTTCAAGAAACCGCTATTTCCCCCACTCACAAGCCCTTCTTCAACCTTGTATTCATGTTCCACCCTCTCAACAGTCTGGTTAGCCACCGCGAACGGCGTGCGCGCCACCGTGTTAGGGACCTCATGGTCGCTAGCGGCGAAGGAGGCACCCAAAGAATGGAATGGGACAGATTGTGGTGAATCTGAAACCGGCAGCTGAGGTTCCTCTTCTTTCTTCTTTGATGATAAGTCTTTTTCCGTATTGTTGTTGGCTTCTTTTGATTCTTCTAAAATGTCTTTAGTGTTTTCCTCGTCATTCTCACTCATTGTTTTCAAAATTAAACTTGTAGATATAGCACTATACTAGAAGCATTCAATATGAACAATGCTAAAAAGGCTCTTCCATGTATAAAAATTGATGGGTAAATATATACATACCAAGCTAAGGAAACAAAAAGAATACTAAATTATTTTTTGTTACTATTTCGTTTAGCTTAAGCAAGTGTAACAACTTGACCATCTCAAGGAATAGCATGGCCCATCCCATATGCAAAATGAAAAGACAGAAAAAGTTAAAAAAATAATATGATGGTATTATTTTAATTTTTGGCCCGAGGAATTCTATTTGTACATACAATAGTGTCATCCATCTATTTTCCACTCATTCAAAAGTTGGCAACTTTTATAAAAATGTTAGCAAGTTGCCAACATATTCGCCAACTTTTTAAATGGGTGGAAAATAGGTGGATGTGTAATAGTATATGTACAAGTAGCATTTTCCTTTTTGGCCCTATACTAAGTGTTTTTGGAATGTGGTGGAAGCATGGTTTAAAATATAAATGGTGGCTTGCATTCTGTTGAACAGAGATTTTAAGAAACAGTTTTGTACTGCCTGTTACGTTGGTGACGGGGAAGAGTCCAAGACAAGAGAAGAGACCAATTAAAATAATGTTTTTTTATTTCATGCAATTTTGGGTCGTCAAGGGAGTCACAATTACTGAATAAAGTATTTAATTTGTTGTTCTTGTTTGTTCATCAATGTGAAAGGTAAAGGTAGCAGAGCAGGGAGATCTGATACAAAGAATTTTTTTTTTTTTGGTAGACGATACAAAGAAATTTTAGAGAATGAATAATGTGTTGTGTTTGATGATGGAGTGGTGGAATCATAAAGAAAGCCAATCCAACCAATAAACAGAAGTTACAAAATTATAGTATTACTCTAATTTTGTACTATATCATTTCTAAGAGACTGACCGACTAGTGGCCCATTTAATGGTTTTTACTGGAATATTTCAAACGTAGCCTTGACATACAGGTCATTTTCAGTTTGAAACTTTTCTTAAAGAAACTTGAGAGATGTTCATCAGTGTCCTTGACCAATTTATTAGTTTTCTTAATAACTATGTTTTGTGTGCAAAAAAAAAAAATTCTGTTTGGCCAACATAATGAAGAATTTTATTTTAGTCATGGGTTACACTACATGTATGGGATTAACTTTTATTAGAAAAATAATCTTTTTTTTTAATTCTGAAAGACTGAAACTATCTCAACATTTTGTCATAAGGTGATTTAAATATCAATAAATTAAAAAGTAAAAAGATTTAACTATGTGTACTTTCTCTTCTACATGTTTGTTTTGGATTTTTCTTTATTCTTCTCCATGTTATTTTTAAAAAATGAGTTGTTTTAAAAAAGAGAGAAATAATATTTTGCTTTTACTATTAATAATTATTAATAAATGTAAGATAATAATAATATTTCAATAAAGATATTTTAGTCAAATACAATAATTTTTGCTTGTTCAAAAAAAAAAAATCATTGAGAATCCCTACCCCTTTTTAGGAGCCTCCACATAGTCGAAATATATTAATCGAATTTATACTAATAACACTCAAACAAAACTAGAAATTTTTAAAAAAAAAGTCTTACTTAGTTTCTTAATTTTTCTACAACGATGATATAACCCGTACAATCCAATACAGATTTAATGAAATTACTGTTCTAACTTCTAACTAATTAATTATTGTACATTCTAAAAGTACAGCTATAGTATAGGGCTAGCTTTTGCATCAAAAGTGAGCCAAAAACTGGTCACCATAATGCTTCATGACCCACCAAAGAAAAATTGATGAGCTTCGTGATATCGTTCTAAGACAACATTATAGAGAGGGTGGATAGGTTCTAAAAGATTGGAGTATGGTCCCAAAACTACCTTCGGTAGGGGTGGAGTACCTGGGCGCTTTGACCAGCTATACTGGCACAATGAGAGTCCACTCAAACAGTAACATGTGTGATAGTGATCTCTGCGTTTACCCGGCTTGTCGCGAAGTCCACCGTCTTGTTCCTGCATCAAGCAGAGATTATTAGTATTTACCAATGATGATGAACTCCACCATGTAATTTATATTGCACAGATTCTGATACGAGTATAAAACGGTAATGTTTGTTGAGAGGCGTATGGAATATGTCAGACGGATCAAAAGTTTAAGGGATCAAAATCTTGGTTAAGGTTCAAGCATAGAATGCTGAATTCAATCATATAGAGCTGAATTTCTGTTTCAAGCTATCAAGGAATCACAAGGCATCTTTAATAGAATGATTAAAAATATGGAAGGAAAACAGTAGAGAAGATGCAGACCTGAGCACATAGAAGAATATATTGCTGTAAGGCAATGCTGTGAAATAGTGGGTCTCTTGACCTCCACTCATTAACAAAGTCATAACCAATACTTTTAAAATCAGCAGAAGAGGGTTCACTCATTGCTGTAAGAATTAGAATTTAAAGTGTTAATTGCCTGATAAATAAAATTAGAAAGAACATAAGTATGAAGAGAAAAACATAATCTCAGCAGTAGGAATTCTTCAAACACTTCATATTTCAAATTCAACCAACCTCCATGCTTAAATTGGCAAGTTGCATCACTAGAGGTTCCACTCAAATTTTCTTTTTCTTCATCTCCGGCAGATGTTGTAGAAATCTGTGAGGCTTCTGCCATTTGTTTGTCCATAACAGAATATAATCTTTGCAGTAGTGCAACAGCACCTCCCTGAAAACTTTCAAGTTTCAACCCAACTATATCACAAAGAAGACTGATGAAGAAAAATCTAAAATTTTAATCACCTGCCAAAAAGAGTAGCATCCATCCACCAATTTATTTGTTCTCCCCTGGAATCCACACTCCTTACCTTGCCGGAATACTGCCCATTCCTGATGCAAGGCCTCAGATTATTACATCATTCATGTAAATTGTAAGTGTAGCATGGGCAACTACAATAGATGTACTTATGAGCATATTAATTGGAAACCACAAGGAAAGAAACAATTTTCTTACAACTAATCGGGGCAGATCCAAGCGATTAACCTCACCAATCAAAATCATTGCAGCTAATCCACAAAAGGTGTACCTGATAAAGAAACAGTTAATATCCATGGAGGCTTCTCATGCTTCATTTGTTTTAATGTCACATCATATCACTTGGAACAAGTATCATCACAAGCATAGAGAGAGAAAGAATAATCAGAGTATGATGACACATACCCACCATGGGCCTCAGAACCAGGCTCCCCAGCAATGCCACCCTCATAAGTTTGACAGCTGCAAAGAAACACCATAGAACATCAAATATGTATTATGACAAGACGCTGCATGCAACAAATTATTTCACTTTCCAGTTGACCATTGAGCTGACTTGAACACCAAGAAACCGAAAAACTTTAAGGCCATCAAATAACTAGAACAAAATTTACAAATAAATGCTGTTTAACATGAAAACAGGCAGAAACATTCAAAAGTATTGGAAACAAACCAAAGGAGAGAATTCCATACCCCAACATAACATACCATCAACATTGTGGCTATTAGGACTTTCAATTGTTACAAGTGGCTATACTTAAAGGTACCACTTAAACAGCACACTTTAATTTCAATGCCAACACTTTTTAGCACTAACTAATTGACCGTAGGGAATATCAATCAACAATCTAAGCAGTAGGAAGACAAGGTAACAAGTTTTATATGAAGTTTCTATTCTAAACGTTGCTTTAGCACCAAAACTAAAGTTACTGCTTCTTGAAACTAACCTTAAAATGTAATCTCCAACATTCTGGATCAGCTGATCATCCAAAATGTTCAAAACACTTGCAACCTGGTTCCAACAGGATTATCTGTGTTATACAATAGATAGGTACCTATTTATATGAGCAGTAGCATAAAAAGTTCCCCTCCCAGTCCCACAATGAAGATAATATAGAACATAACAGGAAAAAGATGTTAGTCAGCCAACAAAGTGAAATATATGATTGTATATATATATATAAACATAGGCATATGTGAGAAAGAGAGAGGGAGGGGTGAGGTAACCAACTTACAGAAATGGCAGTGTAGACAGCTCGAACATCAATTTCTCCTTCATTATGCATCCTAAAAAGTGTTTGAAAAAAACATATGCTGGACCAATCAATTCTAAGAATATGTTTGGTTGGAGGGTAAATTTTCCTTGATTGAATTCTATTTGTAAAATTTTTACTCCTCACCCAAACATACCCTAAATGTGTCAACAAAGATAATAAGAAACATTAAGAAACACTTTGTAACAACTGGTATCTCAGCAATTAAAGAAAGAATACTAATAGAACAGTAGAATAACTAAGTGACTCTAGGAATAATCACTCTTGAAGGAATAGTAAGATTTACGAAGGATGAGTAAATACAAGTAATTGAAAATAGAAAGGTTCTTGGTTGTGACTCGAGAGCACAACCTCTCTCCTGTCCTAATTCTTTCCTGAATTACAATATGACCTCACTCTCTCTCATTCAGTGTCCTAAAAGGCCTGCTGTCCAGCCCCCAATCGTCCTAGGATCCTTCACCCTGCATATTCTCTGCTCCTGTCACAGTGCCAGGTGGCTGCCTAGTACTCCTTTCTTCAATTCCCCTTTTTGCCCTTCGAGTATAGACTAATGGAAAAGGTTGTCTCAGTTGGTCTGGCCCACTCCCTTCTTCCTCTTCAGCCTGATTTTCTTGTTGCTGCTGCTGGGGGTTCGTAACAATACCCCCTCCTTGAAGATCCACCTTGCCCTCAAGGTGGAAATGAGGAAAGGCTTCTTTTATCTCTTCAAATAATTCCCATGAGTTCTCGAATGCAGGTAGCTCCCTCCACTTGACCAATATCTCCCACTGCCCCCTGTCATTCATCCGGGCTGCCAGAATGTCCTCCGGTTCTGCTTGCAGCTCATAATCTTCCGAGAGAGCTTTCGGAAGAGGCTGAGAATGTACTTCCTTGCTGATGCACTTTTTCAGCAAAGAAATATGAAAAACGGGATGGACTTTCGCGTGTTCTGGTAGCTGCAATCGGTAAGCCACCGGACCAACCTTCTCAAGGATTTCATATGGTCCATAAAACCTTGCACTCAGCTTCTGATTTACCTTTCGGGCCAAGGTTTTCATCCGATAAGGCTGGATCTTTAAATACACCCGATCCCCTTTCTCAAACTCTACCTCCCGCCTTTTTCTATCAGCATAAACCTTCATTCTATTCTGAGCTTTGTCTAGATGGTATTTTAATTCATCAATCATCTTGTTCCTTTCCTCCAGCAAAGTTCTCACCTCCTCCACAGTAGCTTCTCCAGTCTCCCTCAAAAGAACAGGGGGCTCTCTCCCATAAAGTGCCTTGAAGGGGGTCATTTTAATGGACCCGTGATAATTGGTATTATACCAATACTCCGCCCATGAAAGCCATTTAGGCCATTGCTTAGGCTTTGTACCTGTAAAACACCTCAAGTACGTCTCAACGCACTTGTTCACTGCTTCGCTTTGGCCATCCGTTTGGGGATGGTATGAGGAGCTCATTTTGAGGTTTGTCCCTGCAGCCTTGAACACTTCCTTCCAGAAGGTACTCATGAAGATTCGGTCCCGATCCGAGACAATGGAGGCGAGAAATCCGTGTAATTTAACCACTTCTTTTACAAAACACTTCCGTCACTTCCTTGGCCGAGAATGGGTGGGAGAGAGCAAAGAAATGAGCATATTTTGACATTCTATCAACCACAACTAATATTGTATCCTTACCTGCTGCCCTCGGGAGACCGCCTATGAAGTCCATCGATATGTCCGACCAGACATTCTTTGGAATGGGCAAAGGCTGCAATAGACCAGCCGGAGATAAGGTTGAATGCTTGTTCCTTTGGCATATCTCGCAATTCAGCACAAAATCCTGGATGCTCTTCTTCATTCCTTCCCAATAAAGAAGTCCAGCCACCCTCTTGTAAGTTCTGAAAAACCAGAATGCCCTCCCAGCCTGGAACAGTGAAATTCATGTAATATTCGAGGGATTAGAGTCAAATGCCGTGAGATAACCAACCTCCCTTTATAAAACAATTTCCCCTTCCTCAATTCAAAGCCCGGATGATCTTCCTTTCCTTGTAACAGATTCTGGATGATATTCCTCAGCTTCTCATCTCTGGAAACTTCCTCTTCCAACTCATCCCACTCAGCCACCGATACCACAGAAAGGGAAGCATGATGAAATTTTCGGGAGAGGGCGTCCACCACCCTATTTTCACTCCCCGCCTTATATTTTATATCAAAATTAAATCCCATCAACTTAGAGACCCACTTCTGCTGCTCTTCCCCGCCGACTCGCTGCTCTAGCAGGAATTTCAAGCTCTTCTGGTCTGTGAATACCGTAAAACGCTGCCCCAACAAGTAATGCCTCCATTTTTGCACTGCCAATACTATCGCCATTAATTCTCGTTCGTAAACGGACTTCCTCTGAGCTTGGTCAGATAGTTTCTGACTCATGTAGGCCACCGGTCGCCCTTCTTGAATGAGCACCGCTCCCACTCCTTTGCCTGAGGCATCAGTCTCCACCGAAAAGGGCTTAGAAAAAGACGGAATTGCAAGAACTAGAATTGTTACCATAGCTCTCTTTAGGGCCTCAAAGGCTGCCTGCGCCTCTTCTCCCCACTTGAAATTGTCCTTCTTGAGTAGCTCAGTGAGGGGCCAAGCTATCCTCCCGTAGTTCTTCACAAACCTCCTATGGTATCCAGTTAGGCCCAAGAACCCTTTTAGCCCCTTCAAATCCTTGGGAGGCGGCCAATCTATCATGTCCTGGACCTTCCCGGGATCGGCTGCCACACCCTCTGAGGAGACTATGTGTCCTAGATATTCAATCTTTGCTTGGGCGAACACACACTTCTTCTGGTTTAGAAAGAGCTTCTGACCCCTGAGTACTTCAAAGATGATCCTAAGATGATTCCGGTGCTCCTCCATGTCAGCACTATAAATAAGGATATCGTCAAAAAACACGAGTGTGAATCTTCGCAGATATGGTCGCAGCACCTGATTCATTAGGGCCTGGAAGGTCGATGGTGCATTCGTGAGCCCAAATGGCATCACTAAGAACTCGTAATGACCTTCGTGAGTTCTGAACGCGGTTTTGTGAACATCCTCCTCTCTGACTCTGATTTGATGGTACCCCGATTTGAGGTCCAATTTTGAGAACACTTTAGCCTCCCCAATCTCATCCAGGAGCTCCTCTATGATTGGAATGGGGAATTTGTCTGCTACCGTAACTCGGTTGAGGGCCCTATAATCTACACAGAATCTCCACCCTCCATCTTTTTTTCTCACCAGAATAACAGGGCTGGAAAACGGGCTGGTACTCGGGCGGATGACTCCAGAGCTGAGCATCTCCTCTACGAATTTTTCAATTTCATTTTTCTGGTAGTGGGGGTAACGGTAGGGACGTATGTGGGGTATTTCAGCTCCTTCCTTGAGAACAATTGCATGATCCTTATCTCGAGGGGGAGGTAGGCCTTCAGGGTCTGGAAAGATCTTCATAACTGCGAAGAAGCTCTTTTATCTCAGCCGCCCAGCTCCAATTCTTCCGCCTTGTTCTTGCTGTCCCAGATTGGAACAACAATAAACCCTTCCTCCTCACATCTCAGAGCATGTAAAGTATTTTTTCTCGAAGCCCTTTTCCGACTCAGAGACGGGTCCCCTTGATAGTCTTCTCTTCCCCTTCCTCCATCCAACTCAGGGAAAGCTCCCTGTAATCGCCCGAAAACTTACCCAGGCTCACGATCCACCCCGCTCCGAGCACAACTTCCGAGCGCCCAGTTCCATGACGAAATAGCTCTGGACGATTGTTACTCCTTGGATTCTTAACTCCACCCTTTCGCAGCCACCGGCTCCCTCTCAATCGCGCCATTACCTACTTCCACTTGGAACTCCGGAAGTCTCCGAACCGGCAGACCCAACCTTTTTACCACCTTAGTGGCGATGAAGTTGGTTGAAGCTCCTGGGTCGATGAGCACGTTACTTCCTGCCCCCTTATCTCTCCTCGAACCTTGAAGGTATTGTGGGTGGTCAGTCCCAATAACTCAGAGAAGACAGCTGTAAATCTAGATGATTCACTTCTTGCTCCAACTCAACTGGGCTTACTTCTATTGGGCCTTGTTCCTGTTCAAAGGCTCCTCTTCACCTTCTCCCAGAAGCAAAAAAGAAAATTGCTTTAAAGGCAAATGTGGTCTGGGCCCCACTTCTCCCCACATTTAAAATAAAGCCCTTTTCTTTGCCTCTCAGCCCAAACTTCATTGGCAGCCTCCTGGTCCCACTGGACCTAGTCCCAGGGGTATTTGGAACACTTGCTCCTCCAGTGTTTGTGGGTGTTGGGCCAACTCGTGGTCCTTGAGTCACCCTAACAGCATTGGGCCCCAACTCATTTCTCGGCCCCGTTCCTCCTCTACTCTCCTCTGGCCCTTGTCTGTTCCAATTAGGGTTTCTACTCCATCCTGACCCATAGCTCCCCGACCCGGTGGAAGTCGACCCGAATCCCTTGCTCGATCCTCCTTCCTTTCTCCCTCCGGGGCTGATCCCCGCCTCCCTCCACGCCTTGTTCCGCCACTCTATAGCGAGTGCCTTGTCCATCATGGACTGGAGGTTGTCGAAGCTTGCTACCTCCATCTCCGCTTGTATCTCCTTCCTCAATCCATTCATGAAGATACACATAAGTGTTTCCATGCCCAGGTTCCTCTGAGATCTAGCGGCAGCTTCGAACTCTCTCCGATACTGGGCTACGTCTCCCGTTTGCTGAACTTCCAGCAATGGAGCTAACGGGTTGTGAGCCGCCCCGTTTGGAAACGTTTCAATAGGTCCGTCTTAAATCGCCGCCATGTTTGGAACGGTGTTTGTTCCTCCCACCACTCCAGCCAAGTGAGGGCCTCTCCTTCAAGAGCTAAAGTGACCATATCCATCCTTTCCTCCGCTGCCACCTGCGTCACCCTGAAGTACCTCTCCATTTTGACTAACCAACCGCTTGCATCCTCTCCAGAGAAAAGAGGTAAGTCTATTTTCCTGGCTGGCTCGAATCTTCTATGTTTTGGTCCGTGTCCATTTCCCCCACCTCCTCCTGCTCCATCTCCATTTCCTCCGTCTCCATTCCCTCCGTCTCCATTCCCTCCACCTCTGTTACCTCCGTCTCCGTTTCCACCTCCTTGATTCTCCTGTTGCTGTTGTATCGTCTCTCTCATCTGCCTCAGCAAGTTCGTCGAGAAAACCTCGAAGGACCTGTTCTGAGCTTCCAGAGTCTTGTTTTGAGCTTCTCTAAGCTCCTCAATCTGCTTCTCCATCGCCTCCAACCTTGCTTCCATGGCAGCTCGCGTGGACACCATGCACAGAACACCCAGAACCGGTGCTCTGATACCAGTTGTAACAACTGGTATCTCAGCAATTAAAGAAAGAACACTAATAGAACAGTAGAATAATTGAGTGACTCTAGGAATAATCACTCTTGAAGGAATAGTAAGATTTACGAAGGATGAGTAAATACAAGTAATTGAAAATAGAAAGGTTCTTGGTTGTGATTCGAGAGCACAACCTCTCTCCTGTCCTAATTCTTTCCTGAATTACAATATGACCTCACTCTCTCTCATTCAGTGTCCTAAAAGGCCTGCTGTCCTGCCCCCAATCGTCCTAGGATCCTTCACCCTGCATATTCTCTGCTCCTGTCACAGTGCCAGGTGGCTGCCTAGTACTCCTTTCTTCAATTCCCCTTTTTGCCCTTCGAGTATAGACTAATGGAAAAGGTTGTCTCAGTTGGTCTGGCCCACTCCCTTCTTCCTCTTCAGCCTGATTTTCTTGTTGCTGCTGCTGGGGGTTCGTAACACACTTTTAATACATGACTTCGCACCTTTCAGAAAATTCATTTTTTTTCAAAAAAAAAAAGACAATTATGAAAATTCATTATTTATAAAATTTTGGCGAATGGTCTTCAAATACAACTAAAAATGGATGGATATATATGCCCTCTAACTAATTTAATATCATTAATTTAAGTCAGAGATAAATAAGATATCAAACCTGAATCCACCATTTGGTTGTTTCATCCGCCGCAGAAACTCAAACAGTTTTTCTCTGAGAATATTCATTTTGCCAAACAAATCAATTCCAAATGTATGGCAGTCAACTAAAAGTACATGGAACATAATTTACAATTAAAAACATGCTTTGAAGAACCTATTGATTGATGCCAAAGCTTTCTGACCACCCAAAGTAATAAGGGTATTGACAGCAGCATAAGTTGTGGCAAGATGAGGCATCTGAGAGAGAGTTCAAGCATATTGATCATAACACATTTCAAACATTAAATTGCAAGGGAGAGATACAACAACACCAAAAACAACGACCAAAGTTTGTTCCACTATATGAAGTCAATTTACATGAATCAAATGATGCCACGTATTCTGTCCATGTTTATAGTCAAACCATTGGAACTAGAAATAATGAGAAAAACTAAGAATTAAACTCAAAGACCATAGCCCAATGCTCAACTAGAAAAAGACAACAAGGAAGAATAGTGGCTTGCCTGACCAGGTCCTCCAGCATATCCACCATCCGGGTCCTGTAGATATATGAAGAGCAAGAGACTCATGAGCAGAAAGTAATGGAATAAGAAAAAAGTAGCCAGCCAAGAAACCATGTATTAAATCCCTAACCATAAACCCATATCTTAAATCAAATGAACACAAAATATTGCACCTAAAGGATCAGCAAGGACAATTTTAGCATGCTCATTTCAAACTTCAAACTTGTACATTGTAAAAAGAGCAAATGTAAACCTATATCTAGGTTGTAAAAAGAAAAGGGACAATCTAATAAGTAGAACATTGTACTGCATAATCTCAACTTTGCAGCCATAACTAGACTTATATCCAATGTAAGGACTAAAAAAAAGAGTTGAAAATATCAGGTAAATCATAAGGTAATCATTGCAAATCTCAAGTTATAACATCAATCTTCCAATGCTCAATCTTTCCTCTTCTCTTTTGTTTTCCTTTCAATGAAGCATGACATCTCAAACACCTACTCTTAACTAAACTATATTATCATCTTAATTCTACATTAGAATTTCCATATCAATATAGAATATAGATAAACTAAAAAAAACCTCATATAATAATCAATTTAAGATGTCTAATGCTAATTTTAAAATCATTATTTCCCTCTTTTGGTTTAAGGTTCGTGTTGTTACGTTAATCTTATACTAATTTTATATGATATATTATAGTCATGTCAAATTGCACAATTAATTACAGGAAAAATAACAATAATAATACCATGTCATATATGAAAAGCTCAAGATTCGTCCTGAAATTGAAATTATGCCATCTCCATATGTTCTATGTAGAATAATCTGCTACTTCATTAACTCCATTTTTTTTGGCTGTTTTACAAGTAGACAGAATAACTAGTAATTGAATGAGAACGAGATTTCTGAAGTGAAATTGGAAACCTGACAACGATTAAGAAACTCGACAGTGTTATGTTGGAGTTCATCATCGACCGACTCTCCTAACAAAGCAATGGAGTGCAGGATCCAGTAACACAGCCAAGGTCGACTACACAACACGATGAATAATATAATTAAAATAAAAAAATAATTATTAATTAATAAAAAATTTGAAATGTTTTAAGAGAGAGAGAGAGAGACTTGGCGTCCAAAACGGAGAAGGCGGAACTGAGATGGTGGAGGCCTTTGGTGAGGAACTCAACGTGCTTATCGCGCTGCAGCTCCAACCTATACAGAAAAGACGATAATGAAACATATTTATTACAGAATCCAAAGAAAGAGAATAAAAGATGAGATGAGATTACATACATGAGGGATTGAGCGTTGGGAGGGATTGTGGCGAAGAGCTGGTAAATCTGGAACACTTGCGATTCCACCATCCACTGGTCCCGCTGGCTCACCGTCGCCGTCGTTGGATCCATATTTTGATCTTCTACTTCTACTTCTACCTCTACTTGTGCTCTCTAACTAGTTATGTTCTTTCTTTGTTATATTATTATGTGCTTTATGTTACAGTGATGTGCAGTTTCCTTGTTGCCAGAAAGAACCAATGACTGTGAGAGAGAACCAACGCGAGTACGCGACGCCCCTTTCTTTTCTTTTCTCTTTTTTTTTTTTTCGTTTTATAACTGCATGTTTCTTTTTGTATGATATGGGCTATGGGCCTCAGAACCTGAAATCAATTTTTTAAGCCTAAGTAGCATAGAGATCAATGACAAAAACAAAACATAGAGATTTTTCTTTTTTTGTTTTTTACATCTATAATATTATATAAATTAATTACAATACATTGATAGTATAAATATATTTTATATTATAGACATATCATCTTTAAAGGATAATTTTAATAGAATTATGAAATAATTATTATTAAAAGAGAATATTTAACAAATATTTATTAACTGACAATGTAATTATTCCCATATTATATATACAAATATCGAATCATTTAAAAAATATGAAATAATAATGCGTAAAAAATTTGAAGGTGCAGAGGACATTTTTTAAGTCAAAAATTGATACATGTGGCTGTGGCTGTATGTGTGGTCGTGGCGGCTCGTTTCAACATCCAAGTCCACTCACTCACAAGGCTATGGTACTCTCGATGAAATGGGGTGTACCATACACTACATATTTAGCTATATGGGTAAATTACACTGACCTTCCCTTAGGTTTGATGAAATTACATTCGGTTTCCCTCTATTTTTAAAACATGCAGCTGAAGTCCTTTAGCTTTTTAATAATATACACTGACCTCCCCTAAAAATTGACATGTGAGTGGCACATGGTTATTAATGACATTTTTGTAAATGTTGATCCTATTTTATATAATAAAAATACAAAAATATCCTTATAGTACTTTTTAAATTAATTAAATATCACTCCTTCAAAATCCATACCTCCCACTTACCGTAGAAAATAAACAGAACAAATAAACAAAACAGTATAAAACTAGAACAGTGAAAATTCATAGTAAAATGGTGGCGAGTTGATGAGGGAACATGAATTAATATGTCCACTGTTGGAAGTATAACCCGATTATCATTAATATATTAAACATTTCAAAAACTGTAAATACAATATATTAGACAATAATATAGTAAATCAAACCAGTTAAGAATTACCACGATCATATTTTAGTCTTAAATCTCACCCCAAAAAATAGAAAAAAAAAAAGAACAAGTGTAACACCAGATTTGATGGGAAAAAAGGCTGAGTAATGAGAAAAGTGAGGGAAGAGTGAAGACTAGAAGCAGAACAGAAGAAGAATCGAGAAAGGGGAGAGTGAACGACTGCAGAGTTTTAAATTTTTAGGGTTTTGGGTTAAAAATTAATAGGGATAGTAATGTAATTGCATATTTTTCATTAATTCTAACTTAATATTGTTTATTTCTAAATAAGTTATGGGAGGTAAATATCAAGTGTTAAAATAGAGGGGAACTGAATGTAGTTTCAACAAATTTCAGGGGAGGTCACTCTAATTTACCTCAGCTATATTTATAAAATGTGATCGAATGGATTTATAAGTGTGTTCAAAGAATTTGAAGAAGGACAGATTGCTTCAGATTTTGTACTCTTCACTGAGTTTTTAACATTATAAACTCATCACGCTATTCTTCAAGTTTATTTTATTCTTACATGTATTATTATTTTCTTAATGATTTACAACAAGAAGAATATAAATTCTAATAGTTTAATTTATTAACTATTAAATAAAATAAAACATGAAATTAAACTTGAGATCTAAGATCTTTGATTATATAAACTTGGGATCTTTACAAAGAAAATGAAACATGAGATTAATGAGAAGGAAGATAAGATGAAAGAGATGTGACTGCGGCCGAAACGCATTGGTCAAAAACGGATAAAAGAAAAAGAAAGGTGATACTATCTAATTTGACATTTTTAAAAAAATAAAAAATAAACATCAAAATTAATATTGGTCCTGTTCATAGTAAAACACGGACATCGATTCAGTTGAAATGAAATTATTTACTCTATAAATTAATGAAGTTTAATTTATCAAAAAATAAAATAAAATAAAATTAAATTAAATATATAAAAAAGTATATATAGTTTAATTAATTTCATCCAAAAAGTATTTAAGAATTAGCTAAAACCAAGATTTTTTAACTAGTAACATTCTTTTAATTCCTTGATAGACACAAACATTATTATAGAAAAAACAAAAAAAAAGGAAGAAAAGAAGGCGAAAAGAAAAGAAAAGAAAAAAGAGGAGTTGGGAGTTGGCACTAGAAAGAGAGTGAAGAGGTAGTAGGAGCAGACAAACAAGTGAAGCGTTAGTCCCAATTATTCATTGAGGTTCAATTCAGGTCACCCCTGCCTTAGGTATGCTTGCTCCTTTGCGCTGGCTTTTCCTGTTATGACTGCTCTATTTCTCTCTCTATATAAGCTCTCCTATCACTCTTCTTCTCTCCACACACTTCACTACTACTAATCAATCTTCTTTCTTCATTCTTCTGATTACTATTAGATATTTACTAGCTATGGCTATGATGATGAAGCACGCTGCTTCCTCTGCTGCTCGCTCCCTCCTCTCTTCGAATTCCGCCTTCACCAGAGCCCTTCATGTACGCCCACTCCCCTTTTCTTTCCTTTCTTCTTTTTAATTTAATTATTAGATCATATTATATTATCCATTCAAATTATTGTTTTCTTTTATTCAATTTAATTTTCTTATGTCAATGCGCTGGGTGTTGTTCTTCAATCTGATTCCGATATTCCGATTCGCTGTTGGTGGTGTTTCTCTTTCTTTCTTGCATGCGTGATCCGTGACGATCACGGAGGGAGGATTGTGTCTGTTTCTCTTTCTTGCATCGCCATTACACGTGTCTTGCTTCCACCAATCACCATTCTTCTCATGCGTCACGAAACTAGTCACAAATTCAACTCATCAAACTTCTCTATTCTTATCCGTTATTTTTTGAACTCAAGTTGCTGAATTGTTTTCGCTTTTTGTAATTTTGGGCTTTGGCTTTGGTTTATGGAGTCGCAAGGCTCAGAGGCCCAATTTTCACATTAAAGAGGGTTAATTGATTAATATTTTTTATGCTTAGAGAGAGGTTAATGTTATCCAATGGAAATTTAACAAATTGTTTATGTCAAAATAAAGTCATGCGAGAATTTGTTAATTTTAATTAGAAATCACCATATGCTAGTGCTAGTGGTAATGAATTAATCAAGCTATATATGTGGTTTGTTAACCATGATTATTAATTTTTGCCTCAATTATTTGGTGTCTGCGAATATATATATAGGCGTCTGGTGGGAAGAAGAAGATAGTGGGTGTATTCTACAAAGGGAATGAGTATGCTTCGCAGAACCCCAATTTCGTGGGTTGTGTTGAAGGAGCCTTGGGCATCCGTGAGTGGCTGGAATCCCAGGGTCACGAGTACATTGTCACTGACGACAAAGAAGGACCAGATTCTGGTCAGTTAGTTCTATCAATTATTTATACATATCTGACAATCACAATACAAAATCATAAAATACATGCATACTGATATTTGTGCTTAAATTTTGTGATTGGCAGTACTGGAGAAACATATCCCTGATCTCCATGTCCTCATATCCACCCCGTTTCACCCTGCCTATGTCACCGCCGAAAGAATTAAGAAAGCTAAGAATTTAGAGCTGCTGTTGACTGCCGGGATCGGTTCTGATCACATTGATCTTAACGCTGCTGCTGCGGCCGGCTTAACTGTCGCTGAGGTCACCGGAAGTAACGTGGTGTCAGTTGCCGAGGATGAGCTCATGAGGATCCTCATTCTTGTGAGGAATTTCTTGCCCGGGTACCATCAGGCTGTTACTGGGGAATGGAATGTGGCTGGCATTGCTCATAGAGCTTATGATCTTGAGGGAAAGACCATAGGAACTGTTGGTGCCGGACGAATTGGCAAGCTCTTGCTACAAAGGTTGAAGCCTTTTAACTGTAATCTTCTGTATCACGACCGGCTTAAGATGGATTCTGAATTGGAGACACAAATCGGAGCGAGGTTTGAGGAGGACCTCGATGCAATGCTTCCCAAGTGTGATGTTATTGTCATCAACACCCCTCTCACTGATAAGACAAGGTATAATGCCATGCTATGTTACTAATCCCATGAATTCTCCTCAGCACTTGAAATCTTATATCATTTACAATTTTCAAAATATCTGATCAAAGAAATGATCAACTATTTATCTCAAACGATGTCTTTGTATAATTGCATATTCCATACTCTTTGTTTCTTGGATGAGATAATGGCTATATATACCTGAATATTAGAAATTCTTTTATCATTGCCTGGTGGTGAGATGTGATAAATGACGAATAATTTTGTGACATAGGGGATTGTTCGACAAAGAACGAATTGCTAAGTGCAAGAAGGGTGTTTTGATTGTTAACAATGCTCGAGGGGCAATCATGGACACCCAAGCAGTTGCTGATGCTTGCTCCAGTGGACACATTGCAGGTAATCTCAAAACAAGCTGAAAAAGATTAGTGTGTTTTTATTTTTTAAGCAGAACAATTTTACAATTGTTGAATGTTGATGTTAGACTTGAAGTAATGTAACGATAGGATTTTAATCTCACTTGCTAATTTCTTTCATCAACCAATTGTTTGGAATCTCTTATTATTTCTGTAGGCTACAGCGGTGACGTTTGGTTCCCACAACCAGCTCCAAAGGATCACCCATGGCGCTACATGCCGAACCACGCCATGACACCTCACATTTCTGGCACCACCATAGATGCACAGGTACTTTCAAGTTTTCTAGATATTCGCGTTCCATTTCTTGCACTAAACTTCTTTCACCTTGACCATGCCTAATCTAATAATTGAAACATCTTCAGTTGCGTTATGCGGCCGGGGTCAAGGACATGCTTGAGAGGCACTTCAGGGGTGAGGACTTTCCAGAACAGAACTACATTGTGAAGGAGGGTCAACTTGCAAGCCAATACCGGTGAAGTAGTATGTATTAGGCGTATGAGTCCTACCATTGTTGAGGTCATTGGATTATATCCCTCTAGCAAGTTAGGAACAAACTTGAATAATTTTCTGGCTTTCTAGAGGTTGAACTCTTTTAATTTATTATGTAAGAAATAAAGATGAAATGAACGCCTGGGTCTACCAGTGTGGTCATTCTGTTTTTTTGGAATTTGAGTGTATTGCCCTTAATTCAAATACAGTGTTATGCATTCGGTTTAACAAGATTTTGAACATCAGACCAATAGGGAAGAAATACAAAACTTAAACAATATATATATATATATGTCCTTACCATTTTGGAGCTTGAAGAATGCATCATTAGTCTCTAATCTCAAGCATAGAGCAGTATCCATCGCCTAATGTCTATCTAATGAATGTTATAAACTTATAATGCATAAAAGTTGTTGCAAATCTGTAAGACAGATTCAGCAATATCCAACCAGAGATATGCAGTGAAGGCCACCAAAAAGTGTTAGAAAACAAAACGGCATTTGAGTTAAGATTTACTAGTTTACAAGTTTACACCTCCTGTAGTTTTAATTGATTTATAAGGGTTCCATAAAAAATCTAAAACATGAGAATAAGATCTACAATCATTTACTCATCTTTGTAAGTTGCCAAAATGCTCAAGCAGCTTTGTTTATGCAATATACTACCATTCAGTGCATTATGTCTCGCTCAAACTTCACAGGATTCACTCAGTTAAGTCTCACTATTTTGCTTGAGGAACTGAAGGTCCTTCATTTGTAGTTCCACAGCTTCTTTCGACAACGGCTTTGCTTCTGGTACATAATCATCACTTCCTCCTTCTGCTACTTTTGCCGCCTTGTCTCTAACCATCTGCTGGATATCCTGTTGATTCACTGATGGAAAAACAGCACTAAGCATTGTAATCAGCAACTTTTCGTCTTCTTCCTCTATGGAGTCCTTTCCGAAGCAGCAGACATAGATAGCATCAAGAGCCTTCTCAACTCTGATCTCCATTGGGATAGAAGGAGGTGCAGCCCTCAGCTTTGCCCGTCTCTGCAGGTTTGAATTAGATTTTGAGTTGTCTCATACAGATGCAACATTTAGCTTCAGTAAACTTGTTAGACAAAGAAGAAACAAGAAATAGTAACACATCGTATGGCTGAATGTTTTCTGTATATTGATGAGTGCCACATTTACATTTTACCAGAAGGTAGAGCGTATCAATCGGCCTAGAGTCGCATTGTCACACATAACATCATTCTCAGTGTTCCACATAAATGAACACTTTTCAGAACTATTGCAAACTCTTCAGTTCATTTCTATTGTTACAGATCGGGCAATTTTATTATGTCAGTATAGCTTTGGTACAGGCATAGCTGATCGGTACTAGTGAGTAATCAATATGAGCTACAGTCTCCTACTTCATTAGCATTATTTTGTAGCATCTTATGATCAAATTTCAGTGAAAAATTACTGCACCTATGCAGCTGAATTTCCACATGAAATTACCAGGGTTTTCAAGTTTTTTGCATTATCATTCCTATATTATGAATTAAGCACTTAACATCATAGACTTCCAATTGCCCTTTCTGGTATTATTGGAGAATAATCATCAAACTTATGGATAATTGGATATCTTATCATTCATGAATATGATGATTAGTGTCCAAGATGGTGTAAACCCTTTTGATTAGGGGTCTGCTGTTACAAGCATAAAAACCTTTGAACTGTTAAATTTGGACAACATTTTCAGAATAGTTCAGTCAGTTAATGTAAACTGGTATAGTTCCCTTCAAATGCAAGGTATTGTTCGAACAGAGCGGATTTCAAAGATAGATACACTAAATTGTCAGAGACTTGGAGTGAAACATAGGACGATGAACCAACCTCTCTTGCCTCATTCATCAAGGCAATGAAAGTCTGCTCCTCAAATTCAATGTCATTCGAGATCCGAAGCCTTGCTACCCCTTCCAAAATCTCCTCAGTTTTCAGAAGACCTGCACCAACAGCAGCTAGCCAACAACAAAATAGAACATACAGAGGATCCCCTGCCTACCACACAATAAATTAACACCAAATCAGCATATATTTTTAAGGTTATAAAGATTGATTTTTTAGCATGAAATTAGCTCATTTAGTTCAACTGCAAAATGAAATGTCCAAATTTGATTATGGGGGTGGGAGCTAAACACTTCATTACAATACTTCATAAATTTAAAGGTTACTAAGTTAGAATTTTTAGCATAAAACCAACTTCATTAAACATTCACTATAAAACCCAAGATTGAAATTTGAGTAAGGGGTAAGAATTAAACAACCCATTACCAAACCTTATCCATTTTAAGGTTACAAAAATTGAAGTTTCAGTATGTAGTGAACCTCATTAATTTTCACTATAAAACTGAAATTTGGTAAAGTATAAGAAATGAACAAGTCATCGACAAAGTTAACAACTTTAAGGTTACAAAGCTGAAAGCTTGAAGTTTGAGCAAGAAACCAACCTCATTAAGTTCAAACTTCCAAACCCCAAAATTGAAATTTGATTAAAGGGTAAGAAAGAATTAAACAATTGATCACCAACCTTTACCCATTCTAAGGTTACAAAGGTTGAAATTTGAGCATGAAACCAACCTCATTTAGCTGAACTACACAATCCAATACCCAACTAAGAATCAAACTATCCATCACCAAAATTTTCCCTTTCTAAGGATTTAGCTGAAATTTGAGTATGAAACCAACCTCATTCAATTGACTCATACAACCCAAAATCCATTTTCCTCCCTTAAACCACCAGCATCTAATGCAACTAATCTGGCTCGAATCAGGTCGAAACACAATAAGATAAAGCCCTTAGTTGTTTTCTATTCACAACATCCAAATTTGATTATGGGGTGATGGGAACTAAATGAATTTCAAATTAGTATATTACCCTTTCTCGTCGATCTTGGAACTCATAGAAAGCTCTGGAATCATTGATGGAGCACTTCTTCCCGACCCTCCTTCTAAACTCCGCAAAATCAATGATGTCACTACCAACACCACCTTCATCACTTAGGATCCTAGCTATGAGGCCAACAACAGGGAGTGAACCAATGACCTTGTTGGCAAAACCTGAAATTGAGTTCTGGTTCTCCATGTAAGCTCTAATGGAGAGTCTTGTCCCAACTCTGGAAGAAGAAGAGGGTTGTTTTCCTGTTGAGTGAACATGGCGAAGAAGGCGTAGAGAAGATGAGGAAGAGGGCTTAGAAGAAGAGAGGGTGAAGAGATTAGTGTGCAGAGATGAAGATGAAGATGATAATGATAATGGTGAAGAAGAAGTGGATTTCAAAATAAGCATGATGGTGAGGAAGGAAGTGGGAGATTTTGGAGGTTAATCTCCTTCTGATTTTTTCATGGCCTCTCGTTTATATATGTTATCCGGTTCCTGGTTTTTTTATATTTCAAATTCAATCATATGGTTTTCTTTTTTTAAATAAAACTTTGTTTATTAAAATCTTAGGCCCAAGAATCACAGTCCAAAACATTAGGTAGAAATGTTAGTAACACATTGTAACTATTTGATATTTTATTTTATTTTTTTCTCACGGTACCCCAGTTTGAAAGGTTAATGATTATTACTATTATCTGATGAGGACATAATAAGGAGCACAATGGATAGTGCTGGAGGCTGATTTGGAGTGCAATATTGGAGGCATAGGAGGACCAATGACAAGAGCAAGAATGAAAAAGAGTTAAGGATGCTTTAAACAAAATAATTGCAATTTTAATGAAAGAGTATCCTAAGCTTGAATGGGGTCCAAGAACAATCATGTGCATTCAAGCTCTTTGAAGACAATGAATTGAATGGATAATGAGGACTTAATAACACATTCAAAGAGGACTTACTCATCATATTATTTCTTTTTCAGTTATGTTTTGAGTTGTAATAAGCTTTTTTAAGCATGGATATTATTTGTTTTTATTTTCTTTTAATTGGCTATTTTATTTGATGATTAGAATCAATATAGGCTGTTGGTTTTCCCTTTCTTTTATGCACCTTTTATAGGCTGAAATAAGTTGCATTTTCTAGCTTAGTTTTATTTATTTTAATTTAATCATAGAAAAGGAATCAGTCATTAAAGTTATTATTAGGGGAGTTACAAAACTAGCTCATGAATGAGCCTGGAAGAGTGTAACTTGAATATGATGGCTGTATGGAATAAGGCAAGTCAGATTTTATTTTGTTAATTTGTGAGAATTTTCTTTGTTTAAGAGTAACTCATTTCAAGACTTATCAGATGCATTTCTCTAATTCCTTTGTGGCGTCTAAGACTTATCTTCCTCAAGGAGTGACGCCTATATTATCTTTTACTTATTCTTTTTCTTTTTATTTGTTCTAAATTTTCGAGTTTCGCTTCCTAAAAGGTCTGAGTTTATATCTCATCTATTTGGATTCTTATCGTTATCCCTAACCTCTCTTAAATAATATAATCTGATCTGAACTCTACTTAAGAGTTTGTCGCTGGCCAATAGATTGTTATATACACAAGACATGGATCAAACCCTGAACATTTGCTTAAGCGGACAAGTAAGCTAACTACTTGATCAACCCAAGTTGATTTGTTTTTTGATATTTGATGGGAACATGAATGTATATCGAGTCATTAGTTGGATATTTAAAATTAATAGTATTTACTCGTATGATAACACTTTATTAAATGTCTAAATAATCATTTTATATGCATAGAAATTAAAACCTTTACTTAATTTTTTTTTCAATAAATTGAAAAGACAGTCAAATTTAATTTATGACCTAGTAGTAAACTATCATACCCCTCATAATAACCTAATCCTAGTGGCTTATAGCTTATAGCCTCATATAGATTTTTATTAAAAAAATTATTAGAAAAATGAATTAATAGAAAACCATTAATGAAAAGAATTTTATGAGCATAAATTCAGTTTGATATTTGTATAAAATTTTACAAACATAATAATAATTTTTTGTTTTGTTTTTGGTTGTTGGGGCCATTAAGCAAATGTAGAGGAAACCTGGAAGCAACAGAAAGAATGGATATCCCATTGACTTGGAATAAACTTCGCCTCTTTGCAGTAACTACGACTACCTCACGAGTCAACTCAATCATCATCTTTTATTATCGATTTTAAACCCTATACTTTAGGAGTAATTACTGAATTTAATTATTAATAATTAATTAAAAAAGACGTTACGACTTGCGATTACAAATAAAGTATAAAAGAAACAGAACCGAAGAACAAAGAAGCGAAGCGAAGCAAAGCAAATAAATCAGCAAAAGAGAGACGCGTTTTGCTGTCTGAGAAAGAAAGAAAGCAAAGAATGGGAGCGTGCTGCAACGGCGACGTTTCGTCATTGCCCCGAGATCTCAGGCCCTCCAAGCACGTCCACGACAACGTCCATGGCAACATTTACCTCGATTCCGTAATTCTTTTTTTCTTTTTTCATTTTCTTCATTTCTTCTTCTTTTCTTTTGTTTTAGTTGTTACACTATTGGAATTGGAATTTGTAAAGCTAGAATTTTTACGGTAAGTCACGGTCTTCACTTTGTTTTTTCTTTTAATTTATTTTTGCAATTCTTGGTTTTTGCAGCTAAGCTTGAAGTTCATTGACACTGAGCAGTTTCAGAGGCAAGTTCGAAACTTTGTGTTCTTGATTGAAATGGGTCACTTCCACAACCACAATCTCCTTTTATCCGTTTGTTTGTTAATTTTGTATTTTTTTTTATGTTGCAGGCTTCGCGAGTTGAAACAGCTTGGTGAGTTAATTCCCCGATTATATATCACTTGAATTGTGTTTTGAAGCATTCTTTTTTGTATTGTTGTTATTATTTTTTTTTCTTCCCATGAACTCGGAATTTGATTTCTGCTATTTGTTTGCTAATGGCATTTATTGCAGGGGGTTAGGGTTGGAGACTGTTTTCATTTTCTTTTTTCCCATTGTTTCTTGTTTTTCAAGATTTTACGAAAGAAACAGTAAAATTTTCTTGTTTTCACTATTTCTTGCATTGCATGAAATCTTGAAGAAAACAGGAACGATATAGACCCTTAATTTTTATTTGTCATTTTTAAATTGATAGTGTTACTGAAATGTTTGTAAAACTGAATTAGGAATGAGAAGGTCAGAAAGATATGTGATAATAGCTCCTTAAAAAGGAAAATCTCAAGTCAGAGAATATTTACTTAAGAGTAGAAAAAGAATAAGTTCTCTTTCCCTCTCTTTTCCCCTAAATTCCTCCATCCAATGCCCAAACAAAGTCTAAGGAAATTGGATTAGAAAACTTTTTAAGTGATTTAGTAAGATGGGTTTATAAATCAGTTGTAAAGATCAGAATGAGCCTTCAAGTGCTCTGTTTGTGCAATGGTGGAGATTGCTCATAAATCTTCATGCTTGTCATGCATATATATATATATATATTCAGATGTGAGTTCAATATATAAAAGCTATAGAATGCATAGATTTGGAAGAGAGGTAGTGGAAGATGTGGGAACTTGGATTAGAGTTGATTGGGCATATATTTCTAGCATGCTGCTTTTTTCTTGTTTCAATGCAATCATTAACGAGTTTATATCGTAGCGGTTGAAAATCAGGTCTATGCTTAAAATTAAAATAGAATAAATAACAGACTATCAAGGAATACATAGTGTATGCTAATAAATAACAGACTATTAAATGTTAGTGCTACATAGGAGCATACTTTATGCATTATTTTAAATCATAGGTATCTGTTCTTCTCCTTTTGGCAAGAGGATTTGTAAGTTTCGTTTTATTACTTTAACAATTGCAGAATTTCATGGAAATGTTGGTTTTGCTGCTTTTGGATTTCAAATGTATTTTTAATGACCATCACTACACATTTTTGTTAAAAGCTTATACATGTGTGTGTGCGTACCACTACCTTGCCTTGTTTCTATTCAGTTTTAGCTTTCCTTTTTATATGTATGTAGATATAATTATATCTGTGATGCAAAACAGGTTTTAGAGTTTGTAAGAGCATGATGTTTCTGATATTATATATGGATGATTTATTTGTACTCACATTATATATAGCTTAGGTTTAATTTTGACACTATACTAAGATCAAGAATAATATACCTCTACAATTCGGTGCAAGTGTGCTTGCCTTGCAACTAGCATAGTGTTACAAAGATATAAGTATGTGAAGTAAAATTGTGTTTATTAGTAATTATTAATATCTGACCAAATATAGTTTGTCAAAAGTGATATGAGCTAAGAGTAAAGGATATTTCTGATTTGAAAAATTTAACTCTTACACTTGTACTTATAACTTCTCTTTTACACGTAATAAAGAAACACCTCTTACCCTTTTTTTCTATGTTCTTATTAAAGGTTGTGTCCTGTGTCCGTGTTCTTAGAAATGTAGTAATAACATTGGTGTTGACTTTTAACTACTACGTTACAGAGATAAAAGTATGTATAATTTGGTTATCCACTCCCTGCTAGTTATTGACACTAATTAATATATCTCCATATCAAGGATATATAAAAACATCTATAGGCTATCCAATAAGAGACCAGTTTTATTTCTCTTAGTTTTGCACTTAGTTTCTGGCATTTTCATGTTACCTTTGAAAGGAGGACAGTTGGTGAAAAAGCTAGTATTTAAAACTTCCTTATAGATTGGTATGCCTTAACGTCTCACTTCTTTAAATATTTAGTATGTATTATTTCTCCGATTGATCAACTTGTTTTATGTTTCAGGTTTAACGAACATGGTTTATCCAGGTGCTGTGCATTCCAGATTCGAGCATTCTCTTGGCGTGTATTGGCTTGCTGGTCAAAGTGTTGAAAAGCTTAAAAGTTTTCAGGTTTTAATTTTATTCTTAACCTAATAACTTAACAATAAAGTCCTTTTGAGAGTATTCTCATCTATGCAAATGTGTTGTGATCCTTGCAGGGCGCGGAGCTTGGTATTGAGAGATTTGACGTTCAAACAGTGAAACTAGCAGGCATATAATGTTTCTTAGTACTTCTTTTGATGTTAATCCATATGTTTCATCCATTGATCTTGTCATTATTTTTTGCAGGACTTATGCATGATGTGGGACATGGGCCATTCAGCCACTTATTTGAACGTGAATTTCTTCCCCGAGTGATTAATGGTTCTCATTGGTACTCTTATTTTTCTAATCTTCATATATTCTTGAATATAATGGTCTAATTTATTTCATTTTTATCTGCAATTTTTTTCCTTGAAATGCTATGCAGGGGTTCTTCTTATGTTTATAAAATCCTGTAAAATTTATCTGTGCTTCATTTGTTTTTGGTAATTTCTTATTCATGACCATTATTCACCCAATATGTGTGATATTTTGTGCTTTGTAGGTCGCATGAACAAATGTCAGTCAATATGGTAGATTATATTGTTGATGAACACCACATTGATGTTGACCCTGAGATGATAACAAAAGTCAAGGTCTGCTAGTATTTACATTTATCTTTGAAATTATTAATATTATTTCTTGAGCAACATTAGCTAAATTGCATGATAAAGTTTCCAGTATAAGATTGAGTGCATAGTTGAAGTAGACTTAGAAGCTTTGCTCTGGACATCTTCCCATATCCATTCCCTGTGTTTTTGCCTGTTCATATCTTGTTATTCTGCATATGAAGCATGAGGCATCACTTTGATAAATAGAAGTATGGAGTAGGATTGCATCTAATGGGTGGTTATTATTGACAGGAGATGATACTAGCAAGCTCTGAGTTTGCTCTTCCCCGAGTAAGATCTTTAGTTTATTGTAATTTAAATTGTCTATTCTAAAGACATATTTAGTGATTGTTTTTTAGCAAATTTTTTGTTTATTCTTTTAATAGGTATTTACAACAATCTCTCTTTTTTGTCTTCCTTTTTGGCCATTTAGAGCTCCACTGAGAAAAGTTTCTTGTTTGATATTGTTGCAAATGGCCGAAATGGAATTGATGTTGACAAGTAAGTAAACAAAGGAAATTTAACACTAAAACCTCGTTTATACTTCTTTCCTATATTCCCTCCTTCATGTAATAATCTTTGGATGTTTCACATGAAAGTTTTTTAACATCATATCTTTTTTAAAACTATTGATTCACAGATTTGATTATATTGCCCGTGATTGTCGAGCTTGTGGCTTGGGTTGCAACTTTGAATTTCAGAGGTTTCATGAATTTCTTTCAAATGACTTTTTTTTTGTTGTATAAGTGCTTTGATAATTTTTCTTAGCAAGTGAGGTTGTATAACACTTAAAGCATCTTAAATCGTAATTCACTTACAGGTTATTGGAGACTATGCGTGTTTTGGATGATGAGATTTGCTATCGTGCTAAGGAATGTTAGTATCTTGTCAAACATTTTTCTGATACCTCTCCAACTCAATTCAGTTGTATGTTTCTAATTGTTACTTACTTTTGGTTGTGTAATTTGATAGATCTTAGCATCCACAAGTTGTTTGCCACTCGTGCTGATTTGTATAGAACAGTTTATACTCATCCAAAAGTAAAGGTATGAAGTAGTTACTTTGATAGGAAGATAACTTAATTTGTTTGCCATAACAGATATCCTTACTTTTTCTTCAGGTTTTCTTGCTCATATCTTTGATATCCATCAACTTACTACTGGTCCTTTATTGATTCTAATCCCATATTGATATTTTCAGGCAGTAGAGCTTATGGTGGTTGATGCACTTGTTCAAGCAAACAATTATTTGGAGATATCATCTCACATTCTAAATCCTTCTGAATACTGGAAGGTAAATAAATCTGTATTTGAAGTGTATTTACAATTCCTATTGAATTGAACATTTGAACCATAAACTATTTTTTATTTTGAAAATGCAGCTGGATGACACAATAATTAAAACCATCGAGACAGCTCCATGTCAAGAACTAAAGGAAGCTAGGGAGTTGATCCTGCGGATTCGAAGGAGGGACCTGTACCAGGTATGTTTTTCTCGTCTTTTTTCTGTGTTTAACAGATCATGTACTAATTATCCATTGAGTGGCATTTTTTCTCTAATGTTCAGTGCAAACTCTATGCTAACTGTTGCTGAAGCTTAGTAAGTTTCTCTAATTATCCTTTTTGCAGTTTTGTAATGAGTATGCTGTACCAAAGCATATGCTGGAAAATTTTAAGAAAGTGACTGCCAAAGATATTGTTTGTTCCCAGGTCCTTAATCTCGTTAAACCCTCTCATATGCATATACTTTGATTGTTTCCAAGGTACAATGAGTAACTCAATATTGTTTTCATGTAATACCATTTAACAGAAGAGTCGTGGTGTTATGCTGAAAGAAGAGGATGTAGCGGTTTCTAATGTCAAAATTGATTTGACTCGTGGAAAACATAATCCCCTTGAAAGGTATTCGATGAAGAAGGGCTCTTCATGCTGAAAATATCATTTGTTTTAACTTTCTTATATTATATACGCAAATAATCTTTCCTTTTCTCTTTTGCTTTGCTTGCAGCATCCACTTTTTCAAGGTACACCAATCAACCTAACTACATCTTAACAGCACATTTCTCATATTTGAATTTGTTTTGGTTGTGCTGATATTGTTTGAGTGGGCTATGTCTTCCTTTAGGACTAGCAAACCGTCTTGCCTGATTTGCAGTTTAACAGTTTCTACTTTCTAGTTGTTTTTAGTGTTTTTTTTCCCAAGCTAATTAATTTAATTTCTTATGTTTTTTTAAGAGTTGGATGCACTCCACTTTGGTTATCAAGCTAGTTGGATACATTAGCTGTAAATAATAGCAAAAGTAACTTATGTGCATGTTTGCATCCGTACGTAAATGGTGTTTTGTTTATGTAGCTGTGACAGCTGAAAAATTTATATCGTTGTACTGAATTAGAGAGTTGCATTGTTAGATGTCTGAAATTTTTTGGTATAATCCTGAATGTGAAATGGTTGGCATCTATTTATTCAAGTATAGAGTTGATTTTATTTTTGTCTAATTAAGATGCATTACATATTGCCATGAACTATCTCTTCTAAATGCTCAAGGTGTTAGGTAGAAGTAAATGAATAACTTTTGTGAAAGGTGTTTTGGGACTTTCCATATTATTTTTACACAGTTTTATCAATATTTCTTGCGATTTTTTTTCCTTAATAATTCTGCTGGGGAAGAATTGTGTTAATCAGTTAAGGCAATATGCAAAAGTCACTGGTTTGGAAAAAAAAATTGAAGAAAGAAGTTGCTAAGAAAAACTTGTGTTTTATGGATGAGTGAAACTACATTGTGTTAGGTTTAACTTGTATTTGCTACTAGCTGTATCATATTAACGGGTTAAACAATCTATTCAGGATTATGACAGTGATGAGAAGTTTACAATCCCTGATGACCGCGTAAGCCACTTGTTGCCTACATCTTATCAAGATATGATAGTTAGGGTGTACTCCAAAAAACCAGAACTGGTAAGTGGAAATCCAAATCCAAATCCTACTTTGATGTTGTTTACACTTTCCAGTCATGTTCACTTCCCTTCTGCTTTGTTCAATCCTATATAGGTGGAAGCAATTTCAGATGCTTTTGAAAACTTCCAGTTAAAAGCATATGGGATCAAAGCACAAGTACATTCGACGCCGGAGAAGAAGAAGCGTCGATACAACAGATGTATATGAGGTTTATCCCAATTTTTGGCCTTGAGTTTTGTCTCTTTTATTGGAGTAAGCTTTATCCCATCACAAGTACTTAAAATTTTCCACAGTTGAAACATAGTTGAGTCAATAGCTGCTGTATTTGTTTGACAGATGATAAGAAAAGAATGCTACACACTCTCTCTGGTGGCTGTAATTTTGAGTTTACCAAATCAAAGAATCAATTACATGTATAGAATTAGGTTTTATTCAAATGGTTTGTTTAGCTGTAAATGTCAGTGAGAGCAATCTTTTCTTGTCAATGCTAGTTGGCAGTTGCAACTTGCATATGTTCCTTAAAACTGCTCCAATTTTCATGGATGTGAATGATCTACCTAGCTAAAGTGTCTTGCTGCTAAGTCTTACACTAAATTAATCACAAGTATAATTGAAATTGTGATGATGGTGTATAGGCTTTTATATTATGAATTTATTAAAATTAAACTCAATCTTCAACTTTTGCTTTACACTAAGGTTTTAATTCATGCAAGTGGATGAGTGCAATTTAATGAATGTGTCGAAAAGTTTTACATAATCCATCAAAATTGAACTTTCAATTTTATTTCATTAGCCTATCCACTTTAGAATATATAGAATTCACATAATAAAATATATAATTATTGGATAAAACTGACGGCAAGAAAATGTTGTTGGATTGCCTTGGTTGACTTGTTAAGGCCGAAAATCTAACTGCATGTGCGACCCGTGATCCATGAAAAATTTGTGGTGCTCAAGCTTTGTACTTCACACACAATTTCATGCATACATCACCAATGATTTTTTTATCAAACATTTTTCAGTTTTTAATGATATGAGGGTTACTTTTTCCTCCATCACTCTTTTTTAGAGTTTTTGTGTGTCTCTTTGTGTTGCCAAGAGCTTTTTTTCCCTTCTTCTGGTTTTGGATATTCATGCCTTCACGGGTGTTAGGGTTACTTACTACTTAACAAAAATCTCTATTTCTTGTTTTCAGTTGAAACTTGGTCTCGTGAGTCATGAGTCTGTTCAGATCTTTTTCTGCCACATTTAAGTCACAAAGTAGGCTTTCACGAGCATATCAACCTACAAACAACAATTTTAACCCTACATTTATTTTTAGTTTATTGCAAAGTTAAAGCCTAAAACTTTGGATTTAGTCAAGATTTTTTCTTTTCATGGTGTTTAAGAAGAGATTGAAAATGAAATAACACATGAGTATAAGTACAGTTGTTTTTCTTGTTCACCCTATCGACATTGGTCGATTTCCAAGTATAAATTAAAGCTAATAGAATCATATTTTCAAGAAGAAAATTAAAATGTAAACCATGATAATGATTGTTGTAATAAAAAGTCCAAATTCTAATGATTCCCATGAGAAAAACTTTAACCTAAGATCAATAATGTCAAATGTGAGCAGTTTATAAAATAATCATGACCATAAACAAATTTTGCAATACACATTATTGCTAATCCAGCATCAACCAAGATGCTTTTTTTCCCCTTTTGTTTTTAATTCACCTATTTATCGTGAAATTGGAAATAGGTATCATTGGACCGAGTAGTACATTTATTTTTTTGGTTTATAAAAATAAAATTAGTTGAAGTAAAATCTAGTACAGGCTGTATCCTGAACTATGATGATACCTTTTAATTAAACCCATGATTCCAAAGTGTGTGACACCGACTTAATGTGATCATTGAAAATTTGAAAGCATCTTAAGGTGAATGAATTTTTAAAATTAATCATTCGTTTTGGTCCATCCATCTATCTAAAAATATTTCAGTTTTTAATCAAGCATGATTATGAGCTTAAGGTTCTTTCAATTACTTAACCAAGTTCTTTCTTTCTTTTTTGCCTTGAATTTTTAGATTGTGGTCTATTTTCGAAGAACCTAGCATTCTTTATAAAATGTTTTCCCCTCCAATGAAGCCAAATATGAAACATAGAAGAGCACATTTAGTGGCTACAATTCTCTTTTATTTGGAACAAAGTACTTCAGATGCAACCTTCCCTAGATCAATTACTTGTTCAAGCTTATCATTGAAATTCTCTTTTAAGTGTTTTCCCCTTTATCAGAAATCATGTCATACTTTCCTTAAATAAGCCAATACTAGAGAGACATATGGCATGTACTTAGGGTTTTTTTTTTTTTGGTTGCCCACGGTGTCCGGAGCATCGCTCCGACTAATCCGTCGCCCCGGGTCGCGTATCTGAGAATGGTAGATGAGGCTCCCAACAAGGATTTTTTCCATCCACAAGGCTCGAACCCGAGACCTTGCTTAAGGGACAACAAGCCGCTTACCACTTGTGTCAATCCTTGTTGGTTGTACTTAGGGTTTCTATATAGTATTAATTGCTATAAACTATTAAGAAAATAGAAAATAATAGAAATATTGAATTATGAAAAAAGAGGCTAACTTGGATTGGTGAGTACAAGAGGAAGTGAAAACAATTTTGATTTCTGTCACCTGAATGAATATATTATTTGTCTTAGGTCAGAAAGTTTACTTCTATAGACATAAAAGAATGATATTTGTACCTAACAATTTCTCATATATTCATACAGAAAATGAAATAGGACTCACAAGAATATGTAATATATAATTTCTTAGTATTTGTTTATTATTATTGATATTTCATTGTTTATTTTATGCTTTATCATAAATTTGTCAGTATTGTCCCAATCACTAGTATTCGCCCATAGTTATTTAATGGTGTTATGTGTGCTACTGCTAGCCTATTGAAGCTCCACGAAATAATTATCTCATTTCATATTTTTTTTCATTAATTTCGAACATTGCAATGTTTCCTATTTAAAAAACCAAACAAAATTCCAAAGATCAGAGTTAACTGCATGGAATATAATAAAGTTTCACATTAAACAACTCATAAGTTTTAAGTTCCACTCATCTCATATAACCCTAAATATAACTTCTTATATTAGTGTTTTTTCAGTTAGAGGGGTATAAAAAAATAATGGTATTTATACACATTATTTTTTCATACACTCATAAAATACATTATTATTATACACATTATAATTTTAATGCACCGAAGTAAATCTAGTCAAAATATTCTGTTTGGATGATTTTTCAGGAGTGAAAGAGCGAAAATATAATTATAATTATTGTTATAGCACATGATTGAATAATTATGTAAAAAATTGATGAAAATTAAATCCTAAAATAAAATCGAAGGTGACAATAAGAGAAAATTAAAAAATAAAAAGGTGGAAAACACCAAAACTTTGTTCCCGGTCAATATAATATGGTCAAAGAGAGTGTTAAGTATGATGATTCTATCAAATGTTGTAGCCATCTGAGTGGCTATTTGTCCAAGTCATTAATCATATACTATATGATTACAATTTTGCATTTATCTATTTTGCATAAAATCACTTTTGATAGTGTGACACTCTCTTTAACTGTTTGCATGATCACCCCATTGATGAAGGCATGAAGCCAAACTTCTTTGAAAGAGATGGCAATGTAGAAAAAAAAAAGGTACAATGACCGTGAATCCCATAAAGCAAATATTTTAATTTTCAGAAAGAAAAAATAAAGTTGTATCTTTCTTTTTTCAATAATAAAAACCAACAAACAACACCCAGAAAAGGCATAGCCACAGACACATCATAATAATAATAAAAAAGATTTTTCTGAATTTATTACAATAAATAACAAGAAAGGGTGAAGGGGGTAAGAGACCAAAGTGGGTCAGAAACACACGTCGTGTTCAGGCAAAATCCATGTGCCCACATGGATGATTAAGAGATAGAGAGAGAGATAGAGATAGAGAGTGCTGTGTATGTGTTTGTGTGAATGCTTCAGAGAGAGTGTGGTACAAGTTTATGTACACAGCCACCATTTATATTTATTTATGACCTCAACATCAGCACAAGCAGTGGTAGCAGCACCATTAGTTAGAACAGGACACATAAAATAGACCCATCAAGGAAAAACCGCTCAAAAACTGAACTTGAAGCCAAAGTTGTAAACTTTTCATGTTTTAAAGCAACTTTAGTATAAAGAACCATAAAGGGGTAGTGTAAGTTTTTTGTTTTTTGAGTTAGAAGAGGGAAGAAAAAAATATGAAGAAGAGTGAGAGTGGTGGTGGTGGTGGTGGTGGTTATGTGAGAGCGGATCAGATAGATCTGAAGAGCTTGGATGAACAGCTTCAGAGGCACCTAAGCAGGGCATGGACCATGGAGAAGAACAAGGAGAAGCAGCAAGAAGATGAAGCTGAAGGAAGGTCAACAAGGACAAGGCAAGAATGGGAGATTGACCCTTCAAAGCTCATCATCAAGACTGCCATTGCTCGTGGCACTTTTGGAACTGTTCACCGTGGTGTTTATGATGGCCAAGATGTTGCTGGTAAAAATAGTGTCTTTATCTTTCTTTGCAGTTCCAATGTCCTGCTCTCACAGTAAAGCATGCATAGTTTGATTTAAATTTTGTTCATTACCTTTTTTGTTTCTTTCCTTTTTCACCTCTCACTTTCTTACACCCATTTTTTTTTATTTTAACACCATTTACATGTGCAAGAGGCAATTTTGGTTAACTTGGATAAGCTCATATTGTTGTGTTTTCAGCTGACACAGTTGCATGTTTGTGCTAATGTTTCATCTTACTGAAATGTGCAGCAGCTTAATTAATGGGGTGCTGATGAGCTTTCTTTTCATGTAAATGCCAAGATTCCTTTGGCATGTTTAGAAAATGTGCAACTACCTTTCCTCAAATTTATGTAACTATTTTCATTTAGCTCTAATTTTCAACAGATGTGTTAATAAAGGATTAGAGATTTTCTTAAACATGATGTTTAAGTGTGACATCTGTGTTACTTGGGCAGAAGATCCCTTGCTTTATGTTTTGCTGGTTCCTCAACTTGTTCTTAATAGTTGTTATTTAGAGTTGAACTTGAGTCAATAGTTCACTCTCTTGTTTCCTTGAGTTCATTAAGAAACCATATAGTTGATAAGCCTTTGGTTATTTTATTGGCTGTGAAATGGAACTTTGTAGATCTGGATTTGCTAAATCCGTGAGTCACAAGATAGAGTATCCTCTGCTTCTTTTTTTTATTATTTCTTTTTTCCTAGAGAATTCACAAGATCCAGTTGACTTGACAGTTATGTGCATGAACTTTAATATTCTTCTTTTTCTTTTTTGAAACTTTCATGTGCTCTTGATTATTTCTTATGTGCACCTGATTTTACTACTGAGGCTGAAAATAAAAGTGATAATAATTGAAATTGTTGGTTGGTAATGGCCGGTTAGTATGTTGCCACATAATACATTTCTTTTGATTCATAAAGTACTTTTCTACTTGGAGTTAGCTAGCTACAAAAACTCTTCAAGATAAAGTAATCATTAATACCGGTGCCCTTTGTTTGTTTTTCTGTTGTTATCTTTTTATATGGGGAACTTTTTTTAATCTTAGTGATTTATGTATGCTGATGTTGTTAACCCTGCAGATTTTTACTTAATTTAAATAAATGAACAACTCAAAGTAACTAACTAGTGAAGGCATCTTCTACAGCTGATTTAATAGCACGTGCAATTTATCCATAATTTTTTGTTTTCTCAGTTAAACTTCTTGACTGGGGTGAAGAGGGCCATCGGTCCGAAGCAGAAATAGCATCTCTGAGAGCAGCTTTTACACAAGAAGTTGCTGTTTGGCACAAGCTTGAGCATCCTAATGTAACCAAGGTATATTTAGGTCTTCATTTTTTTTCTCTTGCTAACAAAATTTCCTCTTTATATCGTGTTGGCGAACAACGAGATTGCTTTTCATGACAGATTTCTTATATCCAGCATTGTCTGAACCTTAGACTGTTCCGTCTCTTCATAATATGCGTCTGATATCTTAGTTTGATTCGGGTCAAGTTTGTGTTAAATGAATTCTATTATATTTGCATCATAGTTATTTGCCATTGTATATGTGAAATTTAAACTGTAAAGTACACGAAGCTGGAGGAAGCATTGGCTTTCCCTCGTTTACAAGAATAGGTTCCTACATTTACTTGAGAATCTTCTTATTCATTCGTACTTTCAAATCCATTTTGCAGTTTATTGGGGCGACAATGGGAACATCAGATCTACAGATACAAACAGAGAATGGCCATATAGGAATGCCCAGTAATGTTTGTTGTGTTGTTGTTGAGTATTGTCCCGGGGGTGCGCTGAAGTCTTATCTCATCAAAAACCGGAGAAGGAAGCTTGCTTTTAAAGTGGTTGTCCAACTTGCACTTGACCTTGCTAGAGGGTCCAATCCCTATGCCTAATCTTTGTTATATCAGTTTGAACTTGATAACATTTTATTGTTTACTTTTTTTTTCCTAAGCCTAAGTACATTTTGGTATTCACTTTATAGGTTGAGCTATCTCCACACAAAGAAAATCGTCCACAGGGATGTTAAAACAGAAAATATGCTTCTTGACAAGACACGAACATTGAAGATCGCTGATTTTGGAGTAGCTCGTATTGAGGCTTCCAATCCTCATGACATGACTGGTGAAACTGGAACCCTCGGTTACATGGCTCCTGAGGTATACGCTTCAAATTCACCTAAGAAATTTCTCTCCTACAAATTCACCTAAGAAATTTCTCTCCTACGCATCTCAACGCTCAATCATTTGGGATTTGTTGAGTTTTAAGCACCCCTTAGTGTCTAGTCCTTGCCTCCACTTACAGAAGATCTCGAAATGAAGACCTCTGGCAGTAATCACTCTTTCTACTCATTAAGCATACCTCGGTTGTTAAAACTAACCTGAAGAAATTCTATGTTGTACAGGTTCTAAATGGTAATCCATACAATAGAAAGTGTGATGTGTACAGTTTTGGCATATGCTTGTGGGAGATCTACTGCTGTGATATGCCATATCCTGACCTTAGTTTCTCAGAAGTGACTTCAGCTGTCGTACGACAGGTATATGAAATGTATTCAATGGCTCTTCCAGCATAAATATACACTTTCATACTGAAAAAAAAATATGAAAACACAATTTCTTGAGAACACAAACAGGTACAATTGTTAATGATTTAATGTGTCCCGTTAATTCGCAATTGGTCGTGTCTATCATTGATAAATTGTTGCTTGTCATTTTTTCACTGTATTAGATTCTTTGTGAAACTGCAGAATCTGAGGCCGGAGATTCCGCGGTGTTGTCCAAGCTCTCTGGCAAACGTGATGAAGAGATGCTGGGACGCCAATCCAGATAAGCGGCCGGAGATGGACGAGGTGGTGTCGATGCTGGAAGCCATCGACACGTCGAAGGGAGGAGGTATGATCCCTCTTGATCAACCTCAGGGTTGTCTTTGTTTCCGCAGGTATCCAGGGCCTTGAAGGAATTTTTCACTGTCAAGGAAATTAAATTCGACTGCGGAGGGAAGTTATACAGTATTTTCTGGAAAAATCTGTTTGTATTTTTATTTTTCATTGAAAAAGGATAGGGAAGGGTAAGACTCAAGATATGGAATACACAAAAGTGTGAAAGCCATAGGTAATGAAGAGCTCTGCAATTAATTACTTGTTACTTTGTTGGGGCTTATATACTTTTTGTAAAGCTAATTGTGCTCCTCATTGCACCCATTTTTATTATATCTCTATGTAAGTCAATACACTTTTAAAGTAGTAGCAGTCCAACACCAGTATCAAAGTCCATATGGTTTGGTTCATTTGATTTTCCTTGAGCTTGGAAGTGTTTTTTGTTCTGGCTTAGATTTTGCTAATGCACAAAAGGAATCTACACTGTTAACTGGTACATTACTAGTACCTGTAAGTTCATATTAGCACCAAAAGTATTATGGGCTTGAATCCAACATTTTAACCATGATTCTTAACTTCTTGCACAAATTTACCTTCATTTAATCCCTTATTTTTTCAAAGGGTTTCTCATTTCTGCTTTGAATAATTCCACCCTCAACATTTCAACACAGCATTAAAAATGTTGTTGAACTGAGAGAACAAAGCTAAATTGTTGCTCAACATTTTAAAAACAGCATTAAAAATGCAGTTAGATGAAGAGAACAAAAGCAAGTGTAAGCATTAACAAAATGATTTTCTTGCAGTAAAGAATTTTTCCTAATCTATTACCCAATCGACACAATGTTCAGTACAAACATCAATTAAAACAAACTATCCTCTAATATCAAATCCCTATTCAATTTTTCAACTGCAACATTAGTACACAATATATTTGATTCCATTATTTCAAAATTTATACATATACATGATTTAATTAGGGAAAACTACTCAAATATGAAGTAACCATAATGACCCATGTTAAAAAATGGACTTTTGAGTAGTTGATCATGTTGATCCTAATCTCAACTCTCTTGCACATGTTATTCACCTATTGGGTCAACACATTTCTCTTACATGAAGATAGGAAAATATGTTTTCAAGTGAAGATACACTTATAATCAGAGTATGAAATATTTTATATTATCAATGCATTAAAATTAAGATCATTGATTATGAGGAATCTTTTTGTTTTTAAGTCATCTTTGTATATGATGAGTTCCTTCTACTAGAGATTTTGATTGAGTTGTACATGAATATTTCTCCTTATGTTGTACAACTGTTTTTATATGTTAATGATATCTTCCTTCACAATATTTGGTACCTCTCAAATAATGATAGATAACTAGAGACTAGAGTAGTTTCCTACCTCATTTTGGGCCACAACTTCAGAAGAAACTCCATCCAACTTTGGATTGTGCACTGCTTCATATTCATACACCTCATTTACTTCACATTTTCAAGCAACTTTTTGAAGAAAGGCTTTTGTGGGAAATTGACATCAATAAAAAGCAGAGAGAGAAGCTCCACCAAATATGATCTTCAGCCATATCTGATGAGGCAATAGATTAAAGACTAGAACTAAGGTTTGTGTAATCTTGGGAAAGAAAATTGACTTTCACATGGTTGGTTACTTGGTTTGGTCATAGGGTCTTAATCTCTAAAGACACTTTGGATGGTGCATATCTATCACCAAGGAAAGATTCTTTGTTATCTTTTTATTCTGCTATTCTCTTTTTTGTTTTTAGAATTTGTGATTGAGGACCCTCTTTTACTTTTAATCAATAAGTGAACCTTTTAATCTAACTAATATGCATGCATTCAACTAAGCTGAATTATTTTTTTTTTTTTCATTTGAGTCTATCTTTATAAACAAAAATAGTCTTTACAAACTTTATGTATTTTAGGGTTTTGCAAAATTACAAGAGGAATCAACAACATAAAATACCCACCAAGTTCCTTTTCCTCTTTCCGGAATGAAATCCACCATATCAAGAGTGATAACCTATAGTACTTGAAATATCAATTCCCTTTAGTTCATAAAAGTAGAAAAAACATGCTAAATTGTTGAGTATTTCTTCAAAACTACCACTGCATTTTGATTATTGCCATCATGAAATTCAACTTAGGCTGGAGGATTATTTGATTCCCTTGAATCATATTAAGTACACAAAATATCAATTTATTATACCTTATATGAATAGCTACAACATATAGATGCAAGAAATAGTATGATCTACAATTATCCTCACTGAACAATCATAGTTTTATTGATGAATTGATTGAAAGAAAGAAAGTTACAAGGCAAGTCAATGGAGAATTATAATATAAGTAACATAATACAATCTCTTTCTGAATAACTAAATGCTGAGATCTCTTAAAATGAATAAAAATACTGGTTTTCTAACAAACTTGGAAGTGAACTATGCAATGTTACACCCTCCCTTTCTGAATAGCCTTATAGTAACAAGTTCCAACTTCCAACAAACACTCTTGTGCAGAATTTAATAATTAATAAATAGCAAAATCACAGAAAAAGATCTCTAGCCAGCAATCTTGTAGCTTGGATTAACCAAATTATCCAAGCCAGACACTACTTGCATTGATTCTATGACATCACCAACCTTGAGATCTGCCAAGAAATCCTCATTTTCTGTTACATAGCCGAAAACTGCATATCGACCATCCAATATATTGGCATTACTTGGAGTTAGCTCACTTTCTTTCAGTAGCCAAAATACCTGGCTAGAGCCAGAGTTGTTCTCAAATTCCTGCGTGACATGATAAAATGAGTAAATATAAGTGAAAATTAAAAATGATTAGAATCCGGAAAGAATGGCGACGTTAATGAATAAATTCTCACATCTCTTGCCATTGCCATTGTTCCGAATGCATTGAAGGGAAGCTTTGTTTGAGCCTTGTACAGTCCAAGCTCCTGCCCAACACAAGTTATAGTCAACAATTGACAAAGTTTTCAACTTTGAGGAGATATGAATAGAGGTTTCATTGAAATAGGACCATAAAGGAAGTTCAAATATTTCCGAAAAAATGAAACCTTTCATGCAAAAATCTACTAATAGCAGTACTTTGGTATATGCTGCTGAATCACCGACCTTATAAAAGTCTCTCCAAAGATAAATGCATCTAGTGTGGTTTAAGCTCCAGAAGGGATTCTAATTGGTTCTTACAATGCACAAGCATACAACATGAACTGAGAGAGGTGCTAATAATTGTAGCTTACCTCAAGAGTTGCTCCATAAACTGGTTCCTTTTCTCCGTCCACCATAAGTTCTAATGGTATTGTCCTGGTTTTTTCTGTACTTGGATCAATAAAACCCTCAGCAGGGCCTTCAGGATCACCAGTTTGGACAACAAATCCATCAGCTGTGAAGGGAAGAAGAAAGAAGAAATTTCAGGAATATATCTGTGAAAAAAAGAAGCAGCAAGACCAAAATGCCCGATTGACCGATTCGACCACCTATATACAAAATTACATGTTTGAATCACAATACAGGTCAATACAGTATTACAGTTGAAGTACTGTCAATTCAATGATTTGGTAATATTGTAAATGTATATAAATTTTCATGTTATTGCTTGTTTCTATGGCTTTGTAGCAAATACCCGTTTACCTAGTATCAATATTCTAAAACACAGCTGGAGAAGGTCTAACACGCTCTTTATCAAACAGATGTAAGTAAAAGGGAATACATGTCGAGCATCAGATTTATTACCTCTCTGGATTTCCATGCCATCATAGAAGTGCCTCTCAACCAAGTCAACAAAATTGCCAGCAGTTACAGGGGCATTATAACCATCAAGAACTATGTGGAAAACACATTCCTCTAAGTTTGGATTGTCTTTGACCTTGACCTTCATATCCACCGCAGCTCTCCCCTTCAATAAAGGCATATTTCGGTACTCCTCAGGGACTTCATATGGGAATCCATCAACCATGTCTTCTTCAACACTGCAGAAATGCAATGCCCCAGGAACATCTCAGCTGCAGTCAATGAAAGGTTATATATGAGAAAAGTCTTTCTCGAGAATATTAACTTTCCAAGTCCTCCTCAACTTCCAATTTTCACATAGAGGACACAGTTTTCTCGACACCTGAAACCGTGGCAATTTACCCTCAAAGGACAGTCACAAAAACCAACCAAGCTGTCTAGGCAGGTAACCCATAGTGGCGTAGTTATAAACCCGGCCAGGCCACCAGGCACATCAGAGCCACGGCAATCCAGTTTACTAACTGGACTGGAATTGCATTCGACACAGTCAAAAGTAGATCAAATTAGAAGGTTTTCATCAACCAAATTAGCCCAACGGATCATGCAAAACCACACATGAACTTGTCATAACACCCGTACCAAGTTTTCCTGATTTCCATTCATAAAGTCTCAGGTTCTTAATATCTATTAACTGGCAGATATAACAAACACTGATGCTGCAATTCAACTTGAAACGGTGGAAACAATTAATGACACGCACCAACCCATCCAATTTCTTCAATACACACACAAAAAGCATCCAATTTCTCATTTTAACACATATATCAAAAGGAAAGCGTCTTTATTTGGTTCATGTAAGTGATTTAACTATCAGGATACTCACCCTCCAACATATTGAAGTAGCTCTTTCTGTTTCGGTGCAACTGCATCTCGATTCCGATCCTGTACTATCAGTTCAAACTCTTCCAAACCAGCTTCCAGTTTATTGAGCAGTTCAACTCCATGTTCTTTCTTCGCTTCTGCTAAACCTGATACAATTAAAGTCTTCCCTTGCTTGAGGGCTCGAGACGCCTGCCTCACATTCTACATTTCGTGTAAAGTAACTCAATTTTCTATCGTTAAGGAAGAAAAAGAAACAAAAAAGCTCACATTCTGCATTGATACTACACTTCTACAGATAAAACAATAAGAAATTTTATGTCTTACTCTTTCCACAGAATCAAGTGCTTTTACTCCAGCAACCTTCAGACTATCGGTAATATCTTCGAGTGGCTTTTGTACCTCTCTGATTGCCTTATTGTCGATAGGAAGAGCATATCTCAATAACGCACCAGGGTCCTTAATCGGGGGTCCGGATATCAATACAGACAGATCAGGCAACACAGGGCTAGCCGCATGAGCATTGGCAGGCCCCAATGTAGGAACTCCAGTTATTAACCCGACTGCCAGTGCTATAGAAATTGCACAATGCTTCAAGGAAAATGACTTCCCTTCCTGCACCAAAACATAACACAAAGCTTTAGGGCCTCCAATCATATATTGCATCAATCTCAAGTCACATTAACAACTTAGCACATTAGCTAGCGTATGATTCCCAACTATTTAGTATTTATAAGTAACACTGGAGACTGGAGTAACTATCACACTACTACACAATGCTTTCAAATCTGTTTGCAAGTTCAGTGTTCTAACTTCTACTCTGCAGAAGTTAAATTCAGATTCTACATGAAGTCATGAACACAACAACAATAACAACCAAGCCTTGTCATAGATCCCACAAGAAAAAAAAAAGTAAAAAGTAAAATGAGAACTTCATCTCCCAAAAGTCCATTCTGAAGAACACTGTCTCAAAACAATGGTGATGGGGTGAGTCATATCTTCATCCCATATATGCACAATCTCCATTCATGTAAAACAAATAGCCCAATTTTTTAAAAAATCAATTTTTGAAGAGACTTACATGTTTATTCTGAAATTCAGAATGATGGGGTGGTTGGTAAGAACAACGAGCACCAAAACTTCGGAATCCTTCAGCATTAGTGAGAGAAAGAGGGTAAGTCACACGTTTGGAGTGTGCATTGGAGAAGGAAAGCCTTCGGGTAGTTGCTGCGGAAGCACAGTAGTGGCAAGGGATTATGGCTGCCATAGGAATGATTATTGAGCTAGAAAATCAAAGAACCAATCTCATGTGACAGAATGAATGAATGAAAGAAATAGAGGAAAAAATGAGACAGAAAGTAGATGGTAGATGGTAGATGGTAGATAAGGTTTTAGGAGGAAAGTTTTGAGGTTAGTGTGTATTGTTGTAGAAGGGTCATATGATATGATTGCGTTCATCATCAATCATGATCCATTCATCTTGATGCTTCGGATAAGATAACATTAGAACTATTGGACCCACACTCTCTGCTTTTTCATTTTCAACCTTGTTTTGCAACAAAATGTACTGCACAGACACGAGGCACACGCCTAATGTAACGCCTTGAAGCTTATAGAGAGGTTTTTAGACCTTTTTTTTATGTTTTTAATATTAGTGGTGCTATGGTAATATTCAAAAATTGAAAGTGTATAAACACCAATTCAAATTTAATAGTATAAAATAAGATGAATAATATTTAACTGAAAATCTCATAAAATTTAAAGGTTATAAGTTGAATGTTTTTGACGGAATATAAATAGATTGATGGGTTGAATTTTTTTTTTTTTGGTTACGATTAATGGGTTGAATTGGATATAATTAAAAGCAAAAAATTTCTTAAATTTAACCCAATCTAATTCACTAATTGAATGAAAGGGTTGGGCCCAAAACCATTTTCAAACTCGGTCAACTCAGTCTAATCCATGGACACCCTTTATTAGGAGTACTGTTTAGAGATCATTCCCAAACGAAGCCTAAACAGATTAAAGTTGGACTTGGGCCTTCTCCTTCTTCTCAAATATGAGTGTTTTTGAGAGAGATTTTCGCTCTTGATATTCTTTGTTTTTAATTTTGTTGTTCCTTACCGAGTGTTTTGAAGGAGATCGTAAGGTTATTTCTTTAAGGTGATGATTGATACCTGATTTACGAGATTACTTGATAATCTATGGCTTATGATTTACAAAAAAGAGCACATGGCTAATGAAAAGCCTATGTGTATAAAATTTGTTTTTGAAAGAACCTTAAAAAATGCAAAATTCAGAAAAAATGCGCAATGCAAGCACTGAACATAAACAGCACTTAATAAAGTTGCTCAGTACAAATCTCAAAAGATGCAGCCATGGTATGAGAAAAAGAAAATCAACTTATTCAAGTTAACATCCAAATTGAAAATAAAAAATGAGTAATAGTTCAAACTAAACTATACGCATTCATCGCAAAATCAAAAAATAAAAGCAACAAATTTCTCTTGTCATGAAAAGAAGAAAAAAAAAATCAAAGAACATGAAATCAGAAAGGTGTAATTGTTTGGGGGTGTCATCATCAAACTTGAACATTTCCGTTTGAAACAGGGAGCTGAATCCCACTTTTTGGCTTTGTGTCATCATCATAATCAACATCGTTTTCTCCTTTGCAGGAACAAAAGCAAGCATAGAGTATAAGCTGAATAAGTCCAGACACTGCTCCAATACTATTACTTATCTGCAACAATAATATACATACATAACATATTGAGTTAAAAACAATCACTCAAGAACTATGAATTACTAGAAATCCAATCTAGGAACCATATATAACATAATGAGGTAACTAATTAATTACCAGGACATAAATATCATAGGGATGGATTAGAGCATAAGTTGTCCAGCAAACACCATTAAGAAAGTTAGTGAGAGAGAGCCAGAATGGCATATACTTCACACTCTTGGTTTTTATAACCTTTGCCTGTTTAGTTTGTTGATTATACATACATAACAACAACAAAACCAAGATCGATTAGTTTTAATAATTTGGTGTCAATTTCATGAAATAGACTTTTTAATTAAGATTACAAATTTAATAAAGGACTTCTTTACCATGATTGTAAGAGGAGAGACATACATCATGACATTGAACACATCGCAGAGAACACCAACCACTAGCGACCTTCTGTGAGTGCCATGTAGTGCCAGCATTGTTACAAGAACAACCGCAGCAAAGAAAATTGCCTCAATCAGAAGCCAAATTAGTAGCTTTTTCTGTAATTTGGGAGTACAAATTTGAGAGTGAATATGAATTAGGTATTAATTACAACGAAGGATCATAAATAAATAAATAATATTAGTGGCAATGCAGAAAAGAGAGGAAGCAGACGCACCCTTGCTTTGTTGTTGGCATAGATATAAAATATGGTAAGGTAGACGAACTCGAATACAAGCCCAACGCTGTTGATGGTGACGACAAGAATGCTGTGAGGGTGCACAAAGGGGAGCCCATAGAACACCCAAAACGCACAGTTTAGCACAGTGGCTAGGTAAGGATCTGGTTTGAACTCCTCCACCGATTTCTTCTTGATAATTTTGTAGAATGTTGGACTGAAAAACAAAAATATTCATGAAGAATTGAAATTTTTAAAATTCAAATATCCAAAATTCCAAATCAAATTTCAAAAGATTAACATAACAGAAAAAGAAAAAATCACAGTATTGTTAATCACGAAGTACTCGGTTGTAATCAACAAGTCAACCAACAATTAATACTACATTATTGCTCTGAAGTAGTATACTTATGAAGTTTAACTCAAATTCATTAACTAAAAAAAAACGTTTGACTCAAATTCATAAAATTAAACTCTTAACTAAAAAAAAACATAAAAATTCATACATTCAATTTTTTTTGGATAGAAAAGTAAAGAGTACATTGTTAATCACTGCGTTATGAAGTTTTTAGCTTTTTGCACAATGTAGTCAAGAGTTCCACTGTCAGGATCGATCCTCTCGTAATGTTTTACATTGCATAAAATTGTCACACTAAAGATAACTACAAACACTTCAATTGTTTATATTTATTTTTCTTAAAAGGATATCTGGTCATATAAAAAGGAAATATCAAAATACAGTAACTCAATATATCGCTTAAGAAAACCATAATGAATCATGCAGCTTTACATGATCAGCAATAGTGTTCCACTAGTATTAGCTATTATTATTACTATTAAGTAATAGACATGTTAATCTCTATTTAATTTGTTAATCATATAATTAATGAATTATCAACCGGAAAAATTATGTAATTATTTTGATACACAAAGCAACCAAATGTATTTCAGACGAATACAAAAACGAAAAAAAAAATTATATGCTTGATTAATCGCGTGTACATGAAAAATCAAAATCCAAAAAAAAATGCAAATAAACACAGCAAGAGAGATTACGCTGGTGAGAAGAATAAGCCGAAGGAGATGATGTTGCCTGCACACAAAAGAAAAACACTCTCAGAACACATAATAATGAGCTTCAGTAATCTAAACGGATCAAAAAAAATTTCTCTCTCTTTAGATGCAAATTAATAAGAGATTTCGAGAAAAAAAATAATTGAGAGCTGGATTAATTGAGGTGAAGTTTTCGTTCTCTTATTCATTCAAAAAGCACAACAGAATCGGAAAATAAAATCAAAGAAAAGATCACGTCGATCGTGGTGGATGTTGAAAGAGATGAGAGAAGCATGGAGGAATGACGAACCAATAATGCCGATGGCGTTACGAGCCAGTGCAGCGGTCACCATCTTCGTCTCTGTTGAGTTAGTTCAGCGCAGAAAGAGAGAGTGAGAGAGTGAGTGAGTGAGCAACAGAACAGAATGCATGAGCCGGGAAGCAGCACCAATAAACGGTTATATAGAATCTTTTTGGGGTAAAATTGGAAGAATAGAAAGATAATTAATTATCCTGATCAGGGTCAAATTCTTATCTTTTCTCGTCAAATTATTTAAACATTTGCTCATTTGTTATCAGATAATTATTTTTAAAAAGTAAAAAAAAATGGGAGGATACTATAAAGTGGTTATCTCATTCAAATTTGTGAATTTAAATTAATAAATATTAGTTGATTAACTAATTTTTAAATCAAAATTCATTATATCTGTACAGAATATAACTAGTTTAAATTCTATGCATTCAAACCTTTCATTAATTATATCTCATTTGAATGGCTGTTTAAGGAAAAAGAATAATTATACTGTCTATAAAAATTAAACTCAAATACAAACAGTACATCTAAGCACTCTATCTTGATTAACTGTTTGATTTTGTGTTTGTTTAGTATAGATAATTATTAATACTAATGCAATGTGTACAATGAAAATTATAAAATACTTGTACAATAATTATATTCATCATTAAATTACGATATGAATTTAAAAATTAATGCAATTTAACTATGAATATTATTATTAATTCAACTTTCTTTCTATCTTTAATGAAAAGATTTGGATGAAACCGAATTTAGAGATTTATCTTATATATCTTCTTAGTATAGGGTAGTTGGTCAGCACGGAGTCAAGCATTATCTTGAAAAAACGATAATAAATATTGTTATTATTATTATTATTATTATTGTTTGAAGAAAGAATAATTATATAATGTTTGCTAAAGAGAGTTGGAGTGAGAGAAAATAGTGGCACGGATTCTGTGAGTGACGGAAAGTGCCTAACCGTCCGTCCGTAAGGTAGGCAGAGAAGTGATGATGCTTGCTGGGTTCCTATGCCGTACTAACTACACTGCTAATAACAGTCAATCTCAATTCTATCACAAACAAAGAATCATTGCAAAATACGATATGCTAAATAAAAAAATTATAGTTAGATTAGTAAGTTGCTAAGCGGATTATTGAAATTATTGATACGATCATATCTTTTGAAATTACTCCCACCTTTTTTTTAATCCACCACTTTTACAACTTTGATTTTTCATATACAATTCTCTATTTAAAAATTCTACATAATGTTTTTTGATTTGTTTCATTTATACTTTTTAATAATAGAAAAAGAGGCGACATATATATAATAAAATAGTTTACATGCTTATCAAGTCCCATTTTTTTATCTTTTAAAAATTAATATAAGTTAGTAAAATTATATATTTAAATTGCATTTGTAAAATTAATAATATTTATCTATTAAAAAAGTAAATAATATTTTAGAATTAAATTAAATGTATTTAGATGTGGTTAGTTTTATTATTTATTTATTTTAATTGTTTAATTTTAGGTTTGTTTGTAGAATTCGAAAAGTAACTGAATATATCTTAACTAAAATCTAATTAACAAGGTTTTGATGATAGGAAAACCCAGGCCCATTAGGCGATGATTGATGTTTCATTTTGTGGAGTTGGAAAGACAATAATAATAACAACAAGAAGGAGGTTCACATAAGTGGTAAGCAATTTGTTGTCTATTAAATAAGGTTTTTGGTACACATGCAAGCAACCTGGGGCGACGCTCTAGACACCGTGTGCAAAAAAAAAAGACAATAGCTCGGGATTTTTAACCACTTATTAGAATAAGAGGATTGATAGAGACACAACAAAAAAATCAGCCAAAACAGCCAACAATGGGAAATTGGACCTAAATCACTCAATCCATTCAAAAAATACACATGATTAATAATGCTATTTGGTCCAAAAATGTTCAAATGAGCTTTGTTGACTGTTTTGGTTGGAAAAATGTTGTTCCTCAAGCATTTGTGTTAGAAAAATGGACTAGCTATTTTCATATGGTTTGAACGAAAAAAAAGCCACTTGCTTGAAGAATATAGGTTTGGTTAAAAGCAGCAAATTGGCTCTTTCAATTCGGTGGTGTGTATGTTTTCTGATATTTGGGTTCTGGTTTTCAATTTTCTGATATCTAGCTTCTTCAGCAACAAGTAACATCTATTTATTTAATTTCTAAATTATTGATATACATTTCCTCGCAAGATCTTAAAACTGTACATATTGATCATGATCAAGTTAAAAACTGAGCTGTAGTTCCTATATATATATGCATTCATTCAGGGCAAGCGTATATTATAAATAATTACAAAGACAATATATATATATATATATAGTAGTACAAGCACCGAAGATCCATAAGTAATGTATAAATTAATGTGTGTCATATATCCAAAACATAAAAGAACAGAACTGAAGTCATCTTCAAACTAAACAACACCCCTTCCTTTAGCAGTAGAGAGCTGAACCCCAGAAGCTGCTGGCTCTTTGTCATAACCAACATCATCTTCATCATCTTCTTCCTTGCAAGAGCAGTAGCAAGCATACAGTATCAGCTGAACAAGTCCTGACACTGCTCCAATACCATTGCTTATCTGCAACAACAACAACATACAATATACAACTCACAATTTCAATAATTAAAGCGAGACAAACAATCATGTTTGTCGTACAACAGAAATACGTCCAACTAGTATCCAACGTGTGCTATACATAATGCATAATGCAGAAGATGTGTTATACGTACATGTGTTATACCTATGACACACGTTACGTATTATGTATATCACATGTTGGATACTAGTTAGACATATTTCTGTTGTACGACAAGTATTATTGCCGAGAAAACTTAGAATATATATCAAGAGCGAAATAAAATGATCAATCTTTACTCCTAACAATAAAGAGGTAAATAAATACTACATTTACACATGCATGCGATTAAGGGTAATTAAAAACAGAGAGGAGAACAGAGTGATGTTAATAATGAATTAATTACCAGGACAAAAAGATCGAAGGGGTGGATAAGAGCATATGTTGTCCAGGACACACCATTAAGGAAGTTAGTGAGAGAGAGCCAGAACGGCATATATTTCACACTCTTCGTTCTTATGACCTTTGCCTGTTTGTTCGTTTATCATATCACCAGCCAGGATGAGTTAATTAATTTAATTTGAGTGATGATTATTTTATGAAATACACTTCAAATAATAACGCAATTTATCGATTAATAAGTTAACTAATGGACTCAATTACTTACCATGATTGTAAGAGGAGAGATATACATCATAACATTGAAGACATCACTCAGAACCCCAACCACGATTGACCTTCGACGAGTGCCATGTAGTGCCAACAGTGTTACAAGAGCAACAGCAGCAAAGAATATTGCCTCAATCACAAGCCAAATTAGTACCTTTTTCTGAAATTAATTAGACAATATAAATTAAACAATGATATATATATATATATATAAAAGTGGAAAAAAGGCATGAAAGAATGAGAATATAATGTAGTATATAGTATATGTACAATGAAAATTGTACCACACTCATTTATAATTTCTTATTACAATCTAACAATGAATATGATTGTTATACTGTAATTTTTATTGTACATGTACCATTTCTCATTTTATATATATATATATATATATATATACGACGCACCCGTCCTTTGTGAGTGGCATAAATGTAAAAGATGGTAAGGTAGATGAACTCGAAGACAAGGCCAAGGCTGTTGATGGTAAGCACTAGAATGCTGTGAGGGTGCACAAAGGGGAGCCCATAGAACACCCAAAACGCACAGTTTAGTACTGTTGCTATGTACGGATCAGCCTTGAACTCTTCTACCGACTTCTTCTTTATAATTTTGTAGAATGTTGGCCTGAAAATTAAATAATATTCATTGAAATTAATTAAAATATATATTTAAATAAATAAAAACAGAGCAAAGTAAAGAAAGAAAGAGGGATGAGTTTACGCTGGTGAGAAGAACAAGCCAAAGGAGATGACATTGCCTGCGCAATAAAAGCTTAATTACACTCTCTGTCCGAAGAACACACACACACATAACACAAACTTCCTTCTATACTGAATCACTGATGATCAAACCGTTTTGTTTTAAATTTTTACATGCAAAAAAAAATAAAATTGATTTAAAAGAAGAAGAAAACTTTAAGAGCTAATCAAAGATCAGAAGCGGTTGGATCAACTCATGAAATGAAGTGAGAATTTTAATAACCAAAAACCACAACAAAATAAAAAAAAATGAACATGACTGTGTTGAAAAGCACACACGGTCGAAATTGAAGTTGGTAGAAGAAGAAGAAGAATGCAGGAACCTATAATGCCGACGACGTTACGAACTACCGCAGCGTTCACCATCTTCTTTTCTGCAGAGTTAATTAATTAATGCAAAACAGATTCACTAGAGTGAAAGAGAGAGAGAGAGAGAGAATGCTTGAGCTTTGATGCAGCACCAAGAGACACATATATAGACTGCTTTTTTTTCTTCTTTACTTGGAATGTAAAATTGATAAAAGCAAAAGGAAAAATAGTCCCTTCTAATCAAAATAATTATTTATTGAACAATGTTATTATTTTGATATGGATTTAATTTAATTTGTACATACAGAAAATATAAAATATTTTTACACAATCAATCATACACATATTATTTGTGATAATGAATTCTCTCACGTACTAAAATATCATTAAGTTATTAGTTTGTTTTAATTATTATTTTTGCTATTTGATGAGCTAGTAGAGTTAATTAGTAGATATTACATGTTCATATTCAATGATGAAAAAGTTGATCACAGATATGAGTCATTTGGATATAAATATCATTTTTCTTATTCATTTTATGATATTTTATTTAAAATAATTGTTCATTTAAAAATTATACAACTATATTCATTTTTTTCTTCTCTAATTGCCATAATAATAAACGAGTTTGTGTTCACTTGACTTTCAACTTTATGACTGATGCAAATTGCTTGACCGTAAGGGAGGAGAGTGGGGATGGGTTACGTAATTAGGATTCAATTAACAATTTTAACTTTATGACAATACTAATTAATATATAGTCAACCTCAAATTATCACATCCAAAGAATCCTATAAGGATAGAGTCTAAAGATCACGACAATGATATAGTTGCCTGCATCTTTTAATTTTCTCACATATTTTAATTTTATATAAGCCTAATTCAGAGAAAATTATATAAGTAATTAATTTGTAAGTATACTGAGATGGAAATGATTATCCCCTTTTTTCAAAAAAAAAAAAAAAAGAAACTTTGTATATGATATATGTGTGGTAAAGGTTTGACTTTCACATGATTTTAGTGTAAAAATCTTTGTTGTGTCAATTTTAAGAATGTCATTTTTCATATATTATCTGAGCTTAATTATGATCTAACAATTATGTAAGAAAAAAAATATACCATCAACTATACCCTAAGGGCACTTGTGGTCGGTGTAGTTGCCACTCTATGCCAAATTTAATTTCTGTGATGAGGTTGTTGAATCAATTAGACGACCTATAATTATAAAGAGTACGATTGAAATATAGTAAACGAAGCAAGTATTAAGTGAGCAACAGCTATAAATAGAAGAAGGGCTATTATTAATAGTTGAACTAAATGTAATATGTATGCTTATTAGTTAAGTACCTTGGAGAAATTAGGTTTGCCAATCAAATTGATCGAATGAATTGTATTAATGGAGAAGGAGTTGGTCTCATAATGGCCTATGATCACTGCAAAAAAACGTGGCAATTCTAATAAAGTATAAAGCTATGTTAGCTTAGATTAGGAAAAATGGGTTTTGCAATTTCAATAATCCTAAAGCTTAATTAATTAGGATGCTAATGGCGATTATACCGTTGTCCTAATGCTTGGTTTGCTTTATGTGGTTTTCCACTTATTCTCTTTTAATATGACCTTGAGTTTGAACTTTGTAAACTGAAATTGCAAAAAGAGAAAAAATTCTGATCGTTTTATCATCATCATAATATGCTGACTCAACACAAAATGAACTTACTTGAAGATAAATAAATACCAAATATTGATGGTTTAATTAGAACAAAAGAGTGAGAGCCTACAAATTAATAATATTTACACCTTAATTACATCTAAAAATATATATTTTTTCAGCATATAAAAAAATTAAAACGATAATTATTATTGTGAAATAGAAAAAGTAATATATATATATATATATATAAAGTGATGATTATCTTGTGCGTGATAAAAGCAGGTTGCATGCAAGATTGGTGATTTTAGCAAATGCTTGATGGAGCAAGTACTAGAATTAACTATGGGCTGATTTTTGTGTGGGAGTCGTAATAATAATGGATACCCTTTTGTTGTGGTAGTTGCTTTCATTGATTATAGAGCTAGCGAGGGAGAATCACGAAGCAACAAAGTGTTAATTTCCTATTTGCTACATCCATCAAAATAATATTATTATAAACAATTCAAGGTCCAAAGGAAAATTGAACGTGAATTTCTCTCTAGCTCATGCACATATATATGTATGTGTCTAAATTTCTAGAAGCTACACATTTTATTTTGTGGATGCCTTGTTGTTGAGTTAATTGATTGTTAATTTCCATCTGTTTGGAAATTAAATTCTGGATGGACACATAGAGATCAATGAACAGAGAACGACATGATTAGTACAATTTGAGTTCGGTTTACGATTTGTCAGTTGCAAAGTACATAGACAAAAAAAACCCCACTCACCAAATTGTTTTTGGTACCTAACTTTTGGGGTCCAGAAGATACTGTATATGAACTTGATGTGGAGCATGAAAATTTTGGGAATGGTTTTCTTTCATTACTCACTATGGATTTGAGTTTCATTCATTATTTGGCTTGAAATTGATCATGTGATATTGATTCAAGCAAATTCGAATTTGGATGTTATCTCTATGTATGTATGTCTTTATGGAACTGTAGGGCTGTGGTTCTTTATGTTAGTCCTAAAGTTATGGATATAAATATAGAAATACACATTTCCCAAAAAAATATATATATAGAAATACACAACAACAAGCCACGGTTATTGATTGGGATGATGAAGAGTTAAGTCCCTTAAATATAATAAGGTTCATATTTAAATTTAAAGTCGTGAAAAGAAAAATTTGAATTTAAAGGCTTATTCTCTTGATGAGACTATGCTATATTAAAAAAATATATCATTAAATCCACTCTAATAATACTACTAAAGTACAGAAAGCCTCGGTCATAATTTTAATCTTCTAGTTATTTAATCTTGATGGCCACTATTTGTGATATTATATAAAAGTAAAGACTATAGTCTTTACAATATTGAATTACATAATTTTTAAAATTAATTCAAAATTGAAGGTTATAGACATTAAAAAGTGAAATTTCTCTATTTTTTAGAAACATTATAAAAGTAAATTAAAGACTATAGTCTTTAAAATATTGAATTACATAATTTTTCAAACAAAGAAGAAATTGAAAGTCATAGACTTTAAAAAAATGAGAGTTCACTATTTTTCTAGAAACATAAAAAAGTAAAGACTATAATCTTAAAAATATTGAATTACATAATTTTTTAAACAAAGTATAGAAATTGAAGGCTATAAACTTAAAAAAATGATATTTCACTATTTTTCTTGAAATACTATAAAAGTAAGTACTATAGTCTTTAAAATATTGAATTACATAATTTTTCAAACAAAGTAGAAATTGAAGGCTATAGACTTTAAAAAGTGAGATTTCAGTATTTTTATAGAAACATTATAAAAGTAAATACTACAGTCTTTAAAATAATGAAGTACATAATTTTTAAAACATTTTCAAAATTGAAGGCTATAGACTTTAAAAAGTGAGATTTCACTATTTTTCTAGAAACACTATAAAAGTAAAGACTATAATTTTTAAAATATTGAATTACATAATTTTTCAAACAAAGTAGAAATTGAAGGCTATAAACTATTACAAAGTGAGATTTCAGAGTTTTTCTAGAAACATTATAAAAGTAAATACTACATTCTTTAAAATAATGAATTACATAATTTTTAAAACTTTTTCAAAATTGAAAGGTTATAGACTTTAAAAAGTGATATTTCTCTATTTTTTTGAAACACTATAAAAGTAAAAGCTATAGTATTTAAAATATATATTGAATTACATAATATTTTAAACAAAGTAGAAATTGAAGGCTATAGACTTTAAAAAATGATGTTTCACTATTTTTCTAGAAATACTAAAAGATTAGAGACTATAGTCTTTAAAATATTGAATTACATAATTTTTTAAACAAAGTAGAAATTGAAGGCTATATTCTTTAAAAATTGAGATTTCACTATTTATTTACAAACACTATAAAAATAAAGATTATAGTCTTTAAAATATTAAATTACATAATTTTTAAAACTAATTCGAAATTGAAGGCTATATAGGCTTTAAAAAGTGAGATTTCACTGTTTTTCTAGAAATACTATTAAAGTAAAAACTAGTCTGTTAAATATTGAATTACTTAATTTTTAAAACAAATTAGAAATTGAAGGTTATAGACTTTGAAAAGTGAGATTTCATTTTTTTTTCTAGAATTCCTATGAAAGTAAAGACTATACCATGATAATATTGAATTAGTTAATTTATAAATCTAATTAAAAATTGAAGGTTATAGACTTTAAAAAGTGAGATTTCACTATTTTTATAGAAACACTATAAAAGTAAAGACTATAGTCTTTAAAATATTAAATTACATAATTTTTTAAACAAAGTAGAAATTAAATGCTATAGACTTTAAAAAGTGAGATTTTACTACTTTTCTAAAAACACTATAAAAGTAAAGACTATAGTCTCTAAAATATTTAATTACATAGTTTTCAAAACTAATTCAAAATTGGAGTGTATAGACTTTAAAAATTGAGATATCACTATTTTTCTAGGAACACCATAAAAGTAAAGACTATAGTCTTTAAAATATTGAATTACATAATTTTTAAAAATAATTCGAAGAAATTGAAGGTTGTAGACTTTAAAAAGTGTTATTTCACTATTTTTCTAGAATCACAATAAAAGTAAAGACTATAGTCTTAAAATATTGAATTGCTATATTTTTAAATATAATTAAAAATTAAAGGCTATTGACTTTAAAAATTGAGATTTCACTATTTTTATAGAAACACTATAAAAGTAAAGACCGTAGTCTTTAAAATATAGAATTTCATAAATTTTAAAACTTAGTAATTGAAAGCTATAAGTTTTAAAAAGTGAAATTTCACTATTGTTTTTCAGAAAACACTAATAAAGTAAAGACTATAGTCTTTAAAATATTGAATTTCATAATTTTTAAAACTTAGTAAAAATTGAAGGGTATAGCCTTTAAAAAGTGAGATTTCATTATTTTTTTCAGAAACACTATAAAAGTAAAGACTATAGACTTTAAAATATTGAATTTCTTAATTTTTAAAACTTAGTAGAAATTGAAGACTATAGATTTTAAAAAGTGAGATTTCACTATTTTTTCCAAAAACACTATAAAAGTAAAGATTATAGTCTTTAAAATATAGAATTTCATAATTTTTAGAACTTAGTAAAAATTGAAGGCTATCGGCTTTAAAAAGTGAGATTTTACTATTTTTTTTTCCAGAAACACTATAAAAGTAAAGACTATAGTCTTTAAAATATTGAATTTCATAATTTTTAAAACTTAGTAGAAATTGAAGACTATATAGGCTTTAAAAAGTGAGATTTCACTATTTTTTCCAGAAACACTATAAAAGTAAAGACTATAGTCTTTAAAATATAGAATTTCATAATTTTTAAAACTTAGTAAAAATTGAAGGCTATAGGCTTTAAAAAAATGAGATTTCACTATTTTTTTCAGAAACACTAAAAAAGTAAAGACTATAGTCTTTAAAATATTGAATTTCATAATGTTTGAAATTTGGTAGAAATTGAAGGCTATATAGGCTATAAAAACTGAGATTTCATTATTTTTCAAGAAACACGGTAAAAATAAAGACTATAGTCTTTAAAATATTAAATTTCATAATTTTTAAATTTAGTAGAAAATAAAGTCTATAGGCTTTAAAAAGTGAGATTTCACTATTTTTTCTGAAAACACTATAAAAGTGAAGACTATAGTCTTTAAAGTATAGAATTTCAGAAGTTTTAAAACTTAGTAAAAATTGAAGACTATATGCTTTAAAAAGTGAGATTTCACTATTTTTTCCAGAAACACTATAAAAGTAAAGACTATATAGTCTTTAAAATATTGAATTACATAATTTTTCAAACAAAGTAGAAATTAAAAGATATAGACTTTAAAAAGTGAAATTTCACTATTTTTCTATAAACGCTATAAAAGTACAGAATACCGTCTTTAAAATATTAAAATATATAATTTTTAAAACTAATTCGAAATTGAAGGGTATAGACTTTAAAGATTGATACACCTTTACCCTTACAATTTGTTGAGTTATTACAAATTCAGTCCATTTATTTAGTCTAATCTAATATTCAATGACAGGCAGAATTTGTTTTCATGGCATAAGTTCAATGATGCTAATGTCAAGTAGTAATCAAATAGCCACCTACTTCAGTACATAGTTTTCACCAAGTTGAGTTTTCTTTCCAGCCTGCACAACAGATAAATTAAGATCATGAGATGATGAGGACCAAAGCTAGCTTGGTTTGTTTTGATGCCCGATTAATACCTTGCAACCTACTCACATCACCTCCACCACCTTTACACTTTCTAGAATATGCATGGTGGTTGATAAAGTGGGTTGAGATTAATAGATTTAATATTGACAGATTTATGTATGTTGAACACACACACTATGCTGAATAAGGCAATGTTAGGTGCAATCGCCCATAATATCAACAATAAGGTATTCGGCTTCATCATGCCTCTATTTCCATCTTTTCTTAACAAAATTATTATGGAAGTACTCGTCCTCAGCCAAGCCAATTTATATTGCAAGTTTTTGTTTTGTTTTTTTATTTTTTATTTTTTATTTTTGTTAACACTACATATATCATATGTGACTACATCATATGTTTCTGTCTCTATTAGAAATGAGGAGCATAAGAGAGATTGAGAGAGTTTAGTGTTTATCTTGAGATTGACATGTTTATTTTAATCCATTTCTATACCATAATATTTATAATGGACATGTTAATAAAATTCTTGGGCTGGGTTTTAAATAAAAACGTTAGAGGTGCTTTTCTTTTATTATAGGCTTCTAAATTTTAATGGTTTATATATGTAGACCACAACCAAGGAAAAGCCCATTATAATTTAAGTTGTAAAGAAAGCCCAAGGCATAGGCCTAACTACCAAGTTCTGTTGGGACCAGAGAGAGTTTTTCACCAAAAGCCAAAGATGGGACCAGACCAGAGTCAGATAAAAATTATGTGATAATAATATATATACATTTTAATGCATTAAATATATTTTACTAATTTCTTAAGGACACTCTTTAAGTAGGTAAAAGTGAAAGTTTTTCTATATGAAAATAAAATTTTAATATTTTTAATGCATTCAATATATTAAAAAGTTATAATATTTTAGTTTTAACTCCTTAAAGAGTGTGATTATGGCACTCAAAAGCAAAATCATGAAAAATAAAATACTAACAAAGGAACAGCTATTTTATTTTTGGTCGAACATATGTATAAAGAGCCATATATAAAATAGAGTATTTCAGGAAAGCCCAAGATAGTACAAAAATGTTAAATGGACACATATCTATATGTTGCCAAATTAAAATGAGTATAACATAGTTTAATTAAGATATTTACAAAAGCACATATTTCGAACAAAAATATGCACAAGGCTAGTGAAATGAAGAATAGTGGGTGGGGATTCTAAGCGCTTAAAGGGTTATAGTAATAAATTACTAGTAATGAGTGTCCATATATATATATATATATATATATATATGTATTATGTGATAATAATTCGTTACCACAAATGGCACAAAATGGATGGTCCTCAAGCATTGAGAGCGAGTGGTGACGGTGAAGATCGAGTTATATAGTAATATAGTATTGTATAGTATAGCATAGCACATAGCAAATTGAAATTGATTGGCATAATATAAAATTATTTTATCAATTTATGTCACAATTGCGGGCATTGCATGCGTCGCATTCCCTTAAAAACACACAAAGGTGGCACACCACTCCCAAACCTTTTTTTTTTCTTTTCTTCCATTATGATCTTAATTTATCAACCATACATACATTGTTTTTCTATATATCAAAAAATTAGAGAGAGAAGAGATGATGCCTCAATTCAGGACATTAAAAGCTTTCAAGCTTTATAAATATTTACGTTTATATCAACTTAAGAAACTTAAGAAGATGAGTTAGGGTTTGAATTAAAGATCTATGAGATGTTGCATCAAATACCTATTGTTTGATCAAAACTCAAAAGCTTAGCCAATATAGAGAATTACGTCTACCTTAAAGGGTTGCACCTATTACGTAATAGGTCTAACGATTAAGCCTATTGAATCTTAAAAATGATGCTGATAAAATAAAGTTAACAACACTATTATATTTCAATTGGTCAATCCTAAGCTTATTTTTATTCTATTTTATGAACCATACACTTTAAAAACAACAGTTGCCCACACTTCAAAAACATATCCAAAAGCATTGTTCCTTCTAGGGTGCCACTCTTCCATCCCTCTTTGCTTCCTTTATTATTAGCTTTTCATTTCCCCACTCCTTCTCCATTGATTTTTTTTTTTTTTGAATTCAAGAATTCCTCCTCATCTTCCATTTAACTTTTTCTAAAGCTAAAAAGAAATATACTTGGACAAAAAAGATAGACCATAAAAAGCTCTAATCTCCAATACCATGGAGCATTTGATCTCTTATCTTAGGAGTGAAGGAATTAAAAATTAGAAAGAAAGAGCGTGGAGGAATTTCATTTGTTCTTTTACATAATACTAAATTGGTGAAAAGTGTCTTAGCATTACCTTTTTTTTTTACCAACTACTACTCCCCTTTTTGCAATGTGCACAACGTTTTATATTAAAAAGAGGCACTCTCACTAATCATATTGACAAAGATATATAGAATCAGAAATCTATTATATTATCATTTAGAATTAATAAGAAAATACTAAAGGTTAAGAAAAGAGATTTGTCCATAGATATCGAAGATTATAAAAATTCTTAGGTGTTTAATTTTCAAATCAAGAAATAAAAAGAAGTAAATTAAGTTTGTAAATCACTATATATTATTATCTCTCACTTCATCTATATCTTAATCCAATAAATAACGTGTCAAGTATTCAATAGTACATATATAGAAAAGAAAAATATCACTACTTGTACATCAGTTCATCTCTTGAATTATATAATAGTATTCTCTTCAAAGTTGCAAATGTTTTTACTAATAAAACTATAATAATGATGATTATTTTTAACATGTAATTGTCGAAAAGTGTTGATAAAAGTATTATAAAAAAGATATATTGACATTTGTTGGCCGTTAAAAATAGTCATAACTAATTTTAAGTATTTTCGACGGTCACTAATTGTCAATATTACTTTTAAAGACAATACTTTTATTAACATATATATTTAATGTTAAAAATACTCATTTTTCTAACAGTGAAGCAATCGAGACTGTACCAATTTTTTATGCTTGAAAATTTTAATCCCCGGTTTAATCTTTTAATAATGTCAAAAAATAGTTTTCCATTGATCCCTTCAAAGTTTCTTTCATTAATTTAACCAATCCTTTAATAATAATAATAAAATAAAATATCATCAATATATATATATATATATATTATTCAATGTTTTGATCATGCAATAAATTACTAATAGGAGATTTTGGATATGTCAACGGTGGGCGCATAATAAGAACACTGTGGCTTAGGAGAAGAAGGGCCTACAGCAACAGATTTCTCCAAAGCCATGAAATACAATTAATACATATATACCCCACAACCTACTCTTCTAATGTTTGTTCATCACTTCTACAAATATTTCTGCAATCAATCATTTGAAAAGACGTGAGAACATGAAAATAAACCTCAATTTGAACAAAATCAAAATGATCACAATTACATGTATATATGTCACTTCTCAAAACCTTAATATTAACTAGATTCAGAGGTATGATGCCAAAAAGAAGCTACCTAGGTTCAATTTAGGATGTTTCCTTTGCTTGTGAGTTTATTTTCGATTGCTTCATTAAAATGATCAAGACTCAATTGATTGGGCAGTTGAGATCGATCTCATTAAAGATATGTCTCTTGCAAAATCAATTTTTTCATAGCTACAATTCAAATTTGTTGACACCACATATTAAAGAGAAAAAAAGCATCTACGAATACCATTCATTCCGACCATATTTTTAGTTTTTACCAATCAAGTTATTGTTGACATAAAATCTATATCCACTTTTTGTAAGAGGAATATAACATGATTGTTTTACTACTGTGACCCATTTGGTATGTGCTTCACGTGGGAATTTATGAGATTTTATCATAAATATAATTTCTATAGAAATACTTTAAGAAGAAATCAATTTTACAAGTGGCAATCTTGAATGACAATTTTGACAAACGCAATTAATCCAACACACGAATTTCAGTCATAAGGTTACCGACAATATAATATAAACCTTTCATTATTGAAATTTTTTTTTAAATAATAATATATAGGGTATAGCACCTGATCCTATAAACACAACTATTTGGTAGCAACCCAATAAGTTATTGCAACTATGTATTTTGTTTAAAATTATGTTAATATCTAAACTTCTATTTTTTATCTTTAAATATAAATAAACGTACAATGATATTTGATGTACTATGATAAACTAATCAATATAGCAAATGGATCTATTTAACTTTATTTTTTGTCTGAATAATCATTAAGATGGTAATAAATTAAACAATTATAACCCAAAATCTTATTTTTTCATTATACATTTATTATTACCCATACAAGATGTGTAATATATATATATATATATATATATATATATATATATATATATATATATATATAAATATTACATCTATAACAAATGGCAATTTGAAGGGTAGGTAATTAATTAAGTCTATATCTCAGCTAGGACGGCAAGGAAGGATATATAGGAGATTAGGGGTAGGTAATGATTGCTTCATCCTTTTTTATTACTTAATAATATATATCTAATGTTATTTCAACGCCATTTCATTATGTTAATTAATTACTATTCATCTATAATATTATATATAAATTATTTACTTTCCCTTTCATTTATACTCCTTTTACAAACTATGAGTGGCAACATCTATGCAAGTGCTAAAAAGATTTTCCAACTACATACATTGTCTAAATGTTGATTTGCTTTAACTTTGTATAGAAACTTAATTAATGTGATCAACAATAATGATCAGACTCTAGGCCGCCTTCATATTATAAAGACTTTAGTACGATATCAGAAACTTAACTACTTTTCTGAAAACTAAAAATTATTGGATTGAGGAAAAATAAAAATATTTTTATATATATAATAACATAATGTTTTGCCTCCATCTAGGCTAGCTAGCTAGCTTGTTTGCAGGGGTAAAAAAGGAGGGATAATGAGGTGAAGAATCAGCAACATTAATTATTCTTTAAATACACAATACATTAATTAATTAATAATCACATGTTTCTGGGTGGATGCTAAGCTAGCTAGCTAAGTGGCATGAAGCGTAGAAAAGTAATTAAGTGATGAATGAATTGTTCCCTTGATTCCATTCATTAGATGCTTATAAGATGATCGAGAATAATAAAATATATTTGAAATTGAAATAACTACTTGGCTGGTTATAGTACCATACTACCTTGTCTCCAAGAAATTAAAAGATTCTCGATTTCTGTATGTTATCTTGTAAGGATAAAGCAAATAAATTAATTCGTTGCTTCTTAAGAGGACGAGTGGACTTTGTTTATTTCATTTTAGGAAATATTTGTTGTGCATATATATATATATGAGTGTATATATTTATATGTGTACGAATAATAATGTTTATATAGCTAGAAAAAGTATATATTCAGGTAAGAATTTTTTATGAAATTCATGGTGGTGCCGTGGTGATGATTCGATTGAAGATAGTGATATGACTTATTTATTAAAGATTATAGTTATATGTATTAAGTTATTCTTATACTTATTATTATTTGAAATAGGTTGAATGTTTAATATTTTTCATTTTGTACATAGTCGATAATATAATGTGATATAGGAATGATGAAGAAAATAAATTAAAAAGAAAAAATAAGTGCTGAATTTTGTATATTTTATGTGAGAGATATTGGAGTCTATGAGATTTTGAAATGTATTATGAATAGTATTCCTCTTTCATTTAACTTTATTATTTTCTGCATTTTGATTAGGTCAAGATAGATATTCCCGAAAGGGAACCAATGGAAAGGACAACTGGCCAACACATGGAAAGTGAATATAATTTTTATTTCAAATATTCTTCAACAGAAATATTCAGTGTCATACAAAAGAAGAAATATTGTTTTATTGTTTATTATTTTTTAATAAGTTCGGATAGTATATAGCCATGTGCTCTTGTCTTGCACTATCGGGTTCTTGCTTGCTCATGCAAAATCATTTTTCCAGTTTATATATAGACAGTTTGAATTTAAAAAAAAAGAAGAAAAAAATGGGTAAAGAAATAAGAAGTATATATAGTCTATTTATTTTATGAATTTAATTTGAATAAATTTTACATAGTTAACTAATTATATATTATCACATCAATTATATACTATATTGAATTTTCTCTCCTTCATCACTTAAAAAATTATGAAAACAAAGTGTCTTAATTTAATGTAATGCAAATTTTTTTTACTATCAAAATTAAGCCATTTATTTATTTATTGTTAATGCCATGCCCGGCCTTCATGTTTGCATCCTGCACATGATGCGAAATTGCTTGCATGAGCATTCCAAATTAATGTCACAACTCACAAATGGTCCTATATATATATATATACAATAATATTAATCGTACATCAGAAATATATTTAACTAGTTATATAATATATATATATATATATTATAGCGAGAGGTATAAGTTTTATTTAGTCTTTATCTTTTTTAATTGTCTCAGTAAAATACACAAACTACTTTTTCCGCAAGTGATATGTTGTGAAGAGTCATTATTTAATTTGTCTCCTAATTTTGAACTTGGCCTTTCTTGTGTCCAAAAGGAAATTAAGCTTAACCAAAATTCAAATTAAATAGGCGTGTATGTGTAAGATGATTTTGACATCTTAATTTTATTTGTGTGTAATATATGTCAAACTTTTGCATGGTTTGTGCTAAGCCTAATATATATAATCCTTTTTAAATTCGAAAAAAATGCATATATTTATGATTCAAAACTTTCAAGTTTGTGTAATGCGTCATCTCCACCGACTTATATATGGTAGGGTTTTGAGTGCATGTATTAAATATTATTTTAAAAAATCTAATCTTTCATATTATAGTTGACTCAAATATTTTATAATACAATAAAGTGTTTAGTTGCAATAGAAATAAATCACAATCTAATTTTTAAGATGGATAAATATATGAAATAAAATAAAAATTTTAAGATGGAAAAAAAAAGGAGGGAGTAGTACTTTTTATTTTATTATTGTGGGGGCAAACCTAATTTAATTATGAGGATAAAATAATATTCGTAGTTATATACACTAAAACCAAATTATGATATGGGCATATGCGCCAAAACTGAGTATGTGCTTGTGGTATCCGTGTAGAAGGGTGATGAGATAAGTTCAATCTTAAAAACGACCTGAAAATAATATAATTGTGATTTGAAAATAGGAAATACTAGTTGAAGTAAAACAAGTAATTTAGAGAATTTGATGCTATATATTTATTTGATTCATATATTACCATCAACATCGTCCATGGAATAATGTGGGAACAACGCGTGCACACTGTGTTACAACACGTCCTTCTCGCAAGTCACCGTAATACACAAGTTACGAATAATATTTTTATACTTTTTCGATATCTAATTTATTCATTCATGTATATAGCTACTATCAAAATATTCATGTACTACTACTATTTTTAGTTTTAGTTTTTACCCCCTAGTGATGCTACGTAGTTTACACGCAGTACCAGAAAAAACAAAAAAGATTTATAAAATAGAGAATAATCCACATGCCATCTATATTATTAATTAATTATCATTATTATGGATCACTTTCTCTAATTTCGTGGTGCGTCCGTGTTACTTAACCCTATTATGTTACGTACGTAACAATTTTATTTCCTTTTTCTTATATATCTGCCAATTGAAAGGGAGAGGGAAAAAAGGTTATAGTTTGAACGTATATCCGGCCACTCCAACCCAACGAGTGTGCATGTGCTAGCTATAATATGCTTGTTTAGTTTAGTTTAGTACATAATAATCGGAGTGAGTGCGTAGTGATAGGACCTTATCCAAATGAACATGTACATTCTAGTCTAATTTAAGGTGGTTATCATTCTAACTTATTAATGAAAAACAACATAAAAATAAGGAGTAGTCATCATTAGGTAGCTAGTCTATAGACTTTAGGTTTAATATTATTGAGATATATTTGCCTATCAATATATAAATAATGAATATCATTTTGATGCATTTACAATAAAAATTTATGTGATTCATTATTTTAAAGTCTATAATCTTTATTTTATAAGACACAACAAAAAAAATTGTGAAATCTCACTTTTTAAAATATATAGCCTTCAATTTCTATTTTATGTGAAAAACTCATGTGATTCAATATTTTAAAGTCTATAGTCTTTATTTTATAAGATAACAAAAAAACTTTGAAATCTCACATTTTAAAATATAAAGTCTTCAATTTCTAACATATAGAAAAATTTCATGTGATTCAATATTTTAAAGGTTATAGTCTTTATTTTATATAATAAAATAAAGAAAATTGTGAAATCTCACAATTTAAAGTATATAATCTTCAATTTCTACTATATGTGAAAAATAATTCATGTGATTCAATATTTTAAATGCTATAGTCTTTATTTTATAGAACACAGTAAAGAAAATTGTGAAATCTCACATAAAATATATAGCCTTCAATTTCTACTATATGTGAAAATTTTATATGATTCAATATTTTAAAGTCTATAGTCTTTATTTTATAAGACAGAACAACAAAGTGAAATCTCACATTTTAAAGTATATAGCCTTCAATTTCTATTATATTTGAAAAATTCATGTCATTCAATATTTTAAAGTCTATAGTCTTTATTTTATAAGACAACCTATATAAAATCGTGAAATCTTACATTTAAAGTATATAACCATCAATTTCTGCTGTATAGACAAATTTCATATGGTTAAATATTTTAAAGGTTATAGTCTTTATTTTATAATACAACCAAAAAATTATGAAATCTCACATTTTGAAGCATATAGCCTTCAATTTTTACTATATAAAAGTGATTAAATATTTTAAAGTTTATAGTCTTTATTTTATAATTCAACCACAAAATTGTAAAATCTCACATTTTAAAGTATATAGTCTTTAATTTTTACTATATATAAAAAAATTTAAGTGAATCAATATTTTAAAATATATAAATTTTAATTTTTACCATGATTCTACTCCATCATATTTTCTCATCATAGTTGACCAGAAATACATCTAGTGTCACTAGTTATTTAAGTTATACATGATTTTCTAGGTGTCTAAATGATGACCACAAAGTGATATTCAAATAGTAATGTCATCACTCAGTTTTTTAGATGTCAAAATAAAAAGGAGGGACATATAGCTAGAAAAAAGTTGACAAAAAATAAAAACAGAGAATTTCGATTCGATCACGAGATAGAATACATGCATAACACAACCATGTCAAAACAAAACATCAATAAATAAATGAATATATACTCCACACAATTTTAACAAACAAATTTAAATAAAAGTAAAAATAAATAACTCTATAGTATTTTTTTTCTTTTAGAGATTTGTTTATATATCTTTTTATTTTTCCTAGTTCATCATCCATCCACTATATATATATACGTAGAATGCAGAAGTCAGAGGGGTTGATGGGTTCAATGGATGATGGTGCTGTTTTAGAAAGGTAAACGAAATGATGTATTTATTTATTTAGTAATTAATTAAATTAATGGTTGTTAATTATGTGTGTGTCTGCCACTACGGTTCCCCAACAAAGTTTATGTGACTGCATCATATTAGGACGACAACAGTACCTAATTATACTTCTTTTATTTTACCCATTAATTTATAATTCTTTGTCTCTCTCCCCAAATAAATAAATAAAAAGATTTTAATTTTATATATAAAATAATTTGAGTTAAATTTTGATGCACTGACAGTGTAAATGTATTTTACATTGCGATCCAATCAAAACGTTTCGTTTGTATGACTTTTCAGGTAGTGGTACGATGTGACAACATATGATTGGATGACTGTATAAAAAAATGGTACACTGTCAATAGATGAAAATTAAATCTAAATAATTTTACATAATTAATTTCTATCATATAAGTAAATTTTTTCACTTTTATATTAATTGTATGATAAAAAATAAAAATATTTGATTGAATATAATGTAAAATTATTTTATAGATAAAAAAAAAGATGATATATAATTTTTGGACACCTTTAATAATAATATGAAGGCCCACCATGTGGATTGGATGCAATTGGGAATTGGTGTTAAATTTGTTTGAGCACAGAAGATGGATCTTCCAAATGCATATATAAATAATTTAATACAAAACTGTTCATCATGTGTTGGCTCTGTTGAGAGCAGACGGCAATTTCAGAGTTTCAACAACAAACAGAGCCATGTGGTCACCTCGCTAGCTATTTTGATTCCATTTCTTCTTTATATTTTTATATCACCCCTATTGCTATTTTATTAATCTACCAAGTTTTATACATATTAGTGTGTTGTTCTTTTTTTTAATTATACTGAACTTCCTTCAAAATTAATTTACATTTCAACTGTTATCTATATGTTCATATGTTTATATAAAATATAATTAAATAAAATTATTTTAGAAAATATTCACCAAAAAATAAAAAAATAACTTGAGAGACACGGAAGTAGAAATTAAAGATTATATACTTGATATTTCATAAATTTTTTTGATGTCTTATAAAATAAAGATTATGGATATTAAAATATTGAATCACATAAATTTTTTTTACATACAGTAGAAATTGAAGATTATATATTTTAAATTGTGCGATTTCACAATTTTCTTGGTTGTATTATTATAAAATAAACACTACTTAATTTAGAAATTGAAAGTTATATATATACATCAAAATGTAAGAATTCACAATTTTCTTGGTTGTTTTATAAATAAAGACTATAGCCTTTTAAATATTGATTCACATGAATTTTTCACATATAGTAGAAATTAAAGGCTATATACTTTAAATTTTGAGATTTCACAATTTTCTTGGTTGTATTATAAAATAAAGACTATAGCCTTTAAAATATTGAATCTCATTAATTTTTCACATATAATAGAAATTGAAGGTTATATACTTCAAAATGTGAGATTTCACAATTTTGTGGTTGTATTATAAAATAAAGTCTATAGATTTTAAAATATTGGATCACATGAATTTTTCACATATAGTAGAAATTGAAGGTTATATATTTCAAAACGTGAGATTTCACAATTTTTTGTTGTTGTGTCTGATAAAATAAAGACTATAGACTTTAAAATATTGAATCACATGAATTTTTCACATATAATAGAAATTGAAAGCTATATACTTTAAATTGTGAGATTTCACAATTTTCGTTGTTGAATTATAAAATAAAGACTATAGCATTTAAAATATTGAATCACATGAATTTTTCACACATAGTAGAAATTGAAGGCTATATACTTCAAAATATGAAATTTCACAATTTTTTAGTTGCATTGTAGAATAAAGACTATAGACTTTAAAATATTGATTCACATAAAATTTTTCTATATATTAGAAATTAAAGGCTTTATACTTCAAAATGTGAGATTTCACAATTTTTTTGGTTGTCTTATAAAATAAAGTCTATAGACTTTAAAATATTGAATCACATGAATTTTTCACATATAGTAAAAATTGAAGTCTATATACTTTAAAATATGAGATTTCACAATTTTTTTGGCTGTGTCTTATAAAATAAAGACTATAGACTTTAAAATTTTGAATCACATGAATTTTTCACATTTAGTAGAAATTTAAGGCTATATAATTTAAAACGTGAGATTTCACAATTTCATGGTTGTATTATAAAATAAAGACTATAGGCTTTAAAATATTGAATCACTTGAGATTTTCACATATAGTGGAAATTGAAGGCTATATACTTTAAATTCTGAGATTTCATAATTTTCTTATTGCATTATAAAATAAAGACTATAGTCTTTAAAATATTGAATCATATGAAATTTACATATTGTAGAAATTGCAGGTTATATACTTTAAATTGTAAGATTTCACAATTTTCTTGGTTGTATTATAAAATAAAGACTAACCTTTAAAATATTGAATCAAATGATTTTTTCACATATAATAGAAATTGAAGGTTATATACTTTAAATTATGAGATTTCACAATTTTCTTGGTTGTATTATAAAATAAAGACTATAACCTTTATATATTAAATCACATTAATTTTTCACATATAGTAGAAATTGAAAACTATATACTTTAAAATGTGAGATTTCACTATTTTTTTTGTTGTCTTTATATTAAATAAAGACTATAAACTTTAAAATACTGAATCATGTGAATATGTCATTATACTATTATAGTATAAATTAAAGGCTATATACTATAAAATGTGAGATTGCAAAAAAATTTTTTTTGTTGTCTTATAAAATAAAGACTATAGACTTTAAAATATTGAATCACATGAATTTTTCACATATAGTAGAAATTGAAGACTATATACTTCAAAATGTGAGATTTCATAATTTTTTTGTTGTATTATAAAATAAAGACTATAGCCTTTAAAATATTGAATCACATGAAATTTTTCTATATAATATAAATTGAAGGTTATATACTTTAAATGTGAGATTTCACAATTTTATAGGCTGTCTTATAAAATAAAGACTATAGACTTTAAAATATTGAATGACATGAATTTTTCAAATATGGTAGAAATTGAAGGTTGTATACTTTAAAATGTGAGATTTCACAATTTTTTTGGTTCTGTCGTATAAAATAAAGCCTATAAACTTCAAAATATTGAATCACATGAATTTTTCACATATAGTAGAAATTTAAGGCTATATACTTTAAATTATGAGATTTCACAATTTTCTTTATTGTATTATAAATAAAGACTATAACCTTTAAAATATTGATGAATCACATAAATTTTTCACATATAGTAGAAATTGAAGGTTATATAATTCAAAATATGAGATTTCACAATTTTTTGGTTACATTATAAAATAAAGACTATAAGCTTTAAAATATTGAATCATATGAAAATTTTCTATATATTAGAAATTGAAGGCTTTATACTTCAAAATATGAGATTTCACAAATTTTTTTGTTGTCTTATAAAATAAAGTCTATAGACTTTAAAATATTCAATCAGATGAATTTTTCACATATAGTAGAAATTAAAGTCTATACTTTAAATTATGAGATTTTACAATTTTCTCGGTTGTGTTATAAAATAAAGATTATAGTCTTTGAAATATTGAATCACATGAACTTTTCACATATAGTAGAAATTGAAGGCTATATACTTTAGAATGTCAGATTTTACAATTTTTGTTGTTGTCTTATATAATAAAGACTATATACTTTAAAATATGGAATTAGATAAATTTTTCACATATAGTAGAAATTGAAGACTATATACTTTAAAATGTGAGATTTTACAATATTTTTTATTGTCTTATAAAATAAAGACTATAGACTTTAAAATATTGAATCACATGAAATTTTCACATATAGTAAAAATTGAAGACAATATACTTTAAATTATGAGATTTTACAATTTTCTTGATTGTATTAACTATTACTACTTATGAAGAGAATTTTCAAACAGTTGCTTACTTTTTTGTCTCTATTTAACATTATTTCTCTACGTAACATTTTTTCTCTTCATAACACTCTTTCTTTACGTAACATTGTTTTTCTTCATAACACTCTTTTTTTATATAACTATTTTTCTCTACGTAACACACTTTCTTTACTTAACACTTTTTCTATTCATAACACTATTTCTCTACGTAATACTCTTTTTTATATAACACTCTTTATTTTCATAACACTTTTTTTTATGCAACATTCTTTCTATTCGTAAGATAGAAGAAATTAATAAATATCAACTTCATTCATTACACTCTTTCCTAAGAACAATTTTTCTTGTAAAACATTATTTCCTTACATAACACTCTTTTTATACGAAAATACTCTTTCTTCGTCAAAGCAATAAAAGAGTGTTATGGACATTATTCGAGTAAATTATGACAGAGAGTTTGTGTTTATATATTACAAGTTCAAATCCTCACTCTTCAAAAATGCAATTAGAGTAAATTTGTTGAAACACTTGAACCAAGACAGAGAGAGAAAGCAATACAGCATCAACAATTGGCACATCACCAGATCTTTAGCCATAACTGACAGAAAGAATCAATATATGAAAGCCAAAATAAAATCTATTAATTAAGCATAATATATAAAATTATTAACCACATACATCCTTCTTATATGTCGTTCATTTGGACGAATTAAACTAATAATCCCTACAACCTTGTCCTTTATATTCCAATTGGCTCAAAATGTTTGTATGGACATAATTGCCCATCAGCACATGATTTTTCTTATAATATATTTCACACATTTAATTTTTTCTAAAGTAATATTATTTGCATCATATATTAAAATTTTTTTAATAAAAGAACATCCCGGAATGTCCTATGAAGTTTGAACATTACTTATTTTTTCAAACAAATTAAAATTAACTTTTAACTAATATTTGAAGGATATCAAAACATGTATTTAGCTATCTTTTTTATTATCACCTATCACATTATTATCAATTCATCATGAGATGTAATAATGATGACAAATTTTGCAGAAAACTAATGAATTGAACCAATATCGAAAGACAAAGTGTGTGCCTCCCTGGAGATGCCAAGTTGAGTTGTGTAAAATAAGGATTTTTTCCCCATTTAAATACATAAAATACATTAATTCTACAAACAAGCAAAGAGACACATTAATTCCAACGATGTCCTGTTTTTAGGTTTCTTAGGGAAAATCGTAGGGATCCTACGATTTCACCTGAAATGAACTGAAATCGTAGGACCCCTACGATTTCAGGCTGAATTGGCTTGAAATCGTAGGGGTCCTACGATTTCAGTTCATTTCAGGTGAAATCGTGGGACTCCTACGATTTTCCTTATAAATGTGTTTATAAAAAAGACCATCCCCGACCATTACTTGATATAGAACCATGGCTGAAAATTCACATTATGCACTCATACATCACCAAGGATCAATTGAAACTAATAGTCGGGGTAATGTAATTTTCAAATCACTGTAGTTCCCGATGGCACAAGAAAATTTAATTATTAAATTAAATTAATAATTACTAAAGCATATTATATATTATTAACAATTAAATTCAATTAATAATAAGTAAAGCATATTATTAACTGCTAAACCCTAAACTAAATTTAAAAAAACTAAAGAATTATTTTATTAACCGTTAATATAACTAAAACATATTATTACTATTAACAGTTAAATTAAGTTAATAATCACTAAAAATAAATTATTAATAGTTAAATTAAATTAATAAACTAAAGCATAAATTATTAATAGTTAAATTATAATAGTTAATATAACTAAAACATAATGTTACTATTAACAGTTAAATTAATAATCACTAAAGCATATTATTATTAACATATAAATTAAAAATAACTAACCACAGCCGCTAATTTCCGTGCAATATGAAACGGTGACGTAACTCCGAAATTTTCTTGTGCCATCGGGAACTACAGTGATTTGAAAATTACACTACCCCGACTATTAGTTTCAATTGATCCTTGGTGATGTATGAGTGCATAATGTGAATTTTCAGCCATAGTTCTATATCAAGTAATGGCCGGGGATGGTCTTTTTTATAAACACATTTATAAGGGAAATCATAGGAGTCCCACGATTTCACCTGAAATGAACTGAAATCGTAGGACCCCTACGATTTCAAGCCAATTCAGCCTGAAATCGTAGGGGTCCTACGATTTCAGTTCATTTCAGGTGAAATCGTAGGATCCCTACGATTTTCCCTAAGAAACCTAAAAACAGGACATCGTTGGAATTAATGTGTCTCTTTGCTTGTTTATAGAATTAATGTATTTTATGTATTTAAATGGGGAAAAAATCCGTAAAATAACATATCTGAAAATGAAAGCATATAATAAAATAAAATATTAGATTGACCCAACAAGAGGGGCATTGAGGTCATTTCACAGAGAGAGGAACCACTATAAAGGCGACTCTGCTTTGCTCGGACAACTTTAGCCACAAAAGACACCCTTACTCCCAGACACAGAGTGCCCTGTGCCCACACCCCCATCGGAAAACCCGCCGGAAAATTCCAACTCCGGTGACCATCCTCCCCCTGATTCCGACCACCACCACCATATCTCTCTCTCTCTCAATCTCTCTTCTCTCTCTCTGCTCAGTTCCGAAACTGAGTGACCGGAAACAGAGTAAGGAGCGGCGGTGGGTGGGAACGGCCTTCGGTGTATGATGGGATTTTGCATATGCCCGTTGGAGACTCCCGCGAGGTTGCTCTGGACAACTAGCTTCTTCCGCCATAAGCTTATGATCTTCTAATCCATAATAACTCTAAGCAACTACGACAACCCATAACAGAATAAACACCTTCTAAATACAAACTACTCTTACTTGCTAAGACCCAATCAAGCAACACACAAACACGCCCTCTTTTCTGTGATCATTCTCTCTCTCTCTCTCTCTCTCTCTCTCTCTTTCTCACTAAGCTCTAAGGTAAACGAGTTTTGGTTCGCTTGGAGCAGAACATGGAATCTGGAAGGCTTTTCTTTGACCCCTCCGCTTGTCGTGGCGGGAACAACATGCTTTTCCTAGGGAATGCTGATCTTGCTTTTCGAGGTACTTATTTTTCTCTCAATGTTTTTCGGTCCCTTTTTTTTTTTAAATTCTCTGAATGAATTGTAGTTTGTTGTTGTTGTTTATGATGAACAATTGAAAAAGATTTTTTTTTTCTCGAAAACTCTTCGGGTTTAGGACTTAGAGCGTAAAAAGTCAAAATAAGATGGAATTAGATTTGGGTTTGTGTAAAAGGAGGCAACTTGATTGAGTATCGAACATGGGTCATAACTCATGATGGCAATTTTATTGTGTTGATGATGTTTGAAGTTTAATAGTATACGCAAGTGTGTTGATTGGAATTGGAATGAAAGCAGGAAGATCGATGATAAGCATGGAGGAAAGCTCGAAGAGGCGACCTTTCTTCAGCTCGCCGGAGGAACTGTATGATGAGGAGTACTATGAGGAGCAGTTGCCGGAGAAGAAGCGCCGCCTCACCTCCGAGCAGGTTGGTTATTTGCTTGCTTTCTTTCTTTGAATGAATGAGCTGGTATTGATCTTTCAATATGCTGATGCTCCTAGTCTGATGGGATGCGTATCTGATCTTATTATATTCCTTTATGATAACAAATTAACAAAGCATATTCTTGTCAATACCCTGACCAACTAATCTTTCGGTATTGGTCTCCCACATTTGCTTTTGAGTTTAGCTTTTAAAACCGTATGTGTGGAAAGGCGTTAGCTTTAGAGAGAAATTCCATTTTTTGTAGCTATATTTCTGACTGCTTCTTAAACCGAAAAGGCGAAAACAGCTTCTGTTGAATGCTTGTTCTTGTTTTCAATTCAATGATTACTTATGGGGATGCCTAGATGGAACTGATCAACTAGACCGATAGGAGGGGTTTTGAGTAAGGCTTTTTAGGTTTCTTGACTTCTGTGGTTTGTACTGCTGCATCAAAATTTGAGCATGTGGAAAAAGTGTTAATTTTTTCTGTTGTGACACTCTTTGCGATTGATTTTTAGGTCCTTCTGTTGGAGAAGAGCTTTGAGGAAGAGAACAAGCTGGAGCCGGAGAGGAAGACCCAGTTGGCCAAGAAGCTGGGGTTGCAGCCCCGGCAGGTGGCCGTGTGGTTCCAGAACCGCAGGGCTCGATGGAAGACCAAGCAACTCGAAAGGGATTATGATGTTCTCAAGGCTTCTTATGATTCCCTACTTTCAACATATGATTCCATCTTGAAGGAGAATGAGAACCTGAAATCTGAGGTAACATATATACATCCATACTGTTATAATTTTTTTCAAAAAAAAAAAAAGTTGATTGATTAGTGTTAGTGTTTGCAATATCAATGTTAAGAATTTCCATTTAGATTTGGTTGGTGACTAGTCACATATGAAGAAATTTGTGGAATTGGTGAAAACACAACAAAGATCACAGCTTTTGCATAAAGGGTGATGGAATTTTGGTCTGTCAACAGTAAGTTCTGTAGAGGATAGAATTAGTGCCTTTCCAATCAGAACTCCATCACAAGGAAGCAAATAGACACTTCACCTATAAGATGATTGGTAGTTTTCCATAGAGGGCCCTACAAATGAGATTCTATACTTATAATAATCACATACTATCAAGAGTAGCATCTGTTCTTAACCCCACCTCGTTTGAAAAAGAAGGCCCTTTCAAAGTAACTATGCGAATATACCTTTATAGGGTTTGTCACACTATGCTAAAGACTTTCTTTTGTGAAAAGGACTAATCATTTTTGTTTTTTTATATGAAGGATTATGTAAGCAAAGCCCATAAACTAATTAGCAAGTGGACTCCAAGTGTGATTATCTTAATGATCTTTTGACTAATCATGCAGGTGGTAACCTTAAATGAGAAGCTTCAAATTCAAGCCAAAGAGATTCCTGGGGAGCCAATATCAGACAAAAAGGCTGACCCAATTCCTGTGGACATCGCTCAGATCTTCAGCATGAAGGTCGAGGACCGCCTCAGCACTGGAAGTGTGGGGAGCGCTGTGGTGGATGAGGGCAGTCCCCAGCTTGTCGTTGACAGTGTTGATTCGTATTTCCCTGCTGACAACTACGGCGGTTGCATCAACACGGTCGAGAGGGTTCAGTCGGAGGAGGACGATGGGAGTGACGACGGGAGGAGTTACTTCTCGGATGTGTTTGTGGCAGCTGAGATTGAGCAGCAGGACCATGACCAAGGAGAGGGGTTGGGTTGGTGGGGTAATATGTTGAATAATGCAGCAGTGCTTTCCTTAATTAATTAGTTGCTTAATAATCAAGAAAAAAGCTTGAGAGTATTGTATGATGATAATAATAATAATAATAATTAAAATAGATAATGATGTATCATGTGGTCGAAAGTAAACGTTTGGGTTTGGGTGGCTTAGACTCTCTGAAGTTAGAGTGGCCTTAAACTAAGTTTAATATAAATAAAGTCCATGTGAATTGGTCAGTGGCGTCTTATGTTGTACTTCAGTGTCTATTACTTGTTCAAGTACAAAACATAACTAATAAAACATAATTGAGTGTATATTTACTCGGTGGTTATTTCTATCTACAATTACTACTTTTTCATTTCTAACCTTAATGATTAGAAGAGTTGTAAGAAATATCAATATACTACTAATAAACTACAAAATATTGAACTATATTAGTAAAACTGTAATAGTGAGCACAAGTCGAAACTGGTGAAGGTTACCATGTCCTGAGTGTGTTATAAGATTCTCCAACTCTTCTGGACTCCTTGCTATATCAATTTTGCGAGCAGAAATTTTCCTTAGATATTATATATGTTGAATACAAAACAAATTTGTTGCTTGCTAAATTACACATTTCTACCAAGCATTGGTATGAGAAATATGCATAAATATAATATCCATATCAGTGAGAAAAGATAACAGAACAACATTAAATTAAACATTGCACAAACTTAAAAGCCCTCAACGGATCTAATCTAATGTAACATGTTTTGCCCAAAGCTGAGAGATTCGAACCAAACGAAACATCTAGTAAAGACATCCAAACTACGGCACTCTGCACTTGGCAGATAATAGATCCAACAGGAAATGGCATAGCAGATGCTGCTGCGGCCAATGATGCAAGTGAATGAACCTGCTACCTCTACATGTGCAATGCATCTGAATTATTGCCACAAATCAATAATCACAAAGGGACAAATCAATTCAGACCTCAAGACAATATGAGAGTGATGAGAAGCAACCCCATGACAGTAACATGGATCTTCATTGAGATGCTCAAACCGAATGTGGGTGTTGAGACATTAACATTAGCATATCTCTCTACATTAAACCCCTCCACAAGATGGAATTATGGTTAACAAACAAATAAAAACAGAACATACTAGTAGGCTAGCACAATAAAGCAGATGGAAAAATGCATTGATTCTAATAGTAACCCTGCATTCTAAACACATCTGCAGATGCCCAAGAACAAAATCGCGGGCATGCGTGTGCACGACTTTTCTGAGGGTGTGAGAGAGAAAATTGTAAAGAATAAATATTTGCCTACTACTGCTCAACTTAATATTTTCTGACTTCTTTCCCATCATTTTTTTTTTACTTTTCTTCTATTCCTTCTTTACAATAATTCAATGTATACATATATGGATCAGACTCTGCTAGAAAAATGAAAAATGTAGTACCACTTCTCGCTATGGAGCAACAAATTGGACAGCAACAGCAGCAGCAGCAGCAGAATTCCTTTCAAAATTGGACGCATCCTCATAATTCCCTCATGCTGGTGCCCTCACAGCAAGCAGATAGTTCTACAATTTCTGCTTGGCCAAAAACCAGCATCTGAGTTAGCAGGTCAGCTTACCTATATATACAAGCATACAAGTGACACCAGCAGCTATGGCCGTCCCTTCAATGACCTGAAGTTGGTTGCCCCATGACCTCTCCCATCCAAACTCAAAAATCAGTGGATGATCACATTGCATCACATAAAGTGAATAACTCCCCGTTTTTCTCAGACAAGAAATATGGTATGAAGTCAACCATCTGGTTCTTTCCTTTTCCTAGTTGACTTACGGATCACTTTCAACTTCTCTGCATCCACATTGATCAGTTGTTTCTGTTCTGCTATGGCAGAAGGTTCAGAGCTGTCAGCAAACCTTGAACTGGGCGTCTTCTCATATATGATGGCTGAATCAAGGGAGTATATGCGAAGGGCGAGGGAAGGCAAAGTAGAAGATTTGGCAGCAGCTGAGAATGATGACCAATACCACCAGTCATTTCTTAAGTACTCTGTCTTAATCATATCCTCGAGTGTAATTGTCGCCTGAATCATCTGATAAAAAAGAACATGACATCACTTAACACAAATAACACAACATAAATAAATAAGTATTTCATTTTCAAGTCAAATCTACTTGTCAAGTCCACACAAACATAACTACTTCTCAATGATATTGGAGTAATTGTGCGAAGTTTCACTAATTAGCTAACAAACTATAGTCTAACAAGAGTCAAAACAGGGGCTCAGAAAGTTGAGATGCAGTGCAAAATAGAATGAAAAATTGATTTTGACTACGCCCCTTAATGGGGAAAAAGTACATGTAGAGCCAGAGAAGCAAGACAAACCTCATATATAGTCTCTGCAGATTTAACAAATGCACGCCATGCCTGTCTTCTGCCCGACTGAGCCTTTGATGGTCTCAGAGCAACATTTGGGAGTGCAGCATCCATATCAAGTAGACTGATCTTCAGTTGCCTTAAAATGTGTGAAACTTTTCCAACTAATGGTCTCAAAGAAGACAAGGGAACCACACAGCAGCTATCAACCCCTATATCTGAAGCAGGAGTGAGATCATGGCGCTTTCCATCTCTTCGCTCTGAACATGATTTGTTGGACTTACCAGCTTTACTGCTTTCATTTACAGCTAAAGATATGCTGCATTTTTTATCAAGGCATTTGCCAGCCCCATCAGTGCTTCCCTGAGTAACCTGGCTTTCTGAAGCATTAGATGCACCTCCAATATCATCCCTTTGAGCTGATAATAGCATAGCTGTAGAATCACTAACAAAAGGAGATATGGAAGAAACAAAGGATGGGACCCCATCTGAACCAATAAGACCTACTTCTCTGACATGTTCCTTGCAGGAATCATTTGTCACAAACTTGGAACATATATCTTCGAAGTTAAATGGGCAAGTGGATTCTTCATTGGAGAATTTAATCAACCTTGAGCTAAGCTTAGAACAATCTTTATTTGCATTTCCAGCAGTGTCGGCATCACCTCTGAAATTTTCATGTGAGGAATCACATCTCAGGTGACCTCTTCCTTTGGATGATCCAATATTCTTGTCCAAGATAGGAAGACCCACGTTACATTTGCCATCATTGTGTCCCTCCAGTTCAACATCACTCATAACAGTTTTGTGGCAAGACATGCAGTGCTTCCTAGAAGGCCATATCGGTTCTAGGCAATCACACCTATAAAACTTTTCATCATTATTTGTTCTGGCTTTTTTACTCCGCTTCTTCGACACTTCAGTGGCATCCCACTCACAGAAAGGACCATAACTCTTTTCCAGCAAAGAAGTTGCCTTTGTAACAAGAGAAGGTGATATCTTCTCTCCATTTCGTGGAATAGAAAGAGGTCCTTGGTCCTCAACCTGAGCTTCAATCTGTTTATTGAGAAACTCTTGAACTCTTGATTTTGGCCACATCATAATGGAATCTTTCAATTCTTTTTCTTTAGGGTCATTGTCCTTCAGCCAACACAAAAGCTCTTGAATTTCTGCATCAGTTTCATAAGCAATCCATGGAGAGCTAACACCCACAGTATCACTTGCCTGAGATATTAAAGGATGGGTGTCCTTCATCACCCCTAACATCTTATAGTTATCCTTGTCAGATAAATGCGGCAGAGAAGAAAACTTCACAGAATTGCAGCTAATTGCCAATCCTCTTCCACGCAGCATTGCAGCACTTGCATCAACAACCATCCGTGAACGTCCTCCGCGTACAGCCGAAGCCCAGTACAGTCTACCAATGGAGTCAATTCCCAAAAACTCCCGGCGGATGGAGAGCTTCAGCAGCTGTGATCCTACCCTAGTTATGGAGTCTTCTAGACTTGAAATATCACGCTTGATGGCATTGAGCTCAAGGTGGTAGGGTTCTGACTCATCAACGAGCAAGCATTGTCCTTGCTGGTAAGTCACGGGAGTAGATTTGTCCTTTCCCTCACATTTCTGGTGATTACTCTGGATCTGAGCTGCTCCATCACTCCCATTTTGTTCTTGAGGCACATGATTCGGTGATGGACAAGAGTTTGTAGATTTATCCATATGTTGGGATTCCACAGCCACAGAGACATTCCTATGTTCTCCCTCTACATCTATGGAATTCATATGCTGGGTATCAGAGTCTGAATTTGTCACAGATGCACTTTTATCAATACCATTGAGCCTATACTTCTCTTTAGTAACCTCTTCTGAAGGAAGACTATCAGCTGATCCCCCAAAATTATCAGGATTGTCAATGGCATTATGTGGCTGCACCAGACATCTACCAGTGCTTGAGAGCATCCCTTCCTTACTACCAACTTCTCCAGTGGTATTTGGCATGCTTGTAACGAGTTTTGCAGCTTTTGTGGACAAGATATCTTCTTTAGTTTTCAGGCTTTTCCATTCGACAGAGTGTGCACGTAATTTCTGATGTAACTCGGAAGACAAATCTGCGCATTGCTCAAGGTGCTGGCGTATCAGAGAGGAGTTAAGCAACTCATCACATAAAAACTTCAGAAGGAACGTTCTCTGCAACCATTAAAAAAAGTTAGCAAATACGAAGAAATAAAAAAGTTGCTTAGTTACAGCAATCTGCCATCACAAAACAACTTGCAACCCATTGAAACTTCTATACCAAGGGCACATTTGGCTCTGGAGTAAAAATGGAGTGGAAATTTTCATGGATGAGCTCTATGTGTAAGACTGCACATGAAGACATGAAGCTCATCCAACCCATTTTTACCGTCATACCAAACACACCCAAAGAAGTAATAGTAGCCAAACAGCAATCATAGGAACCTTGATACTATTTCAAAACCAGAAAATCAGCGTATGCATTCATAAAAGCTATACTTTGAAGGCAAACCTTTTCAGATACAAGAGAATGAACTAAGCCCAAAGAAATCAAGAAATGAAGATCAACAATGATAGAAATTAGGTCAATGTATCATATGAAAAAAAATCCAATTAAGATTCATTCAGATGATAATGATTGGGAAGCATAAACCAGTGTTATTCAACTATCATTTATCAACAAAAATTCTCTTTAATCATGAAGTATAATATAACAAATAACTAGAGGAAAAATAAATGAAGGACAATAGACCATACTTCTATTCTATCCACTAGAAAGTTTAAAGTATTAGCTAAGCAAGAAAGAAATGGCAACATAAGCACCAGACATCAACCAACCTCGCCTGTGCTGTACTGCCAGTATTCTTTTTCTTCCATTACAGTAGATAAATGTGTCAGAGCTTCCAAGTATAGAGAATTAACTTCACCCTGGAACTTCTTACTTCGACGTTTGCCAATATTCCGTATTCGATCTGTAACATCTTGAGTTGCATGTTTGCCATCAACACAAGAAGGGCAGTACCAGTTTCCTTCTGGGATCCTTGCAAGTGGAGGATTCAAGCAATACGTATGATACTCAGCATCACAAGTATCACACAGTAGCACACTATCATCATCCCTATCAATGCCACATACTTTACAGACTCCTTCATCCCAAGGGGCTTTAGGAATCTCACTTGTTGCGGCAATAAAATCATTAACTTCTTTTCCCATTTCTGCACTTAAGCATCCCAGTTTAGAATACTCCACGAATTTTTCAAAATAGGCAAAGACCTGTACCCAAGGAAAAATTCAAATGCTATTATTAGTGAAAGCACAATTATACATATATTAATAAATGTATACACGCAGAAGCATCAAACCTCCTCATTATACAATGATTCAAAATTCTCGGACAAATTTTCAGCCAGTTCAACTAAATCAGGTTGATCCGCAAAAGCAGCACGAAGATTGTTCCACAACTGCAACTCCAAAGCAGAAATAACAGTTTAGTGCCTCAACATATCACAAACTTAACATTGACTTGGCATCTATGAGAAAACGTATAAGACATATTTGAAGGAAAACAAGGGGAAACCAACCACAATTCCCTATGAGCCATGGATTCAAACAGTAATACTATTTTTAGTAACTTTTACAATGAGAAATGATGCTGTGATAGCAGAGAAATTTGGGGTTTAGATGGAAAAGAAACTTCAAGAGGAAAAAATCTCTTGAAATAAAGAAACTAAAATATATGAACTTAATACCTTGCATCAACCAACAGAATATCAATAGAATTGAATGACACTGACCTAACTACATAAGTAATTAGATAAATAGGTAGAATAAGAGTATATTGACAAGTAATTTCCTGCACTGATATTTAGATTGATGATTAGAAAAACATGTCAGTGAAGTGCAAACAGATCATATGCCTAAAAATCTCAAGCAGGACATCTTGCTCAATATCAGCTGACAGTATAATGTATTATAATTTGCATTACCAGGGGCATGCTCAAGCTTCTGTAACATTATACTCAGAAATTGATGGGAAAATGAACAACAATAATAGGATAAGGAGCAAAGAACATCACAAGGATTATATGAAAGGTAGACAGGTTTGGTCAAGCAATCTAAGTTTGACACTACACACACCTCCCTAACATCTTCAAGAAAAGCCTCATGCGATCCACCATATGCTCCAGCAGCTAATCTTAAGTCAATAGTGCGGAAATCAAGAGGACGGGCCACCATTGCTGGAGATCCAAGAAGCCCTTCATCATCATTATCCGAAGAATTTGTTAACTTTCTGCCCAGCAAATTGCAGAAAACCTTTGACTCATCTGCAGCAGCTGCACGACGCAATACAATGCGACATTGTTTCATGATAATGTCAGAAATAGATATATTGATCTTCTTTTTCCTTCCTTTATTGGGTATCTGTTGCACCGCTGCTTCACCAGAGACAACAGCTAACACTGAAAGAACTGCTTTCTGTTTTTAAACAGCAAGAATATTCAATTCAGGATTACGGTACATAATAACAAATCAAATGAAATTAACAGTTCTTTAACAGGATGAGCTGTCACATTTAATATGGAGAATAACGTGAAGCTGTTTAGTTTTGTCATATACACGTAGAGCAAGAAAATTGAGTTTCTGTAACCAAAAAATAAAATAACAAAATCTTCAAGATGATGTCTTGCATATATAGGTGATAAAAGAATGGGAGAAAGTACGGCATATACGAGTTCCTATAAATGAGATGGCTAGCATATTGTAATATATATCAATGAACTAGAAAGTTAGAAGGGAAAAAAAAGGGAAAGCTCGTGGTGCAACGGCAACCATTGCATCAGTGCTACTTGTAGCTGACAGTTTCTGCATCATTGGATTCCATCAAAATGCTCTGATCAGATAAATGATTCAGTTGTCAAAAAAATTGGTTTGCTACCAGTTGCTTTTGTGCAACAAAATTAGTAGTTGTATCACAAGTGTTGGTCATTTCCATTTGTGTCACAAGCAAATTAAATATAGAAAGAAGAAGTGCCACTGAATAGTACCTTTGTTGGTCCAGATGCATTGCCCTTGTACACTTCCTTACTAATTGAGTGCTCCAGTGTTAACCTTGCCCATTCTGGTGGATCCCTAGCTAGAGCATCATAAACACACTTTCTGATTCGGGTTCCCACATTTGTTGGTAACTTTCTGACAGGCTCTAGCTTCTGTGCCCATTCAGGAATATTACCATCATTACCCAAATTTTTTTCAGAAGCACCATTCACATCAGACTCCTCTTCTTCCATGGTTAGTAAATCATTGTCTCTCTTCAGAGAACCAAAAATCTTCCTGGTAGCTTCCGCAAGCAACTGAAAGCAAAATAGAAAAGAACAAAAACAAAAAACTTCAGTTTTTCTTTCAGTTTGACTACTTAAAATTAAAACCAGACCATTGAAAAAAAAAATAAGCATCAGCAAATGTAAATCCTAAAATGTGGTATGACATAAGAAAGATAATCCTAAAACAAAATTGAGAAGCTAGCTGAAAATGCTCTCAACCCATGACAGAGTTGAAAAAAACTATCCATTCCCAGAGCCTAGGCCTGAGAAGGCAAACTCACAGCGCTTGGGAGGAGAATCAAGGAACAGAACTTGTCTAGGACAAGATTCTGATAAATATTATGCGAACACGATGTTCTCTAAACCATTAATGAACATAAAGTAGATGCCTAAATGCTTAAGCTTAGCACCATTTGAAGAACTATAATCCTTGGGAATCCAAGAGAGTTTTGTGTATAAATGTCCTTAATTTACTTAGTATACTAAAGCCTCCATTATATACATACTGTATCAGAATTCTCCCCTGGTTCTTCCTTTACCAAAATCCAGTCATTTTCCTCAGTTGTGAGCATTTCTGAGCCCATCAAAATTTCCTTCTTTAGAATGAACAATATATTCTCCATTAACTAGCCTAGATTATTTAGAAATGCCTGTTCAAGGCCCTAAAATAAGTAGTCTTCAACTTGCTTTCTGTTCCTAAGCTTTGACCCCAAAACCAAAATACAGAAAATATATTGTCTACACAAATCAAAAGTGGCCATTAGACTTCAATCTCTTCAGAGCAAATGGAAAAAAAAACTCTCCAGGGCCCAGAAACACCATCAACTAGCCTTATACTCATTTGTAAAAGGCACCATGTACTAGCCCGGTGAAGAAAATGATTATCTCATAACAAGAGACAACGTGAAAATAAGATTCATCAATCATTTTTAAGACAAGCCATGCTCACCAGTGCATCTGCTTCCATCCCAGCCACACCAGTAAGGGATCCACACAGCAAACCACCATCACCTCGTAAGCAACGAAAGACTTTACCACTTTCACGAGCAATAATTTCATTAGACTCGAGGTTCCCATCCATTGATAAGACAGCCAAGATATATCGACGAGCCAATTCTGGCCAAGTCAATTCATTAATAGGAAGCATATTGAGCTTTGTTCGTTTAGCAGGAACTGCACTATCTATATCTTTCCTTCTTCCTCGCCTTGTTTTAGTTTCTCCAGGTTCAAAATTTGGATCCACCAGGGCAGCCACCTTTGACTGCAGTTCACCAATTAGCACTCTTAGCAATGAACTATGAGCCTTGGTCAAAGCTACACCAAAACATCTGGCATAAGTAAAAGACGCAAGCTTGAATTGAGCTGCCTCTTTCATCGCTACTGTTTCAACTTGAATAAATGCATGGGAACTTTCTACAGAACCTGATGGACCAGCTTCACAACTTGGGGACAATATTGGTCTACAATTACCATCAGCTCCTTGTGAACTCAAAACTTGACAACCATCAATTTCCCTCTCAGATTTCTCACGAAAATCTGATCCATCAAACCATGGGTTGATAAGTTCTTTCTCCAGCTCATCTAAAGACAATGGTTCTTTCAGGTCCAAACTTTCGTCAAATCGCTCTAAAAGTTCCCAAGCCTGACAGGTAGAAGAAGGAAAAATGTGAGACTATGGAACAAAGTAAATATATCACGAACAATAAAGAATAAAAAGGGTAACTTACATTATAAAGGACAAACAATAGTGAAGGTAAAATAAGGATATTTCCATCGCACAATTTGCATGCAACACGATTACCTGATATATATCGCCAATAAGTTCACAAGGAACCCTTGAGCATAGTGGCTTCCCAGGAGGTGGTGGACAACGATCTTCCCTAACATGTTTTTCAGTCAATATCATTTTTTTAGGTCTCCTATAAAAACCTTGAACTGCTTCTTCTTCCTGATATTGTGATCCACCTCTCCATTCAACCTCTAGGAAACCATTCTCAACTGTTGGCAATGAAGAGCTATTATTCCGACTACTTAGAAGTTCATACTTCAAATAGTCTTGGACACCAGGAAGCTGTTCTAGCACTTCTTGCACAAATTCAACATCTAATCCGAATCTATCTTGATCCAACCATTTTCCTAAAGTGTCATTGTGACTTTCAAGATCATTGTCTGCATAAATTACATCTGGGATGCTGACCGAACCAAGTGAACTACAAAATTTATCCAATGAAGAAAAATGTGCATCACTTTTTCCATTCTTTATATCCCATTTACGCAAGCACGGTTCAGTTTTAACATGTTCACAATAGAACTTGAGAGTTCCTTTCTTCTTGCAGATATCAAGACAAGCATTAACTAACTTTTGAGACATTACTCTCCAAGCTGCGGATGATGACCGCTCTTCCACCAAAATTTCACCAATTTCATCAATCAACCCCGTGTCTTCAGATAATGAGTTTCTAGTTTGATCACAAACTGAACCAGGAACAGGATGTAACATGTCAGATGTATGAGTATCACATGCTTCATTTGAGCAACTTGCAATGCAATTCATGACATCATTTTCTGCTGGCCCACAAGGATCTAACAGGATCATCTGGATACTTTCATCATCATCATAATCCATAGTATCATCAGTCTTTGTCAAACCTTCTTCGTTGGTTTGGATCACAGATTGACAAAGAGTTGACATTGAGAGTATGGTTGACCCAACTGGAACAGGGAATTCTGAACAAGAACACCTTCTGATCCTAAATATAGGTCCAGAATCACCACCCTCAAAAACTTCACAAGTGAAAAGAGATCCAGTAATTTTATCATGCCAGCAAGATTTATAACCTATAGGACATATAAGGTGAACATCGAAATATGAAGGTCTACTATCAACTTTTCCCAAAGAGAGAAGAAAGAAATCCTGGAACTGCAGAGGAAGTTCATCCTGAAATATAGAATATTTAGAAAATTCAGGCACAAATAGCTACCAATTCCCTAAACTATGTATTAGCATGCTAAAATTAAAAGTAAGAAAACGGCTCCATACAAAAAACAAGAGGAGATATGAATTAGTTTTCTTACAGCAGATTGCTGAGGACAAGGATGACCATCATCTTTTCTTGCAATTTTTGTAGCTTTGGAGAGATGTTCACGATCAGCAGTACATTCCGCACTTAAACCATCTGAAGGAGAATCCTTACAACTGCTGATCAAGGTTCCACACTTTTCTGCAAAACCATTAGCTACTGAATTCCTTGTTGACTTCCTCTTTCTGGATAAAGGCCTATCATATCTCAATTCAGATTCCAAAGAATTGTAGCCTGATGTCAGCCCCAGATAACAAGCTACTTCATACACTGAATCAAAAATTTTTCCATCAGGAGCACAGTAAACTGCATACAAGTCAGAGTTGTTCACTGATTGTCTAAATTCCACTCGCCAACCTTCCTCTAGTACGCCACGCCTTTCAGATATAAAGTCTCTAAGAGCCTGCAAAAATATCTCATTTGGACTCCGAGATGGTATTCTAATAGCTGTATTATTACTATTACTATGAGTTCCAATAGGAAAATCTGTATATACCTCCTCAAAGCATTTAGTCATTGATTGGGTATGATTCAATATATCCTCAAAGCCCACTCTGACAGCATGTGTTACAACTCCAGATGCCTTTTGGAAGCCAAAAGCACTTCCATTGTAGTAGTTTGAGCATGTCACTGGGGCACCAAATGGATTGGCACCAAAAGAATTATCACCCAGAGTGTGCTTTCTAAAATAAAAAATAAATGTAAACAGTAACTACACATAACAACTGGGATTCAGGAAACTTCAATTATCACGCCAAATTGACAGATAAAAATTGAATGAGTAAGAAGCTTCAATAATTCAAAGAAAATGCCCCTAAAAATTTGGCAATTAGCAGCCAAGCAACCCAAAGCACTCAGTGCTCAGATAAACATCAGCATATGACTGATGAATATCAAATGTAATATGTCACTTACATATGATTGTTTTTCATTTAATATTCCGAAATAATATCAGATTTTATCTATTATTTGGGAACTGAAACACATCATTACATGTAATTTCATTTGTATTTTGTAATGTTCTAATTATGGTACACATAGATTCTTATGTTACGCACAATAAATATCTTTTGATTAACAGAAGGACAATGATATCTTGTGATACTCCTTTGTGTCACATTAGTACCATATTTGAGATTTGACCACAAACATTACACAAACCAGAGCAAAGAGAAACATATACAAGTGTTCCATTCGTGCATTTCCTGTTTTAATTTACAATAGAAAATAATAATAGCAGGTTTCCAAACTTTTTTTGCTGTGTTCTTAGAAAAAAGTTGCCAAAAACGTTAAGAACATATTCCTAGAAATTGCCGAAAATGTGACCAAATCGTTCCTAGAAAACAAAAGCTTAAATCATGATGCTACATAATTCTAACAATAACTACATTAGTCAACAAGCTCTGGCCCTATTCTCAATACCAGGTGCAGAAACAATGTAAGAGAATCCATTCTCCACTAGGCCACACATCCCCCTGCACTTCACTAATTTACTTGCATCCATCTTAACACCTGACAAAAAACTATGCTAGCCTAACAAACTTAACAAGATTCTAATATCTAACAACACAAAACAAACCAAACAGAAACAAGAAACCATGCTGACCTAGCATGCTTACTAATTACTAAAACTTGAAAATGCAATAATACAAAACAAACCAAATAGACATGTTCCTCTCAATGCAACATCTAAACATTAAAGTACCTAACTACATTGCCACTGCCACCCCTAAATTTCTTCAATCTCAGAATAAACAATCTAAGCAACTTAGTTTCAAGCTTACTGAAATCAGGTAAAAAAGGATCGAACTTTTCTACATAACGCGGCATAGGAACAAGTAACAACACCTAACTGAAAAAGCTAGGGTTTATAATAACGTAACCATATAACAAAAAAATCTTGACTTTTTTCCATACCTCAAATCCGGCAACTCCTCCGAAGCACTGTCACCGTCAGCGTCGCTGGGTGGCGAAGAATTGATGTCAAGGAGCTGCTTGGACTTGACGCCGAGCGGCCACCTCTTGCTCTTCACTCCGCCAGCGACACACTCACCGCAGAGCCACTCATCGAGGCTCGCCGCCTGTCGGCCGCCACGAATCCCAGCACACGTGACGTGAAACCCACGCTCGCAGCCGTCGCAGACTACGAAGCCAGCTGCCCCGGGCTTACCGCAGGCGGCGCAGGGAGATGAGCCGGAGGGGAGCGCGGCAGGGGCGCCAAGCGGAGGTCCGGGGTTCTCATGGTAGGCGCGGACGATGTCGACGGCGGAGTCCGGTGGTGGTGGCGGCGGTAGGGTTTCAGCAAAGGAAGAAGGAGAAGTAGCTGTGAAGGGGATCTCGTTGAGGTCGATTCCGAGGCCAGAGCGAGAGTCTTGCGGCGGAGACAGCGGCGGCGGCGGTGCGCTGCTGTGGTCGCCGGCGGAACCGGAATCGTTGAGTTCCATGATCATCGGAGAGCTGGTAGAAGTGAGTCAGAGAGCGGCGAGTTAGGGTTTTGCGTTTGAACCATTGTTGTTCGATTTCGAAGATTGGAGCTTTTTGCGAACGAAAGTGTCGCGGATCGAAGAGGAACTGAAGAAGAAGAAGAATGAAGCGAAAGAGAGAGAGAGAAAATGAGGAAAAGGAAAAGACAGGGATGGGACCGTATCCGTATCACAGCGTAAATCTCTTTCTTTCTTCCTTTCGACTTTCGCAGTTCGCTGCTTGTTTTTTTTTTAAAAAAAATGTGTTTCTTATTCTTGTTGTAAACTTTTGTTTAGCTGCGTGTGAGAGAGAGTGTGTAATTTTTATTTATTTTTGTAATTTATTACTGCTAATTTATGAATTTATTGGGAAATGAAAATTAAAGGAGAGCGGAGAAGGAAAGGGTAGAGGGGTGTGTGTAGGTGAGGGTGTACTTGTGCTTCGGATGTTATGGTTTCTATTCATCTAGTGTCTTGTAAAGTAGGGTTCTACTCTATTCACAAAAGCTTGTTCCCTCTTCTTCTTGATGAAATCTAATTTCATCATTTATCACTTTATTAGATATAACAAATAAGTTGAGTGAATATAGATCTCCATCATATTTAGGATTTTTTCCCCCAATAAATACATAAAATGCATTAATTCTACAAACAAGCAAAGAGAAACAATAATTCCAACGATATCCTGTTTTTGGATTTGTTAGGGGAAATCGTAGGAGTCCCACGATTTCACCCGAAATGAACTGAAATCGTAGGACCCCTACGATTTCAGGCTGAATTGGCTTGAAATCGTAGGGGTCCTACGATTTCAGTTCATTTCGGGTGAAATCGTGGGACTCCTACGATTTCTGTTATAAAAATGTTTATAAAAGACCATCCCCGGCCATTATTTGACATAGAACCATGGCTGAAAATTCACACTATGCACTCATACATCACCAAGGATCAATTGAAACTAATAGTCGGGGTAGTGTAATTTTCAAATCACCCAGTACTATTGGTTTCATTCTTAATGAATCAGTTACTTTTGCTAAGCTGGAGAGTCTATTGGTTGAAGAATTAAGAGTTGAGAACGTGAAAAAAATCACTCAATTGTTCTATCGAGTGCCAGTTACAATTGATCTTAGTAAGGTGGAGTTTGGATGTCAGGAATTGCGGGGCGATAGGAATATTCGTAGAATGTTTTTCTCTCACAATACATTTCCAGAAATTAGAGTTATAGAGCTATTTGTCGTGTTAGAAGACATGATCAGCTCACACGAATCCGTACCAAATCCTGCACGTGCATCACCTTCCGTGGCTCCTGCAAATGTTACTGGAGGAGATATCGGTTCTGATGAAAAAGATGATAATGATATCGCAGACATAGCAGGTAAGTATAATTTATTAATTTGATATGTTTTTTTTGTATAAAAATATGTTATGAAATTATTTTATAATGTAGAAAATTGATAGGTGGTTAGCAAAAATTAATTTTAATTGTAGCAATAGTTTAATTGTATTTTTTTATTTAATATTGTATATATATATATAGGAGGTTACCATAAATTTTTAATTTGAAATGTTTTATAGAAATATGTTAGGAAATGATTTTATTACGTAGAAAATTAATAGGTGGTTAGCATAAATTAATTTTAATTGTAGCAATAGTTTAATTGTATTTTTTTATTTAATATTGTATATATAGTATAGGAGGTTACCATAAATTTTTAATTTGAAATGTTTTATAGAAATATGTTAGGAAATGATTTTATTACGTAGAAAATAAATAGGTGGTTAGCATAAATTAATTTTAATTGTAGCAATAGTTTAATTGTATTTTTTTATTTAATATTGTATATATAGTATAGGAGGTTACCATAAAATTTTAATTTGAAATGTTTTATAGAAATATGTTAGGAAATGATTTTATTACGTAGAAAATTAATAGGTGGTTAGCATAATTTAATTTTAATTGTAGAAATAGTTTAGTTTAATTCTATTTTAGGAAATTATTTTATTACGTAGAAAATAAACATAGGTGATTAGCATAATTTAATTTTAATTGTAGCAATAGTTTAGTTTAATTCTATTTTTTTATTTCATATTGTATATATAGGAGGTACATAGGAGTTAATAAATGTTGATAAAATTATATATAGGAGGTACCCAATAGGGTACTGGCGTCTGCTCTGACGTGTGCCCATCCGTGCTCTCGTGCGTGCACGTCTCCTATCAAGGGCTGCTGGTGGGTGTGGAATCTGAGGACCTGCACCAAGCCCAACTCCATCAGGCAACCCTGGAGGGATCTCGTCTGGGCCAGGGGACCTCCGCCTAGATATCTAAACGGACTCAAGGACCACCACTGAAGATACTCTGCTGAAGGACGATAATCATGTGTCATCATCCCAGTGAACACACGATCGTATCGATCTGCCCATATATCATAATAATCTCTGTTCTCCCTCGGCCACCATTTCGAGGGACGTCCTCTCTCATCAATGCCATGAACGCGGCTGAGGTCAGCCGGAGGAGATGGGATATGCTGCATCATGTGGAACTGCCTCAACACACGATCAGGCTGATGATACTCTACTATCTCGAACGAAAGCAAGGGAATAACTAAACGAAACAACATAGAGTGCTGCTGGACATGATCCGGAACAATCTGCATCACGTCCATGTCAGAATATGGTGTCCATCGGAACTGCACAAATGTTTCACTCAACATTAGATTAATGACGACGAAGAATATGGCACAATGTTACATACAAACATATGAACAAACATTTAAACAATGTGACACTTACCCCATCCATAGAGATGAAATCCAGTATCCGTCGATACTGCACCAACCGTGCACGGTTATCTCCGCGAGATGACCGGAGACCGCCCCACCTAAGCAACTCAAACATATGTACACAATTAGATAGTTAGGACAATACTGAGTACTACATTAAATTAGATATAATATAATGAAACAAAGATTGTACCTCCCAGCCAGCGGAAAGAAAAGATCATCAAAATGTGACGGTCGTAGTGATGGGATGCGATAGTACGCCCAAGAAACAAGCAGTGACAAGCAAGAACCAGTGTCAGTCACTGTGTACTTCGTCGCTCGACACATAGTCCTATACAAACAGGCAAGAACAGCGCCTCCCCAACACATCTGACCACATCTCCTGAAATCCTCGAGCAAAGGTAGAAATTTCAGGTGAACACGAGCACTAGACTTATCGGGGAACAGAAAGCCCCCGATAAGTCTCATAATGTAAGCTCTGTCATGCCGCTCGATCACCACCGGAGATGCTGAAGGAACTAACTGCGAGTCTGGAAACTCTAACTCGAACCAAGGAATACTAACAGAACTCCCGTCACGCTCCTCAAGAGGGGGGATAACACCGAGTAGAGACTGACAATAATCCCAGATGTCGCGGCCTTGGTGGTGTTCCGGCCAATGACCGATGCAACCAGAAACTGGCTCCCCATCGATACGTAAACCCAGCTGCATTGCTACATCCTCCAGAGTGATGGTAGCCTCACCATATGGTAGGTGGAAGGTATGAGTCTCTGGATGCCAACGCTCAACCAAAGCGCTAACCAGTCCGTAGTCACAGTCGAATGTACGATGACATAACTGTGCTACCTCCCAAAAACTGGCTGTGCGTAAATGATACTCTAATAAAGGGTGCGGCCTAGGTGCGCCACAAGATCTAACTCGTAGTACACGTGGAGGCTAACGAATAAAATTAAAAAATTAAAATTAATAAAATCTACGAAACTAAAGCATAAATTATTAATAGTTAAATTATATTAATAATAACTAAAGCATAAATTATTAAAAGTTAAATTAAATTAATAATAACTAAAGCATATTATATATTATTAACAATTAAATTCAATTAATAATAACTAAAGCATATTATTAACAGCTAAACCCTAAACTAAATTTATAAAAACTAAAGAATTATTTTATTAATAGTTAATATAACTAAAACATAATATTACTATTAACAGTTAAATTAAATTAATAATCACTAAAAATAAATTATTAATAGTTAAATTAATAATAACTAAAGCATAAATTATTAATAGTTAAATTATAATAATAATAACTAAAGCATAAATTATTAACAATTCTATTATATTAATAATAACTAAAGCATAAATTATTAAAAGTTAAATTAAATTAATAATAACTAAAGCATATTATATATTATTAACAATTAAATTCAATTAATAATAACTAAAGCATATTATTAACAGCTACCCTAAACCCTAAACTAAATTTATAAAAACTAAAGAATTATTTTATTAATAGTTAATATAACTAAAACATAATATTACTATTAACAGTTAAATTAAATTAATAAACACTAAAAATAAATTATTAATAGTTAAATTAAATTAATAATAACTAAAGCATAAATTATTAATAGTTAAATTATAATAATAATAACTAAAGCATAAATTATTAATAGTTAAATTATATTAATAATAACTAAAACATAAATTATTAACAATTCTATTATATTAATAATAACTAAAGCATAAATTTATTAAAAGTTAAATTAAATTAATAATAACTAAAGCATATTATATATTATTAACAATTAAATTCAAATAATAATAACTAAAGCATATTATTAACAGCTAAACCCTAAACCCTAAACTAAATTTATAAAAACTAAAGAAATATTTTATTAACAGTTAATATAACTAAAACATAATATTACTATTAACAGTTAAATTAATAATCACTAAAGCATATTATTATTAACATATAAATTAAAAATAACTAACCATAGCCGCTAATTTCCGTGCAATATGAAACGGTGACGTAACTCCGAAATTTTCTTGTGCCATCGGGAACTACTAGTATCAACTCAAATTAAATTTCTTTGAGAAATTAGAGAGAGAGAGGCGGAAGTTGAAGAGAGAGAAGCAGAAGAATTGAAGAGAGAGAAGGGGAAATGCAAGTGAAATCGTAGGAATGAGGGCTTTATATAGCAGTTTGAAATCGTAGGATCCCTACTATTTCAATGGAAATGATTTGAGCTGAAATCGTAGGATCCCTACGATTTCTAGAGACATAATGAGTTTAACTGAAATCGTAGGATCCCTACGATTTCCCCTAACAAATCCAAAATCAGGACAACGTTGGAATTATTGTTTCTCTTTGCTTGTTTGTAGAATTAATGCATTTTATGTATTTATTGGGGAAAAAATCCTCATATTTATAGAGTGGTAAATAATAGAAATATGATAAAATTAAATGTCATTTAAATATCCTCATAAAAGAGTTTCATAAACATCAAAATCACAATTTGAAAACAAAGAATTTATAAACCAATAATGTTTGTTGTATATCGAAAATACGGGAAATGATTGTTGTACAATAAAAATGTATCTAACTAATATCCAACATGTATTATGTGTCATATGTAATGTGTGTCATACGAAACAAATATTACATATAACACGCATTACTTATGATACATAATACACATTAAATACTAGTTAGATAAATAATTGTTGTACATATATTATTATCGCGAAAATACATCCAACGAGTATGTTACATGTCAAACGTAATGTGTGTTACACGTAATGAGTTATACTTATAGAACACATTAACATATAGCACATGTTGAATATTTGATGGATATATTTTCAATATATAATAAATTTATAAATATTGTCTCCCCTGGTAATTAATAAATATGCTTCACAATATTGGAACTTATATCTTGATCCTAGTAAAAGATAGGGAGATTATCAATCACTTGCGAATGTTATTATCATCATAATATAAAAAAAAAAATGTTATTATCATCATTATAATTATATTATATGATGACAATTTAACATGTTTTGGACAATTCATACATGGCAACGACTGTGGCACGATTACTTTTCAAGTTTTGTACACAGTAACTTTTTTAACCACATTTCAAAAGTGTTGTTAAAAATATAGTAAACATCTCTCCCGGGCTTCCTCCAATCTCCATCTCCTCCTCCTCCTAGTCCTAAGCCTCCACCTTCACGAAAGTGACCCTCAATCATCACTTCTGTTGCAGCTAAATCTTCCAAATATAAAGCTGTCACCTTCAATTTATCTAAAAAATAGTCTAATTTTATATTTTAAATATATGACATTCAGTTTGTATTTTACGTACAAAATTTTTAAAGTTTATTATTTTAAAAACTATAATTTTTAATTTTATATTATTTGAAAAAGCTATATTATATTTTAAAATATATAATCTTTAATTTTTATTATATAAGAAAATAATAATCAATAATTACAAAGTGTCTAGCTTTATTTTTAAAAATATATAAACAAACAGTATAATATCATATTTTAAATTACATAACCTTCAATTTCTATAAAAAATTTCTAAAAATCTAACATTTTAAAAACTATAGTATTTAGCTTTATACTTCTTAAAAAAGTTATACTATATAATATTTTAAATTAATTAGCCTTAAATTTTATATTTTATAAAAAAATGAGTAATATTTAATTTTAAAGTTTATAATAGTCTTTATTTTTATAATGTATCTAAAAAATAGTGTAATCTCACATTTTAAAGTATTTAGCTTTTAATTTCAACTTTATATAAAAAATTCTTAAAATTTAATATTTCAAAGACTATATTTTTTAACTTATACTCCTTTTAAAAGTTATATTGTATCAATTTTTTAAATAAAGTATATAATTTTCAATTTTATATTGCATAAAAAATGAGTGATCTATAATTATAAAGAGTATAGTTTTTACTTTTATAATATATCTAAAAAATAGTGTAATCTCACATTTAAAGTATATAACATTCAATTTCTACTTTGCATACTAAATTCTAAAAAATCAATATGCCGAATATTATAGTTTTTAGTTTTATACTAATTGAAAAAATTATATTATATCATATTTTAAAGCATATAGGTTTAGATTTTATTTTGTATAAAAAATGAGTAATTTCAAATTGCAAAATGTATTATCTTTATTTTTTTATTCGTCGAGTCATATTTTTTATCTTTTTTATTTTTTTTATAAATATATATAAAAAATAATAAAAAATAGCATAAAAGACTTAGAAGTAGAGATAGAAAAAATTAAAAATAGAGTAATTTATATTTAAAGGAGTGGTTACTTTCATAATTTATTTTTAATTATATTTTTAGAATTTAAAAATAACAAATTTTTATTAAATATAAGAAATATTAATATGACGATACTAAGGGAGAAAAGAGGATAACAAATTTACATGGTTGACCGTAATCAAATAATCACTGTAATGTTCCCACATGCGTACGGGATTCATAGCTTTCATAATTACTACCTTCTTTCATTATGAACCATAGATAATGAAGGTGACCATAATTTAATAAACAACAAGTACAATGTCCATTAACTAGGGACACATGTTAAGACTTAAGATAAAATAATAATACCTAATATTTAATTAAATGAAAAGATGAAGAATGGTAAAAGACGGGTTTAAGTGGCATCCTATCTTTACTTAATCACTTGATAACTATTTAACATATCATCTAACAATTTTTAATTAATCTTTTTCTAATTTTAAAAAGTAAAAATATTAATACAAATGTAACTAATTGCACAATTTCTTCTATTTTTTCCTTACATTCAAATGACATGTTAAATAATCATTAATTGACCATGTAAATCACATTTATATATGAGTTTAATTTTAATGTATTAACAATGTAAAAGTATTAAACCCTAAAAGTATTTTACATGTCAACTAAACAAACTACTATATTTGAATGACTTTTCAGGTATTAGAGAGAGAAATACAATCATAATTAACGTGACAGTACATGATTGAATGACTGTAATAAAAAAGTTTTATACTATAATTGGATATGAAAATTAAATCTTTTATATATACTATATGAAAATTAAACTAATAAGAAACAAAATGATACATGATATAAAATGATGATACAACTATAATTGGATATGAAAATTAAATCTTCTATATATACTATATGAAAATTAAACTAATAGAAGAAACAAAATGATACATGATATAAAATGATGATAGCAGCATATGAGAAAAGCAGCATAAGTAGGTGTAGTTTGGTTGAAGGGGAAAGTAATTTAGCATATAAGCCACGTATTAATATGAAATAGTAATTAATTAATTAGTTTTGAATAACACGTTAAAAAGGCTTAATATCATATATGATAATTAATTAGAACTTAGAAGTAAAAATTCGAAGGAGGGACGTAAAAGTAAAATCAAAGAATTACTCACTCTTCTAATATATATGTTCATCAAACATAAATTTGAGAGATGCCAAATTGCCAACTATACAAAACCATATCAAACGTTAACCAAATTAATTAATTGATTAATCCTTTTCTAAACGATAAAGCATCATTTCAAAACTCTCACCTTTCTCGTGTTGGAGCGTCATTGATCGTTTGAGAAACATGCGACCTAACTTTAAAGAATCAATGTTAATAATAATAATAATTAACGAGAAGAGTTTTCAAAATTTGAAATAAGCTTAAGTATTGACCGGAGAAATTTGTATACAATAATGTTTTTAATATAAATAAAAACGAGATTAAATAATATAATTTAAATTTAATTTTCTTATGTTAATAGTATAAATTTTTATGTTGTTATATTAATTTAAATATTATACCATCATGATAGCTCTAAAAACCAAATACATGATAATCGAATTTGAAACTTAATTTCAGTATAAAAATATATATTGCTATCTCATTTCAACTATACAAAGTGAATTTGGAGGTATTAACACGATGTAGAAATATTTTCACTACCAACCTATAATTTATCAATAGTATAATAAAAATAAATTTTATTAATTTATGTAATCGATGTTATGAATGATAAATACCAACAATAATATAGACAAAAAAATCATTTGAAAATAGATAAAAGCCTTTATTTGCTCTCTAATCAAAATATTAAAATCGACAAATTGAGAAATTGGAGATCCTTTACCATTTGAAAATGTAGAATTGGGGGACCAAAGTAATAAATTTAGAGGAAATGAGAGTGAGGGAGCAATTTGTGAATTTAGGGTGAAATAAATAATTGAGGGAAGTTGGGGAAATAAGAAAGGAAGTGAAATTAATTTGGTTCACCTGATTTCGCTGCCCATCACAATCACATGCAATAAGCAAACCAAATATCTCTTCTCCTTCATTTCAATCTTACTTTATTATTATTTAATTATTTAATTTAATTTTAGTAATAATAATTTATTGGCCTCCAATATTGCCGGCCCCGGTCCAGTTTTCACCTTAAACGGCGTCGTTTTGGGCGTTGCCTTCGCCATTCTTGTCTCTCTTGCCGGTTACTAAAATCTCTTTCTCTCTCTCTGTCTCACTTCGCTCTTCTTCTTCTTCTTCTTCTTCACAGACACAGTGAGTTGACTCAGTCTTCGCAACTCGCTCTCTCAGCTGCCACACATAGCGTTCTCTGCATTTTCCTCCTTCTTTCTATCTATCTCTCTTTGTCTGGTAATCTCTCTCTCTCTCTCCTCACTTGAATTGAGCACGTGCTTTGTGATCCGCACGCGAAACGCGATTGATTACTGTATCGTTTTGTTTTTTGGCGTCTGTGAAATCGGAAGCAGTAATGTTAGGGTTTATGGATTGAAATGTCGGTGTTTCTTCATCAGCATAGTGCAGCACTGACGAGATCTTGCTCTTTAGTTTTGTATATTGTAATATTTGGGTGGGGGTGGGGAGATTTGGTTTTGTTGTTATTGCGTTTAGCTTCAATTGAAATCTGTTGGTTTTGTCTGATTCACTGTTCAATTTGTGATCTCCTTAATCAAGCAGTGTTTTGTCGGTGTTAAATGTTAATTAACTCTCCTTAATTGTGTTTAGTGCTCTGAGATTGGAATGATTTGTTTGAGAGGTCCTGCTCTCTTTTGTTTTGTGACGATGCTTTTGCTTTCTTGTTTTTAGTGTGTAGGGAGGTTTCTGTGTCGGTGATTTGCAAAATCTAGCTTCAGTTATTTGTTTGTGTGTGCGTGCGTGCATGATTGGAGTGGAACTTCTGCAATTTGTAGTGAGGTTGGGATTTGGATTTTGCTGCAAGATTAGATTTTCGATGAAATTCAATTTGCCTTTACATATATATGAGGATGATGAGTTTAAAACTGAAGAGAAACTGGGTTAAACTAGGAATTTTTGGGGGTGATGTGGAATACTAGGGGTGAGGAAAAATGAGGAATAATCTTTCATTCTATGGAGTGAGCCAGTGAGGCTTGTGAAAAAATGCATTTATGGTCATGGAAACCTCAGTGTACAATATTTTCATGACTGCTTCTTCTTTTTTAAGTTCAGATCTTGACTTGCAAGTTTGGTTTTGGTCATTGAATTATGTCTCTCACTTAAGTCTTTGTGTAGGTGTTTTGAATAGTTTGTTTTTTTAGTATTGAGTTTGATGGGTTATCTTCCTTTCGGTTACAGACTCAAGTTAACAGGAATGTCTGAGAAAGCCCTGAGGGATCTCAATACAATTCCAGGAACTGAAAAGAAGAGTGAAAGCTCAAGTAAGCCATCTCTAACGAAGCCTCCCGTTGACAATGCTAATGAAAATATTGAAGAATGGCAGAAGAAAAATAATTGTTCCTCCTTGGTTTCTCTCCCTGTTAATGGAAACCCACCAGTGAAAGGCGATTCTGGTATAGAGACTGGAAATCCAGAAGTAGAATACATCGAATCTGAGAACCTGAGTGATCTAGAAGATGTTGACACTTGTCTCAAGGTATTATTTTGTTCATTGTTTTTGGATCCAGGGAAGTAAATAGATGGGCTTAAAATTGTTGACCATTGGCATTGGTCTTGCCTTATATCATGGGTGTTTCATTTCCTCTTTATATTATAAATACCTTTGTTTACTATTACTGTATAAGAAATTCAACTTTTATTGCAGAACCTCTTCTCTGGACTTGACTCAAAGGACTGGGTCCTGGTTTGTGATGCACTCAATAATGTACGTCGGTTATCCTTATTTCATAAGGAAGCAATGCTTGACATGTTGTAAGTATCCAAATTTTGTGTGTTTTTTTATTGGAATATGGTTAACAAGTTGTGAAATTTGTTTGGATCTATTAATTTGTTGATATTTCGTCTGGTATCAACAGGGGGGATGTGATCACATTTGTTGCTAAGTCCCTAAAAAGTCCTAGAAGTGCTGTTTGCAAAACTGCAATTATGACATCTGCAGACATTTTCAGTTCATATAATGATCTTATAATAGATTCACTGGATCCTTTGGTAAGCCAACATTCCTTACATGTACCAGTAAATTTGATGACTTGAACATTTTGGAATATCATTTTATACTTGACAGCATTATCATTATATTAATTGCTTTTTCCATGCAAAACATGTATGTTATGTGCAGCTAGTACAGCTTCTTCTCAAATCTTCACAGGACAAACGCTTTGTATGTGAGGCAGCTGAAAAAGCATTGATAGCAATGACTACTTGGATTTCCCCGATGTCTTTGTTACCGAAATTGCAACCATATCTTAAGAATAGGAATCCTCGTATTCGTGCAAAAGCATCAATGTGCTTTTCTCGAAGTGTTCCTCGACTGGTATGAAATATGATTTAAGACATGCTCATAATGATGATTTTACTTACATTTTTTTACAGTTATTTTCTCAGAAGTGATTTCCTATGCAACAAAGAAATGTGGATAAAAACTTTAGCAAACAGATCAATGGTGTTTGTTTGTTTAATCTGCTAGTAATTGAGACCTTGTGTATATTTTAGTCCTAGTTTATAAAACACAACTTAGATTTACATACTGTCATGTGTGTGTATCTGTTGTATATTTGCTCTTGCGTGTTTATCCTTTTGTTGATTTTTTTCATCAGGCTGTTTGCTAATTGCTTCAATAATTATATAGACTTATTGTCACAATACTTGTATGAATGAATTCTTATAATGTGTTTGCCATAAAACCTTAATTGTATTTATTGCTTCTTTTTTTATTATATTGATCAGTTCTTGAATAAAAAAACTGTAGAAAGGTTACATTTTCTGAAAAGACTTAAATTAATGCTACATTTTCGAATTGATCACATGCTCTTACGTCAATTAAACCTTGAAGGCGATACTGATGAAGTACAAGGGCAATGAACATGTCCTATGTACTTTCTGCAACTGGATGTTAAAACTGTGTCTTATAAAAATATCCTTGTGCTCTATTAAACAGGGTGCAGAAGGCATAAAGACATACGGTATCGACAAGTTGATCCAAGTAGCTGCATCTCAGTTGAGTGACCAGCTCCCCGAGTCCAGGGAAGCAGCTCGAACCCTACTTCTTGAGCTTCAAAATGTATATGAGAAAGTTCATGATCTTACGACCACCACTGTGTCTGAACCTACCACTGTCTCTGAGCATCAAGAGCATCCAGAGACTGGATCTTGGGAGAATTTCTGCCAATCAAAACTTTCTCCTTTAAGTGCTCAAGCCGTACTTCGCGTGACCAGTATCGCTCGAGAGGGGCTCGTTTCATGACACCTGTCCGTCTTGCTCAAACTTAGCCTTACCTCATTCCCTGGTTTGCTTGTCATTTTATTCTGTAAATACAGTGCGACAATTGAGATGATTTGAGTTGCTGCTGTTGAGGCACGTATTGAGCCCAACATTTATTATGTATTCTTTTCTACCTAGCTGTGGTTACGCATGTCACGGTTATTATTATTGATATTTGATAGATATATAAATTACATTACTCCCTTCATCTACTTCCTGATTTACCTCTTTACACTTCAGTGATTCACTCTAATAACTGATTTGCTTCTTCAATGTGTATCTTTTTCATTCCTAAGGTAAGAACTTGAACTTCTGATTAAAGGATCGATATATTTAACACGTTTATCAATTTTACATTGATTTCTTTAATGTATGTATGAAGTGTTTTTTTGTAAGATAGCGCAAAGTTTTTAGTGGATAAATGGCTGTGTCATTTTGATGGACTATTATCTTTGTAGATTTGGAAAATATTAAATAACTTACATGATTAGAAATGGCAACTGGTAATCTTGTATGCTTTGCAACTTAGAAAAATACTATTCCTGCATTCAAAAGTGGACATCTCACATATACATTCACTTTTTTACTATTGGTCATTGGATGTCATGATGATTTTTATTTATGATACTTATTTATCATAAGAGTTTAAAAGTGATGTTTAATTGATACACCACTTTTGAATGTCTAAATAGTACTACATAATAGTTATAATTTTGATTTTGATTATATCCTTCCCTTTAAATTTCACAAGAAAATCCATTGATGTATCCTTGAACATTATTTATGATTTACTATGTCAATTGAGTTGTGTCTTACTAAGAAGATCAAGTGTAGTGTTGGTGACATTATGACAACATGCTTGAACTAGGCGAAAAGGCACTTTGTAGTTAAGTGTTAGAATAGGACATATCTCAAATATGGAGTAACACTGCAACTCCCTCCTTTTTGTATCTGCAGCCCTACTTTTCATGGGTTGGGAAACTTTAATCTAACGTTACATTATAAAGTTCACATAATCTCGTAGCTTCCCAATTATTTATTTATTTATTTTTCATGATTGTAGTGTAGGTTCTATAATTGAGGCATTATAAAAGGACTTATCGATTTACCCCCCTTACTGCTCCTGTGCAAATACAGTGAAAACTTCAATTATGAGATTGTAAGCTTCTATAGGAGGAGTTAAGGAACATGGCTGACCTGTATACAGTGAATATGAGCTGTTGTTTTCTGTAATCAATCATTCACTCAATTTAGCTTCCTTTATTTTAAATATCACTTGAGAGTCTACTTATTTTTTTGGCTAGACCAAATATCTAAAATGTTGTTTAAAAACATCCCGGGATAAACTAATCACTTAAAATTAAAAGAATTCCTTGTTGATTCTTCATATTGCGTTTGATGAGATGTACATGATAAAAATATAAAGACGGTGAGAATAAAGATATAAAAATGTTTAGTTTTTATATAGATGTTTATTGTATTGTATATAAGGACCAATTTATTGATTTTTTTAGATCATGAAAAAATAATGAGACTTTTAATATAGTTTTAAGGGACTAAAAAATTGTATTTAGTAAAAGAAAGAAATTACTATTTGATTGGTTAGCTATACTCGACCCACCAACACAACTAGTTGCCATAATCGGGGGCCTTTTTTCTAAGCATGAATGAAACAAACTCACATGGGAATGACCATTGAATCTGAGACAGCAACCACAACAAAACAAAGCAAATCATAAATGAGAAACGTGTTTATTTTTTGTTTTTATTAATCACGAACATTTTTTTCTTCTTCTTATTTTCTTTTAAAAAAATATATTATTAGAGCAGATATGTTTTTGGACGGAAAATAAAAAGATGAAAATGGACAATCTGTAGAGTGAATCAAGTATATATATTCCTTTTTTTTTATATATGCATGTTATTATAATCAACTATCAACTACATCCTACTCTACTTTATCCTACAGTTGCTTGGAGTGCAAGTATTTCATTTATTTCCCGGTTTTAGGTTGAAATATATATCATTGAGCCACGTACTAGAATTATTCATTCTAAGAGCAAATATCTATTTTTCATCTCTAAAATATTAGGGTGATATTAAATTCTTCTTTCATCTATAAATGCATCAAGGTAGTATGACTTTTAGATTGTGCTTACTCTAATATTTGTGATATAAATGAACTATATATTTGATGGTTAATATAATACTTGCAATAATGATGAGGTTGTGAAATTTCATCAAGTGATGTAGAGTCTATCAAGAATAGCCTCCACCTATGAGAGGGAGCACATACATATATGTTCGGTCTCCCACTTGAGGGGGAGAATGATGGACTTGTAAACGATAAACATAAAATCCCACAGTGGTTGAGAATGCATTAAACAAAAATTATATACAGTGAGATCATCTATAAGGTTGTGTTGGATATTTTTTTGGACGAAAAGACAATTGTTTATTTATTTTGTTTGGTAGGAGAGATGGAGATAAAGACACAAATTGTTCGACTCTAAGTTAGAAATTTAGTTGATTTTTTTGTACTCATATAATTAATCCGGACGAAGAGATGAGGACATGACGAGAACTTGTTTGCAATAATATCCGTACATATATCGTCACATTTCACATGTGGTCTAATGACGATTCATTGTGATCCTTTGACTTTCTAACTACAGAAGTTGTCTGACAACTTTTTGATGCGGTGATCATTTTTTTTATATATTTATCTTTGTCTCATTATCTCTATTTTTTTATCTCTGTATTTCTATCCGACCACTTCGTCCAAATATAACCTAAACTCATTGATTTGAATTAAGATGTAATGTTGAATCAGCCGTTTATATGATTTTCTCTTAACCCAATGTTTGAATCTTTCCCAACTAATTCCAAGGTTTAGAATAGCAAAGCTCCAACTTATAGGCTAACGTGGGGGAATAGCCGAATAGGTACGTAGCATAAGAACATCATTCAATAATAGTACTATCATATTTTTATCCTATGTCTCATTGTTAATGGGAAAAAAGAGATGCACAATGCCAAAGCCAAACAGAGAAGAAAACGGAAAAAAAGAGAAAAAGGGAAAGAAGATAGATAGAGAAGAAAAAGGTTCAAATTGCAAGCTAACCTTGACGTATTGCATCCACTTGTTAATCACTAGTTACTTTTTCCTACCCACTCCACAGTCACCTAATACACAAAATGACCAAAGTTTTATTTTTTCTTAAAAAAAAGCTAATTGATCATGTAACTATGTTGTCCTATAAATGAATTTATTAGGGTAATTAGTGTCACTCATCACCAAGAAAAGAAAAGAAAATCAGAAGAAAAAGAAGTTTGCAAAATCAACCTCACCTATTTCTTGTTCTGTCTTTGGCAGGTTTTTTATACCAAGCATATTCCACTTTCTTTCTCTGTTTGCAAAATAGGTTCATCAGACACACAATTTGTTCAATCAAGAGACTTAAATAAAAATTGGATGTTCCGGTATTATTTAGTACATGTATTTAGGATTTCTAAATTTGTATTGAGAGTGCATGACTAGAATTCTGCATGAGTTTTCTTATTATTAGCACAGGTTCTTGAACATGTCAATTACTATGTCTGTGTCACTACTATTCATAGGGCTAGTGTTATTAGTCCTATTTCATGTTTGCATTTCTGGGGTAATCTCTAGAAGAAATGTCAGAGAATCAATGGTTGAAAGAGGTACAAGTGGTTCCATAACCATGTCAGTTGATGATTTGGAGAAGCTTCCATGCTATAATTACATTGCCAGAGACATCACAAGTAGCCCTGTGGATTGTGCAGTTTGCTTGGAGACCCTTATTACCGGTGATAAGTGCAGATTGTTGCCAATTTGCAAGCACAGTTTTCATGCACATTGTGTTGATAAATGGCTTCTTAAGACACCCTTTTGCCCAATTTGCAGATCAAGTGCTGGAAGAAGTGAAAGTGGTTTATTTATGAATGTTGGAATAGAATTGAGAGAGAATCAAAGATTAGGACAAGAAACAGATGAAAACCAAATGGTATCTGCTAATACCACTTTGTCTCAGGTTAATAATAATGCTGTATATTAATTGACTAATACTGAGGGTCCTCTTATGTTATGATCAATTTATCATGTCTCAGGTAAATATCCTATTTTCTATTATTATTATTATTCTTATTAAATAAAATAAAAAAGGCCGCATGTCCTAAACAATATTGGTTAGGCCATCGAAGATGAAATTTGAGGGTGATTTGCTATCTGTGCCTCTCAGATTACAAAACGAAAAAATGTTAATTGGAATTTAGATAACACATATATACAAGTTGACAATATTCTATCTATCTGTTGAATGAGGTTAAGCTTGCATTGGCCGGCAAGCTAATAAGTACACAAGAAGCTAAGCAAAAGGGTGATGATGCTTAGTTGTTCTGTTCATGTTTCCATCTGGACGATGCACCCAAATCTCTGAATTGTTTCTTATGAATTTTCTAATATCAAACAAAATATTTTATATACTAATTTCCACTATCAAACAAATGTTCAAACACGTCATGGCAATTGCAAAAGTTGTTGTTGTTCATTTTCACAGCTCTAAGCTATATATCAGTTACTGAATAGTCTTAAATCATTGAATTACATGTGTTCATGTTCCTTTTCTTAGGAAGTGTGTTTATATAGAATATCAGAGTAGATAAACTTCCGATGGATTTTTGGAATTGGAGCAGGACTGTGTTCCCAACACCTGTTTTGCTTGCTAGCATCTTCATTTTGAATATCACTATGGAGTTTTCAACTTCTTGGGCTCTAGAGAGGCATGTTCATAAAGTTCTGAGATGCCTTGGAACACAGAATACTTATTCAGGTAACTATATATGAAAAATAAAGTTTTATTGGATTAGTTTTTGAGCATCTTATATATGTAGTGCTATGTGACCATTCTACTTTTCTCAAGCAGAAAATGAAACTGCAGAAGACAATATAAAGAGGGCAAGTATAAGAGGTGCTTTACTCTCATAATATCTTCTAATCATGTTTCCTGGTATGAAAATTTGTTGTTTGTTCTTCTCTTTCTTGATCATATATATGGCCTTTATGTGGAATTAGATACATGGATTTTGATTGGAGCAATCATGTCGGTTATATTGATAATTGTTATTATTGCATACATCTTATATCATAGATACTTCAAGTCATCAGAACATAAAATCAAAGGTAAGGCACAAAGGCCTATTTTTTTTTTTTTGACTTTCTTTTCCAAAACCATATTAGATAGCATGATAGATGAATGATATAGTTCTTGTGTACTATATTCTTCATAGAAACATTTGAAGACATGTTAAAGAATACTGCTTGTCCTAGAATTTCGGTCAAGGAAGTCTATGCTGCCACTAACCATCTTAATGAAATGAATGTAATTGGGGAAGGAACTGCAGGTGAGATTCTTTTTCTCTCTTTGTTGAAAGCAGTGTGGTGAGAAAATATATGTTAAGTTTCTAACATTTTCATGAATGGGTTTAAAGTAGACAGAACACAACTCAAATAGAAACTTCAATTTCCTAGATGTGTAGGCAACTATTTTAGTCTTTGATCCATGTCATGAATATCTGCAAAAATTTTAACATTAGTTCTCCTAGGACAACCCTCCTCTTTTACCCAGACTTAGACGGCTATGCAAAAGGATTTTCATCGAAACACGGCATAGGCAGAGTTATTAATAAATTGAGGGTGAAGGAGATTGAGGATAATTATAAGAGACTTGGTCAAAAGAGGTTTAAATACAAAGATTCTTGATAGAAATATGATCTATGATAGAGTTCTATAGAATTTCAAGATCCATATAACCGATCTCACTTAGTGAGACAAAGTTTAATTGTTATTGTTATTGTAGGCATCTATGTTGCATGAATACTATTAGGACTAATTTAAAAAAAAATGTAAAATATAATTAGCAATATCTAAAAATATCATTAAATTATATTACCATAAGTATCTTATCTAGTAAGGATATGGGATATATCGATTATTTTGAAGTATGCATGCGAAAAACATAATATAGATTGATGTAAATCTTATACATCAGGTGAAGATGTGCTCATGTGAACTTCTAAAGCCTTGTAATTTCTGGTTTTGAATTTCAGGTAAGGTCTATAAAGGCAAAATGGAAAACAATCAGCATGTTGCAGTAAAGCACATAATGAATGATGATGGAAATATGGAGACTTTTGCAAGGGAAATCACAAGCTTATCACATGTCAGACACCCGAATCTTGTTCCTTTGCTAGGTTTCTGTGTTAAGGGAGATGACTGTTTTCTTGTCTATGAACTATGTCCTAATGGAACTCTTTCAGATTGGCTATTTGGTAACTATAATTTATAATTCATATAATCATGTCCCTTTTTTGTGGCATGAGAGTTTGAATTTGTTTTCTCTTCTTAATATGAAGATTTTGATAAGTGAATGAATCAGGCAAGAACAAGGTCCTGTCATGGATACAGAGGCTAGAAATCGCAATTGACAGTGCTCGAGGTCTTTGGTTTCTGCACACATATCCTGGAGGTTGCATTGTTCATCGTGATATCAAGGTCAATCTCTTATGTTTCTATTCTAATTTTTTGTTATAGATAAAATAGTTGGAGACGTCGCTCTATAATTCAAGGGGATGGAGAATTTACGATTACTTTCACTCCCAACAAGTGCACTTCTCGATATTCAAATTTGTGACCTCATCTTATGAGGAACTAAGTTACTTGCCACTCGTCCAATAACTTGTTGATTGATTCTATTGCAATTTTCTCTGCAACATGGCTTGTTGTTTACTCCAATAACAAATCTTAGTCTCTAATTATGTGAGAATTAAAATATTAAATGACAGCATAAAGAGATAGTTCAAACTCCAATGTTTAATAATGTTTAATACTCAATGAATCATGTTCAATTGTTGACCACATTTGCAATGATAAGGTCAAGTATAAAATTCAGTACTTTTCTACCAAAGTATATAATGCAGATAGAATGAAAGTGGAAGCAATCACTGATAATTTATTTCAAGTTCTATGCTCTAGGGAGTGAGTAGAATTTGTGTATAATGCTCAATTCCTACATGTTTTGGTGTTAACACATTTACTAATTACTAAATTAGGAATAAAAAATAAAAAAACTAAAACTAAAAAACTAGTATAAAGGAGTTGAATCTCAAGTGCACAAACCATTATGTTTCTGATGCAGCCAACAAATATTCTTCTGGGGCCTAAGTTTGAGGCAAAGCTATCAGATTTTGGGCTGTCTAAAATTATTGAGGTTGGTGAAACCTATGTTAGCTCAGAAGTGAGAGGGACTTTTGGATATGTTGATCCTGAGTACCAAAGAAACCATCATGTGAATTCATCTGGTGATGTTTATAGCTTTGGAATGGTACTCCTACAAATCCTCTCTGGAAAGAAGGCTATAAACTTGAACCTGAAGAAACCAATGTCACTGAGTAGAATGGTCAGAACTCAGAAACCATTAGCCTTAAATCTCTTAGGCTGCGTTTGGTTTCAAAACAAGAAAAATATTTATCAGTTTTTCATTTCCAGTTTTCAGTTAGTATCTTATTTTTTCAGGATTTGATGAAAGAAACGGCGGAAACTCAGTTACTGTTTCATTCACGAAATCCTAAAAATAAGGAACAGAAAGTAAAAAATTGAAACCTGTTTTTTCTAAACCAAACGCACCCTAATCTTTCATTCAAATTTTACATTTTTTGTATGACATACTTGATTTCTTAGGCAAAAGCACTCAGCAGGAATGGAAGCATAACAAAATTTGCTGATCCTAAACTTGAAGGGGAGTACTCAGAGGAAGCATTTTATTTCACACTGAAATTGGCTCTGTCATGCACAGCCTTAAACCACCAACGTCCATCCATGGAGGATGTGTTCAGAAAACTACAAGAGGCACTTTTGATTTCAAAAGAGAGGAAGGTTTCTGTTACAGAGACCCCAGTGTAGATAATGCTAAAAATGTAGGTCCTTTTTTTACATAAGAGTAATTTGCTCAATTCTATGGTATATAATATTTTCCATTATTCTGCAAACTTAGTCAAGGACAGCTGAGAAATGCATAAATTCTTTTGCTATTGAACTGGTAAGTAAAGAAAAGAAAGATCTTATTATAACATGGCCTGCCTCTAAAGGAAAATTGTGAAAACTACAACCATGCTGGATTCTTCAAAGGAGTGACAACAGATTTAACTTGAAGGTAGCTGCTAAGGCTATACATTCCCTTTACTCTCCCTTGTCCACTCATCTTATAGCCACCAAATGGTATTGCTGCATCAAATATGTCATAGCAGTTGATCCACACCGTTCCGACTCGCAACGCTCGCATCAAAGTGTTAGCAGTGTCCATACTCTGAGTGAAAACTCCAGCAGCCAGGCCATAGGGAGTTGCATTTGCCCTTTGTACCACCTCCTCTAGATCCCTAACATTTATTTTGAATAGAGAATGATTATGATCTAAGAATATGAACTGTTGAAGAATGAAAAGAACAAACATGACAACATTTTGACTAGTGATGAATAGCATAGCATAGCATACTTGAATTTTAAGATAGACTGTACTGGACCGAAGATTTCGTCTTTTGCTATCAGCATGTTGTCCTGCAATCATAAAGAAGAAATCATTTTTGGTTACTTAGTTCTGTTTTAGTGTTGATACATGTTTCAAAGTGGAAATATTGTTCTGAGGTTTAATACCTGAACATTGGAGAAAACAGTAGGTTGGATGTAGTAGCCTTTAGAACCAATTCTTTCACCACCAGACTCAAGTGTAGCACCATCTTCAATGCCTGATCTTATGTATTTCAGGATCTTCTCGAATTGCGTAGAATCGATCTTAAATATACAGAAAACTATCAATATCATCATGTTTTTCAAATGTCATTAGTCTGAAATTTGGCACTTTACTACACATCTGTCTGAAAATTGAGAAGAATATATTCTGTAGGTTCTACTTGTATTCATTCATCATAGGTCATTGGTGGTGACTTTGTATCTGTCTATCTCTTCTATATATATTCATGAAATTTCTGCTTTTTGATGTTCAAATAACATTTCTGAGGGTAAAGAGTACCTGAGGACCTTGCTCAACCCCATTTCTGAAAGGGTCTCCAACTACACGTTTAAGGGCACGTTCTTTTGATTTCTCCACAAATTCATCATATATGCTTTCATGTACAAATGTCCGGGAACCAGCACAACAACATTGACCCTGCAGTGTATGTAGTAGACACACAAAACAAACTGCTTGAACCATATTCAATCACAATGCAACAACAACAATAATAGAAAATAAAGAATCACTTGAGATAGATAGATATATACATAAAACAGGATCAATCAAACCTGATTAAAGAACAAAGCAGAATGTGCAGCCTCAACAGCTGCATCAATATCAGCATCTTTGCACACAATGAATGGAGATTTTCCACCAAGCTCCAGAGTTACTGGCTTCAGATTGCTCTGAGCAGAAAGTCCTAGAACAATCTTACCAGTGCCACTGGATCCTGTGAAAGCAAGCTACAATATAGAACCAACCAAATTTTCAGTTTTCACTTTTCAACTAGCTATTAGGACTTCTAGGTGTAATTAGGAATAGGAATTAATGTTACTACAAGTTTCAGGGAGAGAAAACTATGAAAGTAAGTAATTTTGAAGTACCTTGTCAACATCCATATGACTACATAGAGCAGCACCAGCAGTAGGACCATATCCAGAGATAATATTTAGTACACCAGGAGGAAGTCCTGCCTGTTTTGCAATCAAATCCATCAAAGAGGATCATTGCAACCATCAAATATATCTGTTTTCCTTCCTTTTATAGACCTTAATGAATTTAGACTCAACATCAACATTAAATATGGATGTTGATGAAACACAAATACAACTTCTGAGATCAAAATGAAGCTTTACTAATAATGTATATGATAGCACATAAGAAGATAGAGAGCGCGGTAAGCTTAATTACCTCAAGAAATAGGTTTGAGACATAAAGTGCAGAAAGAGGTGTGTGCTCTGCAGTTTTCAACACAACAGTATTACCACATGCTAAAGCAGGTGCTACCTTCCATGCATAAATAAGAAGTGGGAAATTCCAAGGCACAATCTGGCCTGCTACACCAATAGGCTCATGCAAGGTTTGAACATGGTGTGGTCCATCAGCTGGAACTGTTAGACCATGAATTTTATCCGCCCAACCTTAACATACAAAATCAGAAAAGAAAAGGTAGCCAAACAATGTCAACTTGGATCGGTACAAAGGACTCTAACAATATATAACAACATGAAATAGAGCTAGAATCCTTAAATCATGTCTATAAGTACCTGCATAATATCGAAAGACGCGTACCACCTTAGGTATTTCAACATTGGCAGCCTGTTCATAAGTCTTTCCACTGTCCCATGTTTCGATTGCTGCAACTTCATCATTGTGTTTCTCCAATAAATCAGCAAACCGCAAAATAACACGTGACCTTTCCTAGAGGGGACCATCACAAACAAACATTGTTCAACATTATAAGAACCTAGCATGCACCATCTTGTACCAATAAATAAATAGATGCAGCTTCTTAACTCTCCATATTAAAGTTTTTAGTAAAAAATATATAACCTATGTTCTGAGATTTACAATAGGGAAAAAGAAAGACCAAAATGTGTGATATATAATACATAGGCTGTCATCTTTGGCCATGGTCCCTGATCAAAAGCCTTGCGAGCAGCATGGACTGCACGGTTTACATCTTCACTGTCACCTTCAGCAACATTGGCAATTACATCTCCTGTCCTAGGATCGTAGGTTGCAAAAGTTTTTCCTAAACAATGGACAAACAATCTTAAAACAAACTCTATATATGGTGTGCATATATATAGTGTTGTTTTTTTGAGTTCATAAAGTTAAGATATTAACCAGAAGCTGCATTAACAAACTGTCCATCAATTAGGAGCTGAGTGTGATCAATTTGCACTGGTGGTGTTATAGGCTCAGCTTCATCAGCAGCAGAAGCAGAGGCACCAACTCCACTTATGTTTCTAATCCAACCACAACATAGGCCTGAAAAATTACACTTAGTCATCAAATCATCATTAACAAAATTATAATTTGATCATGTGAATCATATAGACCTACAATAACATAAACACAAGATATGTGCAATGATTTATATATATGACTCTGCTATTCTATGTACTTAATTCAAAGGAAATATAACTAAGATGTGTGGTTGTGACATCATGCATGAGTAGAAAAAAGAATTAAAAGCTTCCTCAAAGTTTAAATTTAAGTTGTTGTCTCCTTTTGAACCTTATATGTGAAGAATTATTCATATTTACATAAATATGTGGATGATAAAGGGGAGATGCAAATTAATTATGCAATTTCATCACCTAAACAACGTTTAGAAGCTGAGGCAGAGGAAGAGGCATAATGCAGAGATGAAAGAATTCGAGAAGCCATGATTTGCATAATAAATCTTTTTTAGAACGTGGAAAAGAAGAAAATAATCTCTTTCTTTCTTTCTTTCTTTGAGCTCTATCTTGTCAAATGAACTGATGAATTATCACTACACACATGCATACAATACATACACTTGTTTCGAGAGTAATAGATAATACTGTGTCACGAGAAAGCCAGAGAAGGTGCAGGCAAGGCAGCACTACTTGTCAAAAATAAATAATGCTACTACTCATCATAACTTACTTTATACATATCTACACAATTTTATTTTTATCATATTTATATTTTTATTAATAATCCAATGAGATTAATTTTGACAGCACATTTAAAGTCTCATATTGTCTAAAAATAAAATGTAAATAATATTTATTAGTCTTAAGCAACCTCCAAAATTATATTTTATACTGTTATTGGGTTACCCCACACATATGCAATCACTCAAATTTCATGCTTTTAGTCCAGGAGGAGCTCTTAGACATGAGCATGCTGGAGTATATTAAATTCTACTTGATAAAAACTTAATTATATAAATAAAAGAAAAAAAAAAGGAGGTTAGCCACTTGAAGGACAAATTGTTTGATACAGCTTACCAAATTTGATACCTGAATTGGGGGTGAGCTAATTATGTACACCAATCATCAATGAGTCTACTTGATCTAGCAAGTAATCATTCATTTTGTAAATCAATCTGTACCTTTTGCCTAGATGTATATAGTTTATGGATCAGAATTGCTACTTGTGAAGAGTGAGACAAATAACAGTAAACAAATTGATGTTATTGTCACGTTTTAGCCAACAATGGTAGTAGCCGCCATAATAGGAAACTAACAAATACAAGCTATATACAATGGAGATAATACAATGGAACCTGAAAAGTGATGTTCAATCAATAAAGCTGCTACTATATGACATCCAGTTGGCTCTCTGAACTGACCGACTTAATTAATCACTTGCTCATGGAGTACTTGATAGCTACGTTGATTTGAAAAAATAAAAAACAAGTTTTCAAAACTTATGATCTGGAAATCTAGACATTTGAAGAATATTATAATATTATAATAAAAGAATAGTTAGAGATACAACAAAAAAAATTAGATAAAATAGTTAACAAATAGAAATTTGGGTCATAATCACTCAGCCCATTAAAAATATACTCATGATTAAAATGTTATTTGGACCATAAAATATTAAATGGATTTTATTGGCTGTTTTGACTGGTATTTTGTTGTTTCCCAAACATTTGTGTTATAATAAATGTAGATTATCATTTAATGTGAGAAATACAGTATGATAGTTAATGAGTAATTAATTCAATTAAGTTTGATCAATTGAAATTAAACTCTTTTTATTGTTTACTCAAATCTTATCCAAATTAGAACTATTTTACACCTACAATTGCAATTTTGACAAATGATTTACAAAATTGTCTACATGATATTAACAAGACATCGGCTCGCTGTTGTTAAATATATATAGATGACAAATATTTTGTCATGTGTACAGTTTATGGTGAACTCGAATCTATGTAGGTGTATATGAGAGTCTTGGATAGAATTGTTGAACTGTTAAGATCTTCCATGTTGATCGAAAAGCTAATTTTGTAGAAATGTTCTTGTATATGCGGATAATGTTCCTCGGGTAGTTGTAGTTGTAGTTGTAGTTTAGTGTTGGTCGTCGTCTTCCTTTGAGCTTCCACCCTCTTATTTAAAAGAAAAACAAAAAGACAGATTGGTCTATAGACTATAGCACTAGGGCTTTTTGTTATACAGTATTATATTTATTTTAGTTTTGGCCGTTGTTGGGCCATGTGTTCCCATATATACGGCCCAACCTGATAAGCTGCCAGTGGGGAAGTATCCAAATTTTCAGGCCATTTAGACCCAAAATATATATAGCCAATTAGCCATTGGCATTTGGTGTGTAAGTGTTTTTTGTTTTAGGGTGAAAAGAATTTCACCCGGGTTATAAAATTGTACTAGTCAAAACAGTAAAAAAAATAGAAAATTGAGCTTAAATCACTTGATCCATTAAAAAATACATACATGATTAAGAATATAATATTTACTCCTTATCACTTTTCTACTACTCATTTATATTTTAAAATTAATTTTCTCTCTCTTATTTTTTAATATTTATGATTAGAATTTATTCATAGTAAAAAAAAAATTACTTGCTCTAGGAACACCTAAAAATTGATCTAATAATAATAGAGCAACAAAACGATTGGATTGGGTTGCTGTTCAATCCTCTCAACAATGAAAACGGAAAAACTTACCGCAAAATTATGATTTATTTGCAACGACAAATTACCATTATAATATTTAGATAATATTTTAGGTATGTTTGTATATATACGCCGAACATGTTGAAAATAGGTCATGGTCTTAGTAAGGAAACTAACTAATTTCAGGAATTTATATTATAAATAGTTATTATTAGACAAAATAAATCTATGCAAAATCAATCATTTTCTAGCTAGCTAGCTTTATTTATATAAGCAGAATAGTTTTGGAGTGGTTAGGTTGCTCCTACTACTTTAATTAGAGAATGCCGAATTGATTTGTATTGTATTGTCCAGAAATGAAATTAAAGTTGAAGATTGTTCAATGTTTGGTCAACTAACTAATTGGACAAGCAAGGTTGGCAAAAACTCAACATCAAGGCCTGTTCTTTTCACGCTTTGTGTGCGTTGACCAACATGTATATATGTTTCATGTTTGTTTGTTTGGTTCCGCGATTGTATAACACAAGAGAATTTAATTTATATTTAGTGGAACATTATTATAGTATAGTAACTAATTAAAAGTAATTTTAATATAAGTTATGATAAATTTGTATTCTACTCAAAATCAATTAATCATAGAGGCGGTCAGAATCAATATACATAAGAAACCAAACATCTATAACTATATATATATATATATATATATATATATATGCAATAGCCTATAAGTATAACATTTCTATAACAAATAATTTATTATATGATGCGCATGTTAACGTTGAATGCCTTGTGTTCTTTGATACCCTTCAATGGTTTCTTCCATTTATTTATATTACCTTTTCACGTATATATGGCTGAATGAATAAACCATGAAGACATTTTGAAAATCAGCTATGTCACTTATTTCTATTATTTCTGTTCTCTAGTAAGTGTTTATTTTTCTATGAACTGCACACACTATAGCTAGCTGACATCATGGGAGAAAAAGAAGGAAAGGAAAAAGTTTCGGCCACTAATTATTATAGAAAGGGTGATACTAAATAAACAATACAAAATCAGTCCAATCAGTCAATAAATAAGATTTTGGACCATAATTATTCAGCCCATTACAATCTCAATGATTATTTGGGCCAAAATTAAAGCCAAAATATGCTCATTAGCTGTATGGGCTAATTTTTTATTGTCCACTTAGCATTATTGTTATAGAAAATATATAGTTAAGAGCTATCTATACAAGGGTTTGCAATAGAAGAAAGCTTTAACACTAATTAATCAGCATGCAACTTTCCAATAATCCTTTACAATCATCTAACTTTTTGTGTAGTATTTTGGATTTTTAATTTGCTTTTACTTTTGCTCATTGTTTTTTTCTCTTTGGCAATCAGTGTCATTATTCAGAAATCATCATGATTGAACTTTAAGTATGATATATATACACACTTAACTAGCGAGGTACGTGCTTACATACAAAACATCTAATAAAGTTTTCTTCTTCTTTTACATTACTTTTAAATACATACATAAATATATAATTTATCTTCATATTTATAATAGTAATTTTTTTTTACTAAAATGTCATTAAATATCATGTCTTGCACATTTCAACTCTATTATATTGTTAATTTGATTAATAATCAAATATTTGAAGCGAGGTTGGTGTATATTATATTTTATTAAATTGAAAGATTTGATGAGCAAACTTTAAAAGTAAAGGAGAATCAGATATAATTTAAATAAATTTTATTATTTTATCACTTATTATTTCATGCAATATAATAATAAATAAGTTAGATGATGAAGAATACTATCATAAATAATGATATAATGATGATATATAAGTAGTAAGGGATTGTCTTCATTTCGTGGAGGCTGTAGGATTCATATATAACCTCAGAGCACCATGGGTTTGTCAGAATGTGCCAAAGGCCCATCATGTGTTGTATTGCATGTAGTGTAAGCACTGAATTTATTTCCCACTAATTGTTTTGCACGTTGCTTCGAGTGTTACACGAGGATTGCTATATAGTATATAGAATAAAAAATCAGCGAGTCAACCAGTCGTGCACAATATATATAATATAAAATGCACAATAAATATTACATGTTATAAATAAAGATGATGTTGCAACATGTGATATATGTTATATATACATAATAGATGATATATATGGTGCACGACATATAATATATGATGTATTTCATATTATATATGTCGTGCATAATATATAGACTGTTTTTACTGAATTTTTTTTGTTGTACACTGACAAAATGCATGGGCCACAACCATTTAATTAATTTGCAGGTTTTGCATGCCTACTACCAAACATGAAGCTTAAAACTTCAAATATTTGAAGAGGAATAATAATGATGCAGATCAGAGCATAGGATAGTGAACCCAAAATATAGAAATAATAAACGAGAAATTAATATTCATGCACAAAGTCTTGAATTCATGGTCAAGAGAGCCATATATCATATAATAATGAGAAATTCTTTCCCCGAAAAAATAGATGATAGATTAACAAATTAAATGTGTTTGCTATAATTTGAACTTGTTATTTGTATCTTTATTCTTAAGAGGGATTAATCTATTTAGCACTCATCCAACAAGTTATAAATATATATTGATCATGGAATATGCTATGAGCTAGAGCCCCCCCAAAAAAAAGAAAACAAAATAAACAAACAAAACGAAGCAATGCATGCCCAATAACATCATGGAAGACTAACTTTGAAAGCTTTTAAATCGTCCTAGTAGCTAGCAAAGTTAATTTATTTATTTATAGTTAAAAATTCAGATAGATTGTACCTTTTCAATAATACTTTATTTATTTATTTATTTTTTTAAGTTAGTTCAACAATACATATACACTCATCAGCATAGCACCCCACTCAAGACAACACATACAGCATCTAGCAGATTGTGTATGATGCCTTGGAAGTTAGAACCCCGACATCTTCAATTTCAAGAAGAAAATATTTAGTAGTATTTATATAATAATGCTAAGTGGACCACGAAAAACCAGCTCATATAGCCAATGAGTTTATTTTGGCTTTGGTTTTGGCCCAAATAATCATTGAGATTGTAATGTGTTGAGTAATTATGACTCAAAATCTCATTTATTGACTGGTTGGACTGATTTTGTATTGTTCATTTAGCATCACCCATTTATAAAAAGGAAACTATTTCTATTTTGACGCGTGTGATAGCTATCATCAAAAACTAAACTAAAATAGGGACAAGACACAATAGTACTACATGTATATCAATATATGGATCCATCAACCATCCATCAATCATATTATGCTATTTTGGACCCACCATTTTAAATAAAAACAAAAAAACTTACACATATCTCTCAACCGTCAATTGAAATAATATCTTATGGATGCTTGATGGATAAAAATCTGATGTACGTCTATCATTTTTCGAACACGATATATATTCCCAATCCAATATATATAAAAACCACATAGGAAGTAAGGAACTATTGAACTAACCATAAGATGTGAATCGAATAATAATTTAAATTCTTTGCAAATTAATTTTACTAATTATATATGGCACGAATCTGAATTTTGCTTGAAGAAAATATGATGGTGGAAATCTAAAATTAAGATTATTTTAACACCTGAATAATGTAGGGACTAGCTAGGGACACATACATAAATGGAAATTATGGAAAAAAAACAAATAAAAAATCATGAGAAATATTTTTTTACATTATAAAATCAGTCACCATGTATAATAATCTAACATTTAAAATTATCAATTCAACCTTTAATATTATATATTAATTCAATATTTTAAAAGATGAATTAATAACTTTAAAAAATGAAATTATTATATATAATGACTGATTTTGTGATATATATAGCATTACTCAAAATCATTGATTGAATTTTCCACTAATTGTTATGTTTATGAACATTTTAAATCACTATTGTCGGTTGGATTATGTCACGATTACAATCGGGGTCGGTATAATGAATGAATAATTATATGCAAAAACTATTTGGATGCCCACCTTCTCTTATTATTTTAATTGAGTTAATGTTTACTCTATTAATTTTAAAGTATAATGTGATCTATCTCAATTTTAATATTCAAGTTCTTCTAATCCATCACTAATCTTAATAAATATATTATTGATATCTTATTTTAAATGTCAATATAATATTAATATAATATTATTCTGATTATACAATTGCAATAAATCATATATAGTATTGAATGATTTAGATTCTGAAGAAAAATAAACAAATGAACGTGTTTAGTGTCAGAAGATTATGGACAAAGTGATGGAATTATTAAGGAATTAATAATTTTGATCTTGTTTAGCTATAATGAATAAGATATACTAAGTTTATATCTTAAATGTTTATGAGATACCTACTAAAATTAATGGAGAATAAGAAAATGTAATTAGGTTATGTACATACATTGCTAGAGTCACAACAAAAAATCAGCCAAAACAACCAACAAACAGAGATTTGGGTCACAATCACCTAACCCATTAAAAATAAACTCATGATTAAAAGTGTTATTTGGGTCATAACGTATTAAATGGACTTTATTAGCTGTTTTGACTGGTTTTTTATTGTGTCCTAATCATTTGTGTTAGGTTATTGATACATAAATTGAATGTTGTTATAAGTACAAGAAAAATGACGTACAAATCAAGTTTTTGTAATGAATATGTAAAATGAGCTAGTAATAATATTATTTAAATATCTATTATTTTAAATATTCAACTATTTTATTCATAAAATATGTAATATATAAGTCTAACTACTTTTGTTTTTTATTATTTCTTTCAACCCATTTTCTTCTTATTATATTTTTATTTATTTTGAATATATACATAGGAATGAATGTACAAATTTTACTTTAAAAGAATTGAATATAGAAAGCCTACTTATCACTTGTATCAAGACTGAATGTACAGTTAAATGTACCTCTATCTTTTGCATATATCATGGGAAACAAGATTTAAATGAAAAGATGTTATTGGAGTCTGACTTTGCATATAGAGATATATGCATGGGATGCACTTCGGTGAAGTGGGCATTTTTGTTCGGGTGAATTTTGGTGAAGTGGGTTTTTTAGCCACACTTTTTGAAATGTTGCTATTTTTTGTTTGTTTTAATTTTTTTAGAGCGTTGCCAAGCTCTGATACCAATTTTTCATGCGCACTAGCGGAAGTTTTTATCATCTTGCAAATGGTTCCAAAATATTTTTACATCTAGTAATTCCTAAATTGATAGCTCTCAACTGACTTTTTAATCTATTTAAAATAGTGATGTGTTGTATAGTAGAAACTCCATATATTTCAAAATCTTGTATTTCTCTTGTCACATCTTCAATGTTTTCTAGTACTTTTTCCTTGATTTTATAGTATCTTTTAAAAATAATTCTGACTTGTAGTAAATTAGGATACATCCTTAATTTCTTATAATTTTTCCTTAATTGTTTCTTCTAACTTTTTTATTTTTTCAGTTAAATCTTTTATTTAAGATTTTTCTTCTTGTTTTTCTACTTTAGATAGACTTAGAGGGCCTTTTATATTTGGTTCCCTTATTTGTAGAAATGATCTCCTAGGGGCTTCACCTATTTGTAGAAAAGATCTTCTGGGGCTTCTTCTGCCAATTCTTCTATCAAGAGAGGTTTTGGTTTTTCAAGTGGACTGAGCCTTGGAATTTCGGTTTTGATGATTTTTTGAAAAAGTTCATCTACATAAATTCGTTCCCTATTTCTAAAGGTTATGCTATGATGACTATTTGTTAGTGCGTAATTGAGCGCATATGTAATTGAAAAGGGTTCATCACCTCCGACCATTAGATCCTGTCTGTGGAATTTATAAGCTAAGCTTAGAGAGCGTCCTACGTTCTTTGATGAGAGGGGTATAGAATACCCTAAATGGGTGCTGAATTTTACTGAAACATGTCCTAGATTTCCATGGACTATGCCTATTATTTGTTCGACTGGATCTAAAATCCTTTTGTCGCAGATTGCTAAGCTTATTGGTGTGTTCAAGTTTTCAAAACATGTAGATTTGGCTAGAATTTGGATTGTACTAAGGTGGATCCATTTAATTTTTGATCTTTTTGATTTGTCCTTGATTTTACTTATTTGATTTATTATTTCTTCTTCATTTAATAATGCTATTTCTAGCTCTCCTTGGGCTGATCTTATTTCTATGGGAGATTCAAGTTGAATTCTACCGTAGTAGATAATATTTTTTCTGTCAAAAATATTTTCAAGAACTGATTTCTTATCAAAATCTGTTTTTGTTTTTAAATCTAGATCTGAACATCTTATTGTTCTCTTTTCGCTATCAATTAGTGTTGATACCTTATAGAAGTTTGATTCTTTGGATATCTCTAAATTTTCTAAATATTTCATAAAAACTTGAATATGATAATCATAATTTCATATATATTTGGCAAGAAAAGAGTTTAGAAGTACCTATTTGAGAAAATAATTCTCTTTTATTGAATTTTGAAAGGGTTACACATTATTATCTCCAGAGGGGAGATTATTTATTTTACAAGTATTTTTCTCCAGAAGGAGATTTTCTCACTACCTAAGAATTGCCTAAGACTGCTTTCCTCCTTGCTCCTCCTGAGCTGTGAGTACTTCTGCGTCTAACTGCCTTCTTCAGTGTGTTCCTTTTCTAAGGACTCATTTATAGGCCTTTGGGTCTGATGGATAAATTCCATCCATACCCTTGGATATTTGCTCCGGATTACATTATTGGAGTGTGACGTAAGCGCTTACATCATCATACAATAATGTCTAAGGACTTTTCTGATGAGCTGTCCTCTTTAATGCGCTGTTGTCCTATCTGATTGCTACTTTCCGTGCTACTGACTTCACTGTTGGTGTCGTTTTCTACCGACATGTCTTGCTCACAAATAGTGCATTTGTGATTATTGCACTCCTTTATGAGTTGGCAAAGATGCCTTCTTATTCCTAGTGGGAGCTTTTCAAGGAGGCCACTAAAGTCGTAAAATGCCGATTCACATTCTACTAGCCAACTCATTTCCTTTTCCGAGATTTTTCCTCTTTGATTTGAAATGAGGAGAGTATTTCTGCTTTTGTAGTTTACTCTCATGTGATCTTCTGGAGAGATATTTCGGATTCTTTGGTAGATCATTGCCAGAGAGTTTGCCCGTCTTCCTTCATCTTCATAATCTTCAAAAGCTTTTACTTCATCTGAGGGTTGAAATTTATTATTGAAAACCGATATAAAAACTACATGGTATGCGGGGACCACGCAGTTTCCTTCTTCATTAAATACAGGCTGGCTACTTCTGAATTTGAGAGATATGTCTCTTGGTTCATTCTGATCGACCATTCTTTTGAACTTGCGAACCGCCTCAATGAAATTAGACGGGAATTCGCTAAGGACTTGGACATTTTTAAAGATAATTATTGAATCAATTAATCCGTATTGGAAAAACTGATATACGTCTTGAGCAGGGGCTTCTGGAAAAACAACCAATTTAGTTAGTTGTTCTTTATTTATGGGATAATATCCCAGAATTGCTTTCTTTTCTTCAGTCCAGTTGAGGATTGTGGAAAGAGTTTGTTGTAGGTTCTTTTTACAGACTCTCTTCTTTTCAATAACTTCTGCGTTTGTTGGAATGTTGCTGATCACTACATTCCTGAGTTTTTGGGCTGGTGCTATTGCTGGAGCCTTTCCTTCTCGCTTTAGTGGTTATCCTGGTTGGTGCTTGAAAACCTGATTTGAATTTTGTTCATTGAATTCTTTTAGAGCTTTCTGTGCTTCTTGAAGACATTTGAAGCTTCTGTGAAGGATCTGAGAATGTCCTTGAATATAAGGTGCTGCTTTTCCCCAAGCATCATAAATTCCCTTCATGGGACCATTAAAAATGACATAGTATTTTTTCTCTTGGGATGAATTTTGGACTATTTTTTCGATTTTTTCATCCTTTGTCCACCACGCTTAGCTTGCCGAGCTCTGATGCTGTTAAAGTTTGAAGAGCTTGATCGATATTTTTAAGTTGACTTTTGAGCTGAGCTATCTTCTGCTGCTTTTGTTCGAGTTGCTTCTGCATTTGCTGTGCTTCTTGGATTTCAGTAGAAATTTGTTGGTGCAGTTGTTGCTGTTGTTGTTGAAGCATTGCTACTGCGGCTTCCATTCTCTTGTTAAAGTGTCAGCTATGATATTTTTTTCTCCTTTGAGATAGTCGGTTTTGATCGGGTATTGTAGTAGAGCTAATTGCCACCGAACTAGCCTTCCTTGACTGTAGTCTTCGTTGAGGTTGTAACGGATAAGTCCCGTTAGATACTTTGAATATGTTCTTAATGTGAATTCCTTCGGTAGTAGATCAATTTCCCACTTTTTTAGTGTTTTAATTGCTGAAAGTGTCTCTCTTTCATGGGTTGGATATCTTTGTTGTGTTGGAGTAAATGTACCTGAAATGTACCTGCAAAGAAACTCCTTAATCTTTTTTGAAGACTTTTTGGAATCAAGAGATTCTTTATTATCTGAGCTTTTAATAGCTTTTTGTGCTTTTAGCCAACTAGACCAGGTTGTTTTTGAAGCATATGTTTCAACTATTAAATAATCTTCTTCCTTTGGAACATAAAGTTCTGGAAGATTTTTACAGAGTTCTTTTATTCTCTGTATTTGTAATGTATCCTTTTCTTCCCAACTCCAAGTCTGTTTTAGACTTATTTTAGAAAATAATTCCTTTGATATATTTTTAAGGAAACCTTGATCAGAGATGTAGTTGATACATCCTAAGAACCTTTGAAGCTGCTTTCTATCTGTCATCTTATCAAGAAACAAATAGACTTTTTCCAATATATTGGGCTGTAACTTTAGTTTTCCCTGCACAGAAAATATTAGTCCAAGAAATTCGATTTCTTCTTTAGCAATTTTTGCTGTCTTTTTACTCAAGACTAGACCACATTCTTTGCATCTTTTTAAGACTATCAACAACTTTTGAAGGTGATCCTTTTTATCTTGTTTAGTAAATATTAATATATCATCAATATAAACTAAAACAAAATCATTTAATTCTTTAAGATTTTCTTCCATAAATCTTTGGTAAATTCCTGGAGCTTGTTTTAGTCTGAATGGTAAAACATTCCATTCATATAAGAGGACTCCAGTGGATTCCTTTGATGGGCATGTGAAAGCAGTTAACTTTTTTGTTTCTTCGTCTAGTCGAAGTTGCCAATATCCTGACTTTGCATTAAGGGATGAGAACCATGTTGCTCCTTTAATTCTTTCAAGAATAGAATCTTTTCTTGGGAGCTTATGAGCATCTCCTACTGTTGCTTCATTCATCTTTTTGTAGTTAAATATCATTCTTCGTTTTCCTCGTTTAATTTCGTTATGATTTTCAACATAAAATGCGGGTGCCGCATGAGGACTTTTACTAAGTCTTATTATTCCTTTTTCTAGAAGTTCTTTACATTCATTTGAGAATTCTTCTCTATTTCTTAATGAATATGGTATCCTATTTGGGACATTGACTTCCTTATTAGGGTCTTTTAACCTTATACTTACCAACTCTTTATTAGTATTTTTAATGTCCAATGGATTTTCTGAGCATACTTCCTCTAGAATCTCTTCTATCCTAGCTTCTAATTCATCTTTTGGAACATTTATTTTAAAATGTAGATCTAAGTAACATTCTCGAATCAAATTTAAAATTTTGAATTTTAAAATTTCATTCATTGTAGTTGTAGGTATTTTTATTTTTACCGCTTTTTGGTTTATTGTTGTGTCAACAGGTGCTTTTAAGACTATGTATGTTAGTTCTTGAATGAAGGGGTGATGTAATCTGAGGAAGTTGTTTCCTATTATGAAACTCATTCCTGAGTCTTGTTTGTAGACAGTTGGTACGAAGAATCTATGTCCTCTTATGAAGATTTCAACCATTACGGCTACATGATAAATCTTACGAACAGATTTATCAGCAATACTTATTGTTAAAGGTCTAGCCATTTTCTTCCAGTTTAAGGGAAGTTTAGGATCTGCGAAACATACTGTTGCGCCTGTGTCAACATAGGCATTGACAAATTTATTTGCTACTTTAATTGTAATAAAAGTCGCATTCGGATTCACTTTCTGAACTGCTTTCTGAAACATATTCGTATATAGATTCTAATTCATCGTCCGATTCTTCCAATGGTTCTAAAAAGCATTTGTTAGCGATTTGAATCATTTTTAATTCTTTCTTTTTACTTTCCCTTTTTGGGCATTCATTTGCGTAATGGCCTTGCTCATGACATAGCCAACACTTACAATCTTTCTTCCCTTGAGGGCAATATTTTTCTTTTCAAAATTTTTCTTTTTGAAATTCTTTTTACGAAAATATCTTTTATTTTTCCATTTGTTAGGAATATATTTTTTCTTTCGAAAACGTTGTTGTTTTCTTTTTATTTTTCTTTCTGGATTGCATCCATATTGTTGAGGAATTTCAGCATTATTTTGACAACAAATTTTTACAACCTTACCAAATCGTGTTGCTGTTGTTCTTTGTATACATCTTTCCTTAATTTCTTCCCTTATAGCTGATGTGGCTCCTCCAAAATTATTTTCAAGGATTTTATTCTGAATTCCTTGTTGGAGTCTTTTTAAAACAGCTTTGTTTGCTGGGTATGTGAGTTTGTTGATATAGATTTCCAGGAAGGAAGATTTATCTTCTTCCTTAAGTTTATAGTAATATTTTCTAAATTCACAGATGTATGATTCTATTTGACACAGATTGCAAATCTGGATATTGCTAAGATGTGTTTTAGCATTCGAATATTCTTCATTTGCTATCTCTCTTTTATGATCAAGAATATCTTTTCCAAAAAATTCTTTGTATATTAGAGCAATTATTCGTTTAATTCTATCATATGCATTATTGTGAATTGTCATAATTTCAATTTCAGTGTCTGAGATTTCTGTCATGAAGTCTCTGACTGTTCCGGTGGTATGGAACATTAGATAATTCCATATCTCTTTTCCTGTTAGCTCGTTTAGGGCTTTGTTTGTTTGGGTGTCTAGAAGGAAACTATTTGCCCAATTTTCAAAAACTTCTAATTCGTTTTCTTTACAATCTAAATCCAAGATTGTCTCTTTCTCAACTCGTTGAGTAGTAGGTATGTATTGTGTAGGGATTTTTCTATATTTTGATCCTTGTCTTAGATATCCTCTATCCCAAGCATACCTTTCGAAGTCGAGTGTTGCCTCCCAATCGTAATCGTATGTTTGCCTTCTATCTCTTTTTCTAGAATTTCTTGAAGGTTCTCCGTCATCAGTTTCCGACTTTACATGTGTAGGAATAACATGTTCTTCTTCTGAATCGTAGTCTAGAATTACATCTTCATTTTCTATTTCTGAATTTTTCATCTTTATCTATTTTAAAATTTATTTCATTATCCTCTTGTTGGATCATTTTTAATTGGTTAAGTAACATAGTTACTTCTTCAATTCTTTCATCTATATTATTCATGATAGTTTTAGTGGGGGTTTTATTTTTAATTTTGAATCGTCGATTACAACTATTTTATTTTCCTTTTCAGAGTTTTTACAATATTTCTGAAATAATTGTTCTATACTTTCAACTGTTATGCAACCTATATTTCCGAATTGAAGATCTTCTCCAATTTTTTCTTTGTCTTTTTTATAGTTTATAGCAGTTAGAATTTCTTCCAATATATCAGTTATTGTATTTAATTGTGGATCTAAAGTATGGTGAAAATGAGGGTAATATTTACCATGTTGACATTTTTTAGTGATACCGTGAGAGGTATAAGTATTTTCTGGAACTTGAGTTCCTTGAATAAAACTTATTGTGTAATTTAGATTTTGTGCGAAATCGTTTTGTATTGATTTTAAAAATTCTGTATCATTTGAGCTAATGTTGTTTAATAACAAAATTTTTTTGTTCAATTATTTGAGATAATTTTATTATCTCTTCTTTTAATTCTCCAATTTCACTCTTTAGACTAAGTGAGTCAGAGGATTTTATTTTCTCAATATTCATTTTGTCACACTTTTGCGTTTTGTCATGCTTGTGTTTCTTAACACTTTGGAAGTGTTGCTAATAAAAACTGCTTCACCATATCAAATTTTTTAACTTCACCATAGTTTTGGCCTATATGTATATATGGAATTGACAATTTGACTTAACAAACCCGGATTTTAAGGACTCAGTGGGATACAAGAACATGAACAATTACATATATATGTCGATTGCCCTGCCTGCCTCACTCAGCGTCTTATCTCAAATGAAGAGAAGAATCTTGATTCTTGATCAGCATCATGATAATGCCAAATGCTTTGTCCATGTCTAATTTAAGTGACATCTTGTACCCTTTTCTGGCCTCCTATGTCGGACCCACTTTGTCACCCAAATTTACCCTTCTCATTTCAATATTTGTTATTTTGACGCCTAAAATTCAACATTACATCCATATAATTTAATTACAAATAAAAATAACTATTCAAATACTAACAAAATTGGATCATTTTGGTATCAAATTGGATCCATCATTTTTACTCAATGGCAACCTTGTCATGTACCAAATAACCAAACCTAATTAACCAAGCTAGCTATATATATGCCTAAACCTATTTTGCACGTTTGATCCTTTTCCCTTTTTCTTCTTTTGCCCAAGACAACATCCACCATATTGCTTCCCTCTAGTATCCTCCTTTAGATGCAATAAATAAAATAATCAATTGAATAGATAAGAAGAAAAGGGATTAGATTTTTTAGTGAAACAAAAAGCCAAGGAAATGAAAAGGCGTTATGATGTTTTGCTTCCTTTTAAAAGTTTTGATTATAATTGGGACTTGATAGCTATAGGACGGAGGAGGTAAGTAATAATAAGCTAAGTGAGTGCAAGTTGAGCAAGGAAACTCCAAAAACTTGAGAGGCCATGGCAATTCACACAAGATTAGCATAGAGATAAAGGGGGAAAGTGGTCACCAACCTATAAAAAGAAAAGGCATTAGTGAGGTCCATTTGTAATTGCATTTGTGAACCAAACACAAAAAATAAAGAAAAAATAAGAGAAAATCCTTTTGGCATTTTTCAGAAAATTTAGCCACCTGTCCCAATTGTTTCCACATTCACAAGTTACCCTCCTCAGATAGATAGATAAGAGTGAATGGTGTCACTTTCACTTATCTAGCACTTTATAATATAATATGTGAATCCTGACTTTTCTTATCTCATCTTCAAAGTCTCTTATAATTTTATAATTAGCTCCCTTTCACTTTATATGTATATATGTATTATAATAATAATGTTAAAAGGTGCACAGGAGATAGTTGGGACTAAGGGGGGGGGGGGGTCCTGACTCCTGAGTCCTGACTTATAATTAGTTGGAGTTGGTGAAAACAATGGTAGTGTTGTGGAGGTTTTCTTTCTTTTTTATGATGTTGTTTTTAAGATTAGAGGATGCATGGTTTAGTTCAAAGTAAGGAAAAACTTCAAATTCAGATTGAGGGTATTTAGAGGAAAACTCAATTCTATTTATTTATTCTCCAATAAAACTAGAATCAACAAAGTATCTAAGGTTAAATTCAAAATGTTTTGATGATAGGTTTGGTGAGGTGCATATATATAAAATAGACAACAAAATTGTATTATATATGAATTCTAAATAAGACAGGGGATTCCATGGGGCCCTTGTGGTCAAGCATGTATGTATATATCAAAATAAAATTGAGGAGGCACAGTAGCTAGCTAATAAATGATTGAGACAAACAAAACCTCTATTAAGGGATTTTGTAGCTGTGTGGTTCCATCACACTCACACGTACCTTTCATCACTAATTAATTAAATTGCTTGCTTGTGGGATATATATTTGTGAGAGGGTTAATTAATTAACACAAATTCTTAGGTAAAACAATTTTTCAGCCAAAATAGTCAATAAAGTTCATTTTAACATTTTTTGTTCAAATAACGTTATTAATTATGCGTATTTTTCTTAATGAGTTTAGTGATTTAAACCTAAAATCCTATTTTTGACTGGTATAATATTGTGCCCATAGTAAAGTTTATTAATTAATTAAAACATCTCTCGAGGCTTCTTACTACAAATAAAATCATGAATGTGAATAACATGTATGGTAGTCATTTGTTCTGCATACTTGGCATGTTAGGTAAAACCCCCCAAAAAAGTACTATCACGGTTTATACTTTCAAATTATATAATTCAATTTTAATCCACAATTTCCAATAATGCACATTAATATAGAATAAAATATGGATTCAAATATTTAAAAATACTGGCTAAATAATGTTTTTTTTTTTTTTATAATTAAGGACATATATCAATGTGGTAACATGACAACAGGGAATTACATAATAAATTTTTTAAAGTTTGTGGCATTCCATCAAGCATCATATTCTTGTTGAATTTCTCTCTCTTGACTCCTAATTAACTTAGCAAAATGAAGAGAACAAATTCTCGATGCAAATCTTCGTGGTTGCTTCAAAATCTTCCTATTGTTTATTCCACTTGAATGATAAAGAAATTGCCCTTTTTCTATTGAAGCATATGCGTTTAGAATGTTCTTTTTTATAATCAATGGAATAAAACAAAGTTAATTAGTATAAATCAATTGGAAAGGAGAAAATAAACATATGAAACAAAATTTTTCTCCTTATCATTTAGAAGATTAATTTAAAAAAATATAACGAAATTTTAATAATTTTACTTGAAATTTTTATTATTTAAAAATAATTATATATACTTCTAAATTTCCTCCATTTCGCATAACTTTTAAAGGAAAAAAGGCAAAGAATACCATTTTGTTCATCTATATCTTTACCCGAATTTTGAATCGTGTCCTCTATATGTTATATTTTTTAAAATAATTGCAAATTGCATGTGTAAATAAACTTTGTGCTAGTCTAGATTGAGGAATAATAATGTACATTCGATTATCTATCTATATACATACCATTCAATGATAATATATATATAGAGAGAGAAGTCGATAAAAGGAATAAGGTGCAATCTTTCTATTATTATATGTTATGCAATTGTGGGATGTAAAATTCGGAATCTAGTTTATGCAAGCTGAACATATATACACAAATGAGTAAGATTCTGGTTTTGAATACTTTCGTTTCAAAAGGTCCAATATAATTTAATAATTTATCACCCTAAATTGGTCCCGACTATTATTTTAGCCCCTTGTACAAGAAGACTACAAAGTTTCTTACAATTTTCCACAAAAATAAATGATACCAACTTTCATCTTGCTATAACCAAAAATTTGAAAAAGGAAAAATATTGATCATTAGTTAGTGCGACTTTTTAAGAGTCCTATATCTGTATTAGCATTAAACAACATTTAATGTTTATAAAAATAATTAAAAAAGAATTAGTTAAAATGGTGTGATTAATGCTGCATGGATATAGGTGCAACTGCCCACAATTAATTAAAAGTAATAAAAAATTAAGGGGAAGTGAGAAAAGGCGTCAGTTTCAGAAGTTAGGTGACTCACTCAACTCCAACACATAATGAAACCAATAGTAATAATGTCCGTCAATATATAGATTCATTAACTATTTATCAATTATATTATGTTATTTGGGCCACTATTTTAAATAAAAACAAAAAAACTTACACATATCTCTCAACTGTCAATTAAAATAATATTTGATGGATGTTTGATGGATAAAAATCTACGTATATCATTTCCCTAATGAAACGCTTCCAAAAATCCAATTACTGCATTGCATGCTATTAAGTTACTATTTGCTTATGGTTCTGCAGATTTTTTAATTATTTCCTTGTCTACATCACATGTATATCATGTTACAACATTTGCTCAAAAACATTCTCCCAAGTTTTAGATCAAAATAATTATTTATTTTATAAATTTATTTTCATGTTTAATTCAAAAATTTAAACAATATTAATTATATTTTCTTCTAATATTCCTAATAAATGATTTTGATAAACATGATGATTAAAAAGAAATTTAGGAAATAGAAAGTTAAATAAGGATAACTTGGTACAATCACGTAGTAATTTCAGTCATTTTCCTAATGAGCTAAATAATTATATGTAGATAATTATTTTAGACCAAGACAATATTTTTATTCAAAATCTCTACCTAAATCAGAACACTTTTCGATGATAAATATTGAGGAATGTTATATGTACAACAAAAAGTTGTACAATATTCATCTTCATTATTGTATTATAATATGAGCTTATTTTTTCATCCAAATACAAACTAACGATAAAGAGTATTATTACGTAAATATTGTACAATTTTTATTATACATATAACATTTTACACAAATATATGTATTAGTCTATTTTTCTTCTTCATCTAGTCCACAATAATTATTATTTTAACTTTTTAAATATTTTTCTTCTTCATCTAGTCCACAATAATTATTATTTTAACTTTTTTTAATATATTAGATAACTAATGTATTTGATATAACCAATAATTTTCTCCAATATAGTAAAAAAATTAACACAGAGACTATTGTAGAATAGGCTGAAAAATGATTGTAGTGAATGAAAGCAATGTTTCCCTGACCATATAAGTGACGGATCTTCTTCAAAGATTTATATAAAGTAAGTTGATATTATGATTTTCTACCCTCTCTCTGAGTCAGTCACACAGAGGCATGTGTACAAACAAGTAGTTGAAAGTTTCATGACCAAAAATATTCCCTCAAGAATCTCTCTACTCTTTCAACCATAACTCAACCAAGCCACAACAACAAAAACAACATCACAAATCACAATTCACAAGAATTATAATTCAAAAGAAAAAATAAAAACTTAAACTTTCTGACACACACATATATAGATCCTAAAAAACTCACCGCCACCACCTTCTTCACTCACCATTTTCACTAGGGAACAAAATTAACAGTCCCTTCCTCTTCCTTCTATTGTTCTTTCTCTTTCATTCTTTCTTTCTCTCTCTTTCTATAACAAACAAACACATTCCACCACTCACTCATTATTCTAATCTGAACCTCTAAAAGGTTATTACAACAGCAACACATTTCCCTCGTTATGCAGCACTGTTCTCTAAATTCCTTGGTGGTGGTGTTTCGTGTTGCTTCTTCCTTTGTCTGCATTTGTCCCTCTTGAGCCAAAAAGCACTCTCTCATACCAACAAGAAATATTTAAAGAAAAGAAGGAACGAACAAAAGTGGGCGTGGGAGAAAAAGTTGTATAGTACACCATCACCAAAGCCACTTTTTTGTCCCTTGATTTTCTTCTTTAAAATTTTCTCTGTTTTTTCAACTTGCTTCTTTGAACTGGGGTTGGTGGTGCTAATTCAAGAAAAGGGTCCTTCTCTGTTTCTTTTTCTTTTTAACTAGTAGTTCGAAGAAGAAAATGGGTGCTGGGAAGTTCTGAGGAAAAACCCCATCATGGATCTTGAGTCTGTGATCTACAAGAACCCAATTAAGGTAAAGCATGTGCCATGTGCCACTTGGAGCTGCTGAGTCATGTATCATATATAGAAAAAAAATGCTTATTTTTTTTTTTAGTGTCTAAAAAAAAAAAATCAAAATCATAGCTTTGTCATGTATTCATATCCATGATTCCACCATACTCATATCTTCATATTTTGCAGGAGGAATCATGGAAGACAGTGTTGACTTTGGCTTATCAGAGCTTGGGAGTTGTCTATGGAGACTTGAGCACTTCACCACTTTATGTCTACAAGAGCACTTTTGATGAGGATATTCAGCATTCAGAGACCAATGAAGAGATCTTTGGTGTTTTATCCTTTGTTTTCTGGACACTCACACTGATTCCACTGCTCAAGTATGTGTTCATTGTGCTGAGAGCTGATGACAATGGAGAAGGAGGCACTTTTGCCCTCTATTCATTGCTCTGCAGGCATGCCAGGGTGAGCTTGTTGCCTAGCACTCAGCTTGCAGACGAGGACTTAACTGAGTACACCATAGATAATGGAACTGTTCCTGATAACAAGAAGAATGTTGGGTGGGGCTTGAAATCCTTGTTGGAGAAGCACAAGGTGCTGCAAAGGGTGCTCCTTGTTCTGGCTCTGATTGGTACTTGCATGGTTATTGGGGATGGTGTTCTCACACCAGCAATTTCTGGTATTTGGGATTTTTGTGGTGTTATGTTATCTGTGTTTTTGTTTGCAAGCAGTGAATTTGGTATCTTGGCAATTCATTTAATTTTGGATTTTGGTCATTGTTTTGCAGTTTTTTCTGCTGTCTCAGGTTTGGAGCTTTCCATGTCTAAAGAGCAACACAGATGTAAGTTCAATTCTAATTACAATTACTTCATGTTTCCTTTCAATTCTGTTATTTGTTCTCTGTATTCTGCCAAGTTTTGATGTAGAGGAATTCATCTAGTTTGTGTTCTAGGGATATTTGCAGATAAACATTAAGTCCTTGGATAATCAGATTCAATTGGAGAAAGCTGTGAATTTTTATTTTTTTCTAAAAGAAATTACAAAACAAGATTTCTTGGTTTATTCAATCATCAAAATTTTATATGCAGATATTTTTTCTATCTAGCTTACTGTTCAGAACCAAATTCAAATGTGATGAGTCAATCTCAAAGCACTTGGTATCTTTCATATGGAACAATTCTCTGGAATATGTTCTTAGTGATTTAGAAATTCTTAGAACAGTTCTAATTGACCTGTTTCTTGTGATATGTGATTCTGCAATTGTCTTGGCTGGTTGTGCATTCTCGTAGGACTTTTGCACCCCTAACAATGGTATATATGCTGTTATGATATTAAAATTATTCTTCTTTGTATATAACAATACATAGATATGTTTAATATGTGAATAAAATCTTGTTTTAACTATTTGAATCCTTCCTTTACATGCTTCCAATTGTAGGTCTTTTAATTTAGTGGACAAGAAGGGAGCACCAAATAACTTCTAGTGCATGCACCCCCTGTGGGTCCTAGAATATATATAAAATAAGGGAAAATTAACTTGCTTTGATAAAGTCAAATCACTTGCTTGCTAAAACTTGTATATCAACACAACTATACTAAATTGATTATAGAAACAAATTAAAATAAAAAATAAAAAAAGTACATATAATAGATATAAAACGTGTGGCTAAGATGTAAACCATTGATCAGAAGATCAGTTATATAAAAGTAGTTCCTTTTTATATAGTTAAGCTTTCATTAGCTTATGATGATTGATGAGATCATATCAAGGAAAAAAGTATTGTGGTTTTGATAAGTCTTTTTAAATACATTCCTGTGGATCAATCCAGAGAAGTTATCTAATTGGATACAAAATTAGGTATGGCCATTATTAGACTTGTCATTAGTAGTATCTGCAATTCCACTATGATTGCATAAACAGGATTATCTACAGTACCTGTCAAGTAAATCAAGACCTAATTCTGTCCAAATTTGAAACATTGCAGCATCTAAAATACTAGAGTGAAGTCACCTTCATGTTTTTTTTTTTTTTAAATTTATGGACCTGATTTTATTTTCTCTCCTCGGGTAATCTGACATTTGTATCATCATTATTTGTTTAATAGAAAGTCATATGAATCACTATTACTAACAAACTTAAACCTTTTTTTTATGCACCCTAGTTGCTAGTAAATGCAATAATTTATTATTTTTCTTCTATTCTCATCAGTGTTTCTGATCAAACTTTTATTATTTTCTTTCTTACAACTTGTCCTTGGAGTTGATAGCAATAACATCTCACCCTTAGTAACATTATCCTTTCAGATTTTTCCATTGCTGGAAATATTGTGTCAAATTTCCACTTTGATTTATGGAACAGTAAAAAAGTATTCTTTTGATGTGATTGTAGAGTCTTTGCTCTGAGCATTCAAACATTTTGATCATTACCATTTTATTTTCAAACAAGGATAATCTTGCATAAAAATTTTCTTTTGGAAAGTTTCCCCTGCTCCAACCTCCTAGTCCAAGGCCAATTACAACAACACCACTTAAGCCTTGTTCGACTTAGTGGAGTCAACTACATGAATCCGACGACACCATAGTGTTTTGACATAGATTATGTTTACATTTAAAGACAATTTTTTCTTTTAAAGTGAAAATAGATCTTCTTCCACACTGCTACTTTTCTTATAAAGTCTAAACATATATCTTAAAATCCCTCTAATCTTGAATTCCTGATAATTGGAGCATGTTGGTTATGCAGATGTTGAGGTTCCAGTTGCTTGTATAATACTTCTATTTTTGTTTGCCCTTCAACATTATGGGACCCACCGTGTAGGATGCCTATTCGCTCCTGTTGTGCTGACATGGCTGCTATGCATCAGTGCCATTGGAGTTTATAATATCTTCCATTGGAACCCCCATGTTTACAAAGCTCTCTCTCCATACTACATGTTCAAGTTTCTTAAGAAGACGCAAAAGGGTGGATGGATGTCCTTGGGAGGTGTTCTTCTGTGTATAACAGGTATGGAGAAAGTGTATCATATTTTGTTCTTATCTTCTGTTAGCTTGACGTATGCTTTATCTTTTCTGATGTTATCATTTGTATGTTTCAGGTTCAGAAGCTATGTATGCTGATCTAGGACACTTTTCTCAGTTGTCAATTAAGGTACACAAATGAATCCTTTTGTTCAGCACCATTGTTTCAATGGGTTTATTTCTATGGTTTTACTCTTTTATTAGCTAAATCAATTCATATGGACAGCTATGATAAGATATTTTTTTCTTTTCTAAAAATGATATTACCTTCTCAAACCATTACTTTCAATTTGGAGAAATGGAAGTTAGAAAATGGCTGGGGCTGTAGCTGCAAGTAATGTGCATACTCATCATCGGCTGGAAATGCTTCAGCATTCAAATTTCAATACAAATGTTTATTCATTACTTTGAGAATAATATTTGTTTGTCATTCATTAGTAAAATTGATTCAGCATCTTTAAGGTCAAAAGTTAATGCTACAATGAGCAAAAAGTAACTTGGAATGGAGGACTTTTATCTCTCAGACTCGCTACACATCCATATTGCATTATATTTGTAACACTATCCAATACTTAAATGCTTGAACCTCATTTTACCCATAATTGTTTTATATAGAAGGATATCCCTCTGCGTTATGCATAACTGATTCAATTGCACAGTATTTTCTAATTGATAACTGAGTATGAATTCATACATATGCATCGTTCATGGACATGAAGCTTAGGGTCATGGTTACATGAGTAGAAGCCAAGGGGGAATAGTCTAATGATACATTACTTTTCTGCAGATTGCTTTCACCTTTTTGGTGTATCCTTCGTTAATCCTTGCATATATGGGACAAGCTGCATATCTTTCCAGGCATCACTCCATTGAAAGTGATTATCACATTGGTTTCTATGTCTCTGTACCTGGTAGGTTCTCCTTGATCTTCTCTGCAAGCACATACTCAAAATAACCGTTATATTAGTGTTTGCTGCTTTGCTTACTTTTCTTTTTCCATCTTTCTTAGCAAAACTTAGATGGCCTGTTCTCGCGATCGCCATACTTCAAGCTGTGGTTGGAAGTCAAGCAGTCATCACCGGAACATTCTCAATAATCAAACAATGTTCTGCTTTGGGATGCTTCCCCAAAGTCAAAATCGTTCACACATCATCTAAGATACATGGCCAAATTTACATTCCAGAGATCAACTGGAGTTTGATGCTACTTTGCCTGGCTATTACAATTGGATTCAGAGATACTAGACGCATGGGAAACGCAGCAGGTACTTATCACCATGAAACAAAACAATTCATGATGCACTCCAAAATTTGAGGCATTAAATCGCAATAGTTTAGTTAATGCATTGTCTTTGTTTCATTCTCTTCTAATACCTCTATTTTATCAACACTGTCATCTATTTAAAACATGATACCAACTTAGATAGTATAGTAGCTATACTATTGTGCTGTGCCAGTTATGGCATTATTCTGCATTTTTGGGTTCACAAGTATCATAACCATACTTTTGAATCTAATTACTTTCAATTTTGATACTCTGAGTTTTACATTGTCATCCAATCAAATCTCTCTATTTATATGACTTTTCAAATCCCTGTGCATTATTTTTTTTACATCGTCAGTGTATCAAAATTAAATTCTCTTCGATTCTAATCAATGATTAATTTTTCTTTTGTATAAACTTATTTTTGTTTTCTTTCCATAAACAGGATTGGCTGTCATAACTGTTATGCTGGTTACAACTTGCCTAATGTCTCTGGTTATAGTCTTATGCTGGCACAAAAGTATTTTTCTAGCCATTTGCTTTATATTGTTCTTTGGCTCCATTGAGGCACTCTACTTCTCTGCATCACTCATCAAGTTCCTAGAAGGTGCTTGGGTCCCCATTGCCCTCTCCTTCATCTTCCTGATCGTCATGTATGTGTGGCACTATGGCACACTCAAGAAGTATGAGTTTGATGTCCAAAATAAGGTCCCCATAAACTGGCTTCTAAGTTTAGGTCCCAATCTTGGAATTGTAAGAGTTAAGGGGATTGGCCTCATACACACTGAACTAGTATCAGGGATACCAGCTATTTTCTCTCATTTTGTCACCAACCTACCGGCTTTCCATCAAGTCATGATCTTCCTCTGCATCAAATCGGTTCCCGTGCCACATGTCAGGCCTCAAGAGCGGTTCTTAGTTGGCAGAGTTGGCCCGAAGGAGTATAGGCTCTACAGGTGCATAGCGAGGTATGGATACCGCGATGTTCACAAGGATGACATGGAGTTTGAGAAAGATCTTGTATGCAGCATAGCAGAATTCATCAGGTCAGACACTTGTGAATACGGGTTAGGACTCGACGGTTTTGAGGACGATACAAAGATGACAGTTGTCGGTACATCAGCATCAAACTCGGAGGGTGTAAAGCTTTCGGAAGACGTCCAAGATGGTTCTCCAATGGAAGGAACTTCAGAGCTGAGGGTGGTTAAGTCCCCTGTAAGAGTGAGGAAGAGAGTGAGGTTTGTCATGCCGGATAGTCCACGGATCGATATGGAAGCAAGAGAGGAGTTGCATGAGCTTATGGAAGCAAAAGAAGCAGGAATGGCATTCATAATGGGACACTCATATGTTAGAGCTAAAAGAGGATCAAGTTGGATAAAGAAAGTTGTTATAAATTATGGGTATGATTTCTTGAGGAGAAACTCTAGAGGACCAACTTATGCTTTGAGTATACCTCATGCATCTACCTTAGAGGTTGGAATGATCTACCATGTATGAATTTTGGCTGCTAGCTTTTAAAGTGTTAGATTATAGTTTTTTTGTAACTAGTGAAACTTTTATATGGTTAGGTCAACCTTATACATGATGATAAATGGTGGCATTTTGTACAGTCACCCTCCAAGCTTCTTGACAAGTTAAATGCTGCCAACATTTCCTCTTTTCCCCTTATTTTATAATTGTTTTGTAATTTCTTGGTATATAAATAAGCTGTCTCTGGAGGGTGTATTTTCTGATCATCTAAGTTTTGGATAGTTCTTAGATATTTCTAGAGTAGATGAGTGTTTGGTTGAATGGTAAGAACAAAGGTAAAATTTGCTTAGAGTTCTATTTGTAAATTTGTAAAATAACAACAAAACTCATATATGTAGTGTTCACCCTATTTTTTACCATCAAACCAAACAAACAAAGCCTTAAAAAAAAACTTTTGGTTTGTATCATTTGATGATTAGTTTTGAGCGATATTGATCATTTAACTATGATTAAAATGGTAAAAGCACGTTTTATAATTATATATTATTTTTTTATGCCAAAACTTGCACTGATCAAAGAATGTACCTAAATATCATTATATGTAACAAGATTGAAATTTCTTATCGGAAAGAAAAGAAAAGGAACGAGATTCCTAAAGAATTTTCAGAATCACACCTAAGAATGCTAAAAGCATTATTGAATGGATGAATAAGGAAGCCTCAACAAACATTTAGGCCTAAAACTTGAAACAAATAATGGAAAGTGATGCCCCAAACTAAAAGGCCTCACCGCCATGATTGGTAATGGCTACAAGTAGCGTAACCCACACGTTACCAACTCGACCAAAAGAGTAGGCAAATTTGTTTTTTGACCCCCCAAAAGAGAGAAAAAACTAGATTAAAGAAAAAGAAAAGAATGAAAAATGAGATTCTAAAAAGAAAATTCTGATACATAGTGACAGGACACAGACAAATAGAAGGCTCTTAAATATTGCGTGGGAAATCTAACCAAATTGAGAAGCACATGATTATTAAAGGTGGCAAGTAACTCAAAAGAAGAGAATATAAGAGAAGTGACACCTCTTGCTTTGGTGCTTGTAAACAATTTCATGGAACTCTCTATCTTTTTATGAGCACTAAATTTTGAGTAGTATTGGATCCATAACTTATTTTTTTATTTATTTTGTTTGTTTGTTAGAATATTTTTGTTTAGACAAGAAACAAAGTAAATAATTTATGCTGTGATTTATATATTATTTTGTATTTTCATCAAAATTATGGCAAGTGATATTATATGTTAGTCCTTTATTGGCTAAGTCCTAGCACGCACGCTTACTGAGAGGGGCCCCAACCCAATAATGGTTAGAACTGAGAAACTCACATAAATTGCAAGCTTTGTGGAACCACCTTTGTCGGATATAAGGACACGACAGTCCATATGATTCCATCTCACTGTCAGTACTTCCAAGTTCTGTCTCCTCTTCCATAGCCTGCATCCTCAATAACTCCTCTTTGTTACTTAATTCTTACACTCTTTAATTTCTCCTTACCTTTTCTGAAAAGGGTTGTGCTGATTTCATGTAAAGAAGAATAGCAGAATGCCCTGTGTTCTGTTTCTTTATTGTCCTTAGCTTTCTCAATAATGCATATATACCTTCTATTATATACCAGCACGTCACAGTTTGGATGTTCATAATTGAGGATAAGAAAAAATGGGTAGAAGTTGTTTTGTGCTTCTATTTGCTCTAATACTACTACTTGCTCTCTCTTCTTCAGCTTCAGCAACACCACCTGCTAGTAAGTGCAACAACCTCCAACTCAACTCTTTTCTTTTCCTAATAATATGTTTGATTTCAGAACATACTTTTTATTTTTAGTTTTATTAGCAATAATTTATCTTCTTATGAATAATGCTCTTTTGTTTGATTCTTAATCTATGAAATTTATGTGAAATGCAGAAATTGTTACCGGGGTTGTGTCCAATGTGGTTTCTTCACTTGTTAAATGGCTATGGTCACTAAAATCCACTTCCAAACCAAGTAAAGGTACTCACTCTTCATTTCAGTTCTCATTTTTCATTACTCTTATTTTGTTTTCCATGGCACTAGCTTTGTCTTTTCCCAAGGAGGCTAACTAACTGACATTGATCTTTCATGGTGGGGGGAATAATTGTTCAGTGCAACAAGGTCGGTCCATGATGAAATTTGAGAGTGGCTACACAGTGGAGACAATATTTGATGGAAGCAAGCTTGGAATTGAGCCTTACTCAGTTGAAGTATCTCCAAGTGGTGAATTTCTTGTTCTTGATTCTGAGAACAGTAACATCTACAAGATCTCTACCACAATGTCTAGATGTAAGCTTTCCCTAATTTGCTGAAAAAATGAAAATTGTCTTGAGATATATTGATCATGTAATGCATTCAAATTACTATTTTCTTTTTTAGTTAATATTCTTGGTTGCTATATTGATTTTTCAAGAAAATAAAATAAGCTGTTTCAATTTTGTGGCCTTTCTTTGCTTCACTTGGCCAAAATACTAGATTCAAAATTCAAGTGTCCATTAAGAATGTTTGTTTTTTGAGTTTTGCCTTGTACAGAGGACTTAGTTTCAATCCTGGTGGGACACCTTTTGATTCTGCCAAACTGTTGCAAAAGATGCTTAATTAGCTTTTGTTAACTGCAAGACTCCACTTTATAGATACCATATTCACAAAAAAAAAAAAAGAAAGAAAATGGACAAAGAAAGTAATGCATACATACCTTTTGTCTGTTCTACTTACAGAGTAAAACCTGCATAGACATTATGCAATCTTTTGCTTTTCAAAAATTTTAAAATAAAGAAGGCACTAGAGAATAAAAAGATACTGAACCTAACTAAAACATTGAACTCCAATTTGACCTTTTGTTTTGTTTTACCCCACTTCTTTTACCTTTCTTGTTGGTTCTTGCTTGCTACATAATAACTGTCTGATTGATTAAGCTTCTTTCAAAGTAGATTCGAACTCTAGCTTGTTAAAAACAGAAGTCTAATTGACCAACTCATAAACTAATTCTTTAATTTCTTTATTGGCATATGATTGCTGATTCATAAAATAAGATCCTACATGGCCTGAGTTTTCTATTTCATAAGTACACCCCAGAAGAATTGTTTCCTTTCTTGGCTTATATATATATATATATATATATATATATATATTATTTATGCTGAAATGAATGGGTGAACCACAGATAGCAGGCCCAAACTTCTTGCTGGATCTTCAGAAGGGTATATTGGACACATAGATGGGAGGCCCAGAGAAGCTAGAATGAACCACCCTAAAGGGCTTACAGTGGATGACAGAGGGAACATTTACATTGCAGACACAATGAATATGGCCATCAGAAAGATCAGTGATGAAGGTACAAATGAAATTCCTGGGGCTCTCATTCATTATTAAAGAATGAAATGAATGTAACACAACATGCTGAAATTGTATAAATAGTGAACTACACTAGGTGATTGTGTTTTCTCCTTTAGGTGCATAAGAAATTTCATTCATATATTCCAAAATATTCTTAAATGCTTTGAGAGTAAGACAAAATATTTGCTCTGTTCCATTAATTAATGGACACATTAGAGACTATGCGGCATTAAAAATGTAAGGAAAGTGAGAGATAATTATAATGCAAGAAACTAATGTGTCAATTAATGAATGAGAAAGAGTGAATGTTTTGTGTCAAACTAATTAATTTATAAGATGGCTATTGCATACAGGGGTTACAACCATTGCAGGAGGAAAATGGGGCCAAGTTGGAGGGCATGTGGATGGTCCAAGTGAGGATGCTAAGTTTTCAAATGATTTTGATGTGATTTATGAAAGAAGCAGCTGCTCTCTTTTGGTGGTGGATCGTGGAAACCAGGCAATTAGAGAGATTCAACTCAATCATGATGACTGTACTACTTATAATGACTATGATACCAGTTTCCACTCAGGTACCTACCACTAGGCCATCCTCCTCAAATCCAATCTCATGCATATCTTTTATCAGTTAATTAATTAGTTAATTTGTTTTAATATTTTGGTGCATGGTTGATCTAAAAGGTATGGAATCAAACATTATAGGAGTAGCAGTGATTCTTGGTGCTGGATTCTTTGGCTATATGCTTGCATTATTGCAGCGGAGGGTGAGGGCAATGTTTTCTTCTGCTGATGTAAGTCTAATTATTTTCTTCCATAGATCTATTGATTCATCATTATTCATGTCCTGCTTCCACATAAATTTCAAAGCTATCTTTGGTCTTGAAGTATGATTTTTCTTCCATGGCAATGATCACTCTTACTAAATCACTATTGCACCCTAAAATTCAATCTTGCAGTAACACATGTCTAATCAAACATGTTATGATATAAGAAAAGTACTCGTTAGCAAGAAACTTTATGGTCAAAATAGAGTGTTATGCTTATTAAATCTTTAATAGAAAATGTCATACCTTTATATTTTGGATCAGAACCCTGTAAATTGGGAGTGATTGTAAAGTGATGAAATGAAGGGTTAATCATTTGATAGGATCCACAACCAATGATAGTTATTGATCTAACTAAGGAAGATTAACTCCTCATTTTCTTGTTTTACAACCACCAAGTCCATTTAATTCACTCAACAACCACCATATATAGTCTTTGTTAAAGATTCTACCAATACTTCAGGATCCAAGACTAGCACCTATAAGGAAAGGTACACCACCACCACCTGCATTTTCACAGCAAAGGCCTCCAAAGGCATCAGTTAGGCCTCCATTGATGCCAACCGAGGATGAGTTTGAGAAACAAGAGGAGGGCTTTTTCGTCTCTCTGGGAAGACTTTTGGTGAACTCAAGCACATCCATGGCCGAAATTCTAGGTTCCTTGTTCTCAAGTTCCAAAAGAAAACCGCTCCAATATCAGCATTACCAACATCAGCAATACCAGTATCCATCAAAAAGGCAGCATCATAATAATGCAGCATGGCCAGTGCAAGAGAGTTATGTGATTCCAGATGAAGATGAACCTCCTTCAATAGAAACCAGAACACCAACAGCAAGAAAAAACTACACTTTTGTGAGCAAAGAGTTGGAAAAGCCACAACAACACTTCAAACCAAACAGAGCAGCATACTTGGACAAATGGGAAGAAAGTGGTGACTATGATGAACACCAACAGCAACTACTGCATCAGAATAAGCATCCAAAGCTGCAACATCAGCAGCAGCAGCGGCAGCACCAACAATTACAACAACAGCAGCAGAGGCAGCTCCACACGCGCTATTCTTCCGGGCAACAGGGCTATTATGAGCAGAGCTGCGAGGCGAATGAGATAGTGTTTGGCGCGGTCCAAGAACACGATGGAAGGCGCGAAGCTATGGTGATAAAGGCTGTTGATTATGGTGATCCCAAATACAGTCACCATAATATCCGTTCTAGATTGAATTATGTCGGATACTCTCATGGTTATTGAAGATTATATGTCATGGTTCTAAATTGCGGTCACAATATTGCTGTTGTGATACATTTTCCCAAGGTTTTCTGCAATTTAAAACCATTTCATGCAACGTCAAAGTGGCAGAAGTGATGGACTGAGCAAAAATATGAAGGTATATTTACTAATCTTGCTCTAAATTTGTTCTCTGCCTAGGTAGGACACACTAGTCCAAAAACAAAGAATCAAAAAGTGGAAGTTTCCTCTGAGAAAATGCTGTACATAGCGTGAGTACTAAACTAATTAATGTTTGTGTGCAATCTTCACAAAGTTGCTTTCAATTTACAATCTGGTGAATGGAATTAACAAAAGAAAAGAAAAGAAAAAAAACACAATAGTAGAGTATGTAACGTGTATGTCCGTAGAGGATTATTATCCTGCAATAGATTAAAAGGAATATGTTTAGCAGTTAACTATCTTAGGGAGGTTTGAGAATAGGGAGAAGAAAGAATGCTAGAAAGAACACAGAAACGGCATCATTTCCTCTGATCCAACTTCAATGTCACTTAAACTATTATTAATTGCCACTTTAAATAACTTTTTCTAAGAATATTATATAATGAAGTGGCGGCACGCCAAACACAATTACAAGATATCCTCGTTTTGCATTTGGGAACGAGTTCATGCTGGCTGGTTTCCTCGTAATCACAGCTGTGCCTAGCTACTAAAGTAGTAGAGTAAGTATGCCAACAACTAAGCCTTATCTAATCATTAATCAATGATTTTTATTCTGCTTGATGACTAATCAATGATGAATATGGGTTGGTTTTAATTACAAAATATGCAACACAATCACTTTATTAGTCGCAATTATTGTTTTTCTCATGAAACAATTTTTAATTTCTACTATATTATAGGTCTGAGTGTGATGGAAGATATATACTTGTGGATCTATAGTGATGAGGATCGGCAAATTGTTATATATATGGAAAGCAATCCATCAACTTAGAAAAGGAAAATATAATGTCGTAATAAATTGCATCTATAAAATATAAAAAAAAAATAGCTTAATAGTGAAGGTTTTTATATATTCAGGGGATATTTGGTTGAAGGATAAAACTGTGATGAATTTTTCTTATTGAACTCAATAAAAGAAAATTTACTCTCAAATTTATTTATCAATCCAACATACTTTAAAAGTTTAAAATTTATGTATAGACAGAATAAAGAAGTTTTATATTGCTAACTAATTTGTACATTTATTTGTAAATTAGTGGATCATTCAGTCAAAATTATTTACTAATATAACAATACATGACTGATTGACTGTTGACTGTACAGTTAACTCAAAATTAAAATCTTAATAATGAAGGTTTTTATATACATATATTAAGGAAATTATGAGTTGCCTAATTAAGTTTATTCATCCGTATTGGATTTCTGACATTTTTGATTTTTGCGTGCTTCCCACCCATGTTCCTCTTCAGTCTCGTTGTGATAAGTTTCAAGTCCCTATAAATCAGTACGTGAGCGCACATCTGAATCTGATGCGTTCATTCTTTTCCATATGTGTATATGAATAGTAATAATCATTATCTGCTACTCCTTCTAGCTTTTTCTTTTTTTGTGTTTGAAAAATGTTTCATATTATCATCCCATTTCAAACTTTTGGATTCCCAAAAGGCAAGAATGATAATTTCTTTTAAATTTACATCAATTGGCAATTTACAAATTTCATTCCATATCAAATTCATGCTAATATTTATACCAAAAAAGAAAAAAGGAAAAAACTCATGCTAGTCTCATTGAGCAAATAAATTGTTGACCAACAATAAAACAACTCAGATTTCCAACAATCACAATTCTTACAAGAAATCTCAAAAGAAATGAAAATCTCAACAATTAGGTAGTTACTGTATTTAAATAATTTGATGTAATAATGTAAACATGTGACTTTATCGAGATTTTTTATACAGTGAGTATAAAAGTTAATTATTTTCATTAATGTGATAATAATGTAAAATTATTTTATAATTTACTTTCTGGCGTGAAAAATCTTTTATAATTAAGAGTAAACGAAAGTAATGATTTGTTAAAATAGATAGGATTTAAGTAGATTCCCATAAAAAGCCTAGAGTGCAGCATCATGAGGATAAAGATCACCGGTATTTCCCGGTAGCGGTAACTAGGTCAGCCACTAGTTTGAGCGGTTTTTACGCGATTCCGTTACACTCGAAACTGTCACAATTCATCCCCCTATTTATTCTCCCACAAAAATCTCGTAACTCAAAGAAACGCCGAATAGAGAGAGAGAGAGAGAGATAGATTGCACCTTCCTCTCTCTCCCTCGCTTCTCCGGCCAAGATGTCCGCGCTGCCGCCGCCGACCGACGACGACGACGACATGCAAGAGGTTGCGTTCGCGCGGAGAGGCTGCAACTGCTTCTGCATGCCGTGCTTCCGACCCGAAACGTCGCCGCTTTGGGAGCGGATGCGGTCGCCGGCGGAGATCAGAGAGCGGAAGTGGTGGTGGCGCGGCTGGACGAAGGTGCGGGAGTGGTCGGAGATTGTAGCTGGACCGAAGTGGAAGACCTTCATTCGGCGCTTCAACTACGGCGGCGGAAGGACGCGCGCCGTACATTTCGCGAAGCACGGATCATTCCAGTACGATCCGCTCAGCTACGCGCTCAACTTCGACGACGGCGGTAACGCCGCCCGAGGAGAAGACGGCGATGATGGCGTCGTGTTGTCGTTCTCCGCAAGGTTCGCATCGGTTCCGGCGACGGCGAAGTCGTCCATGGATCTCGGGAAAGATGCGCCGGATTTCACGTGAGAAGCACATGCCGTGATTCTAAGGAGCAGAGGAAAAAATTGCGCAAACTGTTGAATCTTTTTGTTCTCTCGGCTCTCGCCAGTGATATTCCAAATCGGTAGTTTTGTTTTTAATTAATTTATAAAAAATTGTTGTAAATTGAGATAATGGATAGCAAAATAATAACAATATTTCTGGATTGATGATGTAGCAGCTGTAATTTGTAAAATTTATTAATGAGATTTTGAATAACAATATTGCTGGACTGATAATATAACAATGTGAATCATCATGGTTAATTAGTAAAATCATACATAAAAGTAGAAGATAAAAGCACTAGTAAACCTGTTTGATTTGTGATTGTCTTTTACTCCCTCCGTCCACAAATAATTGTCTTTCTAGAAAAAATCCTTTTGTCCAATATTATTTGTCACTTTAGAATTTTAAGAAAGCATTTATTATTCTTTTTCCAATTTTATCCTCACATGCATTCTCTCTCGTACTCTTATAATAATTATTACACGAAAAACTAAAAGGACAATTTAGTCATTATATATCATTTTTACATATAAACTTGTGTGTTTTAATTACATTCTTAATAACTGTGAAAAGTCTAAAACGTCATTTACATCTTAATTAACTACGGTCTCCGTCCTAGGGCACTTGTTACCCCAGCAAAACCCTTTTAAAAAAGTGTTTTACTTCTATTGAAATCAATTCTAATAAAAGGTAAAAATATTTATTTTTATTTTTATTATCTTATAAAATTCTTTGAAATTAAAATCTTTTAACATTTTTTTCAAATATAAATCAATTATTTTTATAACAAATTCTAAAATTATTCTAAAGTTATTTTAAAAGTAATTGTAATAAAATGAATTAGAGTACATTGATCGGAAATATAAATAATTCTTTTTTATGATGATTAGCTGGAATTTACTATAGCGTTGGAGAGAGGAGGGAAAAAGAGGAACATAACATGCAATAAAAGGGGAAGGGATGCAAAAGGAGAGAAAGAAGTAGTAAGTAAGAGAGTGATGAAGCCGCGGTGGAGAGCAACTTTGGAAATGTTAATTTGTCTTTTTGGGTATCAATGTAGCAACTATATACCCACAACATATGAGAATGATATATGTATGTACAAATGTGTATAGGTATAAACAATACATTTTCAATCCATAGGTGGATATTATTAATTTGAATATTCAAGTAGATGTTACGTCAAAATCTAAAAGTAAAAAAGTGAGTGTAGGATAAGATGTATGAAAAAATAAATAACTATCATTTCTCATAATATAGATATGGATTTGATGTATGGAAATGTACATAGATACATATACATATACATCAATTATCAATTATGTTCATTTCATTGGCTAGCCTGGTCAATTTTATCTGGTACGTTGGTTTGGGTAGAAATAATATTGCATCATTATATTCATGCATGGGAGCTACAATACAATACCTTGAATAGCATGCCCTCATCTCATTGTTCTTTCCCTTTCTTCCTTTTCATCATTCTCCATCTTCTTTTTCCCTCTCCACCACTCCTTTTTATTTTATCTCTGCACTCAAATATTCCACCCATCTTTTCTCTTTAATTCTTTCTCCAATTCAATCATTCCCACTTTTTGTATTTTTCCTATTGTTTCTTCTGCAGTTAGTTGTATGGTTATTAAAGCCAACCTAGCACACCTATAAGGAACCCTTTTTAATTTTTATAATGTTCTGTATATGATCACTATCTGATCTCTAATATATATAAGTTGCTGCTTGTGTAACAATTATTTACGGTTAATAATAACGTGTTTAGTGTTTTCTTGTGATTCACTATTCATTAACATAAGGAGTTGTTCAATGAGTGTAAAACATAAACATCATATTAATATACAAAAATTGTTTTTGCACAATCAAAATTGTACAACACTAGTACAACACCATCGCTGAATTGTACGAGTTTGGATGTAAGAGTTGATCTATGTTAAAATTTAATGATGTAAATAAATATTGTATAATATTTTATTGTACATATAATATTTTTCTTAATAGAATCGCATGTGAAATTTTAAAATAGGCGTGCATTTCAATAATTAATATATTTTTTATTCATTTGATAAGAAATTTAAACTCAATAATTGAATCCATAATATTTATTTCATGTCTACTAAAATCTAATTCATGAAGCAAATGAATCTATTATATATATATATACATAGATAAATTGCATGTTGTTATTTGAAGTCTAAGTATTGGCTAAAAGTTTATAAATTTTATGAAGCGAAAATTACAGAATTATCTGATTGAAGTTTTGGTTGAGACTTTTAAATGGCACACTTTATTATCAACAAAATATATGCTGTATTTCAATTTTCAATTTTAGTAGATGAGATGTAGTGTAGTCATAGACTGAGATTGGTTAAAGTGATGTATAGTCAAAGGAATGAGGGATAGCATATCACATCACATTTTGTTGGGCCAATATTTATGAGAATAGGTCAAATGGTCCTCTGATCTCTCTTAAATCTGATCACATCACATGTGCACCGCTAGGTCGATGCCTATATAATTTACATTCGGTGCATGCGCATTCACACCAAAATGCTAATGAAGGTGCTTGCTACACCCAAAAACCAACCAGGATTCCTTCTGATCTGAGAATAATGATACTAATAACATACATACGCGCTCATATAGAGCGTGAATTTATCCTTGACAATGCAACAGCATGCAAAGTACTTTGGAGCCAACTAACAAATGGTAACCCACCGCTCATAGCATAGTACACTCTCTTCTTCCTTACTTGTTAATTTTATCAAATCTTAGAAAAAAGTCCATCTACACAAAAGGATTTAACTGAATTTTTTTATTTAATTAGCAAAGTACTTTTTTGGTTTTTGCATTTGTATCCTATGAATATTGGTATCCTTATATAATCCACTATTGTGATTTAATAATATCCTTAAATTTTATATAACAATTTTTGTTATAACTCAATATGTTAGATTGATTAATTATATATATAGTTATTGGTGAGCGTGTACTAGTCTAGTCTAATCCTTCTCGTTCACAAAATGTTTTGGGTTAGAGTGTTGTTTTTAGTACATTGAGATTGAAGACATAGATAATTGAGTAGTATAGTATAATTATTAATTAATTAGTTAATTGATTAATTAATCTGACATGAGAGAAAGAGTACTCTTTGGAGAGTTGGGTTGGTGATCTGATGGTAACATGCATGTGTATATTATTCCACCGCCCAACTTCTTTCTTTCTTTCTTTCTTTCTTTGCTAAAATCAAAATTTTAAAACTCCGACGACAAGCAACTAAATTGTCAACAATTAGGCTTAAGTCATGATCTTCTTTTTAGTACAAGTATAGGTACTTTATCATTTAAGTCAATCTTTGCTAGACCATCATTACAAATGTCTCACCCTTATTACCATGATAATTCAAAAGGTCATAAAAATATGTTAAATCAGTAAGAAAAAACATTTCCATTTTTTAAATAAAAATTATGATAATTATTGGATAAACAAAGAACTACAACCATTGTTCACCCAAGACTTAATAAGTATTTCATGTCATTTTGGCAACATAAACAAAATTAACAGCTATCTAGTATCCTCCAAATAAAATATAATTGATTAATAGTATAAAACATTTTACACATAATTGACTAATCTATTTAATAGTTCCATTTTGTGCCTTTCCCCCCAATGTTTCTTGTACATCACTTTCCCTTCAAACATTATCTTTCCTTTTATTTTTTGTGGCCATGAAACATTATCTTTCTTGATTCAACCAATTTTAAACAATGGTATAACCAGATTCAATTCCGGTGTTCAGATCCACATACCAATTAAGATTTTTCTTAAAATAGTGATTAAGACAACACACTTAAATTTCCCCAAAAGAAAAAAAATACAAGTGCTAATATTGGATGGTTGATAATCTATCAAATCATTGATCTCCACAGTACACTTAGAAGCTGGGTTTGTCTGCAAGTCTAGCATCATCCGATTAGGGTTAGAGAACAACTTCTAAACTCTCTGAGCACTTAAAGGAATTCTTATGTGAAAACCCACAAATGGAGATCTCATAAAAGTTAGCAAGAGTTGATTTCACATCCTTGATGAATATCTACATCAATTTTCCTAGCACTAAGCACAAATCCAAGGTCAATTTCATCTTGAACTAAAATTCCCCCTCTCAATTTGAATTTTGGCCTTTAGAGCCTAATTGATTGTCATCATTATGATTAACATAATTAAGAAAAAATCTTGTCTATAATACATCAACATGGACACATGGTAATGGTGTAAAGTGACCCCACATAACTGCAGCTACAGCCAAAAAAAATTTTGAATCAAAAAACTAATCACAAGATTGATGGATTCTGTCACACAGCTTTCATGGATCCCACCATCACACTGCCCCAACTGCCCCATCCTAAAAAGATATATTGAGCATAATATGAGAGCCTTTGTATTCACACTCCTCCCCAAAAAAGTTATGTGAAGTGATAAAAGCAGAGTGAAGTGAGATTAAACAAACACCAAAAATCCTCAAAAGCTATATAAGAAAGCAAGTGCACTTGCCAGTGCCACAAACTAGCCATGACCAAAGATGTAGAAATATTGATGTCAAGATAGCACAGACAAAGAAAGAGACAACTCTGGCTTTGAAACAGGGCTATGCTCCACAATCAAATTTGATCAAATTACTGTGGACCTGTCCTTTGTAATTACTATGAGTTAAATTGTACAATTTTGTTTTGTGCTAGAGAGAGTTCATAAATCTACCAAGGATATGTTGATGTTTGCATTTTGCATAAACCAATCCAAAACAAGATGAGATCAACAATTTGTTATCATAAATCTGATTTCATCAAACCATAGAGTCAGGGCATCTGTTTGAAGACAGAACCATAGTACACCAATATTATGCCACAATCAGTCAAATCAATTTCAAAATTAGCACACCAAAATTTCTTTGTGTAGTTCTAAAGTGAAAGGAAGGTTTAACCACTGGATTGAAATGAATTCAAGGGAAAGTAAGGCGAAAAAAAAAATTGTAATGTGGATACCTTTCATGCTCCTTCTGCTTCCCTCATCCCAGAAAAGTCTGAATTAAGATATGATGGCATGCCCATTTGAGACTCCAAAGAACTAGAAAACTTTCCCTTCTTAGGCCACAACCAGATTTTTGACACAGAAAAGCTTTCACCTTTACTCACACTTCTAATTGTCTTTGCTTCCATATCCCCTTCCACTGAAAGCCTCTCACTCTCAGCATGTTCAGTTCCTTTGGCAAGCCTCAAATCACGGTCTCTCCGGTCGTGATTCAAGGCTATCCTGAGTTCTGAATTGGCAAGCACATACTGATAAGATCCCATTGAGAAACACCTCCTAGCATCCAAGTTACTGCTACTCGTCTCTCCCACCGCAATCTCCCCGGCCTCCACATCGAGCTTTCGGAATTTACCAAGCCTCACAGGGAAAACCCCTTTTTTCTCCACAGCAATTTCTTCAACCGCTACCGTTTTCTGCCTATTAGTGAATCCATTTTCCACATTACAAGGGCACCCTTCATCCTCCCTCAAATCATCAAAATCAAACATGGGGTTCTCCATCGAAAATCCAGGAGTAAGGAGTGTCCCTCTACAAAGTGGACAAGTCGAATTCGAAAGGAGCCATGTGTCTATACAACTTATATGAAAAGCATGGCTACACATAGGCAACAACCTGAGCTTATCCTTCTCAGAAAACTCACACAAGCAAACAGCACAATCAAATGGCTCCTTCAACCCAACAATCTCCTTGTACTGAAAAACAGGAAGAGCATCAATGAAAGCCTGATCCAAGCCAGAATCATGGAGGTGGAAAAGCTGTTGCAATTGCCTCTGTAGTGCATCAGAAGTAGAAATCTCTTGGTTTCTGTTGGATTGTGCAGATGCAGATGAAGAAGGGTTCTTAATGAGAAATCTAACAAGCAGGTGGAGGAGTCCAGAGATGAAAAACAGAACAGCCAGAATCACTATGATGAACAGAACAGCTGGACTAATCCTAGTACCAGAAGATGATGATGAAGATGAAGTTGTGGTTGTTGGAGACGACATTGAATTTGAATCCTTGTGAAAAACAGCACCAGAATATGGCGGTGATAAGAACGATGATGGTGATGGCATAACTGGTGGTGGAGGGTAACTCAAGTAACCATCTTTTTGATGGATATGATGCTGAATCCATGCCATCTTCAAATTGGTATGCCCTAAAAACCAACTTGGGTACATACTTTCTGACATCACCTCCCAAAGATGATTACAAAGGCAAACCCGTAAAAATTTATTCTCCTAAGTCACATTTTTTTGACACTATAATACAACAAAATGTCCTCCAAGCTAGCAGCTTTTGACACTCACAAGATTCCAGTGAAAGAAAATGATTATATATAATAAGCTCTACAAAGAAGTAATAGTATAGTCCAAGATGTGCAATTTTTATTTTTTTATATATATTTGTTGGACAAATAAATAAATTCAAATGAACATACAAAGTATTGATGGAGTAATCATATGAGAAAAGCTTGAAACTTTTTTGAACCCAAACTCACCTAAATGGTTCATGGGAAGTTCCCCATACGAGTGTTTCAGCTCAAGAAGCTCTTGAACTTTTGGAACTGAGCAATAACAGCAAGCAAGAAGAGAACCCCCTTCTCTGTTCTTTTTTTTGGGTTGAGTTTGGTTGCATATGAGAGGGAGAGGGAGAGAAGAAAAACTGAAAAAGTGAAATGTTAAACGTTTTCTCTTGGCTATGTCTTTTTATTTTTTCTTGTGTGTGACTGTGATCGAAAACACAGGTGTTGAGGTTAGAATGAAAGAATCCAAAGAGTGAAAGAAACAGGGGAAACAGTTCCCAAAGAGCTGGTAAAGAGAATCAACTAGGGTAAGGGAAAGAGAAAGAGAGAAGACAAAAAACCAAGGCACACTCAAATTTTCAATCCCCCACTTGTCATAGTGGCGCGTGCTTGGAGTTTTGGAGCTCAAAAATAAATTCGCATTAACTTCCCACTTAATTATATTTTTAGGCCATTACTATAGTGTGGTTGGTTTTTAATTTGTTATGTTGTTGTTTTTGCAAGTAATGCAGAGGGTGGCACGTGTCCCTCCTTGTACAATAAGGGTAAATTTGGAATGTTATTTTCTTGTCCTGATTTAATAAAATGAGTTAAAAAGAAACATAATTTCCTCTTATCTTCTGTTGCAGTCCGCCCGTCACCAAGAAATCAAAGCAATCAATTAACAATGGGCCATTACTATGGTGTTCTTCTTTTTTTTTTTTTAATGTATTTATTGTTTTTTAACAACACCCACATCAGATCTTGTCAGATTACGCTCCGATACGTTGATTACCGGAGCTACGACGACAGTGGCAGGGACATCGTCAGATCTGCCCGGTTTGGATCGCTGCTGCGAGTTCCTCTTATTGTCGGCGACGGGCGGTTGTTCATCGAATCGGAGGATGTGACCTTGGCCGATGCGGATGTCGCCGGCGGTGAGGGAGAGGGAGTGCCAGAGGATGATGGATTTGAAGTGCTCGGAATCGAGGAAGAAGATTGGAATAATGAGGGTGAAGATGTTGCTCTGATTGGAAGAGAAACCTTGACCCCACTTGCATACATTTCCGATAACACCCTTACTTAGACTTGCCTCCAATTCTATGTTAAGGGACACGTGTAGCTCCATAACATTGTTGAAAAAAAACAACACCAAAAGGTCTAGAAACAACCACACTGTAGTGTAGTAGTCCCCATTTTTTTATTCGGTTTTTATCACCCCAAGTAGAAGAAGTAATTTGAATTGGTTTTCTTAAGAGCAAATTATATTTATTTCTCTCCAAATTTGGTAAACTTTATTAAATATTCTTTCTGTTAGTAAAATTTGCTTAATACTAGATTCTTAGTGTGAATTAATAGTAAAAGTTACAAATGATAAGGTTATGTACAATTTTAGCTTGAGAAGATAAATTTGGATTTGTTTTAAGATTGAAAAGTTTTAATTTATGCCCAAATGGATTAGTTATTTTCTAAAGTATAACTGAAGTTATTAAAACTAAAACAATTTATAGAAATTACAGAACACGATTGAACCTTGAATTTATTTTGAACTTAGCCCATCTAGAATCAAAACTTATAAAAATGATATAAAACTATGGAGATTTATATAACCTTTCCCATTAAAAAAAATTTAAATAACAAAAGTAGATGTTGGAGTGTTATCATTAAATAGGAGGGGAGTGCATGGTGGAAAATGATGTTATGCATGCAAAGCAGCATGGTCCACAAAAGCCTTAATTTTCTCTCTTGTAGATAATTTCATGTTATGTACTTAAAATGAATTAAATTGTGGAAGCAATTGTGTAAAGTAAAACTATTAAACTAACCACCCACCATACTACATAGCATAGCATAGCATAGCATTGGGGTCAAGTCATTATCTATATATGATGAAAAGTGGCAAGTGATGGATGATCTTAATTTCTTCTCTTCATTAATTGCAACATGATGCCTCCCTCTCCCATTCAATCTTTTACAATTGTTGCTTTCGCACTAAGCATTTTCGAGGCTGCCCTTGAAATATTCTATGTCCTTTATTAATGTCTCTTTACTTAAACGGTTAAACCATATACTCTTACCCACAAAAAAAAAAACATATTCACCCATAAAAGTTTTTTATTTTATTTTTATAGCTTTGGGGGGTCAAACCCATGAAGTTTTTTTTTTTGGTTTTGGTTTGAAGACGCTCAAAACTTGAAACTAGGTTTATTCCAAGAGTCTTTCGCCAATTTTAGTTCTACTGTTTTTGTCTGAAGTACATATACTTGATGGACTTATTACAAGTGAATAAGGCCGAAAAATATAGTAAGTCCATTTTCTCTCATTGTTAACTCTATTTCCTTTACACATCATACGTGCAATTTTTAAAGTTATCTTGTTTGACAAGTGAAAGGACAAGCAGCAAGGAAAAAAAACAGCAAACCTTTTAAAATAAAATGTTTGATTAATATACAAGTCCTTATAATTTTTTTATATTTCGGTACTTATATTAACACCAGTTCACCACCACCCTATTTTCCTTTTCAGGAGGAATAAAGCCTCAAATTATGTATTTTTTTAAATATTATTTTACGTCAAAAGTAGGTGTTAATGAGAAATTAATTTTATTATTGTTGAAATGTTATGCTATTCTTCATTATCAATTTGTTATATTTAATAATTATAAAGTGACTGTTGAAATACCAACTTTTAGTATTGAAATAACAAATTTTTTTATCATTAAAAAAATAAAGAAAAGGAATTTGAGTTTTGTCTCATTGTGCCGTAATGGGACGCAAATAGCCAAATTATCTTTAATCTTCTACGTAACTCTCCACTAATTATTATTATTATTATATTATTATCTTTGTTTTCGTTTTCTTTTTCTTTTTCTTTTAGGTTTGGTCGTAAGGCTCCACTCTCGCGGGGTTGCTTGTCACTTTGTCAGCAGTAGCCATCATGGACCCCCAACCATACTCTTTGTTAAATTGATATTTTAAAGACAGAAATAATAATAATTTATGAAAAGAAGTGAAGAAGAATTTCGTCAAAATTAATCTGATAATAAAGAAGTTTTAATATACTTTTATTAATTTACAACTTCTAATATAGAAACAATACATTGTTAATATAGAAATTTTAATTTACTACTACTAATATAGAAATTATATAATATAAAAATAAATATTAATATATACTACTACTACTACTAATATAGAAATTTTAATCTGGTAATAACAACACAAAAAATAAATTATTAATATGTTAAAAATAAAATCTAATTAATTACACTCTAATTGATATGCATTGGTTTTTTTAGGTGATTTATATAATATATTATATTGTTAGTATGAAAAAATAATAATTTAATTAAATAATTTTTTTAATAATATGAATACATCAAAAAGTATCTTTTACTATTAATATAATCATTAAAGACGAATTTTAATATATTAACACTAAATTATTTATAATATTAACCGATCATATACTATTATATTTATAATTTTAGAACAAATATATTCCTTGAAGTTAATATAATTTAATTATATGTTATAAATATTGCTATTTTGAGTTAATAAAATATTAACAATCTGTTGGCCATAATTTAATACAAGACAATCAATCACAAAAAGTTAAACATATAATAAATTAGTAATATGATGAGCAGAGTCATTCTCATTCTCCAACAAGTAGCATATTTGGTTGTTTCACTTTGAAACCAACCAAAATTGATCTTAGAGAATTGAACTGTGTGCCATGAATGTTTGTTTCTGCGTTTATACTCTCTCCTATCTATAATTGATTTTCAGCATGGACAGTTCTTTTACTAGAACCAACTATTTTTCACTTTTCCATTAAATTTATCATATTCAGATCCATTTATTTATTTACCTTTTCTGTTTTTGGTATGCCTATTATCTCATTTATTTACCACAATCGTGGGGTGTTTGTTTCTTTTCTTTTCTTTTTTTAATTTCATACTTTTTGATAATTACACATTAATTGGATGTCTTAAATTTTATGTTATGTATAGACTGCATTTTTTTAAATTAATGATAATAGATTGCATACAATGAATGAGATTATGTATAAAAAAAACTTATTCTAGTAGAAATCTACAATGAAAAGATTCTAATTAAAAGGTACTAATACTTTTATTAAATTTTACCTAACATAGAAAAAGAAAAATAAAAATCTCACATATATTATATATATTGCTGTTGTTGTTATTGTTGTGGTCGTCCTGTGGACAGTGTTGACATCCACTGACAGCAGTTGCTTTAGAGTTAGAGACAACAGAACATATATCTATCTCCTTGATTGAGGACTGTCTTTGATTACCAAAAAAGGGAGGGAGAGGAGGCAATTTCTTGACATAAGAAACATGTCAAGAAGATCAGTGTCCTTTTACAGGGATGTTCTTCCAGTGATGGTTATGGTAGGCATAGAAATCAGTGACACTGGCTTGTTCACTCTTTTCAAAGCAGCCGCACTCAGAGGCATGAGCAACTATGTCTTTGTTGCTTATGCTTATGCTATTGCCACTATTGTTCAACTTCCTTCTATTTTCATCAACAAAAGGTTTGCCAATTTCGTTCTTCTTGCAACTAATAAGCACCTCAGCCAAACAACCTTTACTTCTTCTCTTCTTCATGTGTGCTTTTTTTGCAGATCAAGAGTGGTTCCTTCACTCAGTTTCTCCATACTATCCAAGATCATTCTTCTTGGGGTTATAGGGTAAGACTAAGAGCACTTTGATCTGGCTTCATTTTAGACCCACAATTGAATAAGGCCTTTTTTCTATCAGTTTTCTGAGGCTGTCTTTGATTTCATATATCAGATTTCGATTTTACTGTGCTAATCTGAGTTTTGTTGTTTTGGATTTTGATGAATCATGTTTTGCAGAAGTTCATCTCAGATTCTGGGGTATGCTGGCATCAATTACAGCTCTCCAACACTTGCTTCATCAATTGGCAACCTTGCGCCTGCTTTCACCTTCTTGCTTGCTGTCCTATTCAGGTTCATTTCCTTTTTTGTTCATTGTATTTGACAGATTGCTTTACCAAGTTATTTGAGCCAAGTTTACATTTTTCGTACTTGATGATATTGGATATTGCAATATATCAAACCTGTGTTATATATTTACTTTTCTTGCATGCAATATCTTATATTGAAAAGGGTGAAAAAGAAGAAGGGAAATTGATAGTTTTTGGAGAGAAGTATGAATCTTGGACCCTAAGTTAACTGATTAAGAATAAAAAACTTAAGTTTCTGTTCATTACCTCTGTTTTTCTTATGTTTAAGTGTAATTAAAAGCAGGGGAGATAGAGCTATATGTTTCATACTTTCATACTCTAACATGTCAAGGGTGTTTTATGAAGGTTTTAGTATTAGAAATGGGTCACACATACTTAAAAATTTCAGGAATGGTAACTTATTATGACACTTCCTTCAAGTTTTGACTCTTATCATCTCATTGATTCTGCAATTAATAAGGATGGAAAAGGTAGCAGCAAAGAGTAGAAGCAGCCAAGCTAAGGTAATAGGAAGCATAGTATCAATAGCAGGTGCATTTGTGTTGACTTTCTACAAAGGTCCATCTATCAACAGTGCTCAGATTCATGTTTCCTTACCACTTCAAAAACAAATCAGAATTCTTAATTCAGCTGATGCAAGTTGGGTCATTGCTGGCATTTTGTTGACAGCTGATTATTTACTGGTTTCAGTATGGTACATTTTGCAGGTACATATTGCACTTGTTGCTATATTTATGGAATGCTTCAATAACTTAGGGTCTGTTTGGTATCTATTTTTTGTTTTCTGTGTTCTGTTTTCTGGTCTCCTATTTCCAATGTGAAGTGTACTAAGACTTAAATATAGAGATAATGGAGACATAGACAAAAAAAATATAAAGTTTTTGCGTCACATTTTGACTAGTATAAAGACAATGGTTTCTGTCTTATCCGGATTAATTTTGTGTCATCTCTCCCATCTTTTCAAGAATATAGAAAATATATAAATTTTTTGTCCTATCCTCATCACCAATCATCTTCTTTTTGTATTTGTATTGTTGTATTTCACTTCTATAAACATCATCAAATAGTTATAAAATTTTTTTAATTCATATATTCATTTTCACAGGTTGAAATCTTGAAGGTGTACCCAGATGAATTATCTATTGTCTTCTATTACAGTGTCACTTCAACTATTGTATCAGTAACTGTAGCTTTGTTATCAGAGCCCAATGCAAGTGCTTGGAAAATAGGACTAGACATATCATTGATATCCATTGTTTGCTCTGTAAGATCCCTACCCCTTGAAATTGCAGCATCACACTAGTTAAGTTATTCTAATGTATAGACTTAGTTAATTGATGACATAATCTTTTATTCATAGGGAATATTTGGAAAATTCATTAGCAATACAGTTTATATCTGGGTACTGCACCTAAAGGGACCTGTATATGTAGCATCATTCAAGCCACTAGCAATTGTTATTGCTGTTGCCATGGGAGTTATGTTCCTTGGTGACACACTTCACATTGGAAGGTACTATTTTACTTCAAATTTTACAATTGAATCTTCATTAAAACATTGGAAGGAAAATATACAAATGCAGGTAAAATAAGGTAAATGCCATCATGTATATGATCCAGACTGTCATGCAATCATCATTTCATTTTTCTATTGATACCATATTGTCATATAGAGATGAAAATGTACAATTGAAAGATATAATTTGCTAAAGAGTTAGTTCATTTACTTACACTATTTTTTGCATTTTGCAGCATAATTGGAGGCACAATAATATCAATTGGACTTTATACAGTATTGTGGGGAAAAGCAAGAGAAGAGACAGAGGAAGGTGTTGGTGGCGGCCATGAGACACCAACTACTGAGAATACTCCTCTATTGCAAAGCTACAATAAATTTGAAAAGAATGTACATGAAAATGTAATATAGAATGCAAGTAAAGTCTCTTCACAGCTCTTAAAATTATGTACAAAATCACATAGAAACATTTGCTTTTTTCTTTTTAAATTTATTACAACAGAACAGTTCATATCCTTATCAAACATATTAGCCTATTGAATTGGAGAATTTCATGGCATAAGCCTCAAGTAATATTAAGCTTACTTGTTTGCTCAAATATAATTGACTATTGTTAATTTTATTTGATTAGTGAATGTCACCATTAGATAATGAACAATTTGTGTGTAGCAGAATAATTGTACCCTGAATGTAGAAATGCATAGCTAAATGTTAATTTGTTTGGACATAAAGAAGAGAATAATGTTAAACAAGTCTATATATATATATATATATATATATAGAAAGTGAGATACATATGAATTGCTTGTAAAATAAAATTACCTCAGAAAAGTATGCAATGGTTGATAAATACGGATACTTAAGCAATGGCCTATTCTGAGATTGGTAAAATTGTGTCCAAGTTGTGCTCTGAGCATGACTGTGCCCACTATCACTTTTGTTGGTTTTTGATTGATTGATTGATTATTAGCTTTCCTCCACGACACGACACACAAAGTGAAAACGCAAATCATTTTTGCCCTTTCAGAAATAAGCTGGTAAGGTTAACTATTCTGTGAGCTTTTTGGGTCACATTGTATTTTTTATTTTCTTTAGCAACTTTTGGGCCACATTGAATGTCTGTAGCTGATAAATAAAGTGATAAGTTTGAAATTATTGATTTTTGTTTCTAATTTTGTATCAAGATTATTGTAAGTTTGTTGCGAAAAATTACAAAAAAGATAATCCATATATAGTAGTTAGGAGCTAAATCGTGTACACAATCTCAGGGATGGAATCAGATATAATAATAATTAGTTAATAAGTGCGCTAAAGAAGAATCTTTTGACATCATATTTCTTTTTGTCTTTTTGTCCTTTACTTTTTTCCTCGCCTCTAATTTTGATCCTATCTTTGCTTTATTTGGTATTGGAATATAGTGAGTGTGAAACAATCTTGAACAAAATATCAAGAAAACCATGAAGCAGTACCAAGAGTCTCTGATCCACAAAATAAAAACTTGACATGAAAAGGAAATTTATACTCTATCATCTTATAATTGATTCAAACCATTCAACTATAACCTACTGATACAAAATTGAATTAATTGCAGTTTTTTAAATTAACAGCATGTGATCTTGATGCTCAATTAGATGTATTAACTTCAAACTGTAAATTCTGTTTTCTACTAATTGGATATGCAACACTGGAGTGGATTGATGAAGCATTTTTGTCTAAACCTTTGAACTTAACACACGTAAAGCATGTTCTGTTAAGGACTCTAAGTTGTTGCATCCCACAATAACACAAATCTTCAAGGGCAAATCTTATGTTGGCTAGTTCAGTTGGTAGTGCCTAGAGTTAATTGCTTTGCATATAAAAGTGTGGACTTGTTTGAGACAATTCAAGCAAAGTCTTGAAGCGTCCCCACATGAAAGGAAAGGAAGAAGTCAATTCTTGATCATCAACAAACAAATACAAGGGCTTCAAGATAATTGAGAATTTGAGATTATGAAAGTAACCTTGGTTACTACAAGTCCCTATTGTTAAAGGGTAAGAACTGAACCAAGGTGAACATGGTACATGATTTTGCTACAAGTCCCTATTCTTGATCATCAATGTTTTGTTGCAGATGAGCTCAGCTATTCTTTCTTTCCCATGATAAGAACAACTCAGATAACCCTTAATTGCCCATCAAATTGGCCTATCTGATATTTGTGGCACCACTAAACCTTTCTTCCTCCCTACTATGTAAATATTTGAGGTTCTCAAAAGAGTCAACTAACCTATCTCATGAGACATGTGAGATAATGACCTACACTCTCTCAAGCAGGGATGCTCAAGAATTTATGGTGATGGGGTAACTTTTGGAGATTAATAGCAGCATGTGTGTATACAACCTCTGTACAAGTACAACATACATCAAGGGATCGCAAAGATTCAAATGATCTCAAGAATCAAGATATATGATGGAGGGTGAAGAGTCCTTAAGGATTTAGCTTGGCTCAAAGAAGAACCCCCTTAGAGGAATGAATAATCGGTTGTGAAGTGGCGAATTGTTCTTGCTTGCTTGATTGGTCTCTCATCATTTACAAATACAACATGCATCACCAATAACAGACTTAGCTAGATCATGGAGTAGATCATGTATTTTGAACCCCTTAACGTGGACAAAATTAATCTTCTTCAATGTCTTGATTTTAATAGCGAGTTCAAGTAGCTTAATCTCAAGGAAGGTAAGATTGAAACTTCATCTTGAGGCAAATTCCAAATCTCATTGTCTTCAACATGTAGCCATTGTTTAGACTTCCCGGAGACTTTTGCAGCAAGAGGCAACCCTTTACACTTTTTCACTATCTCCTTTTCCTGTGGCCAGTGTTTGAACAAGGACCAAAAATGGTCCTCAGACAAAAATTACAGGTTATGAGGATGAATTGAAGCCCCCTTTTGAAAATCATACTGCTAGTGAATACTTCAACATCCCAATTCTCTGATCTTCATTCCACACATCATCCAAAACAAGTAAGTACCGTTTCCCACGCAAGGTGGTCTCTTGAATCCGGATTTGCAGTGGATCTAAATCCAGATCCTCATACTTGGAACACCCTGAAGCTGATTCCAAGATTGCTTCTTTTATTGTTCTCTTCAGATTGAAATCCTTAGAGACATACCCCCAAATCCTTACATCAAAATGCTTGGTTACCCATGCCTTTGTTGCTGAAACTCTGTTGAAGGGTCCTTTCGTCGAACACATAAGATGCACCATCTTCCACCTCGTTATGTAACCAGTTTTTGAGGTGCTGCTTCATGTCAGCATCAGCAAGCTAGCTAGAACAGGTTTCATTCATGTTCTTGAGCAAAACTGTGACAACAGCTTCAGCCATATATTTGATGAAATGCTATGCTATAAGCTTAGAGGATGGAGTTTGTTCTGTTTTGCTTTGCTTTGGAAAGTAAAGAAAAGAAGCTTGTGTATGTGATGATGAATTATTTTGCCCTTTCGGCAATTAAATGGAAAGATTGTTTATTTTGTGACTTTTTTTTTTGTCATATTGTATGCTATTAGCTGAGAAGTTTGAAATTATTAATTGCTTCATAATTTTGTATCAAGATTGGAAGTTTGCTGAAAAAATTAAAAGAAAATAATCCATAGTAGTTAGGGTGGCATTTGCTATAATAATTAGTTAATAAGTGCACTGAAGAATCTTTTCAACATCAAATTTCTTGAATCATTTTTGTCTTTTAGTCCTTTATTCTTTTCCTCACCTCTTTTGATCCTATCTTTGCTTTGTTTGGTATTGGATTAGTTGAGAGAAACAATCTTAAAAAAAAAACAAGTAAACAGTGAAACTGTACCAAGTGTATCTGATCCACAAAATAAAAAGTTGAAATGGATCTTTCAGATAGAAAATAAAAAATCTATATGTTCTATCATCTAATCATTCAAACCATTCAACTATATCCTACTGATACAAAATTGGATTAATTGCAGATTTTAAATCAACAGCATATGATCATGATGCTCAATTAGATGCATCAACTTCAAAATATATTTTGTCAAAATTAATTTTGTAACGTGGCTAGTGCCAAAATTGGATAAATTTTCAGTGTTCTGAAGTAGCTACTTTTTGACTTTGTCTTGTTGTGAGGAGTGGTTAACTGGTTATGCACACATAGTGGATCCATTCCCATCCACATAGATATTTTATAGAATAGAAAACTTGTAGTTGAAATAAATGCTTGGAACCTAAGACACATTTCCATTTTATCTTATTATAATACAAGATTATTGTATATAATATATGTTAAAAAACTTGTGAAGTAAACTAAAAGGGCACTGTGTCTCTTTGATGCCCGTTAAGTGTTAAGACTTAAGAGAGGCAAAGAAGATAGTGAGAGAGAGTGATGGACAGAAGAAGCTGTCACAGGGAATTGGTCCCTTTTGTGGTGCTTGTGGCCAATGAATGCAGCAACACAGGGTTGTTCACTCTGTTCAAAGCAGCCAGCAATGGAGGAATGAGCAACTATGTCTTTGTTGCTTATGCTTATTCTGTTGCCAGTATTGTGCTCCTTCCTCTCACTTTTTTCTACAGAAGGTAGGAAAAATCATTTATTATTAAGAATTTAGTATCATCAATCAAACAAACACAGTCTTGTTTGTTACTTTGTTTTGTATATGTGTGTCTATTTTCAGATCAAGGGTTGTTCCTCCACTCAGTTTCTCCATCCTGTACAAAATTGCTCTTCTTGGGGTCATAGGGTAAGTGAAGCCACTATGAGTTGACTTTAAATTCACAATTATTTGGGCATTTTGGTGTTTGTTTTCTCAGATTCTCATCAATTTAACACATGTTCTGTTCATCTTTTTTATTATTTGTTTTGGTTGGATTTTGGTGGTGATGAATTTTCAGATGTTCATCTCAGATGCTAGGGTATGCTGGTATCAGTTACAGTAACCCAACTCTTTCCTCAGCTATCAGCAACCTGATTCCAGCTTTCACCTTCATACTTGCTGTCATTTGCAGGTTTCTCTCCCTTTCTTAATTTACCATAGTTTTATTATTGAGGCAATAGGATTTTATTGTTCTTCTTCTGGATATCAAAATCTGCAGTAGAAATATTAAAAATGACATTAATGCTGACATTGACACTTTCATCCAGTCAAATCATTCTAGTTGTATAAGCTTTTAAGTACTATTTACTTAGGTGACAATACATAATTTTATGCCGGTCAACTCAGAATCAAATTTATTAAAAAATATATATTTATCAAGCCTTCTTCTTATCCTTAAAAAAATAACTTGTTAAACAAAAACTCATATTCTCATCCATTGAGAACCTCACCATCAACTCTCACTGACTCTACTCTTGGACTAGATAAAATAAATAATACACAATGTCTAAAATTTAATGTAATCTTATAGGCACCAAGCTTAAATTTTGGCTTATATGAAAGAATTTGGTTTTCACTGTTTTCATCTATAACCTTATGCAAGAAATGAAGAAAGGCAAGGCTTTTATATTATAGTAACTACTTCCAATTTTATGCATGTTAAAATACTAAATTCCACTAACTTACTCTATTTTCCATTCTTGTTCTGTTTTTTCCTAACCACCATTGATTTAAGGATGGAAAAGTTAGCTATAAGAAGCAGAACTACACAAGCCAAAGTTTTGGGCAGCATCATATCAATAGCAGGTGCATTTGTTGTGACTTTCTACAAAGGTCCTTCCATCATCATTGCTGATGATTCCCCTTCCTTCAAACTTGTACAATTAAATGGAAATCTCTACTCTGTGGATAGAAATTGGGTTATTGGTGGCTTTCTGCTGACAGCTGGCAACATACTACTTACACTGTGGCTCATTGTACAGGTACATATATACTTCTCTTGTTGTATCTATTACATGGAAGAGAAATTCTCAAGAAAAATTTGTTAACATGTAACATTCAGAATTTGTTACCATAGTTATAGTAAAGTAGGAAACAATAGCGTATGCTGAACGGTACAAAACAACTTTTTAACTGAATTAAGTTTCTTGTCTGTCAGATTAGTTAGTGAGAAGATTCTGTTATGTTAATTAGATAGCATTATATAAGCTTCTACTTGCTATTTTGTAAGGCGTGATTCACCATTCTGTTTATCATTCCTGAAACTCTGGTTCATTTGAGCTAGTCTCATTTCACAGGTGGAAATCTTGAAGGAGTTTCCAGATGAACTAACTATGGTCTTCTTTTACAACGTGTGTGCTGCCATCGTAGCGTCGAGCGTAGGTTTATTCGCAGAGACAGATAAAAGTGCTTGGAAACTAAGACTAGATTTATCGTTGATCTCCATTGTTTGCACTGTAAGATACCCTGGAAACTTCTGCTACACTTGAGCTATTAGCTAATGCAAACTTGATTGATGGTAAATGTTTTGTACTGTTAGGGAATATTTAATAAGTTCTTGAGCAGTGCCATATATGCCTGGGGAATACACTTAAAGGGTCCGGTATATGTAGCAATGTTCAAGCCACTCTCAATTGTTATTGCTGTTGCCATGGGAGTCCTGTTCCTTGGTGATGTCCTGCATATTGGAAGGTATATATGAGTAGTAATATTCAATCTTCTCATTAGATTAGATTCTTCTTTGAAACATGGTAAAGTAACTGATATATGTCCAACTAGATTCATCATTGTTGGGCCATGTGCTTTATGAAACGATTGGTAATGGACACAAAAAGGAATATGAAAAGTTTTCTAATAGGAAAAGTTGTGATGGTACTGTCCAAGAATAACACCAGAGAGAAACAATGGCTGGTGAGAAATCAGTTCCACGATGGGATGAAGAATCCTTTCTTTTAAACAATTGCTTCATTATCATATAAATCACTCTGCTTCATATAGTTTATTTTGTTATCAGACAGTTTATAATAAAAAGCTTAAAGCTTACATAAAAAAGCTTTCAAAAAACAAGTGATATTCCTTTCTCTAAAAAATCAATCTAATCCAAAGAAGCTACTTCTGTGATAACTGAGAATTCATCAATCATCATCCACCTAAAAGTACTAGCAACTCTTAGGAATTTTCTGCTTTCTTGTGTTTGATTTTCCATTGATCAAAACCCTTTTTAAGACTGAAAACAGTGGTACAATCATCAGAATAAATAATGATATAGTAAGTAATGTTGAGCTTTTCATTTGCATAACATTGTCTCTGCATTCTGCAGCATAATTGGAGCCACAATAATATCAATTGGGTTTTACACTGTAATGTGGGGCAAGGCAACAGAAGAGAAGGAGGAAGATGCAGGTAGCGAGGAATCGCCGACTGCCGCGAATGTTCCTCTCTTGCAAAGCTATGAAACTGTAAATAATTCTGAGAAGAAAATAGATGTACATAGTGTATAGAAGACAAATACATGTAGAAAATCATTCTGTAAGTATAGAAAGACAAAAATTCCAAAATTCCTATATGAAAGTTTGTAAGTTGACTTAAAATATTAAGCAGAGCTAGCTATACCTACAAAATTATGCATATTGTTACTCTTGATGTCTCAAATTTGTATCAATATATGTCTGGTTTCACACACACCTTGTAATAAAACCACTAAAGTAATAATAGTTTAATGAGACAAAAGAAGCCAAGCTTCTCTTTTGATTCTTCTTTTTATGTTTATTTCTTGATTCCTCAATTTGCTACAAGAGAAAATATTCACCTTAGAGATTTTAATAATGTTTGTCGTACATCAGAAATACATCCATCAAGTATCCAACGTGTGCTATACATGATATGAGATGTGTGCTATTTGTATAGCATATGCACGTATAGCACACATATCATATTATGTATAACACATATTGAATACTTGATAGACGTATTTATGATATAAGAAAAACATTATTGCTTAGAATGATGTTGGATATGCTTTTGGGCTCAAGTTAGATGTATTGGTGCAAGGCCTAACAGTTCCAAATTGGCTTGTAACAAAGAAGACGAATTGAATTGACTAAGTCCAATTTGGAGTAGTGTGATGGAACCCCTTGCTAAAGGCATTGGCATATTATGTATATATCTAGCAATTAGAATAAAAGTGTTCCAAGTTATCTTAGCAGCGCTTGGCAGTAGCGTACCCAATTGAATGAATGAATGTGAACTAATTCTTCTTTCTCCGTACAATAATTACCGTTTTAATGATAAAAGTGAATTGCATATCTTCAAGACATGTAAAGTTTATTAGTTTCATTCGGATAATGTTAAATGTACAATAAAAAATCAGTCAATAAATAATATTTTGGTCCATAATTATTCAACACATTATCATCTCAATGATTATTCAACACATTACAATCTCCAAACACAGTCATAATGTATGTACGTGACTATGGTTAACTTTTATGCAGAAATAATTAGATAGTTCTATATATATCGCTACCCAAGATTAATTATGCTTCATCCTATCAATTTTATAATGTCATATTATGTACCATATATAGGCCCACTACTAATAATTAAATTTAGGGTTTATAATATATGATGAACACTCTAAGTGAATTAAATAAGATTAATGAAACAAGTAATTTAAAAACAAAAAGTACATGTGTACAACAAATAATCAAGACAAAACCGTTAACATATTATTTATCTTATATATTATATGTTGCAAAAAGAATGATGTGCATAACTTTTATTCTTTTCATACAAAGTATGAAAGTAAAGTTTGAAAAATAATGAGATTTATGTTAATTTATAGTTCTGAAAGAAGTTATATGCGTATTTTTAATATGAGTGAGCATGTGTTTTTATTAAATTGAGTTATTTTAACTATGTTTTATTGTACACGAACAATGCATGCTCTATTAAAAAAGACTCATATTTAAAAAATATAAAAAAAATTTATATTTTCAAGACTAAACAGTCTTTTAAGTTTCTTAATTAACGAGGAGTTAGCAAAACCATTAAATTGAAATCTTAAGCATAATATATAAACTAACCATAATATTGGTACATTTACTTATGAATCATCATCTTCCTTACCCTTTTCAAACCTTCCACGCACGCACATTTCCAAACCATCAGCATTCATCACCACCACCAAATCTCTATTATTCAAATTAAACCACAGACCTAATTAATATCATCAACATCACCACACACCAATCGTCTACTCTTTCCTTTCTTTCTTTTTTGGCTTTTCAAAGTTGAGATTGCATTGTGAGGTTAGTCATCAGCATTATTTAGAAATCTTGTGATTGATAAGGAAAATATAATAATTAGGAGAAAAGCTTTAGGTCACTAATATAATAAATATAACTTCTTTTGAATGATGAGCTGAGTATACATGCATGTTTTCTTTTGTTGTATATGATTATTATTTATATTATTGCAATACAATTATTAGCAGCCCTAACATATTAAATTAGTTAAGTATATCAGTGCCCAAAAGAAGAAAATTGAGTAGATATGATATGGCGTGTACAAATAAACCAATAGAGATTTGATAGAATATTTATGTTATTTAATTAGGACTGCTATACACGTACTTTATAAAATATTTTAAAGCAATCATGATTTTCAGGTGCTAATAGTTATTTATTTGTTTTGGTATAGGTGCTTTTAATAATTTCTTTATGAGAATTTAAAATTTTGTCTGCCTATCATAAAATTTGAAAATAATTATTGTTTATAAAATATACAACAAATTTTCTCATAATTAAATTTTTATTTTCATTTTTTCTAACTAAAGACATGTTGTAGTATTGCCCCCAAAAATCAAGGGTCATGTTTGCCTCGGAGAGCAAGGTAGACCAAAAGAAGTCACCCCAATAGGAAGCCATATATATTTAGCTACTAGTTATATTTGCTTAGAATTATATTATTCTTAAAATACACTCCTATAGACAACTACTTAATCTACAGTTAAACAATGGATAATTCTTATTCAAGTAGGGCTAGCTAGGAGGTGACTTTGACTAATAATATTCATCTTGATGGAGTATTAAATTCAAACGTTAATAATATGTATGCATCGAACAAATTATACGTATGTGTACTATATGTGTAGCATACATTTTTATATATATTATACATAACACATTTTAAATACTAATTAATTAGATATATTTATATTGTATCACAAACATTATTGATTTTTTAGCTAGGTTGCAACATGCCAACTTGCATAACATTTCATATTGACTATGTTTTAATTACTATTGAAAAAGTACAATGTATGGTGTTTGTTATATTCACGTCTAGTTCAATCTAGGTTTAATATTTTTCTTTTGAATTTTTTGGATGATCATATCTTTTTGGATTTGAATATATTATTAGACATATATTTTAACAAAGTTTTATTTTACGTTGGAAAAAAATTATCAGTTCAAATAATGCACGATTGAATAACTAATTAATATATATGTCAACATTAATATCCTTTTTAGTATATAAAAATTTAAAATGAAAAAATGACTCCCCAATTCAAAACAAATCTTCTAAAATTATTAGTAAGCACTTACATAATACTTTACATTTATCTGACTTCAATGAAAATAATAGAATTCAAATTGCAACTTATCATATACGAATCCTGTTGTCATAATAACAAATGTTCATATTATAACAGCATGTTATAAATGAAATAGGATATAGAAAATTACTAATATGTATAAAACTAAAATTTTAATGGCAAATTGTCACAAAAAAAAATTTGAATTACACTAAGATTATATATAGTCCCTTCATATTGTATATTAAAAATCATTTTAACTTTTGTGTTGCAATTAAAAACCAATGTATATCAATATATTATTGAATCTAAATATTAATTTTTTACCGTATTAAAAAGTCAAACTTAGCTTGCTATTAAATTAAAAAAAGTATTGCTAGAGACACAATAAAAAATTAGTCAAAACAGTCAACAAAATAGAAATTTGGGTCACAATCACCCAACTCATTAAAAATGTATTCATGATTAAAAGTATTATTTGGGTCATAAAATATTAAATGAACTTTGTTGACTGTTTTGGCTGATTTTTTGTTATGTTCCAAAGTGAATTAAAAATTAGGGAGAGTAATAGGTATTTAGAAGTAGTAAAAACAAAAACAAAAATAGATATTGAGAATTTGAATACGACTGCTTTGCTGGCATTAATGGAAAATATAGGAAATCGAAAAAAACTAAAAAAGATAAGCAGACAACTCCTTCTTTCGCTTCTGCAAGTTACAGACAGTATATCCTTTTTTTATTGCAATTTGCATTATTCATTCCTCATTATTGCAAACAATACAATGTATCGTTCTTTATTGCAATTTGGACCCGTTCTTGATTATTGCAATTTTGAACCCTCTTGTCAAGCAAATACAGCGAATTTATCTCATTTTTTGAACGGAAGATTTTCTCTTTTACTTTTCCGATAGATTGCACTGATCTGATATCATGGATAGATATTATTCCACCCGAGATAATATATAAAATTATACTAACCATATTTTTATTTTAGATGAAATTATTGGTATTATTGCTCTATTTAATTAAAATTAAAATATTGAATTCATTAATTAATAATTCATTTTAATTGCTCCATGAAGGATATAAAAATTGATCTTTTTGGTTGACTCGTGAATACTACAAGTATGGCATGCGCAGCACCATCTAGAAATAATACTATTCTTGCATAATTTAGCAGTGCCAACTTGAAATATAAAACAAATGACCCCAGCGACTGTATTTTTCTGGCAATCAATTTGGACCAATATAGATAGATACATCCATCTGCACCGATAAAGCCAATACATAGAATTTAAATAGTCTTCTGAACAATTAAAAATGAATAAAAAAGGTTAAATAAATAATATAATTGAAAAACGTGTTTTATTTAATAAAATTTTTATCATATCGTGTCATCAGTCATTGAAGAATCATTTTAGATCTTGAGCAATAATTAGTATTTTCTTTGTTCTAATTACCTATTCAACAAAAATAAATTAAAATTAAATTTCTGTGATGAAGTTACGTTGTGGGGTGGTTTAATTTGATCAACAATTTATTACAAGATGGCGATATTATTATATGCTGTGAATTTACATATACAGGTCATTGAATGAGACCTGCGTGAATTAATGAAAGGATATAGGCATATAGCACATGCTACATCCACAAGAAGGCACTATCATATATATCAATAATGTTAATCGTACAACATATATACATTTAACGAGTATTTAATGTATGTTATACATGATATCGAATGTGTTATATATATAGCATACATTTTATTTAATGTATAACACACGTAGGATACTCGTTAGATGTATTTTCGTTGTACGACTAATATTATTAATATCATATTGTATATATGGCAAGTATACTAATTAGAGTATCAATATATATATTATAGATGTTAGAAATAATTAATGATCTAACTAGTGTATGTTACGTTGATCGAGTTAAGTTAAGATGAAAATGACAGGCACATTAGTAGATAAGACATTAATTTTTGACATGTTATCACTTCGCAATTGAATTCATCATTTTTAACATATTAATTTCTAGGACATGTTTATGTAAGATTTATTTTATAAATAAAATAATTTAAAACTAAAATAATTACTTTTACTATATTTAGATAGTTTCCAGTTTTTACTGCAAGCAAAAAAAAAAAAAAAAAGGAATGAGCTAGCAAATATGAATTTATCATTGAACTGTGTGGAGTTAACTGCAAAACAAATTAAACACACCAATCTAGCTTTGGTCTAATATAATTAATTTAAGAAAAATTACTAGCATCCAATACTTCATCAATAATTTCCTAGATTATCATTATATATCTTCCACGATATCGGCATTTATCAATTTAGTATATTATCAATATTTTCCACGTTAATTAAAAAAAAAAAAAAGAATAATGTGCAGGAGAGAGAAGGGCAGATTAGGGCATTTTCCACGAGCATAAAGGTACTTAGTTGGGGAGAGAAACTTAAAGTTTGTCACCTGCCAAGCCATTACTATAAATACATGTGCTATACACATCAAAATAATTAGTCATCATCAATTACATACGTAGCCAGGATCGGAGAGGATCGAGTAAGCATGTGGTCTGTGGTAGTAGATCCCATTAGAACTCTTGTTACTAGAGTCCTGCACCATTTCGTCCACAAAGACTTCCATGAAGCAGTTTCTAGGATGACCATAATTGATGCTTTTCTCTTCCTTGTATGCAATTCTCCATCTTCTCATCATCATCATCATCATATATATATATATATATATATTACTTATTGCATGCATTATTAATTAATAATAATAATAATAATAATATTTTTGTTGTTCTTTTATTGGTATGTATGTAGATCATACATGGGATTGATAAGCTGGGGATATGGCACCGGTTGCCGGTGTTCATAGGGCTATTGTACTTGGCCATAAGGAGGCACCTTCACCAACAGTACAACCTCCTCAACGTTGGCTCAACCCCCCTTGGGATTAGGTTCAACCCTTCTGACTTCCCTTTCAGAACAGCCAATGGACAATTCAACGACCCTTTCAATGAAGTTGCTGGCAGCCAAGGCTCTTTCTTTGGCAGAAACGTTCCCCCTCTTGATCAGAAACACAAGGTCATCAATCATCATTTTAATTTGCTTTTAATTAATTAAAGGGACACAATATTAATGATATATATATATCTACTAGCTTAGTATATATTTACTTATAAAATGTACTAGTAGTAATTTATAGTAGTATATATTTAATTATTAAATTGATTGTGTGCGTATGTATGTAGTTAATGAAGCCGGATCCAATGGTGGTAGCCACAAAACTTCTGGCGCGGAGAAGGTACAAGGACACGGGGAAACAATTCAACATGATTGCTGCTTCTTGGATTCAGTTTATGATTCATGACTGGATCGATCATCTCGAGGATACCAACCAGGTACCTTCCTACTAAGAATCCATCATATACTCACTTGCTGTAATAATAAGATTTTTATATGTATGTTTTTGAACCAATTTAATTTGTAATATATTTATGTATGTATAGATTGAACTGAGTGCACCAAGAGAAGTTGCAAGCCAGTGCCCACTCAAGTCTTTCAAATTCTACAAGACAAAGGAATTTCCCACAGGCTTCTATGATATTAAGACTGGATCTAAAAACATCCGAACACCTTGGTGGTAAGGTTTCTTCTGTACATAAATTATATAAATTTATTTTATTATATTGTTAGTCAATTCAAATCTATTACATCGCTATAATTTTAGTATAACTAAACCATTGATCATTTCTAATATTTTTCAAGAGTTAACTACTGATGTGACAAAACTTTAATTGGAGAATAGTATAAAACTATTGTCAAATTTTTGCCGTGGATACATATTAATTAATCCTGATGAATAAACACTAGTCATTTTAATGTGACTGCTAAGGTGTATATGTGTATCACATGAGTAGTACTATAGAATTGAAATAAATGGGAGTGAGGTGCTTCGTTTCCGAACTATAAATAATACAGCTACCTAATAGGTGAGTTAAATTAGATGCACACATTATGTTGTTAATTGAGGCAGACATCCATTAATTAAGAATTCAAAATGTCATGTGGCAGAGTGCAAACTCAACCAAGTTTCTTTTCTGTACGTTCTTTGTGAGGCCACACGTTTTATGACTTGAAGCCATAACTCGTATGTCTGCTTTGGCATCTCAGAACGCCTCCAAAGTTTGTTGATTCTAACTACTATGTACTATCAATAACTAATTAATTACTACTTTAATTTTGATTAAGAGCTAGAATCGATATAAATACGATGATCATTGATCAATTAATAGATTTGATTTTATATATTTTTGAAATAGTGAATAATAATAAAGTGAATTATTATTATGATTTATATATAAAAAAAGGGATGGAAGTGTGATATATGGAAGCAACAAGGAAGCATTGAAGAAAGTGAGGACTTTCAAAGATGGCAAGTTAAAGATATCAAAAGAAGGGCACCTTCTCCACAGCGAAGAGAATGGGACTGCTATCTCTGGTGACATCCGTAACAGTTGGGCTGGTGTGTCATCCTTGCAGGCCCTTTTCATTCAAGAGCACAACTCAGTCTGCGATGCTCTCAAGGTAATATTCTTTATTTAATTAATTATTTTAAAGAAATCGTTTTTAATTTGGATGATTATTTATAGCTACTACTATATCTATACTAACCATAACCATATTGTGCATGTACTTCAATTCATTGATTGATTCAGAAGGAATACCCAGAGTTGAATGATGAGGAAGTATATAGGCATGCGAGATTGGTGACGTCAGCAGTGATTGCAAAGATTCACACCATCGATTGGACTGTTGAGCTCCTTAAAACTGACACTCTTCTTGCTGGCATGCGCGCCAATTGGTACGGTTTACTGGGCAAGAAATTCAAGGACACGTTTGGGCATGTTGGAGGATCCATCTTAGGAGGATTTGTGGGCATGAAGCGACCCCAAAATCATGGCGTCCCTTACTCTCTCACCGAGGAGTTTGTGAGTGTTTACAGAATGCACTCCCTCCTACCTGATACCCTGCACCTCCGAGACATTTCTGCCACCCCTGGCCCCAACAAAACCCCACCACTCATCAAAGAGTATGTGTTATGTACTTATGTGTGTGTCCATCCCTACTACATACTTGTATTTCAATGTTTTTTAAATACTAGTATTTAACATATATATATATATCTGTTTTGGTGTGATGTTATGTTATATTAGGATTGCTATGAAGGATCTGATTGGGCTAGAAGGGGAAAAGACGTTAGCAGATATAGGGGTTGCAAGGCAAATAGTTTCAATGGGGCACCAAGCTTGTGGTGCACTAGAGCTTTGGAACTACCCCTCATTCCTTAGGGATCTAGTGCCACACAATGTCGATGGCACTGAAAGGCCTGATCACGTCGACCTTGCTGCTCTTGAAAGTAAGTATATATATATATATATATGCAGGCACAGTAGCTAGCTAGATATATACTGTAGTATTTAATTTCTAAGTTAAGTTATTAATTAATAATAAGCTTTAATTAATTAATTAATTAAAATGATTGATGGTCAATGGTGCAGTTTATAGAGATAGAGAGAGGAATGTGGCAAGGTACAACCAGTTTAGGAGGGCGCTGCTGTTGATACCAATATCCAAATGGGAAGATCTGACGGATGACAAGGAAGCAATCCAAGTGCTGCAAGAGATCTACGGCGGTGATGTTGAGGAGCTTGATCTTCTGGTGGGCCTGATGGCAGAGAAGAAGATTAAGGGGTTTGCCATCAGTGAGACGGCTTTCACTATATTCCTGCTCATGGCATCGAGGAGGCTGGAAGCGGATAGGTTCTTCACAAGCGAGTTCAACGAGGAGGCATACACCAAGAAGGGGTTGGAATGGGTGAACACGACCGAGAGCTTGAAGGATGTGATCAATCGTCACTACCCAGAAATGAGTGTAAAGTGGATCAACTCTTCCAGTGCTTTCTCTGTCTGGGACTCCCCCCCTAATTCTCACAATCCCATCCCTCTTTATCTCCGTGTTCCTCATTAATACTCGTTCACATCTATGTATCTTGTATCTGCATCTTCATTCTATTTCTATCATCCTTCTTGTTACTCTATTTATTTCTATTCTATCTTCGGTTTTCCTTTTTTATTAAGGTTTTGTTGCGTCCTTAAACTTAAAAAAATTCTAGTATAATTCAATATTTGATCCATGAATAAGCAATCTCTGACTTAAGCCCAACACGCACACTTCCACCATGTTTGGTTTGCAACCAATTTAATTTTGAAAGAAACCGAAAGGTCCGCATTGCAGCTAAGTACGTTTTGCAGTGTGTCTGCAGCATTCGCACAGAACAGAACAGAACAGAAGAGTCTCCTTGCATTCCATGCCATCGTGGTTCCCTCTCCCACCCAACCGTCACCCATAATCTGAATTCTGCAATGTCGTCGCAGCAAGAACATGGGTACGCGATCCAGCTCTACTTCGACCCAGCGCTGGAGAATCAGGTGCTCAAGGCGTGGAACGTCCTGGCCAGGAGGCAGATAAGCACGCACCTCATAGACATGGAGTCACGCCCTCACATCACTCTCTTCTCCACTCTCTCCCTCAATCCCTCCTCCACTCCTTCTCCTCCATCGCCTCTCTCTCCGGCGACTCCAACCTCCTCTTCCTCTCCTTCAGTTCCAGTCTCACCTCTGCGATTCCCTCCGCAAGGAAGGCATCGACGTTCCTCCCGAATACTCCCTCGATTCTTGGATCCCTCTTTGCTCCGTCGCCCAACACGTTCCCAAGCCTCGGATGGCGGAGGCTTTCTGCGTCTTGCGGGACCTGAAACTGCCGGTTTCCGGTTACGCTGTCGACATTGGCCACGTCGAGTTCTCCCCGGTTCGTGAGCTCTTCTCCTTCGTGCTTGGCAATGCCGTGGAATCTTGATCATTCTTATGAGGTTTTCATTGTTGTTTTGTTGCTTTTTTTTATTGATAAATGTTCATTATGGTATGTGAATTTGTATGCATACTTCATTCATTTTAGTCTTTGAAATTAACAAAATATTAATTTAGTCCCTAAAATTGGAATAATGATTCAAATTAGTCTTTTTGGTGATTCAAGTTCGTCCTTAAGGACAATACAATAGAGACTAATTTGAATCTTTTCTTTTCTTTTTCTTTTTCTTTCTTTTTTTCGCAATTTCAAGAACTAAATTGATGGTTTTCATCTTAGTTTATGTCTAGATTGATGTGATTCATTTCACCTGGGGTTAATGTGGATGATTGGCTTCAGTGTAGCTATTTAGTTAACACAACAATTAGATTAGAGTCATGTGAAGTTTTCACCATTGGCCAGGAAGATGGAGCCTAAGAAGAAGCATATAGGTCACTAATCAATTGTGAAAATCTGCAAATGACTAGATAAACTGAAATTTTCTCTCAAGATAAGAGGATCCGTTCTCATTGTATGTGACACTGTATTAGGTTTATGCCTTATGACTGTGTTGGGAGACTTTTTGTTCTTCCAACTGTTCTGTAACGAATTCTCTTAAGAGAATATTTAATTAAATTTGAGTGTTTGGTTTTACGGTTGGAGGCATTATAATCAATTCTAATACCATAGAATGGATTTTGATCATTTTTTAGATGTTTGTTTTCAAGACTTCAATTCTAGCTTGTACAATTGATTTTGTGAGAAGTGATAATTTTTTATTTTTTACCAAAATCAATTCTAGATGAATTACCAAAAATATAAATCACTTTACTTTAAAATCAATTCTACCTAGAATCAATTCTTCCTAGAATGGATTCTATAAATGCAGAATTAAACATACGAGAACGTCGAGAAGACTAATGAGTGCTTTTATATTTGACACACGCTCACAAGAGTACTTTGGATTATGCTTGCACAATTTTGAGGAATACTTAATGATTAGTTCCAGAAACTTTGGGTTTGGGAGGAGTATATAGGCAACATTTTGTGGAGAATAGCCTGTATACTGCTATTTGATGTATTTGGCTGGATTGCAGAGCCTGTGTCTAAAAGAACAACCCTGTCTCTGCCCTTTGTTGGGTAGTTTCTTTTCTCCTCCTTTAGTTTTCAGTGCCTGAGCTTTTCCAAGAGTTCTCCCTGTCAAAAAAACAAAAACAAAAGAGGTGTGGAAATCGGAGAGTTCTGTTACTCTTTATGTTGTCTTCTATCAATAAAGGAACAGGATGTCTTATCTTCTGGAAATGTTGGAATCTGGGAAAAGGAAGGAGACCAATCACATTGCAACAGATTTGGTCTCCTTCCTTTTCCCAAATCTGTGGCAATGTGCTAAACATGCTAGTTTTTGGAGTATTTGGCTGGACTCTAATTCCCCCAAGTTCAATGATTGATTTTCAGATAGATCAGCTATGTTCTTGAATTAATTGTTTTCATTGGTTATTTTCTTTATCATGTATGGTTTCTTTATTTTCATTGGTTATTTTCTTTATCATGTAGGGTTTCTTTATTATAATCTTTATTCTGTCTTCTACAATTAATTTTGGTCGTTGCTGTTTTTTTCGGTTTGGGCTGTAAAATAATCATTCACTTAAACTAGTGATCTGTATAACGTGTGTGTGCATTTGAAATTTCAATCTTTTTGAAGTTATCTGCAGCTTAATTTTACCCTTCAGGATTGTTGAATATTAGGAGATTTGCAATTACGTATTGCAATTGACTATGATACTGATTTACATTGCTTCCTTTGTCATTGTGGTGTAGGCGTGTAGCTTAAGCTTATGTTGCAATATTCCCTTAATCTGTAGGTAATCGACAGTGATATATTGCTTCCTTTTTCAAAGTTGTGTAGCTTAAATTTATATTACAATGAAATGCATTCTCATTCCTAATTCTGGTTTGTCAAATTTTTAAAGTTTGTATGTTAGCATCAATTTAGTATCACTTTATTTTCACGGATATAATAACACATGAAAGTAACTTTGTCTTGGACAGAGGCGTCTCAGAAGTGCTTGGAAATGTTCCTGACCTATTCTACAAGCTCATATTATGACCGATCATATATTTGGTCAATCTATTTGACTTTCTGGAAAAGACTGAAATAGGTCAAGATCCAAAAATGCTGGGTCTGAATGGTTCTTCTATCTTTTCAGTAAGTTATCTCTGTTTTGTGTCTGTAAGATCTGAGAGAGAATATGAGAAGAGAGTAGAGATAAAGAATAGAGAATATAGTTGCAGGTAAGGGAATTGCAGCCATGAGAAGGTAGAGAAGAAGAGTAGAGAAAGTGATATCAGTGTGATAATCCCTGATGAGTATATTTCTGTAATCTGTATTAATAAAAATAACAATTTCTCCTCGAGAGGCTAGTCTCTCCCCAATTTCCACTTTCTAATTTCTGCCTAACAACTCTCATAAGCTTTTCTTTTCTCCTATATACTTCCCACTCACTAACAACCTTCTTGAAAATACGGCTCACTCTCCGCACATTATGTTATTTTTCTTCCTCCTGATACGTAAACTGAAAAGGGGTGCTCTTCCCTTTTTGCCCTTCACCCCTATTGTCAACTGGGTTCATAACAGTGTCTTCATAAGTTTTAGTGCATTTTCACTATTTCTTCCTCTCGAATCTTCTCCTGGCAGTTATGTCATCATGTATGTTGAGGTATATGAAGTCCAGAAATCACATCACAATATCACATGAATCCATATTTGAGGGTTTGTGCTGGGAATATATATATATATATAATAATAGTAATGATGGGTGTTACTTTTAGGCAGCTTCATAGATGAATGTGATGGATTGTGCTGGATTTCCTATTCTTTTCAAGATGCTATGAATGTGGCTGATGGTGTACAATACTTGTAAGCCAAAATGAACCAATGATGTAACATTTATAAAAATCTAGTGATACTGAGACAACATTTTACACCAATACTTCATGAATTTGTTATGTTACTGCTTTCTTCGACTTCGTTTGCAACCCTGCCACATGTCACAATTCATAAAGCAATTTGGATGCTAAAAGGAGCTGTTGTGGATTGCTTCGGAATTATCCAAGTGAAGCAACTTCGTGAGCCAAAGGGTGAAGTTGGAATTGAAGTTTGAAGCAACCTAGTTGAACATTCAAACTAGGTAATGATTCCATTCTCACTTTGAGCTTTAGGACCCATTTGGAGCTCATTTTGACAACTCATATTAAGATAGTTGTGTTGTTTTTGTCTATGTCAATGTTTAGGGAATGAATCCTCTTATGTTAATTTTTCACATAACAAGGTCATGTGCAACCTATCACCATTGATGTCTCATGTCTTATGTCATGTATGGATCCCACTTTAAAATTAATGGTGATAGATTGCACATGACCTTGTGAAAAATTAACATGAGATGATCCATTTCCATGTGTTTAATATTTGTTTATTGAAAGTGATACCTTTGAAATAAGGTAATCACCAAATGTCTTAGTTGAGCTAATCTAGCTTGATTGAATCCAAAATTACTCCCTAGCATACCTACAACTATCATAGTTTGTATTTTACACTTGCAACAGAAAAATGTGATTCTCGAATAGCATGATTTCCATTTTCCTCTTTCAAAACATTTTTTTGAGAGCATTTTTCTAAATGCTTTGCATTAGTATCTTTCTCTCAACACGAATTTACTGTTATGATTATTAATAATAAATAAAAAAAAAGACCGCTAACAATCATGTGATGTTTGTGATTTTTTCAAGTAAGAGGGAGTGAACTCACCGATTTGTTTGTTTGGTTGAGGAGTAGAAAATTAGGGGGAGAAACAACACTTAGAAATATGACTTAGATTTATGTTCAGTTTATTAGATCATGGATGCGATTTATTTTTCATTTTTTTTCGTATGCTCCCTAATCACAGTCTTTCAAATTGATAGGTTCACCAATCTCTCCGTTCCTTATTTTCAGTAACTGTACTAGCAAGAACTTATCGTAGAGGGGAATGCTATTTGTACATACAACAATGTCATCCACCTATTTTCCACCAATTTAAAAGTTGGCAACTTTTATAAAAATGTTGGCAAGTTGCCAACATATTCATAAAAGTTGCCAACTTTTTAAATGCGTATAAAATGAGTGGATGTGTATTATTGTATGTACAAGTAGGATTTTCCTAACGTAAATGATGAGCATATATTTACAAATGAGCTAGGTCAATCAAACATCATTGCCATTATAAATAGAGTTGGGTTTCATTCCACAATCTCTTTGCTGAATTAAGCAGTCATCAGAAAGCTACAGGATTCAGACTTGCATCCTCCACGGAGCTGGAGATTTCGGGCTCCACATTATATGTTAACCATTGATGGAGAAAATTGAGAGGGAAGGAGAGAATTGAATCAAAGGAAGAGACTCTTATCCTCTTAAGATATGTTTAGCTAGAGGGTTTAATATAAGGGATAAGTTTTCAATAATGATTTTCATGTGTAATTTTACAAATGAAGTTTATTCATGATAATTTTCTTCTCATGGAAATTTTCTTCTCAATTTTACTCCTCAACCACACACGCCCTTAGTTGTGGAGGGAAAAAATTGATTTATTTCAGAGTATGGTAGAATTTGCAGAGTATATAGACAGTTTGAAACCCTTATACTAATAAACATCTAAGCAACTTGGTGAATGAGGTTTGCCTTGAAGGAGAACATTTTGGTGGCTTCAATCAATTGGCAAAAAGAGAGTGAAAACTATAATTAAGAAATATACCATGCTAGATAAGAGTCCATGAAAATAGTAATCATCATGCAAGGAACATATTATTAAAAATAAGAGATGGCAGGATTATTATGTAACTGCTTAAATAGCCAGGATTGTTAACTGCCAGCTGATGCATGAATCAACAGTATTGCACCTGGTTACACAATTCGGATTACAGACCTTATCATGTTAAAGAAAAAAATAAAAAAAAGAAGACTATATAACACGATTTTGAAACAATGTAAAAGAACAGATGCTAATCTAACTTTCAGCATTTAAATCTTTTACAGGAGTTCCAATATCATTTTAGATAGATTAAGAAGTGTAGAGGAAATTACAACAGCAATAGAAGCTCTACTTTCATGCTAATACATACTTGTGTCATATCCACATTGTTTCATAACTTCTACCAATATTCTTCTCTGCAGCATGTCAGCATGTCATTTGGAAATCAATATCCATTACCTTATTTTCTAATCTCTAATTAATACAGAACAGAATGGATCTGAATAGTACTACTAATCCCAATTAAACCTAGGAAGACAACATAGTCACATCAATTTATGAAAGCACTCAATATTACCAAGGCTCCAATGTTCATATTAGGAGATACTTGATAATACATGAACCCAGCTTCAATAGGCAACAAAGGATTAACAGTCAAGAAAACAAAGGGTACAGAGTTTAACAGAGAAACCCTTTTTCTAACTTCCCAAGGAACAATGACATTATTCGAATAATCAAATCAATCCAGTACAACCATTTTACACAAAAGAAGTTAAAAATTACTCTTGGCAGCAGTGCAAAAGGGAACATCTCCACACAACACATAGTTTCTACTTGCACCAAAGTATATGAAACTAATCACAAATGATGCCTTCAGAGTTCAAATATCATGATCAAACAACACATAATCCTCCAAAAACTCCAAAGGAAGAGCATCCAAGAGTCTCTTTGTATAGTTTGTCCCCCCCTTAGCATGCATAGAGGCAGAGAAAGAGAAAGAAACTGAAAATTTTGTTATTAAACTAAAAAGTAGCATACTTCCATGGCTGGCGAAGCGACTAATACTAAGATAAACTTCTGAGTTAGCCTCTTAACCCATTCATTCTAGCAAAAGAATCATAGGAGGAAACCAAGCCTCCCAAACTCAGTCTAGAACCCAAACCATAACAAAGACCTCCTCCAATATGATGTGAGATGCAATCCTCTAAAATTGATACAACTGTCTCCTCAACCACATTGTCAGAGCTATTTCATCCCTACATCAGCAGCTGCTTTTCCCTGCAATTATTCGCAATCGCAATATAACCACAACCGCGACCGCAATTCTTAGACTCTATAGCGCTAACTCAACACCAAATACATCAGACTAGACCCAAAAAAAAAGGAAAAATTACTACACTCTACGCTTAAAAAGGGAACAAAAACAATAATGAAAACCTCATATAATTGATCAGGATTCCACGGCATTGCCAAGCACGAAGGAAAAGAGCTCCCGAACCGGGGAGAACTCGACGAGGCCAATGTCGACAGCGTAACCGGAAACCGGCAGCTTCAGGTCCCGCAAGACGCAGAAAGCCTCAGCCATCCGAGGCTTGGGAACGTGCTGGGCGACGGAGCAAAGAGGGATCCAAGAATCGAGGGAGTATTCGGGAGGAACGTCGATGCCTTCCTTGCGGAGGGAGTCGCAGAGGTGAGACTGGAACTGAAGGAGAGGAATGGTGGGAGTGGGGGAGAGGAAGAGGAGGTTTGAGTCGCCGGAGAGGGAGGCGATGGAGGAGAAGGAGAGAGGGAGAGGGTCGTGCTTGGAGGAGAAGGAGTGGACGAGGGATTGGAGCTTGGAAGGGTCGAGGGAGGTAGTGGAGAAGAGAGTGATGTGAGGGCGAGATTCCATCTCTATGAGGTGCGTGCTTATCTGCCTCCTGGCCAGCACGTTCCATGCCTTGAGCACCTGATTCTCCAGAGCTGGGTCGAAGTAGAGCTCGATCGCGTACCCATGTTCTGGTTGTGGTGGTTGTGACATTGATTGATTGGGGAAATTGGGGAAAGTGAGATCTGGAGAAAAGGAGGGGGAATAGGGATCTGGGGTTGTTACTGCTTGGAGAGGAAGAGAGAGGGTGAAGGTAGGTAATGGTGGGAGGAGGAAATTGGAATAGGAATGATTGAGGAAGAAGGTAAATGGAGAGAGGGAGCGAGAGAGACAAGTCCAATCTAATGTATGGGAATGAATGATATGACACGCTACGCAACGCAATACCCACTTGATTTTTCCGACATACAAACCCTCCGAAAATTTATTTATTTTTTTATCATATCAAGTATTATATTATGAGTATTTATCGAAATATGATGCATATTAAAACCATATTTAAATTTTTAAAATGATATTTACTTTAATATTCAAACTCTTGTTTTCTATAGCACCAAAAGAAAAAAGAGAAACTCTTCTTTTCTATTAACAAATGTATACATATCTAGATTTTTAGTTAACATTTTTCTACTTAAAACATCAAATTATGGTACCACCAAAATGTTATAAATGTTGTAAAAAGTTACTATCCAAGCAAAATTACAAGGAAAATGAATCAAGTAATTAGAATTTGGTTTAAATATGTTTTTCGGTAAACACATCGAAGCTGAATTCTATACAAAACCTCTCTTGAGATTTTAAAATCATTTGTGGAAATAGCATTAGCATGAATGTTACACAAATATCAATTTTCGAGTATATAGCCTTGAATTTCTAATTATTCTTTAAATTATAAAATTTAATATTTTAATGATTATAGTCTTCATTTTTATAGTGTTTCTAGAAAAATAGTGAAATATCACTTTTTAAAGTCTATAGACTTCAATTTTTGATAAGTTTTAAAAATTATGAAATTCAATATTTTAAATACTATAGTCTTTTCTTTTATAGTGTTTCTAGAAAAATATGAAATCTAACTTTTAAAACACTATAGACTTCAATTTTTACTAAATTGAAAAAATTATGAAATTCAATATTTTAAAGACTATAGTCTTTGCTTTTATAGTGTTTTTAGAAAAATAGTGAAATCTCACTTTTTAAAGCCTATAGGATTTAATTTCTCATTAGTTTTAAAAATTATGAAATTCAATATTTTAAAGACTATAGTCTTTACTTTTATAGTTTTTCTAGAAAAATAGTGAAATATCAGTTTTTAAAGCCTATAGCCTTCAATTTTTGATAAGTTTTAAAAATTATGTAATTCAATATTTTAAAGACTATGGTCTTTTCTTTTATAGTGTTTCTAGAAAAATAGTGAAATCTCACTTTTAAAAACCTATAGCCTTCAATTTTTACTAAGTTTCAAAAATATTGAAATTCAATATTTTAAAGACTATAGTCTTTGCTTTTATAGTGTTTCTAGAAAAATAGTGAAATCTCACTTTTAAAAGCCTGAAGCCTTCAATTTTTACTAAGTTTAAAAAATTATGAAATTCAATATTTTTAAGACTATAGTCTTTACTGTTATAGTGTTTCTAGAAAAATAGTGAAATCTCACTTTTTAAAGCCTATATCCTTCAATTTCTCACAAGTTTTAAAAATTAAGAAATTCAATTTTTTAAAGACTATATAGTCTTTACTTTTATAGTATTTCTAAAGAAATGGTGATATCTCACTTTTTTAAAGCCTATAGTCTTCAATTTCTGATAAGTTTTAAAAATTATTAAATTCAATATTTAAAAAGACTATAGTCTTTTCTTTTATAGTGTTTCTAGAAAAATAGTGAAATCTCACTTTTAAAAGCTTATAACCTTCAATTTTTACTAAGTTTCAAAAATTATGAAATTCAATATTTTAAAGACTATAGTCTTTGCTTTTATAGTGTTTTAGAAAAATTGTGAAATATCACTTTTTAAAGCCTATAGCCTTCAATTTTTGATAAGTTTTAAAAATTATGAAATTCAATATTTTAAAGACTATAGTCTTTTTTTTTTATAGTGTTTCTAGAAAAATAGTGAAATCTCACGTTTAAAAGCCTATAGCCTTCAATTTTTACTAAGTTTAAAAAATTATGAAATTCAATATTTTAAAGACTATAGTCTTTGCTTTTATAGTGTTTTAGAAAAATTGTGAAATATCACTTTTTAAAGCCTATAGCCTTCAATTTCTAATAAGTTTTAAAATTGATGAAATTCAATATTTTAAATACTATAGTCTTTTCTTTTATAGTGTTTCTAGAAAAATAGTGAAATCTCACTTTTAAAAGCCTATAGCCTTCAATTTTTACTAAGTTTCAAAAATTATGAAATTCAATATTTTAAAGACTATAGTATTTGCTTTTATAGTGTTTCTAGAAAAATAGTGAAATCTCACTTTTTAAAGCCTATAGCCTTTAATTTCTCATAAGTTTTAAAAATTAAGAAATTTAATATTCTAAAGACTATAGTTTTTACGTTTATAGTATTTCTAAAAAAATAGTGAAATCTCACTTTTTAAAGTCTATAGCCTTCAATTTCTCATAAGTTTTAAAAATTACGAAATTCAGTATTTTAAAAACTATAGTCTTTTCTTTTACGGTGTTTCTAGAAAAATAGTGAAATCTCACTTTTAAAAGCCTATAGTTTTTAGAATATTGAATTTCATAATTTTTAAAACTTATCAGAAATTGAAGGCTATAGGCTTTTAAAAGTGAGATTTCACTATTTTTCTAGAAACACTATAAGAGAAAAGACTATAGTCTTTAAAATATTGAATTTTATAATTTTTAAAACTTATTAGAAATTGAAGGTTATAGACTTTAAAAAGTTAGATTTCATTATTCTTCTAGAAGCACTATAAAAGTAAAGATTATATTCTTTAAAATATTAAATTTCATAATTTTTTAAACTTGGTCAAAATTGAAGGCTATAGGCTTTTAAAACTGAGATTTCACTATTTTTCTGGAAACACTATAAAAGGAAATACTATAATCTTTAAAATATTGAATTTCATAATTTTTAAAACTTGTCAGAAATTGAAGGCTATAGGCTTTAAAAAGTGAGATTTCACTATTTTTCTAGAAAAACTATAAAAGTATAGACTATCGTCTTTAAAATATTGAATTTTATAATTTTTGAAACTTAGTAGAAATTGAAGGTTATATAAGCTTTAAAAAGTGAGATTTAATTATTTTTTCTAGAAATACTATAAAAGTAAAGACTATAGTCTATAAAATATTGAATTTCATAAATTTTAAAACTTATCAGAAATTGAAGGCTATAGACTTTAAAAAGTGAGATTTCACTATTTTTCTAGGAACACTATTAAAGAAAAGATTATAGTCTTTTAAAATATTGAATTTCATGAAGGCTATAGGATTTAAAAAGTGAGATTTCACTTTTTTTCTAGTGACACTATACAAGTAAAGACTATAGTCTTTAAAATATTGAATTTTATAATTTTTTAAACTTAGTAAAAATTGAGGACTATAGACTTTAAAAAGTGAAATTTCACTATTTTTCTAAAAAACACTATAAAAGTAAAAACTATAGTATTTAAAATATTGAATTTTATAATTTTTAAAACTTAATAGAAAATAAAGGTTATATACTTTAAAAAGTGAGATTTCACTATTTTTAAAAAACACTATATAAAAGTAAAGACTATAATTTTTAAAATATTAAATTTCATAATTTAAGAAGTAATTAGAAATTCAAGAAGACTGTATACCTATAAATATGTGTATGAATTCACACAGATATTTTGAGAGCAGGAGAAACTTGTCCTATTCAACAGTACCAATCAAACACATGAACAAACCACAAACAAAGTAGTTGATGCATTTCCCTTCTCCATTAAGGTGAACTAATTATATACAGCACTAAAAACATTATAAAGACATAACTATTGTTCTTATATACATACCAAAAGAATAATGTATAAGGAATGACTCTTATTTTTCAACCTATATCTTTTAAGAGATATTCTTTAAGTGCTTTATCTTTTAATACCGATTAAGAGAAAAGTTGAAACCTACTCTTGATCAATATTCAAAAACCATTCAGAATATTCACCACAAGATCTACCAAAGACATTAAGAAATTTCTCAAATGTATTATATTAGAAATATATGAGTTATGTTATTTAAACTATTTTTTTCTTGACCTCTATATTTATATGATGCTAGATCCTTAAATTTTAGAACTGAATCTAGAAGTTTCTTGTTCCCTTTTGAGAACAGCAAGCAAGAGCTCACTCCACATATCAACAGGACCAGGCAAACACCAATGAGTACAGTCATTGTAACCTTTCATCCATTTATTCCCCCAAAACTGACCAGGGTGCCCATCTGGCCTCATCATCATAGCCTCAGTCACATCCAAGACCTCAAATCTCAACCCTTCATTCTTCTTCTTCTTATTCTTGATCCTCTCAAACTCTTCCATCTGAACATTCCTCAGTTGCCAATCAAAGCTCCCAAAGAAATCAACACCATCACTCACCACAGGACCTGTCCTGTTACAGTACCCTCCATTGTTCCACACCCCACTCTCAAAATGTGCAGGTGCAAATGTCCTAAACAATGTAAGGGTCTTTTTGCATTTATTGATGTACCTGAATGAAGTCCTAAATGCCATTCTGAAAGGGAAATCAAGGTTGTAGTTTGTGACATTTGGTTCATTGCAATAGACACAGCCTATTAACTTGTCACCTTTATGAAGGTACATTAATCTGAAAAACCAATGCCCATCTGAGATTATTGCATAGTCCAAATCAGGGAATTCTTTTGCCCAATCATTGTCTACTTTGTCCAATTGAAGGTCAAAAATGCTGGAACCTGATCCATTCACTATTCTCTCCTCTGCTACTATTAAGAATCTGCTCCAGATCATCATTAGGGTGAAATCATGATTAGGGAAATACCATTTTCTGTACTTGTCTTCTGAGTCCTTGTACTCATCATTTGGAGTTTCCTCCTGCAAAATTGCAATCAATGTTTTGAATTATAAATGGTTAGGAAATTTTTTTTTCAAAATTTAAAATCTTATATAATAGTTTTATTTCTTTGATAATATTATTTGATAATGAGAAATGAATTATAAATGGTTAGCAAAAAGGTACAAGTATTTGATATTTTAATTTAAAAGTATTGATTTTTTTACATTTTAAGTCACTAGGATATATTATATAATTGGATAAGTGCTATATTAATAGGAATTCCTTTAAATAATTTAGAAATTTACTAAAATATAAACTAAATAAAAAGACCATAAAAATAATTAGGTTCACATAGTAGTTTAGCGAGTTGGTTCATTGAAATATCACAAATGATTGGGGCATAACAAAAAATCAGCCAAAACAGCCAACAAATCACATTTAACACTTTATGGTCCAGATAACATTTTTAATGAGTGTAGTGATTGTGGCCCAAAATTCTTATTTATTGGCTGTTTTGGCTATGTGCCTCTAGCAAATGCTCTTGAAATATATATCCATCTTGACAGCTAATCACGCGATTAAAATTATTAAAAATTTAGCCATATATATAGGAAAAACAATATGTATATATAAAAAGGAAAAAAAGAATGGATTAACTATCGATTTTTGTTGAGATCAATTGTTAGCTTTTGAAGCCTCACATTATCAATTTATTTTTAACCAAACAGTGCATGTTAATTCTCACGTATCGTCCCATCTGAGGAAAGTGCTATAAAATTTCTTTGACCATATCAACAAATTGCAATGTGATATGTAACCGCATCAATTACATCCCCTTTTTCCATTTTGGCTAAAAAGAATCACATTCCCCTTCCTTTGTAAGCAAAGAATTAATTAAGCCAAAACTTTAGTGTCATGTGAATGTGCAAGGCGTAGGAGAGAAACTATGCACTACTAGAATTCACATGGTTGAGTAAGAACAAGGAAAATAATGCATTACTCCGACTTTACACTGCAAATGAAATAATAGTTTTAAATTGCAGTCTGCAAACACAATTATGGCCGATGTCATGACAATAATTTTCCATGTAATGGCATGGAATGAATGGAACAAATTTGGTGATGATGATTAATTAAGGTAGAAAATAGGGGCAATTTATTTAACTCTAATTAGTTACCTGTGACAAGAGGCATAGGAGTGAATCCATGTGGTTCCTAGAAACAGAGTCACCAATGAATGCCATTTTCTTCCCACGAACCATGTGAAGGAAGGTTGTTGAGTTGAACCTTGGAAGCTCGCATTGGGCAGGCCTCCATTTCCATCTGAGAAAATCAGAGTCCATTCTTCCATGCTTGAAACAGTTCTTGCTATCAGGGATTGTGCTGCAGCTTGAATTTGTGTAATATGATGACTCTTCTAATGATGGAACCCAACGACCCTTAAACAGATCACATGTATTTTGTTCTGAAATAAAAGCATACAAATTGTGTGAATTGATTTTTGCACTATAGTCACGGAACCTAACTCATAGCAGCGTATCAACCGTTTAAAACATAATTTAAAATCATAGAAATATATAGATTATAGAAGTAGTTGTGATTGATATAATGTGCCACACATAGAACTAACCATAAAATCAAATTTGAAAATCAAAATCAGCATGAAGGGTGATTATTGATGATGGATATGATATGATCATTTGAGATTTTTTGGAGCATACCCTTTTGTGGCTTTGATGATGAAACCTTTGTTGTGCGATCATGCTCCAATTCTTCTTCAAATGTGTGAGGGCCATGATTGGGATTGATGAGGCTAAGAGGTTTTGGAGAATTGAGGAAGAACAAACAGAGAATGGACAGAATCAGCAGAGAAGACAAAACAAAAGGAACCACACTCCCTATGCTCTTCAACAATCCCTCCCTTTTGTTGCTACTACTGTGAAGCTTGTATTGAAATAGTGCATTAGAAGATCTCATGGTCTTCTCCAACACAAGAGAAGAGGGAAGATTGCGGGGTTTAAGGTTATGCAACCATCAGAATCCGAATGATGATTGGAAAAAGAAAATGTGTAACTTGTTAGGAGAATATATTAGTAAAAGATGTTAATGACTTTACCTAATTAACATTATTTGATTTTCGCTATCTTTTATATTCCTGATCTGCTTGTTTGTATTTGAGAAATTTCCTTTCATAAATACTAGTGGTAGAGAAAGGGGCAAGAGAATCGAGACAGTCAGGTACTTTTATTTGGTTATGGTATTCAGCTTTTGGGAGGTGACACGTGGCAATGTAGAATTAAGCAGTTTCATGTGTGCACCTGTCCTAGATACATACATTACATACATACCCTGAATTCACGGCGCAATCGCCCAACCCTTTTTAGCACTTTATTATATGGTTTTGAAAAGGTAAATACTTAGAAAAAAAAAACAGTCAATATATTTCACATAATATATATCATATGTGGTGTACAATATATATCACATTTGTGCACACTATATATCATATGTTGTAACATCATATTTCTTTAAAATATGTAATACATATTATGCACATCATGTGATATATGGTGTGCACGACATATAATATTTGTTGTGTCATTTATATTATATGTTGAGCACAATTGATCGGTTATTTTAACTGATTTTTTTTTAGCTATGGCAAATTTTAATTTATGCGTGCGTGATTCGGAGCATAGGAGGTGAATGAATGAGTGTTATGGTTAAGTCCACTTTCTTGCATTCCATCATGTGAATAAGGGTTGAGGAAATAAAAGACCAAATACAATATTCTTGTGTATTTAGTTTATATTTATTCTTCAAAAGTTAAGGTAAGTTGATGATAGATCATCTCATCAGGGCCTCACACGGCTTTTGAATTCAAATCAAGGTTCACAGCCGTCAACAGAATAGAATTACATCCTTCTAGAGTATACATTAACTTCTTAATCACTTGTGAGTTGTGACACACTCCATATCTTTAGGATTCAGTAGTCAAAGTACAAATTGAATATTATATACTGCATGTAAAAAATTCATATTTTTCAATATTGTAAAAGATATTATCTTCATTTTTTAATAGAATCAAAAAATATTGTGAAATCTCACATTTTGAAGTATATAATCTTCAATTTCAACTATATGTGAAAAAATTATGTGTTTAAATATTTTAAAGGTTATAGTCTTCATTTTTTAATACAACCAAAAAATAAATATGAAACCTCATATTTTAAAGTATATAACCTTCAATTTCAACTATATGCGAAAAATTCATGTGATTCAATGTTTAAAAAACTATAGTCTTCATTTTTTAATAAAACAAAAAAAATTATGAAATCTCACATTTCAAAGTAAATAACTTTCAATTTCAACTATATGTGAAAAATTCATTTGTTTCAATATTTTAAAGGCTATAGTCTTCATTTTTTAATACAACCAAAAAATAAATATGAAACCTCACATTTACAGTATATAACCTTCAATTTCAACTATATGCGAACAATTCATGTGATTCAATGTTTTAAAGTCTATAGTCTTCATTTTTTAATAAAACAAAAAAAAATTATAAAATCTCACATTTCAAAGTATATAACCTTCAATTTCAACTATATGTGAAAATTAATGTGTTTCAACATTTTAAAGGTTATAGTCTTCATTTTCTAATAGAACAAAAAAAATTGTGAAATCTCACATTTTGAAGTATATAACCTTCAATTTCAACTATATGTGAAAAAATCATGTGTTTCAATATTTTGAAGGCTATAGTCTTCATTTTTTAATAGAACCCAAAAATATTATGAAATCTCACATTTTAAAGTTTATAGTCTTCAATTTCTACTATATGTGAAAAATTTATGTGTTTCAGTGTTAGTTTTAAATGTTATAGTCTTCATTTTTAATAGAACCAAAAAAATTTTGAAATATCACATTTTATAGTATATAACCTTCAATTTGAACTATATGTGAAAAATTCTTTTGATTTAATGATTTAAATACTATAGTCTTTATTTTACAATACAACCATAAAAATTGTAAAATATCACATTTTAAAGTATATATCCTTCAATTTCTACAAAATGTAAATAATTCGTTAATTAATATTTTAAAGTTTATAGTCTTTATAATATAATACAACCCAAAAAAATTGAAATCTCACAATTTAAAGTATATAAATTTCGATTTTTTTCTGAATGTAAAAAATTTATGTAATTCAATATTTTAAAGACTATAGTCTTTATTTATAATACAACCAAAACAACTTGTGAAATCTCACATTTTAAAGTATATAACCTTCAATTTCTACTATATCGAAAAAATTCATGTGTTTCAATATTTTAAAGGCTATAGTCTTCATTTCATAATAGATAAAAAAAATTGTGAAATCTCATATTTTAAAGTATATAGCCTTCAATTTCAACTATATGTGAAAAATTCATGTGTTTCAATATTTTAAAGGCTATAGTCTTCATTTTTTAATAGAACCAAAAAAAATTATGAAATCTCACATTTTAAAGTTATAGCCTTCCATTTCTATTATATATGAAAAATTCATGTGTTTCAGTGTTTTAAAGCTTATAGTCTTCATTTTTAATAAAACCAAAAAAATTGTGAAATATCACATTTTATAGTATATAACCATCAATTTCAACTATATGTGAAAAATTCTTTTGATTTAATGATTTAAATACTATAGTCTTTATTTTAAAATACAACCATAAAAATTGTAAAACTTCACATTTTAAAGTATAGAACCTTCAATTTCTACTAAATGTAAAAAATTCATTAATTAATATTTTAAAGTTTATAGTCTTTATTATATAATACAACCCAAAAAAGGTGAAATATCACAATTTAAAGTATATAGCTTTCGATTTTTTCTGAATGTAAAAAATTTATGTAATTCAATATTTTAAAGACTATAGTCTTTATTTATAATACAACCAAAAAAACTTGTGAAATCTCACATTTTAAATTATATAACCTTCAATTTCTACTATATCGAAAAAATTCATGTGTTTCAATATTTTAAAGGCTATAGTCTTCATTTCATAATAGATACAAAAAAATTGTGAAATCTCACATTTTAAAGTAGATAACTTTCAATTTCAACTATATGTGAAAAATTCATGTTTTTCAATATTTTTAGAATTTAATTTTGATACACTAACAGTGTAAAGATATTATACTGTCATCCAATCAAAACACTCCGTTTATATGACTTTTTAGGTAGTGGAAGAGAGAAAATATAATCATGGCTGATGTGGCAGCACATGATTGGATGACTGTGTAATAAAATTGTACAATGTCAATGGATGAAAATTAAATCTATATTTTAAAGGCTATAGTCTTCATTTTTTAATAGAATAAAAAATAATTGTGAAATCTCACATTTTAAAGTATATAACCTTCAATTTCAACTATATGTAAAAAATTCATGTGTTTAAATATTTTAAAGGCTATAGTCTTCATTTTTTAATAGAACAAAAAAAATTGTGAAATCTCACATTTTAAAGTATATATCCTTCAATTTCAACTATACGTGAAAAACTCACGTGTTTCAATATTTTAAAGGTTATAATCTTCATTTTTTAATAGAACCAAAAAAATTGTAAAATATCATATTTTAAAGTATATAACCTTCAATTTCTACTAAATGTAAAAAATTCATTAAATCAATATTTTAAAGATTATAGTATTTGTTTTATAATACAACCCAAAAAAAGTGAAATCTCACAATTTAAAGTATATAGTTTTCAATTTTTTTAATGTAAAAAGATTATGTAATTCAATATTTTAAAGACTATAGTCTTTATTTATAATAAAACCAAAAAAATTGTAAAATCTCACATTTTAAAGTATATAGCCTTCAATTTCTATTATATTGAAAAAATTAATGTGTTTCAATATTTTAAAGGCTATAGTCTTCATTTTTTAATAGATACAAAAAAAATTGTGAAATCTCACATTTTAAAGTATATAACCTTCAATTTTAACTATGTGTGAAAAATTCATGTGTTTCAATATTTTAAAGGCTATAGTCTTCATCTTTTAATAGAACCAAAAAAAAATTTAAAATCTCACATTTTAAAGTATATAACCTTCAATTTCAACTATATGTAAAAATATCATGTGTTTCAATATTTTAAAGGTTATAGTCTTCATTTTTTAATAGAACCATAAAAAATTATGAAGTCTCACATTTTGTAGTATACAACCTTCAATTTCAACTATATGTGAAAATCCATGTGTTTCAAAATTTTAAAGGTTATACTCTTCATTTTTTAATAGAACAAAAAAATTTGTGAAATCTCAGATTTTAAAGTATATAACCTTTTATTTCAACTATATGTGAAAAATTCATGTAGTTCAATGTTTTAAATATTATAGCCTTTATTTTACAATACAGTCATAAAAATTGAAAAATATCACATTTTAAAGTATATAACCTTCAATTTCTACTAAATGTAAAAAATTCATTTTAAAGTTTATAGTCTTTATTATATAATACAATCAAAAAAAATGAAATTTCACAATTTAAAGTATACAGTCTTCAATTTCTACTAAATGTAAAAATTTATATAATTCAATATTTTAAAAGCTATAATCTCTATTTTATAATATAATAAAAAAATTGTGAAATCATATTTTAAATTGTAATAATCTTTTATATAGTTAAATAAAATTTATTTAGTGGCCATTTTTTTATTATTTTATTTATTTATTTATTTATTTTTATTTTCTTTATTTTTTTTAGAATTAAAAAAGTAACTACTTAAATGAGTGTGAATACTAAAATATATGAGTTTCCTTTATATAATAGTATAGATGAAGTCTACACACTTTCCATTTAGAGATTGCTCATATTTTATAGAATATAAAGTTGAAGATTATATACTTTAAGATATAATATAAAGTTAAAGATTATATATTTTAAAATATAATATAGTATAACTTTTCAAATAGCATAGATCTTAAAACTATAGGTTTTAAAATATTAAGCTTTTAAAATTTAGGACACAAAACAGAAATTGAATGTTATTATTTTTAAATGAGATTATATTATTTTTTAGATATATTATAAAACTAAAGACTATACTCCAAAATTATAGATTACTCTTCTATTTTACTTCTAATAAAGAAAATTCTATGATTGTTCACGTTCGGGAAAATTGTACCCTCTCGCGGAAAACATAAATGCTATGTTGTACAATTCATACTCATTTCTTAACTTGTACGGAACGCTGCATTGCGTCATAAAATGAAGCAGTAAAATGCAAATTTGCAAGTGAAACTATCGAGGGAACTTTATAACAAAATGAGCCAAAAGACGAATGAATTTTGGTATGAGAATACTCAGTAGTTACCACCCTTATAACAAAAAAGAACAAGGGACACTACACAACAGTTCCGATTATGACATTGAAATTATGCGAGGATGACAACTATAGGCCATGGTTGGTGGATAACCTGTGCATATATCATCAATAACCAGAATGTGATGAGTGACAAAATTCAGAGAGTCGAGACTAGAGAGAGCAATATCTATATATGTAACAAAAGTTGGAAGAAAGGAAAAAATGATTTCAAGAAAACAAACTGGCCTCAAAGCGTAGCCAGTTAGTTCATAGTACATCCAATCCTCTCCTTTCAAATGCTAGAGAATGGATTGGGCTCGGTGCTGTTGCAGAACGTCACAGTCAAAACACTCATGCCAATTTCTCATATTCTAGGCGGCATTTTTCACACCTGCTGTTTCAGTTAGATATCTACACAGGAAAAACTTATCTGCAAGGGGCAATCTGTTGGAGCAGATTCAAGCAAAACAACTGCATCAGAGGCCCTGATCGATCGCCTTTATCAAGTCAGAAATGATGAAGAGGCACTTCAAGCTGCTGCAACGATAGCATCTCTATCTCTGCTCATTGTTCATGGCTCAACACTTGACATCATCCTCAATATTTCTGGCATTTTTACCCACAAAAAGCTGCATCATGCCAGAGCATTTTACAGCTTAAATACATTACAGACTTTCACGTGATTAAAACAAGGAATCAGCAAGGCATAAACATACAGCAAGAGCAAATTGGCTCAATATGGGCAGAAGAGAAAAACTATTTGACAACATAGAGTAAAAAGAAAAGCTTCCATATTCAAGATAATTGTTCATTTAAAACGTTGTAAATCAAATTATCAAAATAACAAAAAACTAGCATGGTTTAGAGAGAGCATGGAAAAGGATACTCTATGTATCTCAAACCCACCATACTCTTCAAAATATTGCAAAACCTCAAACTATATAGAACACCCAAGTCAACATCATAGTGATAGGTATCAGCCTAATTTGACAGACTTTACACAAGCCAATTCTGTGAAACAAGTATTCATGTTCAAAAAGAATCTAAAATTTTTTAGAATTGAGGGGCTGAAAAATTCATACAAAACGTTGAAAGGGTCAGCTTACAATAAGGTGCTCACCTCCTCTTAAAGATTTTCCTTGAAGAGCCATGATCCTACTGCCATGTGGGATGTTTGTAGCTGAATCTATCAGCTCCATCCCAACCACTATCAGGTTCCTTTCTCTTCAATACACCTGCCACCTGAGACATCTTCTCCATCAAGGACTGTGAATTGGGAACAGATACTTGCCTCAATCCCGAAGGCAATCTATCATCTCTCCTTTCTGTATCTGTACCTCCAGGGCCTGAATTAAGATCTAGACTTTGACTACCCCATTTTCTGTTGTCAGGAATCACATTACTTGTACCACCAGGAAGACTCATAACATATGGACGGGGATAGGTAGATGTGACAACACCACCTGGCCCAACTGGCTGCGAAGGCATGGTAGGAAAGCAAATTCCGCCAACTGTGGATGAATCCATAAAAGCAGTTGAACCTACAGAAAAGGAGTTTGATGATAATGGAAAACTGGTCTCAAAAGGAAATCCTGGATATGGAAAGGGTGCAGTAGGTGGATAAGCAACAGCTGGAGAGGATGAGAGCACTGGGCCCCGGTAGATTTCTGGACCAAATGGTGTGCTTCCTGTCGGACCCATGATCCGCTGCGCCCCGGCGGCAGCAGCAGCAGCAGCAGCAACATAACTCTGCTCACCTCTACCAGGAAGAAGTGGTGGGACAGTAAGTGCAGAGTAAGAATTGCCTGGAGGAAACCATGGCGAATAATTCCCAAATTCAGCATTGTTGGGTCTTGCACCATGAATCACAGATGGAAATGGCACAGTACTTCTAATCTGCTGACTGCGAGCTGGGAAATCAGTGCCAACTTCATCAAGGCCTGGCCCATTATTCAGATCAAAATCTCTCGAAACACTTCCACCATTAGATAACCCACTGGACAACGAAGGCTTACATGGCAAAGAAGGAATATCCTGCTTGCTCAAAGAGAAAGACCCAGCTTCTGGAGTCTCATCAACTCTGTTTAAATCAAGATCAAGTCCCACTGCGCTACGATCAGGTGGCCCAGATTCTAAAGAACCAAGGGAACCTACATCCTCAAAACTTCTTTCATCAGCAACATTTAAATCAAAATCTAAAGGAGGGCGGCCTTGTTTAGTAGAAGTGGAATCAACAGAAGGAACATCATTAATATTTGATGGTGTGTCTGCATTTTTCCTTGGTTCAGCTGGTCGGAAGGCACTTGTAGCAGCTGACCCTTTCCATCCAAGTTCCCCCTTAATCCGCAACGGGTTTTCTGGTGGAACAAATGGCCCTTTGGCAGGAGATGCCACTGTAATTGATGCATGGAAGCCCCCAGACATGGATGAAATAGAAAAAGGCAATGGACACAGATTGTGGACTGTAGATGATGTGATCTGTTCTTCCTGTCTAACAATCTCCCCTTGGCCAGCATCATCAACAGGAAACCCCTCATTTAAATCAAAGTCCAGTTTTACAGCTGCATCAGACCCAGAAGTAGTGGGGGGCGGATTAACACTGCAAGCATGCCGCTCTCCTTTAACCTCAGATTCATGTCCATCCAAGTTACACTCAGAAGTTTTGGACACTTCATTATCTTTTCCAGAAATTGTGGGCAGCTCTGGGTGATCTGATGAACCAGGAGAGCGTACAAGAACTTCTTTTGTACCCAAATTCTCTTCATCACATTCATTAACAGCAGCTGAAACAGCTGAGTCAACATCCATCCGTGTTTCATCAGGCTTAATTGCAACCGACTTAACCTCATTGGCATTTTCATCCCTGGTTACAGCCAGAGCATTATCAGAAGCAGAAGGTGGTGTAACATTCTCCTTTTTCAATTCTACAGATTCACAATTATCTGCAACTGAAGAGGACTTCTGCACTTGCTCTGCAATAATCTTGTTATCATTACCAACATCTGAAGATAACTCACGTAATTTTTCACCAGCTTCATTTTCAATCTTGACACTTGCAACCACCTCTTTCGAAAGTAACATTTTCTCACACTCCAGGATTCCCTCATCCAAGCGATCAACCTTCTGCTCTTCCTCGAACGAAGCCCTTGAATTTAATTTGGAGTCAACACCGCTGCTGTTAGCCCACTGACTTCCCAACTCCCTCTGTTCATGAACATGGTTATCAGCTTCAGGCTCTGCCTGAGAATCCTTTTTAGCTGGTAAAACAGTTTCAGAAACACCCTCCTTGCTTTCAGGCTGTGAGCTTAGAGCTTCAGCTTTCTGTAACAAATCTGTCGTTGAAACATTCATCTGACTTCTGTCATCACCAGTTTTCTCTGTACAGCTGGTTGAAATGGCTTCATCTCCAGAAAAATCTCGCAATACTGTCATAACAGGATACCTTGTATCATTCTTAACTTGCACTGGATCAACAGCATTCACCAGCTCTCCAGAAGCCCCACCATCAGATTGCGCAACAGAGCAAACAGCTATTTCACCAGGATGTTTAGCATTACAAACATTGCCGACACTTGTTTCATCTGCTACAGAAGACTTCCTCTCAGGTGAAGCCAGTGGTGAGACATTTTCGGATCTGGATATTTCTCCTGCAGCTACGGTAGCAAGTAAGTTCATCCCATCATTTCCAGGGGACACAGAGGCACTTGCTTCAGAAAATTTCACACAACTTTCAACTAATGCATTCATAGGGCTTATAGAAGCATCATACGTCTGCCCTGATCTAGAAATAAACCCTGCTGAAGAATTAGTTTGTTTTGATGTCTCTACTACTTGATCACCATCATCACTGGCCCTTCCTCGTTCATCACCCATTGGAGAGCCCTTACCTTCCTCACACGCTTCATTAGCAACAGAAACATCAATTATCATGTTTGACAAAGCATTGGTCTGCAAACAATCACTCTTAGCTTTAACTCTTTTATCCTGATTGTCATTCTTGTCAGCAGGAGAAGAAGCCTTGCCACAAGCAATAGCAGGTTCTTCAAAAGAGCCACCGCCAGCACCCCTTGAAGGACTTCGACCAGTGTTTGGCATCCTGATAATCAGACGCTGATTATTCCCTTGATCGGCAAGGGGCTGATCAGGAGATTTTTCATGGGACAATCGAGTAGGAGAAACTTTTTCAGAAGGTGAATTTCTAGTTGAGCTTTTTGCAGGGATGGGTTCCTTCTGAACAAGGGAAATACCAGCCCCATGCAGACCATTGCTAGGCTTCCGTGGTCGAGATGCACCACCTGGAATTTTGCTACCACTCATTGACACAGCCGTGGAGCTCCTTGCATCTTCCCGACAAGAACCAACAGTTTTGGTATGTTCACTAGAACAAGATAAGCTGTTGTTTTGGGACTGACTAGAACTACTGCTCCTTTCCTCCTTGATAGGTGTCAGTGGCTGATCTGATGCTGCTGCAGCTCCAACCAGCACTTTAACATTGTGATCTTTTGAGTTGCTGATCATTGATGTAGTCAACGATTTGGATGAGCCAGGAGACGATGAGGATCTGGACAATGCCTCTCCAGAACCATGCTTAGCCAGGGAACTTTTAGATGCTGAGGGTTGGAGTGCAGAGGTTTTTGCAACATTCTCAGATAAACCTGTCTTCTTATTTCCAACATGAGAGACCTCAGAAGATGCTGGCTTTGCTTGCCAAGAAACAGCTCGGGTAGAACCAGATTTTGAATCAGTCATATTCATTTCAGCCTCAACACGTTTCTTCCATGTGTCAACTAAACTCCTAGCTTTCCTCTGAATTTCAGAATTTTTGTGTGTTCGTAAATGATTAACTGACTTCCCAACATTACAGGTTTGTAACGCATGAAGGTTTACAGGAAGCTTATCCAAGGCACGAAGTAAGGCTAACAAAAACTCCTCCACAGACTTATCACTTTCTTTTAGTGTATTACTATCACCAATTTTGCCTTTATGGACCTCCTGGAGCCATTCGTCCAACACAGGCAAACCTCGGAGCTGTACAAACCAACCAAGACACTCATACCGGTCTGTAACTGCTATTACATCAACAAGCATTATTCGCCCAGCCAAATCGATTTTTTTATCAGCACTGTCAGGTTGCATGAGCTGTACCAGTCTTTCAACTCCTTCAAAGTCCACAAGCCCACCTTTATCAGTAATTTTAGCAATCTCAGACTTCAACATGCTCTCAGGTCTACATTGACCAGACTCCCCATCTTCTGATTTAACTAACCGCTCCCTCTTGGATGAATCAGATCCCTGATCACCATGATCTCTCTTTTTACCCTTAACCTGTGCACCAAAGGAAGAACTATTTTGAACACTATCAGAACCAGATTTCAATGATTGAGTTGATGTCGGACCATTCAAAGGTTTTGGAGATCGGCCTCCTGACTGCGCTGCCCCATGCATTTCTAGTTTTGTCTTGTCTAATAACTGGTCAACTTCTTCCTGTCGTTCCTGATTTCATAGACAGATGAAAAACTTATCAATAAAATCATTATACACAAAATTATATGACAGAAAAGTAAAGATAAAGGAAATAGGAAGACTGACATTAATGTAGTCCTTATCAGTTAGCCACCATAAACAATTGTTCTCAATGTCATACACTCGTCTACAGACAAACGCAGATATCCCTGATGGAAGTTCAACACCTTTACGAAGGAACGCGACTTTACACGGATGGAGTAATGATGCAGCCGATATTTCATCCTTATGAAAGGAGTAGAAGACTTCGTTAGGAGCAGCTTCCAAAGTGATCCCTTTGGAAAGCTTCAAATCAGCAGGTCGGTAGAGCCAATTAACTTCTAAACTAGGACTTTCTTCTTTACTAAATATTAACTTGCGAATTATTCCAATAAAAGGAGGGGAATCCCGGGGTGGCTTGAAAAGTGCACAATCACCAACACGGATCTTGCGTCCATCCTACAATGCGCATGATTGTACATAATTACAAATAATTAGGCCTAAGACAAGGGTGTTAAAACAATCAGTGCCAAAAGGAGAATAACAAGATGACACAAGACAGATATCAATCATCTCAAAAAATTAATGCATTAAGGGAAATGAAGATAAATCAAATAAAAACCAAGTATCGACATACATTCTACGAACACAATGCATCCGGCTTTAAACTGCACTCAGAGGTTAATAATCTCAAAAGTTACATTTAATATTGTTCCTTTTACGGGGCTATGGGGTTACACTAATATTGTCATCTAAAAAAGGAAAAATACAACCAAAAAACCTGATAAAAGCAAAGGACTCGGAGGCACCTAGAACAAAAGCATACATACAAATAAATAATTTCAATGTTGAACATAAACATTTTACAAAAATTTCTATCTTCAATGCTTATCATATCAATCCATCAATATATTGGGCAATGTAGTAGAGTTTTAAAAATTCAAAAAGCCAAAATTGCCCTTCAGACTTCATGCAAAACCAGAGTTCAAAAGAAGCCCAGTTAACAATGCAGCATAAAACAATCAATCCAACAATCACAACTCACAACACAAGATAGAATAGAGGTCGAGAAAAAAACAAGTAAGAAAAAGTACTTCTCTCGAATCAACGAAGTGTAAGAAATTGTGTATAAAGTCAGCACCAAAACCAATCGTAGCCTTCAATCAGATGTTAGAGATCATTTTGTACTTAGAAAAAAATAAGAAATCCGCATAAAATCCATACAAAAACACATCAAATGGACAAACAATACCAAAACAGTAAAAAATAAATATATAATCTCCGGCACCAAAATTTCAAATATCTCAAAAATAAGTAAAAAAACCCAAATGAGTAGCCCAAAAATTTTAAAATAAAACAAAAATAACCCTCGTTTCATCTAGATTAAGATCGACGAAAATAAACACTAAAATCCCCCCGCCAAAGAAAAAAAACTAAAACCAATATATAGAAAAGATAAACTCCTGAGGAAAATCTAAATTAGCTCATAATACAAACACCACAGAAGTAAGAAATTTCGATTTTTTAATTAGCTTTTAGGGTTTTCAGTTAAAAAAATCCAAAACCTCGAAAGAAACAGAGGAAGATAAGCAGCGACGCATTACGAACACAAAAACACGTGTAAATTAAAGAATTTCTCGAACACAGGGCTAAAGAGGGGAAATTTGAACTACGAAAAACAAAATAAAAGGTATTTATGTAATATACTTTGCATATAAATTCAGACGGTGAAGAATCGGGGGCTACAGCGGTGGCGTTGGAAGGTACAGGCCACATGTGCCGGCTCTGTTTCCACTCCTCACGACCGGACCCATGCATAATCCTCCATCTTGGTCGATCCCAGCCTCGTCCCTGAAAAGAAACATCAATTCGAGGTCGAATTTGCCCCAAATACACCCTTCAGAAAAACCCTAGATTCGAACAATCAGCATCGAGTCCGAACACCGAACAAGAACGTAAGATATCAAAAACCCTAGATCAGGTGCTCAGATCTCTTCAGTTCTCCTATAATTACAATCAAATCCGCCACGGACAAAACGGAAAAGTAATCGATCGAGAGAGAGTGAAGATAGGGTATTTTTTTTGTTTTTTAGGGCTTAGGTGGCGAATGATTTTCTCCGAATTATAAGCAAGGAGAGAAAGGAAAGTAAACAATTTTTCGAGTCATCAAGGTCGATCGCTGAAAATAGAGGAAAAATCCAGAGATTTTGTGCGAACGAAGCGCGATTGATGAGAGAGAAATTGAAGATAGAGAGAGAGAGAGAGAGAGAGAGAGAAGAAAGAGAAGAGAAAAAAAGAGGTTGTGAGAGGCCGCGATGCGCTTGGCTCACGCGAAACGGCGAGATTTTGTGAGAAAATAATTAGGGACAAAATTTTGGGAGAAGTGTAAGTAACAATAAAATTGGGAAAATAAAGAAAAAGAAAAAGAAAATATTTCTTTCTTTCTTTTCTTTCTTCCGATTTGATCGCGACAATTGACACTGTGATGACCTTTAAACGACGACGTTTTAATGAGTGGGACACGGTGAGTCCAAAACGACACCGTTTGCTGCTTCCGTTACGGACTCGCATTGTCGTGTCTCTCTCTATTACTTGTGCGTGTACTTTACTCTTTAGCTGAGCAAAGGGCAAAAACCACGTACGGATGCGATTTATTTCTCTTTTTTGGTCCTTTTTTTCATCTATTTTTGTGACTTTAACGTTGTGTAGTTAATAATATTTTTTAAGACTGGCCGAAGACCACAAATACAAAGAAAATATATATACTTATTTAAAATTAAATCCATTACATATTATCAATTTATAAAAAAATACTTTACTTTCATTGTAAGTATTTTAGAAAACATAATTTGTATTAATATTTAGCATTACTGTTTGCTTTTCCTCTCCCTTAAATAAAGGAAGGTTCTTGATCTCTTTCTAAAATTAGGATAAGTTATTAATTGTAACAATTGTATTAAAAATTACTACTACTACTATTTTGCTATAAATTATAAGGTTTGAATGCAAGTCGTGTATGTAATTATTGAAACCCGAAAATCAAATTAAATAATTGTCAGAATCCATTTCCACAAAGTCCTATATCATGTGTCTTGGAGCTGGATCTACTTGTGATGAGAACATTGGCACCCAGTGATGGATCAAGCGCAAAATCTATTTCTTTTTTTGAAGTGAGTCTTTTTGTTCATAAAGAATTTTAAAGAGAGATCCTCATCTCTAATGGTAGACACAGGACAAAATGCACACGAATACACAATGTCCTCATCCGGGGCGATATCACAAACCTCCTTACTAACCCAAGATAAATTGTTGGGCTTGATGAGCCTACCCCTACAATTTCCTCAATCTCTGATAAATCGACCATATTACCTAACAAACAATGGGGAAAAAGAGGAACTGTGTCAGATAACTAATAAGTAGATACGAGTGAACTGAGTTTGGCTATATTGATTTGAAAGCCAATATATGTGACCTGACTAATGATTGAGTCAAATTAGGACAATGTTAAATTACATAGAAGGTTCATTGATCACCCAAAATATAATTTAGTTCTTATAATTTAAAAGTTTATAAATAGATCTCTACACTATTGAAATTGTTTCAATTTATACCATATGACATGTAAATGTGTAGTACAGTGTGTAATGTATAGTATTAGTTCATATTGTCATGCATAATATAGCATAGCAAACACCCTAAAATACTATACGTGATAAGGAATGAGTTGTGTGAATGATTCACATTACTCTAAAATATCTTAATCTATACCTATCATTTTTTAATGCAATAATGTTGGTGGTATAAGTCAAATTATTATTTGACATGTGCTATACATAATATGGAATGTGTGTTATACGTATGTCCTATATATATATATATAGCACATGTTAGATATTAATTGAACATAGAACAAACATTATTATTTTTTAATGTATCACACCTTGATAGTGATTAGTGAATAAGAATTTGATGTTTCATTGGTGCAATCTTTTCACTCCACAATATGCTCATAGGTTGAGATGGAATTTAAAGTGAAAATTTGCTCGCATAATCGTGAAAGGGAAAGATTATGAACATGCTCAGAATGAGCTCATAAGTGTGAGAGGCAAACGATTACTGCGCATTTGGTTTTCAATCACACAATTATCTCTCAAAATTATGTATATATGGAAGAAACAGAGCATTTGTAAAGGTTATTGATGCAACTGACCTTTTTGTACATAATGACATTTTTTTAATTTTTGAGAGTAAAAAAACCATTTATATGTGTATTTCAAATCACATAAATAAGAGTGAAAAAAAAAAGATAACAGAAGCGATTGAAGTACGGTTGTAAATATTCTGGTCTGCTCCTTCTGTATAGAAGAAAACATCCCTCCACCACATTCATTTCACTTTTGGCCAAACAAAAAGCTTTCAAAACAGAGAACAGTGAAATATTTTTGTGTACTGTGTGACTATCCCTGCCAATTGCAGGCTATATGGTACTATGGTTTACCAACATGCATGCCCTCTTTCTTTTAACACACAAACCAATAACAACCATATTCTATGTACATGGTACGATAAATAATTGAAAATCCAATATATATATATATATAATAAATTATATTGAACTCCGGTGAAATTTAATCATTTATTCACTTTTTTCTATTTATAAAATATATTTAAAATGTCTCTAAATTTATAAAATTATTAGAATAATTTTTTTAAATTACATTGATCTCATTCAAAAAATTACATTAATCTCAATGGATAATATATTTAGAAAAGATAGAGAAATAATAAAAGAAAATCAAATTGAATTTTGTAGAATCTCATACATGTAAGTGTAATTTACCTCTATATATGTTTCACCACTAATAGGTCCACCCTAAGCATTTAGCATGTCCTATATATATTTACTAACAAGTATATAACAAAATTTCAATTAAAATAATCAAAATTTAATGTACATTAGTATATCATATATTATATATTATGTACATCATACATAATTTATCATGACATTATTTTTTTATAATATGTAGTATATAACGAGCACTATATATAATATATTATACACCATATATAATATATAATATACATATTATATAATATATAATGTGTATAATATTTTGTCAATTTTAGCCTAAACTTCATTGTACAACAAAATTTGTACTGTTTTTTAGCTTGTGGGTGGGCTTCTGGGCTGTTGATACATTTATCATACATAGTGAAAGTGAAAACTCAGGCACACTTATTCAATCAGACCCATCACCATGCAGCTAGCTAGCAAGCCTAATTAAATTAATTTATGATATGTTAATTTTTTCCAACTTTGTACACCTCAAATTAATATAATGCTTGAATGGTGCAATTGAATTTCAATCAATTTTAACTTTTTGATAAAATTCTGTTTGTGTGATATATTGAGTGAGGGTCGTTGATCGTCTAAGCCTAATGGAAGCATCAATCATGACCATAGATTATTGTGATGATGTATATGGGTCACACTCCAACGTAACTACTTTAGAACCGCTCTAAACCTTCCCGATGTGTAACTCGTAACATAGCATCCCCTTCGATGGCTGGCATCCCGACGGCTTCACTCGATGACACTTCTGGGCTGTTGATACATTTATCATACATAGTGAAAGTGAAAACTCAGGCACACTTATCATCAGACCCATCCACCATGCAGCTAGCTAGCAAGCCTAATTAAATTAATTTATGATATGTTAATTTTTTCCAACTTTGTACACCTCAAATTAATATAATGCTTGAATGGTGCAATTGAATTTCAATCAATTTTAACTTTTTGATAAAATTCTGTTTGTGTGATATATTGAGTGAGGGTCGTTGATCGTCTAAGCCTAATTGGAAGCATCAATCATGACCATAGATTATTGTGATGATGTATGATGGGTCACACTCCAACGTAACTACTTTAGAACCGCTCTAACCTTCCCGATGTGTAACTCGTAACATAGCATCCCCTTCGATGGCTGGCATCCCGACGGCTTCACTCGATGACACTTCTGGGCTGTTGATACATTTATCATACATAGTAAAAGTGAAAACTCAGGCACACTTATCATCAGGCCCATCCACCATGCAGCTACCTAGCAAGCCTAATTAAATTAATTTATGATATGTTAATTTTTTCCAACTTTGTACACCTCAAATTAATATAATGCTTGAATGGTGCAATTGAATTTCAATCAATTTTAACTTTTTGATAAAATTTTGTTTGTGTGATATATTGAGTGAGAGTCGTTAGTCGACTAAGCCTAATTGGAAGCATCAATCATGACCATAGATTATTGTGATGATGTATGATGGATCACACTCCAACGTAACTACTTTAGAACCGCTCTAACCTTCCCGATGTGGAACTCGTAACATAGCATCCCCTTCGATGGCTGGCATCCCGACGGGATCACTCGATGACACTTCACTCGAAGACGCTTCACTCGTTTCACGAATCAGAACCCTTCGTCGGTAGTCCTTTCCGGTTGGCCGACTCTCAATGAAAGCACAATTGTTACGAGTACAAGACCTTAGAAGAACCAACACCCCAAAAGCTAGCTATTAAGGTGGGAGAGCCCAAGACCTTATAAAGCTTTTGCTTTACTCTAACCTTCCCGATGTGGGACTCCTAAGATGTTATTGGGTTTGTGTTGTGCAATGAGCTTTTTGAGGAACCGTCCAAACCCCACGGGTCATCTTTGGAAAGTGATTGATTATATTCTTCTTTTCTTTCTTTCATTTTTGTTTTTCCAAAACTCCCTCTGAAAGCTACGTCTTCTTTCGCTACCTATCAAAACAACTATATATTCCCTCCCTTGCTACCTATTTCTTCTTTGCTTTCATTAGGACATATATATATATATATATATATATATATATATATATATATATATAATTGTTTCTTTTCACTAAAACACCCCTCTCCAAACATATTCATATATTTGGGCCCGAGCATATAAGGGTATCTTTGGGAAAATTTTGAAATTATATTTATTTAAACATAAATTATATTTAGATATTTAGCCGAGAAATAATTTTAAGTTAATTTGTATTATTTGAATTTTTTTAAAATGATTTTTGTATTAAATTACAAAAATTTGTTTAAAGTAAAATTAAATTCATGACTATATATATTGTGATTATATTAGCAAAATGTTATGTGTAAAAAAATATCAAATTCTTATCCAACATTAATCCTCACACATTAAATTTTATAATTAACTGGTTCTTACTTTCAAACTCTTAAAATCTAATGGTCTGAATAGATGTTAGATAAGTATTGAATAATTTTTTTTTTTTACCTGGTTTGATTTTAAAATCCAACATCCAATGCTTTGAATGTTAAAATATATGATTTCAAACACATTTTTATTTTAACTTGGATTTGTGAGACCAATTGTAGTTTCTAGCTAACATGTCAATAAGGGTTTTCTATTGATATATAGTAATTGTCATTCTGAATTCTAGATCAAAATTTATAATTATTTGAAGTTTTAAAGATACAAAAATTAGAGAAATGGAGTGGACATACAAGCATTACGAGTTTAATTGTGAGGGCAGATCGATGATAGCCACTTTTGCATGTGGGCTATCTGTTCTGATTGTAACTCATGTGTAAATAAATAATACTCCATTCGTTTAAGCTTAGAATATATATATATATATCATTTAATTCTATTTGAGACAGAACAAAGTATATATTAATTAAAATTTGGCTAGGTAATATATTTTAATCATATATGGTGGCGTTTGAATAACTTATGAATATATAAATTGATCTTTTTTTTTAATTACTTAAAAATATTTAACTTTTTTTATCTTTATTCAAAATATGCACATACGCAACACGCAGCTGTCACTTTTTCTTTTAATATTTTTTTTCTTCTATTTTGCATTGTTATCGTGTTTTTCTTATTTATATTCACCGTCTTATTATAATATAGATTTATATTACATCATTGGGGCCTTGAGCTCTAAATATCGGTTAATTAGTGTTGTATGTGAGTTATTGTATGTAGCCCTAAGAAATGTGAATATTTTCTTGCTAAATATATAATTTTAGTTAAAAATGTGTAAGATGGTTTAATGTGTATATCAATCGTGATTATCACAATCTAGCAATAGCATTTGGTGCACCGTCATTGCCAGCATTTTCACAATTTCAAAGTCTTGTTAATTAGATTAATCAACACTCTAAGAAGACAAAAAATAAATAGACCGAGTCCGGCACATACATTATTTTGTTATTATATTTTAGAGGAATGAATCCTCACTCAAAACACGTATAGCCGCACAATATAGTTGAAATCCACTAACAAAAACGTTAACATCACATATATTATTTTTAACATATCCTTCAAATTGTATATAATCTTTTATTCGGTGGAAATTTATAACATAATTGTATTAGTCAAATATGTTTCACATCAAAATTAAGATATAGCGTTAAGTGAGGTAATGCCAAATTAATGCTACAATATAAAAGTTCAAGCACATGATATAAGGTAAAATTCAGCTTGACCTTAAATATGATAGGGAAAATTTATTGGTTGGAGGATTAAAAAAAGGTTTCCTTAAGGATTAAGAGTCAAACCATTAGAACAGAAAGGACAAGGGCCTCAAGAATCATGCAAGTAATTAATGTTCATTATTTAAGTATTACATGTTGCATACGTAAGTGACATTTTATCAACATTAAATTAAAAGGAGTTTTTGATTCCCCCGTCTTGTTCAACAAAAATATTATTAGAAATAATAATAATAATAATAAATAAATAAATAAATAAAATAAAGAGTTTTGTTAGATATCTCTTTAAAATTTAACAATATCATTACCCTTTAACCATTCGTAAGTAAGAATTAACTATACAAATATATAATTTATATAATAGTATCCTACTATAATAATGATAAGTATTTTCAATATTTAATATTATAAATTTTTTTGATAAAAATATTCTAAAAAAAGTTATATGGATAACTATTAGTTATCGAAAATAATCATAAACTATTTTTTAACAATTAATAAATATTAAAAATATTTATAAACTATTTTACTTTATTTTCTCGTAGTGTTAGTACGGATGGTGTATTTGATTTTAGAAGATAATTTTAATTTTAATTTTTTATTATTGATTAATTTTTTTATTTTAATTTTTTATTATTGATTAATTTTTTTATTTTGAAGACTTATGTGAAAAACAACTAGAATTATAAAATTTAATAATTTACAATTTTGAATGTTTCCTGTATATAATCTTGAAAAAAAAACAATGTATAATAGAAAATGAAACTTATTTTCTTGAAACTTGAAAGCAAAGTCTTACCCTAATTAAGGATACCAAAAGAAATCCTTTAGAAGAAGCATTCAATCAATTGCGAATTGCCAATTTAAGCATCAATTCAATTTTATTGAGCAATGAGCATCATGCTTATTGTAATGAATCAATGTGAAAGTGTTAAATGTGATGACCTCAGCTTTCAGAATTTGGAGTTGGAGAGAAGGACTGCGTGTACGTGTTTGAGTTTACAAAGAATGAAAGAAAAAGGAGAGGTGGTAGTGCTGCTTGACAACGAGAGCTTTTGACTAATTATAACAAACAAATCACAACAATGACAATAATAAAAAAAAAACAGTAATGTTAATTTTAGATCGAAAATACATCAATCGAATATCTAATGTGTGTTATATATCATATATAATGTGTGCTATAAATATGACACATTACGTATGATATATAGCATTAATTAGATACGTGTTGAATATATTTTTTATGTATAACAATCATTACTGAAAAGAAAAATTGTAGACACGGAACTGCTTTTGATGCCTTCATGATCATTTATATTGTTGATGCATGTCTCTATCACCAACTTGGCTTTCGTTTTTAAAGGATGTTCCTAAAGTCACTTCTTGGAGAGTGGGTCCTAATATGGCATTTTCTTGGACCTCATTTGGTGGGCCATCTCACAGAGTTTCACTTCCCACTTGTCCCTCTTTATGTAAGCCCAATGGGCCACATGTATTTTCTTCTTTTATCATTTTTTCTTTTTTTTAATCTTTTATTGACTACTAATTGATCTAGCAGAATGAAACGTTAAATTCTTTAATCAAAATTTGGGATTTCAATGTTGAAGTGTAAATGAAGAAAATTCGAGGGATTAATCACAAGACCTATTCGGATGGTTACCTTGATTGCTGAATTTTTTTTCGTGCATAATCATGACAATGTGTTCTTGTCACATATATAACATTATTGGTGTTATGTGTGATGTGTCCCATACCTTATGGTGTTTTCATTTTTAATAACTTCCAACATTGGATGCTGATAGTGTGGGGACCCCAAAAGTGAGAGATTAAAGATGTGAGGGTGATTGAAACCATAACAATAATAACACTTTAATTTGCTAGGAAGGAAAAAGGAGGAAGAACTTAATGATAACAACAATCAATAATGATGCTGATTAAGATACACGATTGCAAGACTTTGCCACTATGACTCTATCTATAAGGACAGAGGAAGCATATTATTGATCATCACAACCTTTGTTTTGTGGTGAATAGAATACTTTTCAAGGGTTGTCTTAAGATTGAAGGTCAGTGTCATAGATCTGTTTTGTGTGTGTGTTTTTAAGCTACTCAAAGCCTTGAAGACTTGCTTTTTCTTTTTCTTTTCCTTCTCATGAATGAAAGGGTTTAACCATATCCAGATTGTGATGATAAATGCATGTTTATATATATATAAAGCAGAGTCTGTGTAGAAAGGCATAGAATACAGTATGTTACCAACTGGGGTCTTGGCTTATGTCAGGTTTTGATCCATTTGACAGGTTTGGCTTTCTTGCTTATTGGTAGTGATAATACAAATAGAGACAATGAATCAGCTTCCTGAGAAATTTGGATGCGTTTAGTTTAAAAAAAAACAACTTTCAGTTTCAATTTTCTGTTCATTTGTTTTTTGAGATTTTGGAAAGGGAATACTAAAAGTTAGAAATATGCATTGAAAACTGGATTTTGTGATTTTCATTGTTCCCTTCACAAGATCCTGAAAATTAGTAAACGAAATGAAAGTTGTTTTTTGAACCAAATGCACCCTTATTTTCATTTTACTGAATAGATAATCTGACAGGGTTCTCAATAGTACTTTATTAATTCCTCTTGGTTGTGCTGTGACTTTTTCTCAGTTTTCATATTGTGATTGAGGTTAGGTATGTTTTGAATTTTTTATGTTTAAGTTGTAATAGGTACGTCAACATGACTGCATGTTTGTTTTAGGATAGCAATCTATATATAGGGTGTGGTTTGATTTTGGGGTTAGCTGTTATAATCACAGTTAAAACTTTCTTAAACTCATGCTTCAAAGTCAACAAAGCTGTATTTCTAGGTACACATTACTTTATTATGCATTACTTTCATAAAATTTATTCTTCATAAACTAGCTATATATATATATATATATATATATATATATATATTCCACGGTTTGCTTGACTCAACACAACATTCTGGTGTATTGGAAGGAATCAGTACCATGAACTTAGATTCAGCAGCTATTAGTGACTTGGTGCCCTGCTGCTGTGGCTATTATGCATATTTTTGAGTGAGTATTTGGCTTGATTTGTTGAGGTGTATGCCATATAATAAGATAGAAATACAGAGACAGTAAAAACAGATATAAAAATATAAAGCATTTGATGATCACATTTTGATTCATGTACAAAACAATGATTTCTGTTTCATCTTTATCAATTTTATGTCCTCTTTACCCCAATTTTTCATGAATACAGAAAGTATACAAATTTTCTATCTTATACCAATCATCAAATATCTTTTTTCTACATTTCTGTCAGTGTGATTTTGTCTTGTACGCCTCAACAGCCACAACGTTTATGAACTACTCTTCACTGTTTTGATTTCATGTTTCAGCATAGTATGGTTTCATGAGCAATGCGAGCATAACTATGTTGAACCAGATCTTTCTGGCATTACTGAAGTACCATCGGTTCAAAATATGAACCACATCAAAGCACTGCAGTTCAATATTTCACAAAGTGTATATCCCTGACCTAGCTAATAACAAATAGGAAAGCACAATGCAAAATGGTGTTCAGTTAATCGCAGGATAGGCATCAATATAATGCATCATAATATAATTGGAAAGCAATATAATAGAAGGTTTGATTTGGTGTTGAGAGTATTTGCTTCTAGGAAGAAAATTGCAGCTACTATTGGATGGAAGGACAAATAAGGGAACCTGTTCCGAATCAGAGTCACGTTTTAACTTCTGCAAGTGTCTACTTCATATATTGTACAATAAAGCTTCCAATGTTTTACAAGTTTCAGAATGCAACAAGAGTTCTACCAAGTGAATGTCTTGTGCACAAAGTGTGCTTGAGTGTGTGTGTGTGTGTTAATGTAAGAGTAAGTTATTTATAGTGAGTGTCCTATTGTATACCAAGTGTTATAAGGTGCATTGTTTTATAAAAATATTCTTACTAATAACTAATTTTTGTCTCCTTGCTCTACACTTTTACTATCTTTAATTTGTATTACTTCCATGTCACAATCTTAATGTTGTCTTTTGGTTTCTATCTAGGCTCGAGGACATTTGGACTTATGAGTCAAATCAAATGCACCATTATGATTGCTTTCAGGTTTCACCAAGGTTAGATTTTATAAGTAGAAATTATTGAGGTTCACATTATAAAAGTAAATAAGTTGGTTGAGACATATGAGTAAGTTTTTAAATATTTACTGTATAATCTTCTAATATAGCAAAAGTTTTGGTCAATCCAAATTTTGTACAATAATCTAAATGTAATACAAAGATTTTATATTTTTATGTTTCTATATTTTTGTTTCTATTACTAGATTTTAAGAGCTTGGGTATAAGATGAGATTATATTAAAATATAATAATGGGAATTAATATTGATTAAGTGTTGATTAACTTTGGTTGTACATCAATGATATTTTTAAAAATGAATGGAAAGTTTGTTGAAATTTTAATGCATTTTAGGCATTGAAAAACTTAAAAATATCATTCTTTGATAAAATACTATCATTGAATGTAACTTCAATAACCTTAATAAAAACTTGAAATAATTCTCACTCCCCATGAGCTAACTATTGAGATTGAGTTAACATTCAACCTTAAGAGAATGTTCAATTATCATTGTGTATCTTAAGGTTCCAACTTCCAAGTGGGCTTGATATTAATAAAAGTAGAATAAAAAATTTATGTATGTTAAAAAGAAACATGGTGGCATGAATGAGTGATGATAGAGCAATTATCTCAAACTTGGAAATTGTGGAGCATGCTAATTTAGTGAAATTATTGGTCCATGCATCAAGGCTTATGCAACCAAGAACAGCTTGTTCATTGGATAATGAAATTGCAGTAGCTTTGCTCTTTCAGCATTGGCGGTTCTGGACTTTTATGTCTAGAAGATTTGAACCACAGCTGCTTCAGCACATACATTTATTATGGAACAATAACAGAGTAAAGAGGAAATATCTTCCAAAGCTTTTGATGAAAAGGCATTTCTGTCTCTGATGTACCTCAATTCATTTTAAAAAAATGAAAATATAAGTTTAAATTTCAAGAAATACACATGTTAAAATGAAAATAACGTGATTTATTCAATATGCAATAAAATTTTAAAGTATTTATATTTGCTAATCACCTAGTTACAGAAGAGTTACATGTCCATTTAAAAAAATTTATGAAGTCCATCTTCAAATCACAACTTCAATTGTATAATGAGTATCAAAATCAATGAGTGTAAAAAAAAAAATCCAACTATAAATATTCATCTAAAAAATTACGAAAATGATACAAATAACTTGGTTATATAAAAATTAAATCTCTAGAACATGATCAAAGCCTTACAATGAGAGAAGAGATGCTCTAAAGACTCATACATAATAAATATCCCCAAATGATTCAATGCAATCAGTTCATTCAAAGTAATATTATAAGAGCAATGCTAGAGGTACAACAAAAAAACAGCCAACAAATTGTGCACAACGTATATAACATAAATTGCACAACGAATATTACATGTTGTGCACAACATATAGCACATGATGTGCACAACATATATAACATGTTACAAAGAAAGATGATGTTGCAATATGTGATATATATTGTGCACAATAGATGATATACGTTGTGCATTTTATATTATATATGTTGTGCGCAACTTGTTGACTGTTTTGACTGATTTTTTTTTGTGCTCCAAGTATTTCCCAATATTATAAATATATTTTGAATCTAGCATTAAATTTCACCATAAATGAAGACAATAATATGATTTATCTGAATATCTTTATAGCATTTCTTCTCTGTAACAACATGTCACTTTATTGGGCAGTGATAACTGCTAAAACACTAAAGATCATAATATAATGCTTAGATATCATGATTATAGTTATAATATAATACTTAGATCGATGTGGTTTGCTAAAATATTAAAATCTGATGAAGGGTAGCACAATAAAAAGTTACCTTTAATTAATGCCTGTTCCTGATTAATTTTTTCCTTTCTAGACTCTGATGAGCATAGTTTATCAATCTTTTGTAATTGATTCATCGTGCGGTATAAAAAATTTGTTAACTTGATCTAACCCTTTCAACTAGCAATTTTTTTCACCTGAAAATAAATGCTAGAGACAGATCCATATATATATTGTAGTAGCTTCTAGTTTCCTCATCAAGTTAAATATTGCCTCATCTCTACGGTTACATACAGTCTCATAGAGTATAATTAAGCAGAAAAGATGATTGGTTTTCCTCATTATTAATTGAAGTCATAGCCATTGACTCCATCCAGGTGTTAAAATACTAAAATAGTATGTTATGTTATTTGGAGAAATTGAGTTTTGAATGTACAAAAATTGAGTGAATATAGAATTGAGTGATGAGTGCTCCACATAACATGACATTAATGAGACACTCACCAGCACCAAGTGGTAACCGCATTGAATTTGCAAAACTATGGCGCGTGCATGGGTTTTTGGGTGTCTTCACTAAGAATGCTCTACCTAGCTAGCTAGCTGGTGATGAAATACTAAAACATGAGAAGAGTAATGTCCAATGATTGGGGCACATATCATCTTAATATTTTGTACTATTTTTGTTTTCTTACTTGCAATTTAGGTATGTAGCATGTTACCCTTGTCGGACTCACAGGGTGGGGACTGGACTAGTGGGACATCAATTTTTTTTTATAACATTTATTTAGAGAGTCTATATAGCATTATCCTATGTTATATATGTTTGAGCCATGAATGAGAGAGATATCATGGGGTTTGTTATTTTAATTTGGATTGGTAAAACATATATAGAATTAGACTATTATTATACATTTATTAATATCACTTTTTTGAATCATTGTGACATATATATGTCCATCTCCATTGTATAAAATTACTTAATTGGTGGAGATCGATATTTCAAATAAAAAAAGAAAACAATTCAATAAAATAAAGAATTTAACTTTTTATGCCCTTACATACACTTTAAATTTTTTTCGCCTGGTTATCAATCATTTCTCGTAACATTAGCAATTATGATAGCTAACTTTTTCATCACTTCCTATTAAAAAGTTTAGATTAAGTGACAATATAAAATACTATCAAAATTAAACTCTAATATAAATATGATGAGTACTAGCTAGAGTAATTAAATCTCTTGCATGTGTTCAGCGTATATATCTACCTATGATCAGTGTTCATCACTATACTATACTAACTCAGAGTCAACACATAGTAAAAGTACAGGGACCACTACTCCCATCAGAATCGGAGCTCAGTTAGATTCATCAGATTATGCATGATTAGATACAAACTTTGATTTCATTAGCAATAATACAAATCAATTATAACGGGAGCAAATAAAATCAGAAAAATATTATATGATTTTTCTTGCATGGAAAAAATCTTGTAATATATCTAAGCATATCTTGAATGGACCAGTGAAATTAATTAAGAGACGAGCTAAATTATAAGCATATATATATATATATATATAGATTTGATTTGATATATATGTGGACAGCCATAACCAGGTTAGCTCATCATCACATGGGGGGGCTAGCTTAATTTGCTGTGTTAGGATTTCTTTTAATAAATCACATGACATGACTCTGCTGAATCACAATCTTAACAACCATCAAGACAAATTAAAATTCCGTCGAGATGCAAATCATATATATATATATGTGCCCATAATAATGTGCAATATAATTTCTCAATAACTTGCTGGTGGAGATGGCATTGCTTGGTTGCCAGGATACAAACACACCCAGCCACATCAAACTTGTAGACCCTCTGATCTGTTTTTCTTAGTTTTATTTTTATAGCAAAAGTTTATTTGGATCTTAAACAAGTGCGAATCTCCTAAGCACTTTTGGATCAATAGAATTATAAGTAGGGGTCCATTTTCAAGGTGTGATTAATCATAACTATATTAGATCAAATTGAATTAGACTAATTTCTAATAGATATGGATAGCAATAACTTTTAATGAGATTCATTTTTATTTTATTGATTTAAACATTAATGGTCTCACACTTTACTATTGAAAGTAACATCTTCACTCTAGTTGATTTAAATCTCTTGTTTTTTTCCCCCTTCTTATTGGTTATCATGTATGTTTCAGTTAGAGGGAAAAATCAAAAGGACCAACTGTCCAAGTAGTGCCTAGATAGATAGTACTTGCCTCAAATAAAGTTTTTGTAGTTCTGATTCTCTGCATTGTGCCATTGATGTAACATCATAAAAAATCTTGATTCGGATAAGAACATTATCATCAAGCTGCTGAAAATATGGAATTTGTGTATTGATAATTCAATAAAATTCAAATGAAAAAAAAAGCAACCACTTAGTTTTAGCTGTTTTTGGCATTAAGTGCGCATAAAATGCTGCATGTAATAGAACAGAGACAATAAAATACAAAAATATTAATTTTTTATATTAAATTTGGATTAATATGAAAACAATCAGTTAATTTTGTGTTCCATTTGCTCCATATTTTTAAAAGTACTAATAGTAGTGCACAAATACAGCTTTTGCCTTTTGACAAATTTTTATCATGTCTTATTGCTTCAAACATTTTTCTTTTCTATATTTATGTTTCTATATGGTTTTTCTATATAGTAATATTGATTTTACATTCAACTAATATCCTATGTGTGATATATATAATGTTTGTCACACGTAAAATACACATTACTTACGTATAACACACATTATATAGTTGTTGGATTGTATTCATATTGTACAACTAACATTATTAGTTTTCTATATAGCTAATGGAGCGATGAAATCTGAGTAATATCCTACATAATTATGTGCTAAATATAGATCGAATGTTTTCATATCATATGAATCAGCGTGTGACTTTCTATCACTAATTAGCTACCAACGCTCCATCATTTGGTTGCTTAATTAAAAATTTGTAAAGCCCACTTGTTATTTAATTTGAAATAGCAATCCAAGTTCCAACTGCTAAAGATGGAGAGCCAAATGGCAAGATTGATTGCTCAATAGAGTACAGAGCAACTATACAAATGAATTAATTACAAAGATTGACTTAGTTAACCCCAAATAATATCTAGACGAAATGCAACTACTTAAGGAAAAAAGACAACAACAATATGCCTTAATCGCCAATTGTCTCCATCATATAATCATATTCATAAAATTGGAGCCTTCTTACACGTTAGATCCGGTAGGTAATCTATACTATATATAATCTATACTATATATAAAGAGGATACGAAAAATAACTATTCTTTTAGTGTCCACGCTCATTTGGATAGTTATTTTTTGAATTCTAAAATTAAAATTAAAAAATTACATAAATAAAATAAATATAAAGATAACCACCTCTATTTCCATGTTATTTCTTTTACTATTTTTTTATTTTTTCTCAATTTTATACAAAAAATTTAAAAAACAAATAATATGACTCGAAAAAAAATAAGAATGCGGTTTGGCAGGCACGAAGTGACCAATAAGACGCTAGTATATATAATTCTTATGGAATTCAATTTCTTGGATTGTCAAATGAAAAAGAAAATTACACCTATACCCAATAAGTAAAAGTGATTAGTGTTCAAGATGAGTTGGACCGGGTTGTAGACTTTTCTGGTAAAATAAAATAAAATAAAAATCGTTGTATATCTATCAAAAGAAAAACAAAAAACGGCCCACTGTTTCCGCAACTTTCATATTTAAAAATTATTAAGCTTTTTAGATAAGAAGTATATGGCCCATGGATAATTCATATAAAAAAATATACTCTTCTATCTGAAAACAAAAAATGATAATCTTTTGCTATAAAATTGATGGACAATTTTATAAAGCTATAGAAAATTTTGGTAGAAATATAATAATAGTCAGAATTATTTAATATTATTAAATGCAAATATGTTAATATAATTATAACACAGACGGGTAAAAGTGTTCAAAATTGTACAACCATTGTTAAAATCTTGCTTTTGTTTGAACAAATTAGAAGCATGGTGATTTTGAAAGGTTTGAACACCGCGTGATAACCTAATCCCACCGACACACTCTGTTGCCAAACCATAGCCAGAAAGACACATTGTGGGTCTACACTACGGATTATAAAATTGCCACAAAAGCTGACACAAACAATAATATAATCAATAATACAATGATACTTTCTATTTTTAATATCATATAAACGTGATAAAACAATAAAATAAATACAACCCTGAAATATGCTATGTTCCTTATGAATTGCACCGAAATATATATATTATAAATAAATAAAATTAGTAGAAGCATCGAGCTGGTACATGCTCATAATTCAGTGCAATTATGGCGTCTTACGTTAGAGTAAAAAGGGTCAAACAAACACGATCCTATTCCTATCGGTGTCATATTTATATGTTAATTTCTTTAGATCCATCATATTAGGCTCCTCTGTCTATCAAACTTTACATGAAAAAACTAATTAATAAACAAAGTCAAAATTGAATTAAATTTGCCGTTTTTTTCTCTTAATCAAATCACATTTTCCACTTTGGTGAGTATGGCAAAATATATACATCAAAACGATGCTGCCAATAAGAATAAAAGTAGTAAGCTTTGATTAGATTAACCCTATGAGATTCTATTATGGTGTGAATTCTCACAAATTATGTACTGTGATACTAAAATAGGAGTTGAATTTATACCCCAATTTTGTCAACATGCACTTGTCTTGCTTGAACCCTTAAACACGGCACAGATTGAGGCACCAATATATATATCCCCTTCAATTCTATTTGTAAATCTATTGTTGCTTTGAAACTCTCTGTTTTGACTCTCATGGCTGAAAAATATTGAAAATTGTAACTCTCCATTATTACTATTATGATATGCAGACGATTCAAATAAATAATCTAAATAAAATTTATTCAAGTTTTTTTTTTTAATTTTTTTTTATTTTTTAAATTTCTATTTTAAATTTTAGTTCTTAAAATTAATATCTAATTTAAAGGACAATTAATATATCTGATATAATAAAATATTAGAAATTAAGATTGATTGAATACAAATTGATTAAAATCAAATTATGTTTATTATTATAGTTGGTATATTCTCTAAATAGACATTTAAAATATGAAATATACTATAATTTTTATTTAAAAAAATCCGGAAGATATTCTTCCTTAAAAAAGACTTACAATTTCTTATATTTCCTTTTGGAAAGAAAAATATACTCAATCTGTTTTTTAAAATAATAGTAAATATATTAATTTTTCAATGTACTAAAGTAGTAAAAGTGACTGTTTATGTGTGTGTGTTTTTGAAAAAAATTATATTCACTTTCCAAATCACCCCAAGACAATTCCCAGAATTATCTAAGGAATTAATTACTGATACAATTCCAAATCCCTTATATGGCCATTTAACATGCGTATCTTCCACAAATTGGATCTTATGCATTAATCAATTAATTAATCAAACACAATTAATCTCATGTGAAATCATGAAAGATGGTTAACAAGTATACCTATTTTGTGCAAATATTAATTAGTATGACTGTATGAGTATCTGATACAATACAAAAATATATTACAAATCAAATGAAAAATACATAAAATATAACCAAAAGTATCATATTAACAATAGGTGTAAGCCTATAAGGGAAAAAAAGATTAAGATTATGAAAAAAGATTAAGATTATGACTTATGAGTCATGATAATAATTAAAAAGAGGGAAAGTTCTGTGGTGATTCTTTGACGCGCACACAAAATGACTGTCTTCAGTCTTCACAGTCACAGACAGGAAGCATTTCTCCCTCTGGGTTGATCTGCACTTTCGCTGTATCCACTTGTCACCTAGAGAACAAGTTTCTGTGTAGCTACAACTTAGACTCCTTATGGTGGGACTGCTACGTGTCCACCATTAATTGGTCAAAATACCAGCCTGTCCTTTCAGTATACCCCACAACATGCAAATCAACCAATAAAAAATGAAAGAGCTAATGAGGGCACACGTAGAATCTTTAGCTTGTAGCTGATCCTGATTTCACCCAATGCTGAAAAAGGAAAAATAAAAATAAAAATGTTTTCTTTTTAAGCTGGTTGGTTCTAAGCATGAAGAACTATTAATAATACCTTCCTTAGGCTTGTCAAAGTACTTCTCTATCTCTCTTTCTCTTTCTTTCTCTCTATTATTCTCTCAAATCAAACCAGAGAAGCTAAAGCTAAACTCATTCTTAAAATCCCATCTGAACTTCTGTGTTCTGCTCTGATTCAGGTTTGTGAAAATCAGCAAAAGAGGGGACAAAATTCCTCATATTGGGAATGACCCTTTTGAGTTTCTACCTCTCATTTTCATTCACACATTCATGATGCTGAGAAAACACCTCTGAGTAACAAGCTTCCATTGTTATTGCCGCCAACCAACCCTGTTCACACCAAAAAGTTCTCTCCTTTCTTGTTCCATTGAACTTGAATTCTTAGGAGAAGAGAAGAAGAAGAAGAAGAAAAAAGTGATGGCACCCAATTCAGTTCCTGTGTCAAGTGACAAGATCAACAATAATGGCTTCACCTTGTTGCAAGTACATGATCCAGAGTCTCCCCTGTTTCTTGAGAAGCAGAAAGCTTCTAGCCCTAAGCAGTTCACATGGTTCCTCCTCCTCAAACTCCACAGGGTTTTGACCTGTTTATCATGGTTGACCACAGGGTTCAAGTCCACTTTTGGTTTGGTCAAGAAGAGAATCTCATTGCCTGACACTAATGATGATATTGATGAGGGTCCAAAGCACAGAGGGAAGTTGTACAGGTTCCTTAGGGTGTTCCTTGCACTCTCAATTGGTGGATTAACAATTGAGATCATTGCTCATTTCAACAAGTGGAACTTGCATATGATTCAGCCTTGGGAAGTTCAGGGGATTCTGCAATGGTCATATATGGCTTGGCTTTCATTCAGGGAAGAGTATGTTGCTCCTTTGGTCTTGTTGGTATCAAAATTCTGCATTGTCTTGTTCTTGATTCAGTCATTGGATCGCCTTGTTCTCTGCCTTGGATGCTTCTGGATCAAGTATAAGAAGATCAAGCCTACCATTGATGAAGAGGCTTATGACATTGAGGACCCTTCAAGCTTCCCAATGGTACTTGTTCAGATTCCAATGTGCAATGAGAGAGAGGTAAATAATTAGCAGAAAAAAATATTGCAACTTTATTAGCTGTCATTTACTTCTTTCTGCCATTGTTTGATCTACTACTACTAGGATTTGTGTATTGGTCTGGATTTCTTAGGTGTCCTCAAAGTTCCTAGCTTTGTTTAAAACTTAGAATTTAGTCTTGTGGTTCCTCAGAAGCATCATTTCTTTTTTCTCTTGTAAAAAGGTTTATTCACAATCCATTGGTGCTGCTTCTCAACTTGATTGGCCAAAAGACAGAATATTGATTCAAGTGCTAGATGATTCAGATGATGCAAGTTTGCAGCATCTCATCAAAGAAGAGGTTTGCTCTTGGAAAGAGAAAGGGGTCAACATTGTTTATAGGCATAGATTGATCAGAACTGGGTACAAAGCTGGGAATCTTAAGTCTGCAATGTCATGTGACTATGTCAAAGACTATGAATTTGTGGCAATATTTGATGCAGATTTCCAGCCAAACCCTGATTTCCTCAAACAAACCATTCCACATTTCAAGGTTGGTACTATGATCTAAATAAGGGCAACTGAGGAATTCTGTTTGTAATTTCTGAATAAATCTCTAAAGATTTTGTGACTATTCTTTACAGGGAAAGCCTGATGTGGGCCTGGTTCAAGCTAGATGGGCCTTTGTTAACAAGGAGGAGAATTTACTCACTAGGCTCCAGAACATCAACCTGTGCTTTCACTTTGAGGTGGAGCAACAAGTTAATGGCCATTTCCTGAATTTCTTTGGATTCAATGGAACCGCCGGTGTTTGGAGGATTAAGGCTTTGGAGGAATCCGGGGGCTGGATGGAGAGAACCACGGTTGAGGATATGGACATAGCAGTCCGGGCTCACTTAAATGGATGGAAGTTTATTTTCCTCAATGATGTCAAAGCTCTCTGTGAATTGCCGGAGTCTTATGAAGCCTATAAGAAACAACAACATCGCTGGCACTCCGGTCCAATGCAGCTCTTCCGGCTATGCCTACCTGCTATAATAACCTCCAAGGTCTTATTAATTTTCATTTATCTGTAGACTTTTGTTTGATCTTTGTCCTGAGAAATGAATCTAATGTTATGGAATTGTTGATTTCTTTTTTGTGCAGATATCAATCTGGAAGAAGGCTAACCTGATATTTTTGTTCTTCTTGTTGAGGAAGCTTATACTTCCCTTCTATTCATTCACCTTATTCTGCATCATACTACCCTTGACAATGTTCATACCAGAGTCTGAACTTCCCCTTTGGGTTATCTGTTATGTCCCCATTTTCATGTCATTCTTGAACATTCTTCCGTCCCCCAAATCCGTCCCTTTCCTTGTCCCCTATCTTCTTTTCGAGAACACCATGTCAGTCACAAAGTTCAATGCCATGATCTCTGGGCTGTTTCAGCTAGGAAGTGCTTATGAGTGGGTTGTGACAAAGAAGACAGGCAGATCATCCGAGTCGGATTTGTTAGCATTGGCTGAGAAAGAATCCAAGTCTTCAAATGAGGATAAGATTAGCAGAAGGCACTCAGAATCTGGCTTGGAAATGTTAAGCAAACTCAAGCTAGCAGAAGCCCCTCAAAAGAAGAAGCGAAACAGGCTCTATAGGAAGGAGCTTGCGCTCGCTTTCCTTTTGCTCACAGCATCTGCTAGAAGTCTTCTATCAGCGCACGGTGTTCATTTCTATTTTTTGCTCTTCCAAGGATTGTCATTTCTAGTGATGGGTTTGGACTTAATTGGTGAGCAAGTGAGCTGAAATCAGCCATGGGAATTGGTTTACTTGTTTTTTATGCCAATACCTGGTTCTTATAGTTCAGATTTCACTTGAAGTTCATCATCTACTATACAATCATTTGAAAGAACAATACCAGCTTGGAAGAAATGATATATAGAGTAAGGTTGGTGGTATAATCATAAAGCATAAAGGATAATAAGCATTGAGGATCCATAGACAGAAAGAATGTAATTTATTTTTTCTTATCCCATTTTTTTGTAGACTTCAAATTTGTTAGAGAGTGATTATTCGTTGGGTTTTTTTTTTGGTTGATTTTCACTTATGTAAAGCATTAGGACTAAGGAAATATTGTTTCAACATAACTGTATTTACTGTGTTTGAGAACAGCTTGTGAAATGTGAAATGAGAAACATTTTCTCTTCCTTGCTTATGTGTTACAATCATAGTTAGTATCTTATTGTTTTGCTATTCAATACAATTTAACAGTCTGATGATATCAATCATATACAATGGATTTGACTATGCCCTACTGCATCACACGCCTTTTGATTCATCTACTGCATTCTCCAAATATTTAGAAGTAAATCTGCATAATAAGGGAGAAAGTATATATATTGTCTAGCTTGATTTTGATAGGACAGAAGCATATACATCAAGAGCAAATTCTGGCTTATAAAAATGGGATTGATGTCTGCAAGATGAAGTCTCATTAATCAGTGTAAATCAAATTTGTAACAATATTGAACTTTGAAGCAATTCACTTCAACGTGGTGAATGCTAACATGGAACAGTTGTATGAAAAGGACAAATGCAAACACATGAATCTGATAACTGTAGAAGCACAGTAGTCATTGTGAAACAGATTGAAAAATATTTATATATCATATAATATAGCAGTGCACGCTCGCGTTTGTTGAATATGCAACCTTTAAAATGGAGTGTGGACCACTGCTACATGTACATCATAGCATTTGCAACCTTTAACATGCAGATAACAGAGGGTATTGAAAGGACTTACAGACCACAAATACCAATTTTGCATCACCAAAGAAAAGAAAAAATTGCTGCTAGAAAGCAGTTAAATAAATGGTTTGATACTAATGAGTTTGGTGCTTGGAGAATAGATTGCATAAATAACTTCCATGATACCATATAAATAATAAGTGATGTAGAGAAATTAAAAAGAAAAATACATCACCTAAATAATTTAATGAAACTATCTAATATGTCCCCTGAAATTTATATCCATCCAGTTCAAGTTTGGGCGGCATATATATATATATATATATATATATATATATATTCTTGAGCAGATCTTCATTCCATATTAATGATTACTTTACTTCCCCAAACGTAACTAACACCTTTCTTTTCAAAACCGAAATGTAATGATGTACATGAATGAATTCACATGTAATATAATATAGATATGTTGATAGGTGTTTTCACATGTAACACAGTCCTTCTCTGCAAAATCAACTAGGTAGGTCTGCACATAAATTACGTGAATTGACTTCTAGATTATGTATACCAGCTATGCATTCAGCGTACTGTCTTTTTACAATCAACAAAATGGAAGAAACCAAAATGTACATTTCTCAATCATCATTTTTCTGCTTTCTTTGAATGAATAGATTTCACATTTCCTTTTTCTCAATCACACAAACTATTTAGGTGCAATTGGGGGTTAGAGTTTCCATACCATTGATTAAACTGAAAACAAATCACACCTCTTTATTTTTTTTCTGATAGGAACTAGGGTATACTGTTAGTAGTGATGACTAAACCTGTTGTTGCGTAAACTCTGTAAAGATATAAATGATTAACCACAAAATATGTTCATTCTTAAGAGAGGTTCGAATTGAGTAATATCCTATAACACAAAATCTGGTCCAGAATATGTAGTGGTAGTTGAATTAAATGTAATGGTAGAACCCAATTATTCATCGACAGGTTATTCGTAAATTCGTAACAGAAAAGAATAAAGGTTAAAGATGGATAAACCTTATAGATATGGGCCTGGGCTAGGCCAGAGCCCATTAGGAGCTCACAATAATGGACCTTCCATCCTTGTTTTCCCAGCTGACTGTGTATTCTTCTTCTTCTTCTTCTTCTGTGTCATAGGATATATATATATATATGATGGAAGCAAAGCCTACATACACCTTTCTTGTTACAGGATCCATTTTCTGTTAGAGAGACTCTCATGCATGAATCAACTCAATTTCTTTTAGAGACTGGCTAGCTTAAAGCATACTAAGAATTTAGGAGATGAGAGAGGGAGTACAAAGATGGAAATGGAAAATGAAATGAAAGATTGAGTTGATAAGTGGGTAATGCTGGAACAAGCACCCATGCTGTCCGGGGTATACAAGAGATGAGCTTTATGATGCCTCTTTGACAATTTTTTTTTCTTCTTATAAATATTTTTAAAAATTTAATTTTGATATGAGAAAAGAGTTTTACATTCATAAAAAAAAATACCACAGAGTTTTACCTTGTCAGTTAATTAATTATATGTATCAGATTGTAAGAATTTTTAATTAATAGATGATTACCTCTAATTCTTTTATTAACATGATAGTATATAAGTGTTTGACATTGTAAATAAAACATTAAAATTAAACTCTTCTCTTTTTAGATAAACTTTCTTTTAATCAATAATATAAAATGACTCAATTAAAATATAATAATAAAGTATATTTAAGAGCAATCTTCTTTTCAGTGATTCGGGTACAAGAATTGCTCTTTCTTGAGTCTTGAGTCTTGACAAAAATTGTCCCTCTTTATTGTCTTGTCCTCTCACTCCATCATCCATCACCCCACGATGCTGTTTCTCTCTCTTTCTACCAAAATTACGCAAACCGTCAAACTTTTGGCTTTTCAAGCATCTCACTAGCTCTTATTTCTGATCACTGAAAAAAGTGACCCTGTAAACTTGCTCGTCCTTTTCTCACTGTGCAAGGTGCAGTGAAGAAATTCCAAGTTCAAAAAAGTTTTATATTCATAAAATATTTGTCACTTTTTTGTTGTTTATGTTATGATGATCAATTGATCAAGTGATAAAATACTTGCAGTGTTGTTGTTCCAATGGCTGAGGAGAAGGACGCTTTCTACGTTGTGAAGAAGGGTGATGTTGTTGGAATCTACAAATCTCTCAGTGATATCCAACCTCTGCTGGCATCTTCTGTAACACCTTTTTCTACCCTTTCTTTTTTTTGGTCTTCAATCATGCAAAGTTTGTATCTTTTTCTGTTTTCTGCATTTGGCCGCGGATGCATTGTGGTCTTTGAACTCTCAATGGACTTTCTTTACATCTTAAAGTTACATTAAACTTCTGGGGTTGGCTTTTGCTTTCTAGAAACCACCATTTTTTTTTCTTTTCATTGTGTTGGTTACAACTCAAAGTTGAGTGTGTTCTTTACTTTTGTTTGCACTTGTCACAAACAGGTATATGGTGACTCTATAAGTGTTTACAAGGGTTATTCTTTAACTGAGAAAGCTAAGGATTACCTTGTCTCACATGGGCTTAAGGAAGCTACTTACACTATCAGTGCTAATAATGTGCATGAAGGGCTTTTTGGAAGGCTTGTTGCTTGTCCTTATCAGGTTAGAGACACTGTTCCTGGAGACTTTCCTCATTTATGGGGACAAAGTCTCCTTTTGTGTCCAAGGCTTTGGTATTATTAACATGGTCCTTATGCTGCTAATTTTGGCTCTCACTTAATGGTAATTTGTAATGTTTAGGGGTTTATTTACAACTACTAGCATTGTTCATGATAATGCCTTAAGCTTATGTATACAATTTGTGTCTCTCTACTCTCTAGCAAGCGTCAAAGTAAAAATAGTTTGACTCAAACAGTAGATTAATTATTTTTCAGGATCCATATGCTTCTGGAGGAAAAGCTTTGGTGAGTCCCGCATCATCACAGACACAGATGTTGCAAGGAACCTTTCTATCTGATACTAGTGTAAGTTACCATTATTTACTTATACTCAACTAGAAATATGCACCTACATATTACCAAAGAAATGCTATGATCCTAAGTGAAACTTAAACACATAATTTGGTGCTGTACCTCTGTTTATTGTAAGACCTGATAGTTAGATAACATTTCCTGAGGTCGACCTGTAGCTACCTTAGCGCCCAATGCTTGGGGAATGGAAGGTCTGCGCACCACTATTCAAATTTCTTAAGTTATATATATATATATATATATTATCTCTAAGATATGTTGATGCTTGTAGGGATGCTAGAAGGTTCTCTTTATGCTTAGATGGAATTCAAAATTTCAAATTAGTAATGCTAAAGCTATGGTCTTACACCCAATACAGTTTGGGAAGTTGATTGTATGTTTGGGATTACTTACTGTTTGGTCCATTTTCACCCTTTTAACGTCTTTTGCAGAGACTCGCTGGGTCATCTCTGTATTCACCAAATTCACAGAGGCATCCTTCACTAGCTGGATCCCAGCCAGAGCTGTCTTCTTGTGTAAGTTGGTTTCTCTATGATTTGCATTGCTAATAACAGTATACATTTCAGGTCATAGTTGTCAAAGTGCCTGAAATGATTATTTAATGTAAATACCACTCCTCGTGTAATGAAGTCTTCCCTTAATATCTTGTTATGTAAATGCTCAATGTCCAAGCTAATGTATTCCCTTATTGTTTGCTTATTTTCTTTAATCTTTATTTTTGTGCACTTATATTTCATCAGGAAGTAGTTTAACTATAAAAGTACTGGTAGCCTTTAAATTGATATCTACCATAAAGTTCCAGCAGTCATAATTAACTCTGTGCTAATGAGTCTTATCACATCCATATGTACTGTGCTGTAAGGAGGACCAAACGCCTTTGCTTTGCATGAAATGTTTTGAAGTTATTATTAGAAATCAATGATTTTGACTTTCAGATTTGTGTTCCTTTGTGTTTTGGTTACAGGTCTGTTTGCAATATGCATATGATGCTCTTTCTTGAGTCTTGATTCATCTCTCTTCCTACGTGTTATATTAGGCGTAATTTATCTATAGAATAATGCAGCAGCCAAATTTTACTTCTCTATTTGCAGCTATCTTGCATCCTTGAGTTTGATGGTGCTTCCAAAGGAAATCCTGGACCAGCTGGTGCTGGAGCTATACTGCGTGCTGAAGATGGGAGCAAGGTGTAAACTTTGTGTAACTATTCCTTTTTGCTTTTGTATTCTTTGCAGAATGTTGCTAACTTTGAAGTCTCTTAGCAGATCTATCAACTACGTGAAGGAGTGGGCATTCAAACTAATAACGTTGCTGAGTATCGAGCTTTAATTTTAGGACTAAGATATGCAATTCAGAAAGGATATAAGCACATTCGTGTCCAAGGAGATTCCCTGCTTGTTTGCAATCAGGTTAGTCAACTTTTTGGAGTGTGTGTTATTCTTAATGTTTTTTCAAAATTTCTTCTTTTATGCTCTATCTTTCATGGTCTGTGTTTTGCTACTTAAAATTGTATCTGGATACTGATAAAATGAAAAATGGTCCGATTTATCTTAAAGAATAGTGCAGGGCAATGTGAAATTTTAATCAACATTTTTTCTACTTATAGACACCCTAAACCTATAAATGAACAAACAATTAAACAAACCATTAACTTTTGTATACATTTTTCCTCTAACCAGTTTACCATCTTATGTGATCACTTTTGTAACAGATGCAGGGTTTATGGAAAATCAAAAACCAGAATATGGCTATCTTATGTAATGAGGCCAAGGAGCTGAAGAACAAGTTTCTGTCATTCAAAATCAATCATGTTCCTAGGGTACTTATTATTAGTTCTATATTAAATATTCGTTTATGACATAATGAAAATTATAGCTAATTAAATAAACTAAAGTTTGGAGGAATTTGAAAACAATTACACTGGTATCTGTCAGTCATCTATGATATCTTACTGTTTCTTGTGGTTTCTTAATTCACATGCCTACCTATCAAAGTAGCTGAGTGCTCTAAATATTACTAGCTAGATTGTGTGAAATTAAAATGCCAGTTATTTTTATTGCACAAACTTATTACATGACTCCTCATAGTTTTATATGCCTATAATAAAAATCACTAGAACCAATAGAACCAGGCTTTCTAGAAATAGAAGGTTTTCATGCAGTTCTTTCTATTTTTAATCATTGTTTTAAGATGATAACTGTCATATTTTATGTCTCACTGATTGGTTGTGTTTACAAGTAACTTGCATTTGTTGATGACTTGATGTTCTAGGAATTCAACTCTGATGCTGATGCTCAAGCAAACTTGGCCTTAATTCTCGGAGGTTAGACCCCATGGCTTCTCTGAGTTCCCTAAAAATTTCAATCATTTTGTGTTCCTGATAAATGAGAATGCATTTGCCAAGAATTCAATGAGTTGCAGCCAAAGCTGCTTAGAAACCAAAAAAAACTGTTTTTTCATTATAGCAGTTGTCAATAATAGCTCTAGTGTAATCTTTTTATAAAGACATAACTTGAGGGGTGTTTGGTATGGTTTCTGTTTTTTCTCATCAATTAATATCTTTAGTCATTATATTTTTTTAAAAGAGTAAACAATCTTTTTAATCCCAATATTTTTAATTTGATATCAATTTGGTCTTAACAAAATTTTTAACATCAATTCAATCTCAATCCTAATATTTTTATTTGAACATCAATTTAGTCATTTAATAGGAGTGGAAATCCAACAAAATGACTAAATTGTTATCAGAATTAAAACTGATAGATCTTAATTGATGTCAAATTGAAAGAGTAAGGACCAAAATGCTTATTTACTCTTTAAAATGTCACATGCGTTTCATTCCATTCTTCTTTCTTTGTAAATTGAAGCATGAAACTTCCCTCTTTTTTTTTTTTCTTAAAATAATATCTGTCTTTGGAAGGGGAAATGAAAACTTATTGGATACTACACTCTTGCAGATGGTCAAGTTGAAGACGATTGTGTTGTGCTTTAAAATGCTAGGACTGGAAATTACAGCTACTGAAAACTTCAAGTGCATTCTATTCTAGCTGTAACTAACAAAGCACTTAAACTTCTTTTAGTATATATATTACATGGGACTAATTGTAAGCCAAATTTCTAATGCTGTTGGCAATCTTTTCTCTCTGAATATGCTAACATAGTGAGTGATTGCCACTTAGTTTAGGGATTCAAGTGCCGCTGTAATGTTTAGATGGCATTGATTTAGCTAATGCAAATACCTAATTACTACTATATGGTAAGCATGTTTCTCAACCTCTAATTTTTCTTCAGTTCTTGCTGTATGAAACAACTAATAAGATCGAAAATGCTTCATGTCATGGAATTGGGACAATTAAGGATATTTATATTCATTCATATTCGTACAATATACAAACAAATTCAACGATTTTCATTGCCTGGTTTGGATCTGAAATTAGTGATTTTTTTTTTGGTAATAGAGAGTTTAGATTAGGGGAGGCACATCCCATGCAGGGTCAGGGCATACCATCAACCTCAACGAGGATTTATGGTAGAATTTACAGATCGCCTACCAAAGAGGGCTCCCACGATTCGAACCCAAGCCACGCGTGGGCGAAAGGTTGAACCAGGTGTGTCAACCCTCACTGGCATCTGAAATTCAATAGTACTACATGTACATCAATATATAGATCCATCAACCATCCATCAATCATATTATGCTATTTTGGTCCCACCATTTTAAATAAAAACAAAAAATCTTACACATATCTCTCAACTACCAATTGAAATAATATCTGATGTACGTCTATCATTTCTCATCTGAAATTAGTGATTACTAAATATCAAATTCACAAGTTTCCTTGTTGGGCTTTGGGCTGATTTAGCGATTTTGGGCCTTTAACTAACCGTATGGAGAACCCATTCCACAATATTGACTATTGACACAACCTGTAAAAGAAACTTTGACCAAAAATCTGACAAAAACATTAAGTGTTGTGACCAATTTACCACTGTTACGCTGTTATGAGTTGAGTAAAGCAAAAGTTGCTGCTATGTTTTGTGGATTAGATAGGGTGGGAGTGGCAAGTAACAGCAAAGTCCTCCAGTTGGAATTGCCACTCTCTGATTGAAGAAAAAATGGCCACACTATCTACAACTTCATTTCTTCACTCTACTCTCTTCTCTTCTTCTTCTTCTTCTTTTTCTCCCTCCCTTTCGTTTTGCACCTTCCCCTTCCAATCTCCGAAGCCATTTGTTCCTCTGAAGGCACATTCCATCAAGAACCGAAGGTTATTATGTGTGACCAAAGCGGTGGAAGAAGACACCCAGCAACAGGTTCAAGAAGAAGATGAAGCCACCACTGAACAACAACCCGTTGTTGTTCCTGTTTCTCCATCCGATACTCTCACCATGTTCTTTCAGGTATCAGTTTTTCTGAAATTCTAGAGTCGGAAATGGAACCTTGAATGTGTTATCAACTTCTTTGATGTGCCGTTGAACCTACCCAATTGCCAAGTTTTGTTCTTTCTTTACCATGTTAACTCAATCAGTACTCTCTTTTTTTTTTCTTTCCATAATCTGCAATTGGGGTTCTAAAGTGATTTAGGAACAACTTGGTTGTGCTACTCCTGTTTTGGTTTAATTTATAGAATTAGTTTTTTTTTTTCGTTTCATTTTTGCAATTGGGTCTTCAGTTAGAAATTGTGTAGCCATTGTAGTTTTATCACCCTCTCTTGCGACTAATTGTCTGCATTTTACACATTTGAAGGCAGAGGGAACAATGAGTGAAGCATCCATCCCTGCTGTGACCAAAGCCTTAGAGGTAGATTCGTGAACTTTCTTAATCTTACTTTTTGTTCAATTTCATTAATTCAATGTGAATATAAATGTGATGCAAATACTCTTTTCTTTTTCTTATTCCTGGATTGTGTTTCTTAAGCCCTTGATAGTTCCTTGTATGCTGTTACTTGTTATTCTGTTCTGAGTTTCTTGAAGAACAATTGAACACAGTAGACATCATACTCCCTATAATAATTAGAGTCTGCCTTTTAAAATAACAATCTATTATTTTCTTCTCAAAAAAGATCAGAGTAGTTTTTGCTGGCTGGCTATAATGATGTGGTGGGGTAAGAGCATGACAAATATTTGTGATGGTTTCTTAGACCCAAATTACTGCACATTGTATTTGAATGTAATTTGAAAGGAGATAATTGGTACTATATTTAGGAATCATACACAACTTTTGAATGTGTAAAAAGACTGAAGGAGGGTATACACCCCAATTCTATATTGGCTAGGTATTAGACAAGGACCTCTTAGTTATCTTGAACCATGTCTCTCCCCTCTTGTGGTAGGATCTATTCTACAGAATTGGTGTAAAAATAAGCAATAAAATGAACATTTATGTAGTATGTGACGGTAATATGGTCTTTCCAAAAGTAATCCCATCAAGCACATGTCTTCATACCAAATATTGCTTTGCCAATGAAGGAGAGTTAAGTAGAATATGTATTTTCATATGTGGCAACCGCAGTATCTTGATCTAGTCAAGGGTTTGTGCCTTATTTATGCGCCCTGCATTTAGGTTGTCATATATAGAATGCTTTAAGATTTGTTACTCAATTCTTTGTTTTGTTTTCTCTCTGACTTCTTTAGGTGTGTTGCCATAGTCGTTGTGACATTTGGCTTATTGACCTAATACTGCTTATCAAATTTCCTTCATGTAAAATATATTTTTTGGCAGGAAATAGATGGTGTTGCGAGTTTGAAGGTTCAGGTTGTTGAGGGACTTGCAAGTGTAGAGGTATACTTTAACTCTTTTAAGTATTTTTAACAATTTATGAGAAGGTTTCCAATGATAAGCTCGAAAACTTGCTGAATTCCGTTCTACATAGTGTGCAGCTAATGCAAAGATGCAATATCATTTGACATTATTGACTACATACATTTACCCTCTATCCTTTGATTTGCTGTCTCGGGTAATATGCCTCTTAAATCTAAAATTCATGCAAAGCTTTGGTATCAATCACTATACATTATACAATCAGTTGGTTCAAAATTTTTTGTACAATAGGCGTTAAATTATTATTGGCCTTTAAATTTGTAAGCTTTGTGATACACTTCATTTGTTTGGGGCTTGAAATCTTCAAAAATACCTCTTTTCTTATTGAAGCATTGAAATTGATCAATGCATAGCTTATGAAATATAGTACCAAGTCCAAGCCATTGGCACCCTTTTATACAAGGAACCTACTTCTCAATGCTCATTCCTTCTAGACAAATACAAATACTCCCTTCATCCCATTACATAGATGTTTGTGACATTTATTAGTGGACAGAGGTTGTCTATGAAGTAGTACTAACTTTATTAGGTGAATCAATATACGTAGTGTTGATTTCTATGTAAATACTAAATATCATTAATGGCTTTTATGTGATCTTGTTTAGTTGAAAAAGCAAACAACCGTGCAAGCTACAGGAGTGGCTTCAAGTTTGGTGGAAAGCATACAAGGTTCAGGCTTCAAATTACAAACATTAAATCTGAGTTTTGATGAGGAAGATGATGCAGCTGCATAGAACAATAGAGATGGAGGAAAAAGAAATGCGTTTAAGGAAACCGCATTGCACGATTTTTCTTTCCTTGTTTAAAAGCCTACTACATTTTGTATAGGCCAGATTAAGAGTATTGATTAACCTTTTTGGTATTTGATGAACAAGCAGCTTAATTATATTCTGTAATATTGCTGACTAAATGTAGGATGGTGATTTTCTTATTATATATAAATATTTGAAGAGTTGAATGCATTAAAAGTGATGTCTTTAGCTAATATTATTTTCTTTGTTAGTTTAATACTGGATGCTTGATACTAGTGGTATTTGACCTGGTATGTAATATCCTAATCAAGCTTAAAATTCAAAAGTGTCTTTTATTAACAAAATATCGAACGTGCATTTGGTCTAGTGGTATGATTCTCGCTTAGGGTGCGAGAGGTCCCGAGTTCAATTCTCGGAATGCCCCAGTATATCTTCTTTTATTTATTTGCCTTTGTGTGTTATAGAAAAACAAATCTCAATTATTTATTTTAAAATTAGACATAAGGACCGACTAATCAATTACGGTAATTATTAAATTGAAATATTTCTTGGGGAGTTAAATTGCCTTAATTAAATAAGGAAAATATCCTATAGATGTGTGATGGAAAGAGTGCATTGCAATGACATTGATCAATTGAACGTACTAGATCATCGCAAAATCTAAGTGCAATGACTGACATTGAGCTTGGACATTGCACATGCACTCACAGTTGGGAGTACTTGTTAGTATGATTACATTTTGTTTTGAAATGCAGGGCTGACGAAAAGATCCAAAGCAGCCCATGAGTAAGTAATTGCAGTTGCCGTGTCTTGTACTTCAAGTTTCTGTAATATATAACACTGTCAAATACTTCTGCAAAATATATACTCCAAATTAAAACATAATAATAAATATGAGATAATAATATCATAAGTACTTCCTCTGTTTTATGAGTATTTTTTATTTTATTTTATTTTGTAGATGCGTAAAATTCTTCTCCTATTACTTTCATTCATAGATATAGAATTGAGAATGGAAGGAAGGATACAAAATGGACGCGATGATCGAGAAACAAAGATTGCAGTGGGCATCCATCCATCGTGATCATAATTGCGATCCCTGCAACACTGTTTTCTTCCGCATAAAGTTGACTTATATATATATATGTTGATATTAAAAGCAGAGAAATAATACTATAAATAAATAAATAAAATAAAAAGGGAGGATGCTTTCAAATTTAAATTGAATAAGGAGTGAGTACGATGACAGCCATAGCCTTTGGCCCTTGTGCCCCCGTATGAGTTGTATCCAGAAGAGAAGAGAAGAGAAGAGAAGAGAGGACAGAGCAGGTAGCGTAAGTTTGATATGAGTCCTATATAAGTGCAACCCTGAGTGACTCCCAACTACCACTAACTTAAAATAAACACATAATTCCAATAATGTAATTTAATTTTCTCACAAGATTCAGCCAGCCTTAACCCTTAACTCAAATGCCTACCAAATCTTGATCAAAGCCATTTACCAATAAGATAGATGTGTCCTCAAATAATGTGTCATATACTATATGGAGTTCTGACATATCTCCATATATATAGATATAGATATAGAATAGCTAGCCCTGTGTGGTTCTAAAATTCTGAAAGACAGGCCTCTTGTTCAGTAGGCATAGATTAGTGAGTGGCAACACACACTCACTCACTCACTCTTATGATATTCTTCTTCAATCCATAGATAGATATTAGAGATATACTTGTTTAGTACTCTCTATTGTTAGGGGCCACGTGGGTTTCCAACCTATTTCACTCACTTTGGGAGACAGCTAGCCATTATTTCACCACCCTCCACCTACAAAATATCTTTTCATACTCTTCCAATTTCTTTTTTTTTCCTATCCATTGTTATATAAATTATTTTTTAATTCTCAGCAGATTCAAATCTTATTTTTCCTATCACTTTATTGTTCATTGTCCTCCTTCTACACGTACAAAAGGTATACATTATTTTTTAATCTTTTTATAAAGATATAAGAGAAAAATATAATTAATATGATTTAATCTTTTAAAAGAATAAATAATAATAAAAATGTTAAGTTATGTAAATTGATACTTATTAAAAAATAAAAGTACTAGTAGATAAAATGTGAATTTTATTTTAATAAATTTTTTTTTGGATTTGTATGGATTAAAGTCACATCTTATAATTAACAAAGTGTAAATTAATTTTAAAAACAATTAAAGTTGCATATTTTTTGTTTTTAATATTTATCCTCTATTAAAGTACAAAATTGTTAAATGAATTTTAACTTACAATTTAAATATTTATCCTCTACATGATAAGTATAGTATTAGCAGTTAGCACCTTTTAAATGTGTCTAAAAATTCAAATCCTAGTGGAGCCTGTGTTGTGAAATTATTTAATAAATCTGAATTTAATTAACAGTAAGGGTTTTAGGGAAAATTACTTCATAAGATCCAACCTTGAATTCTATATAATACTATGTCGAGTTGGTTCTAATCAACACTTGCTGTAAACCCTTTTTCCCTTCTTTTTCCTGTCCCTCCTCCCTTCAGAAATGGAACTCAAGTCCGTTCTTCTTCTGGGTATTTTTCTAGTGGTGGCCACAAAGGTATACCTACTTCATCACTACTTAACTTTTCACTTGCTTCAGCTGTCTTATTAACATCAAAATCCCACCATTTTTGCAGGTTTCTTCATATGATAATGAAGATCTCAAGATACAGGTGTTTGTTTACACTCGCTCCCTTTGTCACAAAATAATAATCATCCTTTCTATGCTTAGTTAGATTTGCTTTCAAGCTTCATCAACCTTCAAATATCTTAACTAAAACGCTTATTACAACTTCTCATGAACCCCTGATATTTGTCTTAAAAATTAAAAAAGAAAAATAAGTAAAAGCGGTCGTCTATTCTAGCTTATTATGCAGAAATGATTTAGAATCAACTTTTTTTTTAATATATAGTTGTTGTATTTACTATGAATTGGTGAAACAGGGGAAGTATGCAAAACCTCCAGCAGCAGCACCAAAGGCTCCTTCTTCCCCTGTTCCTCCAGTGAAGGCACCACCTTCTCCTACTCCTACTCCTACTCCACCCGTGAAATCCCCTTCTTACCCTCCATCTCCTCCTCCACCTTATGTGAAGGCACCACCTTCTCCTACTCCTACTCCACCCGTGAAATCCCCTTCTTACCCTCCATCTCCTCCTCCACCTTATGTTAAGGCACCACCTTCTCCTACTCCACCCGTGAAATCCCCTGCTTACCCTCCCCCTCCTGTGGGGAAGCCCCCTCTCGCTCCTTCACCACCAACTCCCATTGTCAAATCTAACAAGGGTGCGTGCGCAATTAATTTGCTCATCAACTATTTATTATTCTTTTTGGTTGTTTAATTAATTAATTAATTACCCTTACGTTTTGCAGATTGTATCCCACTATGTAGCAATAGGTGCCAATTGCACTCAAGAACTAGAGTGTGCATGAGAGCGTGCATGACCTGCTGTGACCGATGCAAATGTGTGCCTCCCGGCACTTACGGCAACCGTGAAAAGTGTGGCACCTGCTACACTGGTATGACCACCCATGGCAACAGACCCAAGTGCCCATAGAATCAATCCATCAATCACTATATTTAAATATACAATACAATCTGTTTGGTTTTTAGATTATCATCAGATTCATTACTTCTTAAATTAAAGCAGCAGTGCTTAAGTTGGTTGGGTTATATTAATTAATTTTTTTGTTTAATTTGAATCTCTAGTGTATTATCCAAGTTGTTATTACGGTAATCATCATCATCATTTAGTTCAACACTAGTCACACGTCTGTCTGAGGGATCAATGTGTATTACTATGATTATGTACCAGAAAGAGGGAAGGAATTCACATAGTATTCTATATAATTTAGTTTAATATTAATGTGTGTGTAGACTGTAGATACATACATATGTTTATTTTTCTTCTAGCATCTTCTATTATCTATCTGTCCTTTGCTTTTATTGACATAAACCATGACATGATGGGCTCACATAAAGAACGCCATCTACCTTTGTCAGAATGTCTTCATTATTATTACATCAAATTAAAGCACTTAACTAGTAAGTGTGTCTTTGGATTTGGACTGGCGTTTATGAAACTGGCGTTTAGACCGACTTGATTTTACATAATTGATTTTGGGTAAGAGTGAGTTTGTGCTCACGTAATTTATGTTTGTCAAATGGATATCAAAATTGATTAGGATAGAATGAATATTGTTAGCTAAAATCATTTTTAGATGAATAATTATTAAAAAGACATCATATTAAATTGTGTTTTATTATTATTTTAATATCAAATAAAGTTTTTCATGTAGTGAGGGCACTTCTCGTTTTTTTTCTCTTTTAAAGTTAAGGGTAAAGTAGGTAGTAGAAAAATAAATTTAGTTAACTGTCAAAAAATCAATTCATAGTAATCGCAAAAGTAAAAATTTATAGTGTCAAGCCCAGGTTATAGAATAAGTGATTTAGGTTTCAGGACTTTAAAACTACCCAAACCAAAAATTGATTAGTTCAAGAAATTAACTAAACGCTGAAACAAACAGGCTCTAAGTAGCTACCAGCTAGTGTACTCTGCGCCTTCGCTCATCATCTATTCTCTAAATTTCACAACTATTACCTTCATTTAAATATTATTGAATTTATATGTAATTAAATTTCAATATAAAAGTAAAAAATATTATGAAATTAAAAATAGTCAATACTTATTTTGATCTTAAAAATTGTATTATGAGTGATGAGTTTAGCATGTAGTGTATAAGTTTAAATTACACTATCATGTGGTGACGCTAAATATACAATAAAAAATCAGTCAATAAATGAGATTTTAAGTCATAATTATTTTGTCCATTACACAATCTCAATGATCATTTGAATCAAAATCAAAGTCAAAATAGACGCATCGACTGTATTAATTGATTTTGTATTGGTTGATTTTTTATTGTACACTTAATATTGTATATTTTGTATACGTTAAAACTTTGAATGTTATATAATATGACGTGGAAAACTAAATTTGACTTAGTTAATATATAAGATCAGTTTTGTTTTATAATATTTATTAAAATAAAATAACAAATGGTGTTCTTTTTAGCCAAGATCCCTTGTAAAAAACATGTAGCTGTTACTCCTATAGTATTTTTGGTCAGACCATGTTCTATGAAATTTTGAAACTATTTAAGATCGTGAGTACAGTGGATTTAGATTGATGGTGTTAGTAAATAAATAGGACCACACACAATAATTGTTTTCCGGCAACAAGGACCACAGTAAGATCTTCTCTGACCAAAATATATTTTTGTTCTGAAAAACCTTAGACAACAAAGTGACAAACATTAATTCTTAAAACATTGGATTATGAAAACGATTTGCTCTGGGCCGAAATCTTTTACGAAAATGGGCCTCTATAATTAAAAAAAAAAGAGCTATACTTAAAAGAAGGGCACCTTTTTAAGGGCAATGTGCTTAGCCATGGATATTGAATATGATCTTGGCAGTGGAAGATGCTTCCTTTTGGGTAATATCCATGGCAACCAAGGCTTAAAAAAAAGCATAGGAGTTGGACACCATACTAAGCTTTCATATGGTTAAATTTGGAAGATCGATCTAAAACTTTGAGGCTGCATTTCGAAATTAAATAGTCCCGGGATAGAAATACAGAGGTTATTTATTTTGTATCTTGTTTATTTAAAGAGAAATTAACCTGAGATATAAAAATTTTCTACCGTACCTTATTTTCCGTACTTTCTTATAGCTGGAACATGAAAAGTTTTCTATAATAATACATGTATCCAATGATGGTTCGATGGTTGCCAATCAAGGTCAAAAATGTCATTTTATTCTAATATTTTTTTTTTTGTATTTATCAATATCATAGCCTCTATGACTGCCTTTGTGCTTATCTATCTTATTTTGTAGTTAACAGGTCACTTAAGTCTTCTTTGGCCATTGAAAGGGTTGTTTGAGGTATTGTATGTATTTTCTTTTCTTTGTAGAACTTTTGGCTCTTTTCCATGAATTGCTCTTTTGGGGAAAAAAAAAGGGACACCTAAAGAATCAAGTTTACTATAGTAGAGTCACAATGCCCTGATTGGTTCATTTTCTGGATAGGGATTGCTATTGTAATGCACTATTTTTGCCTAATAACGTAACCATATAGCTAAGTAAATTTTTATTGTTCTTTTATTTATTCCTACTGTAATAGATGGACTGTATGCTATTTATGTTTATGCAATGAAATGGATTCTTTAGGAAAAACAACCTATAATAAGTTAAATAGTAACAACACTAAAAATACAAGAGTATTAGTTTTGAACTTATTAGGACCTTAATGATTGCTAATAGTATAAATTAAGAAAAAAGTTACTACTAACTAATTATTATAGTCTCCCTCTAACATTTTCCTTATAAGTCAGATATAATAATAAAAAAAGTTGAGCCGCGTGTTGACTTGACGACTTACCATAAGTGTCATCACCATACATTATTCCTATGGCTTTTCCACTGAATTTACCATTGCTTTGGTAGACAGACACCTTAGCTGTATAAAGGCCATACCACTTCTCCTCCATCACCATTTCCTTCATCATTTGCTAACATCAAGTCACAACCTTCTGCTGGTTCAAGCACCATCATGACCCAATCTTCACTGTATGTGATAAATGAGTATTTGCCTTCCCTTCCTTTTTTTTTTTTTTTTTCCGATTGTAGTTTGTATCATAATTAAAAAGAAAGAGTAATGATAAGAAATCCTATCTAGAAAAACTTTACAAGCCATGTCTAATTACTATTTAAGGTGAAAGAGTAGTGAGTTTATGATTTTAAAAAGTGAACAATTGTTGCTTTATCTGGTAGTATGAGGAAGAGTGAGTTTATCTGAAAGAAAGCAACATAGTCAATCAATTACATGTATGAACTGCTAAGATCCTTGCTTATATTGTTGGATTTTGTGTCTTTAATTTTCTTTTTCATTTTTGCACAGATTCAGCAGTGGATTTCAGCTTGCCCCTTTTGTCACAAGCTCTGGCCTTCTCCTCAGATCATGGAATGCAATCTGCTCTGCAAATCATCATGCACCCACAAGTAGTTCAAATGTGGGAGTGAGACTGTCATGGAATGTTCATAAAGGTTCAGATAATGATGATGATTTGACAATCGTAGCATTTGAGGCCACACCACCAGCTTCCAATCTTGAACCTGATTTGGTTCCATCTTCTACTCTCAAGGACAAAATCTTTGATTTCTTGAGCTCCAAGAATAATACTCCACCTTATTTCTCTGTTAACAAGGCTGCGGTCAACCTCTTCTATGATAATGTTCAGATGCTTGATCAATTAAAAACCCAGGTAAACAATTGATTTTCCTTGATTTAGATTCATTCGCATGAAGTTGAGTTCAAACTTCAAACAAACTGGTTTTTCATTCAAAACATCGTCTTTAATTAATAGCAATTAATGTCCTTAATCTTGCAGATCAGAAGCTTCACTCGATTGATTGTTACTGGACAAGCTCTTGGAGGGTCAATTGCTATTCTCTTCACCTTATCCCTACTACACAGCATCGGTTTGGGGAAGAATCGGCCACTCTGCATCGCCTTTGGTTCGCCCCTTATCGGTGACAAGGAATTGCAACGAGCCGTATCGCGTAGCTCTGCATGGAACTCTTGCTTTCTGAATGTTGTGTCTCACAAAGATCCTCTTCCAAAGCTGTTCATAAGAAACCAAACACTTGCTCATGCTGGAACACTGAGTACTCAAACCAATGATTATGTGCCTTTCGGAACCTTTCTATTCTGCTATGATGCAAACTCTGCCTGCTCTGAGAACCCTGCCTCCATTTTGGAACTTCTCAAGGCAATGGCCTCAACCCATGATCACAATCAAGGATTTCAATCTGCAGAGTATGGAAATATAGTGCAAAGTCTCTGTCGTAAAGCAATCTGTAGGGACATAACAGCTCATGGTGAACAAGACATGATTGGTTATAGTTCACTACATGCAAGTGTCAGTTTGCAGTTATGGGCATTAGGACTCATCACACCAAATATGCAGGTAACAAAATGACAATGTCTTTCTATTTATGTTTTTGTTCATGATCTCTTTTCTAATAATACAAGATTTGGATGCAGCAGCAGCAGCAGCAGAAGAGGAGTACTTTGGTAACAGATATGGAAAAGCTTGAAAAGGAGTTCATTTCCCAGAATCGGACAAAATATGAAGAAACCAAAAAATTGAATGATCGCAAGACATACATGGCCTTACTTGAATGGTACAAGAAGGTTTCAAAAAACCAAAACATAGGGTACTATGACAGATATAAGAAGGGACTCTCAGAAAGTGACCAAGATGTTATTACTCGTCACAAACAACTTAGACAGTACTGGGAAAAGCTGGTTGAAGAGGCAGAGATGAAGCCTCAGAAAGATGATGCAGCGCTTCGCACCCGTTGGCTCTATGGTGGGACTAATTACAGGAGAATGGTTGAGCCTCTTGACATTGCTGTTTACTACTCAAACGGTGGTAGAGACTATGTCAATAAGGGAAGATCACGACACTATAAACGGTTGGAGGAGTTGCTGCAAGAATCACAGACCACAGAGGCAACAAACAGCAAAAAGGATGTGGAATCTATTTTAACGTTTGATTCTTGCTTTTGGGCACATGTTGAAGAGGCTCTCCTTTTGAACCAAGTGGTCAAGGATGAACAGTTTTCTAGTGTTGCTGCACAGAAGAAGGAAGAGGCAATGCAGAAGTTGATTGAGTTTGAGGACTATGTTTATGGGTTGCTTAAGAAGTATGAAGTGTCCTCTGAGATTTTCTTGAGTGGTAGCAGCTACATGTTTTGGTGGAACGAGTATAAGCAAATTGTTGGGGTTGCAAATCATTCAAATCTAGCAACCTTCATGAGCAATGCTGCTAATTATAGAGTGAGGTATGTTGAGAGAACTTATGATTTCAGCTAAGTATAGTAGTATTGTATATTAAATGGTGTGGTTGTACAATAAATATGAAGAATTGGACATTTTTAATTTGCCTTTACTTTTGTTGATTTTGTGCCAGAAAAATCTTGTATTCTTGATGAAGTTTCAAGTGTGAAAGATGAAGTCATATATTATTAGTTGAGAATTGGCTTTCAATTTTGAATTATGAAGTGTGAAACTAGCTAGAAGTTTTTATTATTGTCTTTCCCTTGCAAGCAAAACAAAAACACTTCTCTTCTATGAGGAATTCATTCATATGCTTTGTACACAGTTCTATTACTTTTCAATCATCTTCAACAAGCCCATACAATATAAATAATGATGACTCGTTTAATTATGAAGTGAGATAACAATATGCTTTAAAAAATAATTATACGAAACATGTGAGGTGAAAGATAGAATTTGAGTATCACTAATTCACTATATATTAGCCCTATCTTCCTTTGTTTTTTTTTTTAAATTCTATATTGAATCATATAGTCAGTCAATTGACACAAGAAATATGATTTCTCTCTAACTCTGTAAATATAACAATTGAATAAAAATGATAATATTAGATGATTTAGGGGGTCAAATTTAGATTTTTATTTTTACTAAAAAAATAGAAATTTGAAGAAAGATAATTGGCAATAATAATCATGTTATAGTTTTTGTCCTAGCTAGCATTACACATATCAACCCATCAAGTAGTTTTTACTTTTACCCATGTAAGCCAGACGTTAAAGTAAAATTTACTGTATTAATATATAATTAAATGTCTATATAAAATTATTTTATATTAAAAAGTGAATTGAAATTAATTTTATAATTCTTAACCATAAACCCTGGGCATCTCTTAATAGAAACTTTCTCTTATGGCCATTACTGTAGTAATAATAAACAATGAGGAAGCTACCTGCAAAGTTGACTCGGAACCAGATTCCTTCCTTGCCTAAGCAATTCCAATGGCTTTCACCATTTTCCAGAGTTCCCCTGTCGTGGCTTCTAACATCCTTTAGCTATTTTCTAATACCAACCCTCAGATCACTTCTTCTCCATCTCACTCACCATATCCTTTATCAATTGATAATTATTCACTCAAACTCACACCCTTCCTTCCTTGTTCAAGTTAAGAAACACCATGCCTCAATCTACACACCACGTCAAGAATGAGTACTAATTCATCCTCCTTTTTCTATTTACTTTCTTGTCTTCTGATTTTGTCCTTTGTACCATAAAAGAAAAGATAATACTCTTTTCGATTTGTGTCCTTCTTTTTGTCTTGGGTTTTAGATTCAGCAGTGGATTGCAGATTGAACCTGTTGTGACAAGCTCAGGCATTCTCCTCAAATCATGGAGTGCAATCCCTCATTCTAATCATGCATCACCAAGTTCTAGTGGTGGTGGAGTGAGACTGTCATGGCATGTTCACAGCAACTCAGAAAATGATTTGACAATCATAGCATTCCAGGCTGCACCAGTTTCCAATCTTCAATCTCATTTGGTTCCATCTTCTGATTTCAAAGACAAAAGCTTTGAATTCCTCTGTACAGAAAAAAGTCCACTTTTCTATGTTAACAAGGCTGCAGTTGACCTCTTCTATGACAACCATCAGAGGCTTGATGAGTTGAAATCTCAGGTACCAATATCTACTCCCCCTTTTTCCTTTTATCATAACTTTCTATTTCAAGATTCTTATCATAAGGTTGATTTTAGGGGAGTTAGTTGATTTTTTTAGTGTGTTTAGGCTAAGACTATGGAAATAATTTTCAACTATTCATATAGATATTGGTGAAGTAAATGTAGTCTAAATAAGTAGCAATTTTCTTCATGTTTCTAGACAATAGTTGTTGCTCTTCCTATATGAACTTTTATAACATTCACAATGCAGATTACAAGCTCTACTACTCCATTGATTGTTACTGGACAAGCCCTTGGTGGATCAGTTGCTATTCTCTTCACTCTGTCACTGTTAGATAGCATTGGTTTGGGGAAGAATCGCCCTCTCTGCATCACCTTTGGTTCACCCCTAATTGGTGACAAGAAACTGCAACAAGCCATTTCGCGTAGCGCTACATGGAATTCTTGCTTTCTACAAGTTGTGTCTCCCAAAGACCCTCTTCCAAGGTTGTTCATAAAAGACCATGCTTCTGCTGCTGCTGGAACGGGTTCTCATACCGCTGATTACATGCCTTTCGGAACGTTTCTCTTCTGTTCTGATGGAAATTCAACTTGTTTTGAGAGCCCTGATTCCATTTTGCAACTTCTACAGACAATGGCCTCAGTCCATCATCAAAATCAAGGACTTCAATCTATAGAGTATGGAAATATAGTTAAAAACCTCTACTATAAAGCAATTTGCAAGGACATAACAGCGCGCGGTGAGGACATGACTGGTTATAGTTCACTGCGTGCAAGTATCAGTTTGCAGTTGTGGGCATTAGGACTCACACCACATATGGAGGTAGCTAAATATCTTTTTTATTTCCTATAGAACATGAATTCTGAGTGAACCTTACTAGACTTGTTTGTGTGTAATTTTACTTGTATTTGCAAAATCTAGTTTTCCCTTATCTCTTTTCTATTATAGATTCGGCAGCAGCAGAATAGTACTTTGGGAGGTGTTATGGAAAGACAAGAAGAAAAATTCAATTATCAAAAGAAGTCAAAATTTGAACCAACAAAGAAATTGAATCTTATGAAGATACAAATGGCCCAGCTTGAATGGTACAAGAAGGATTCTAAAAATCAAGGTATAGGGTACTATGACAGTTACAAGAAGATGATCTCAAGACAAGACCAAGATGTTGTTACTTTCCACAAAAAGCTCACACAATATTGGGAAAAAATGGTTGAAGAGGCAGAGATGAAGCCTCAGAAAGAAGGTGCAGCATTTCGTATTCGATGGCTCTACGGCGGAACTAATTACAGGAGAATGGTTGAGCCCCTTGATATTGCTGAGTACTACGCAAACAGTGGTAAAGAGACTAAGAGCTATTTGAAAGAAAGATCAAGGCATTACATACAGTTGGAGAAATGGCTGAGTGAAGGGACAACAACAACAAGTGGTTCAAACAGTGCAAGCTCGAGGGATGTGGAATCTATTTTAACCTTTGATTCTTGCTTTTGGGCACATGTTGAAGATGCTCTCCTTTCTTGCAAGGTGGTCAAGGATGATAATTCTAGTGCTACAGACAAGGAAGATGCGAAGCAGAAGTTGCTTAAATTTGAGGACTATGTTTATGGCTTGCTCAAGAACTATGACGTGTCCTCAGAGATTTTCTTGAATGGTAGCAGCTACATGCTTTGGTGGAGGGAGTATAAGGCAATTCTTGGGACTTCACATAATTCAGAACTAGCAAGCTTCATGAGCAATGCTGTAAACTATAACGAGAGGTATGTTAGGGGAACTTATAATTTCAGCTGAAGTGTAATTACATGAAGGTTTGTGCTTGTACAATAAATATAATGTGTTGTTTTTTAACATTTTTCGGTGTTTCCTTTGTCGATGTTGTGCTGGTGTCTTAGTTCCTTCTCCTTGTATTATGACTTGTTATACTAGAAGCTTTAATCATTTCCTTTCCCTTGCAAACCAACACTTTCCCTCATCTGATGTATAATGAGATTAAATGGAGACTTTGTTAGTGATGATATCTAGGGGGGAAAATCAGATGCTTCTTGACGTTTAGTGTTAAGGGGATATGTTAGATATCATATAATTTCTTCACTAATGCAGGTTCTTGTATCAGGATTAAGATGTTATGCAGGTCCAATGTCTGTCATGTTATGTTATGAATGATGAGGAAGTTTTCAACTAGGCTCCAAAAATAGTATAGCAGGTTAGGTGATGGTACCAATCTTGTATACAAGGGAAGAATTTGGCCAAATAAAAATAAAAAAGCCAAAAACAAAAAGTTCATAATCAAATAGTTATGCAAAAATGAACAAAATTTATTCATTTAGTTCAGTATCAGCTCACCAATTCATTTATTTTTTAACTGATAGCTAGACAGTTTGATAATCTTTAAGTTCTGAGTTATATTAATTGTTACTGTTAATATCTTCAACTTGAAATATCATTCTTGTTTAAAATTTGGTATAACGATCGGTCTAATTTTTGGTTATAGCCTAATTCGCAAATGAATACAGACGGAAGGACAAATCCTTATAAGCATGCCTAATACACTACCAAATATGCATTTCCTTTTTAAGTGCAAAACTTACTTTTTAAGAGCAAAGCTTTCTTTAAAGTTTGTTTTTGTGGCCCTTGCTTTCGGTTTTTAGTAGTTACCTTTCCTTTTCATCTTGTGGAACATTAACACAGCCAAAATAGTACTAACTGATACTAGATTGCAGAGTTTTAAATTACAGTCCTCAACTAATTGTGATTTCGTTTTTTTCTTGCAGTTTTCTTCATCATAACCACGAATTCAATCACAACTTTAAAACCATGCTAATCATACGATCTTATAAAGCACATTCTAAGTGACAGAAAATGAAGTGGGAACTAAAAGTGAGTCGTGTGATTTAAGAGCATAAATCTAGGACATACATGGGTCCAACTATGATGTGTTTCTGGCAAATTAGAATCTTAAAGGAGTAATCTTGGCCCTGCTATAATAGATGAGTATGTCGCTAGATTGGCCTTTACTACATTGGTGAGGCCTACATCCATGATTCAAGTAACATAATGCTGCATAACTTGATAGATTGATTGCCAAATTTATTTAATTAACTTGTTATTTAGACATCCGAAATTAAGTGGGAGGAGATTTAAATTAAGGTTATATAAAATTTAAAGGTAATAGATTCAATATCTACGCATTGACAAGCCATGTGATGTCAAAATATCAGTTCTCTTCCTAAACTTAGTTCTCTACTGCATGTACATGTAACATTAAGCTTAACCAATGAAGCATGCCCAAATGTGAAAGATCAAAAGAAGTAAAATTGGGTCACACTCGTTGCCAATTCATCGAATGTAATCGGAATAATTTTGATGCAGCATAAATTATGTTGAGTCCAAAAGGAGAGAAAAGGAAAAGGGAACACAAGAAAAGAAAAGAAAAGAAAAGAGAGAACATAACCAACCAGAACCAGCTATACTTTCCTTTGCAGTTGAAGGAATAAAGCGACATCGTTCATTTCATAGGCACTTTCAGCTCCAAAAAACTTCATCAACTTTTATTAGTCAGTCATTCTCTTCGTTTTATTCCACCACCTGCAACAGCATCATCACCCTCCTTTATTTCCACTGCTTCACAAAGCTAATCAAAAATCAATTGACCACACTCTCATTTCACCTCAAAATCCAAATGCTAATTCCATCCTTCTCAACCCATAAATAAATGGGAAATTTTTATAAACAAAATAAAGTATTCCCATTTTTTTTTCAATTTTACAATTTTCCACCCAACTTCGAGACCGTAAAACAATGAGGAAAAAAGAAAAAGGAAATTACATAACCAAAAGAGAAAAAGCACTGTATAAAAATCCAATAATTACATTAAAATAAGGAAATTTTCAAACTGTACTCAAAACTCCAATGAATTAGTGGTTGACCCGTCTAACCCGCTTTCGCGCCGGCTCCGAGTCCGGCAACCCAGACCCGAATCAAGCAACTCCTCCCAATCCACATCCTCCTCTTCGGGGTCTTTCCCCTTCATCGTCTCCATAATCCTCCTCACTTTCTCCCTCCCCCGCTCGCTCCCCACCTCATTCTCCACCTTCTCCAGCACCTCCACCACCCCGGCCGCCTTTGCAACCGCCTTAAACCTCAACCCGCCGTGACTCAATGCATATAGTACCGCCACGCAGCTCTCCCGGATCGACCCGTCCCCGCTCAGCAAACCCACTAAACACTCCACCATACCTGCATCCAACATTGTGGCCCGCCCGTCCGACCCGCAACCCAAGTTCCCTAAAATCGAAAGAACCCGACCCGTCATGTGACCCGACTTGACCATATTGATCAAAAGCGGAACCGAACCGAACTTAACCATCTTGGTCCGGTTACTCTGAACCATAGAGAGATGGTAAAGCGCCAAGGCCGAGTCATGGCGAGTCCGCTCACTGCCAACTCGGAGCGCGTGAAGCAGAGGCGGAAGAGCTCCAAGAACCCCAATAGCGGTTTTGTTATCATCTTCAAGCGCCAAGCTGAAGAGTGCACCGGAAGCATGGTCCTGCGCCTCAGGGGATCCCACCCTCAGAGCCTCGATCAACGGCGGAACCAATCCCGACCGTACGATCCTCACCTTGTTCGTCTTCTCCAGAGAGAGATTCACCACGGAAGCTATAGCGTTTATCTGAACATTTGTGTACTTCGAAGACACGAGGCTCCGAAGAGAACAGAGCATGCGTGGTGTGCAGAGAGCGACCCTCGATTCCTCCTTCGTTCTCGTGAGCTTTCTCAGATTCTGAAGCGCCTCTTCGATTACGAACACTTGAGTGCTTCGAAGCTTCGAGATGATTTCTTCAGCTTCTGGGGTTGTGGGTTCGAGTTCTGAGGACGAAGGGGAAGAGGAGGAGTAGCAGCAGCTCGGTCTCGTTGTGAGTTGAGGTGGTGGGGTTGAGCTCGATGCTGACGTGGCAGTTGCAATGGATTCCACCGATGAGGAGGAAGGAGAAGGAGAAGGAACCATTCTTTCTTCGATCAATTCTTCTTCTTCTTGTTGTTTTTGGTTTCTGTTGTTACTCACCTGTGAGGACATTACGAGGGTGCGAACGAGGTTGTCGGCTTCGGATTGGTTGGGGGGATGGGGAGAGGGGGTGGAGGATGCGTGGCACCATTTGGAGATGGCGGATTTGAGGGCGAGGTTTGGGATTACGGTGGAGAAATCTGGGAGGGTGCCGTCGGAGAGGACAGGGGTAAAGTTGAGATGTTTGCATGAGATGACGGAGGCTCGTTCGAAGGAGTGTCCGGAGGGGACGATTACTGGGTCCGCCATGAGGGAACCGGAGATTGGGCATATGAACTCTTCCGGTGGGGTTTGGGTTTTTGTGGGTTGTGGTTGTGGTGGTTCTGATGGTGGTGATCTTTGGAGGAAGAAGATGCTCCTCCATTTGTGCCTTGGTGTTGTTGTGGTGATTGGGTCAGAGAGTTTCTGTGATTGTTTGTTGTTGCTGTCATGGAACCATTTCTTCTTGTGTGGGTTTCGATGGATCATGAGCTTCACGCTTTGCTGAATCTCCATGGTAGTGAAGAGTGAAGAGTGCCTTTTCCCTTTTGGTTTGGTTTGGTTTCAGCAATAAAGTTGGTGACTTAAGAGGACAAGAGTGAAGGTGAAGTTGTTGACGAGGTGAGGGAAAGATGATTGATTCCATTCCATGGGGCTTGAATTGAAGTTTCGAGATTCAAGGAGAGGATTTTACGGATATAGCGTTACCAGAGAGAGAGAGAGAGGGAGGGAGAGATTTTTGGGGGTTTTGGTTGAAGGGAGCCAAGAGTAGAATGGTGCAGGTGCAGGAGCAGGAGAGTGTGTGTGAATTGTGATGTGATGTGATCAGATTTTGAGTTTTGATTCTTTTTTGCTTTATGAAAATCAGACCAATGGCAAAGGAAAAGGTGAGGTCAAGGTGGTGGTGAAGATGATGATCAATGTTCTGATTCTGAAGAAACAAACATTAACCCATTGATTACTAATTGCTACTTAACCAATAACCAGTATCTCACTATAGGGTTTTGTTTTCTCTCTCTTCTTTTTTCACTTCTATTTTTCTCCCTGAACCTAAAATCTCTTAGAATCAGTGATTAAACCTAAAAGCTCTTAGCATTTATAAAGGATACTGTAAAATTATAAAATTTAATTTACATATAAAATATAAAATATATCTTTTTAAGATACCTTTAATTTTGAGATTCATGCAATTTCTAAATTCAGTTATGTGTTCTTAAAATTTCTCTTTCAACATTATTGGTAAATTTTCTTAAAATGAAAAAAGATTCCTTGTATCTTAAAAAAAAATCTTTGTTGCCAATTCTCTAATTTTTGGGATGCATTTGATAAAGGTAAATTTGGAACAAAATTTATGTATAAAGTTTTGGTTTTATATAAAATTATATGTAAATTTTATTCATAAAAAATTGTCTCATTTTTTAACTCTAATCAAACATACTTTTACGATAATTTTCTCACTCAACACATGACATACTAAATTTTAGGGTGGCTCATCACCTGAATAATAATAATTTTTAACACTATTTAATTTCTTTTTTATTTTCATATACTACATAGTCTACATTGTTTCAATAGCTTAATCACCATCATAACATTTTATCGGTTTCTTTTACCTAACGCTTCATGTGATTCACTCATCATTAGAAGTCACTTAAAATGCAAAGGATTATGCGATGATGCAGAAATAAATATATATACATAGTTGAAATTTGAAAAGCTAACATTTTATTTTATTTTATTAATGAAATTTTCTGATTTTTTAACACATTTTATTTATTTGGCCTATTCAACAAAGACCCGAAAATCTTCGATCATATTGTTTCAGTAAGAAAATATCAGTGTTGTAGTAAGGTGTTCGAGTTCGTAAGCTTGTGAGGAGTAGTGTGAGATGTGTATTTTCTGTTATGGAACCTCAGACTCAGTTGTATGGTGAGAATCAATGTGCTAAGCTAAAGTGCTCATCAAGGGAAAAACATAATCGCTACCCTGACCCTTGGCTCCCACTCTTCCCTCTTCCCGTTCTTAACCCCTGTTCTGACCCTTCCCCTCAAGCCTCATGTCCTATTCTCCCTGCCCTCAAGCTCTCATCTAGTGTTCCCCGTTCTCCTCTCAAGCTCTGATTTCTCTTTTTTCTACCCGCCCCCTTTTTTACCGTCTCTTTTCTCTTTGTCCCCTGTCCTCTTTTTTAGACTCATCCTTAGAAACTCACTTTAACCCTCTTTTCTCCCCCCGTCAGCTTTTTGTGGGCTCTAGGTCCACAATTATTCTTGTTACAATGGGTAACCCTTTGCCACACTCTTTCTCCCAGATCTGGATAAAAATGAAACTGGACTTCATGGTTCATTACAATTTTTACCACTCATGAACGCTAGTTGCTCACCTTGTCCGCTTCCCTCTCACATACTCTTACACTCGAGCTCTCTTGGGCCGTGGGTTTTGGGTCACACATGATGAGCAATTGGGCCGCCCTACAGAGGGGTAAAAACACCTTATAAAGCCTATCATACCACAGAGACATATAGTTCCCAAGCATTAGGAAATTAGGTCTTGACTAGGAATAGACCTTTTCCCTCAAGTCTCCTTAAAACATCGCAGCCCAATTCCCTATTACTATGTCTTATGGGCTCAGCTCATTTAATTCCTACAGATGAAAATAAATAGATATGATGCCCGAACACATATGAATACAAAAGCCACGCAGTTTCTACTTATTTCAATAATTTAAATTGTTATCAATCACTTGTTTTTAATGAATGTAATGGTGTGGCTTTTTTCTTTTCAATTTGGTCCCCATAGCATTTGATGGGAATGTTAAGAAAACATGAGTCCAAGACTCCAAGCTCACAAGTGTGCAGTGATAAATTCTTTCTTTCTTTCTTTCTCCTACGAAAATGATCACCATTATTGCATGTAGCCAGCTTTATTAATAGTATTCAGTTAGATTTATAACAAGTTTGCCCTTTTACGCAATAACCTTGATCCAAGCAACGCCTCCATAATTTATAATACCAATAATCACAATGATAATACTAAGATATAGTATTATTTAATAGTTTGCTTTGAATCATAGAACTTATGGGGTGTAGGCAAATTAATTAGATAGATAAAGTTATTTGAATATCCACATCATTTTTCAATTAATTTTACATTTGTAGGAGTATGTCTATGAGAATGCAATATCTACAAATTTGATAACCTTAAACAATTATTATATCATTTAATAACTTTTTACTAGATTATTTTTTTGCAATTTTTTTAAAGATTGAAAGTTATCATATCTTATAGATAATTGTTATGTTTATGGAATATAAGAAGTATCTTTGTTTCCTGCTAATTGTTATGTTGAGTTTTAAATGAATTTAATTTTATAAAAATGGAAGTTACTTAGTATACAAAAGAGGTAACAAACTATATTTAGGTTCTATTATAAGGACTATATATGACTAATGGGCATGCCTTAAATTCACAATTCTATCAAACAGAAGAGAAATAGAAACACATTAATTATTGATGATTTGGAAGGACGCTAATTCTTCCTTCTTTAACAATAATGCTTGACATACAATAAAAATACGTTCAACTTACATCCAATGTGTGTTATCCATGTTACAGGATGTGTGCTATACGTAAATGCGATATACATACAGCACACATCCTGTAACATAAATAGCACACGTTGGATGCAAGTTGGATGTATTTCTGTTGTACGTCAAACATTACTGCTTCTTTAAAGTGGCAAAAAGATTAATTTTATCTTCGCACAAATAATATGGCAATTTAATTTATCATATTCTATCTCGACAAAAATTGTATTCGCTGTTGATGAAATTAAATATGGATTCATTCAAACATGACTCATTTCATTTAATAATAAATAAAGTATTTATCAACGTAAAATTTGAGAAAGAATAGCAAAAAAATTATTTAACAATTGGTTGTATATACAGTGGGGAGGAATGAAGGTACACCAAAATAGCACTATTTATGAGGACAATGTCACATATTACTCCTTTGAGGCAAACTCAAATCATCACCAAAAGTTGAAAGAAAAAGGGTGTTTGTTTGTCCTCGCGAGACCCCACCTCTCCCTTTCCAACTATTTATTTTCTTCAATTTTTTGTTTTTCTTGTGGACAAAATGCCATACGGTATCTTAATTAGGACAGAGTGTGCTTTAATTTGCATGGGAGGATATATATAATGTAGTGTTTTTTCCAATTAAATCACCAACAGAACCCACAATTTGATATCATTATTGCAATCTTAAGAGCTAAGTTTTCTGTAGCACTAAGGCACATTGATATGTTAGTATATGTTATTATGTACTACTACTACTATACCTTTATGAGTGTTCTAGGCTGGACGTATCTCACTCTCCCTTTGCTAAAAAGTGATTGATTCTCTTTTGTGTTTTCCTGGCCCTACCCCTTACACGTTTAGAGACCAAACTCTTTCCTTTCTCTTTACATTACATTACTATTATGAGTAAATACTCAAATTCGTCCCTGAACTTTTTTTCAGTGCCCACTTCCGTCCCTGATCAAATTTTATTAGTCCTGCAGTCCTTGAACTTGAATTTCGTGAGACATATCCGTCCCTCCGTTAACTCCCCCGTCAATGAGTGAAGGAGTAGTCCTACGTGGACCGTTAACTTTGTCCTACGTGGACGCTAAGTGACACATGTGCAATGGAGTTTCTAATAGGGGACAAATCAGTCCCTGAAGTTTCTAACATGGGACAAATCAGTCCCTAACCCTTGAATCAAAACGGTGTCGTTTTGCAATCCCGACTACCTTCTTCTTTCTTCCCCATTTGAAACCCTAAACCCCTATTGCAGACCCCACAGCCGTGCCGCTCCATCCTCTACTTCCTCCTTGGTTCTTTTCCCTCAACCTCCATTGAAACACCTCCTTAAACCTTCATCATCACACTAGCATTGTCACTCCCTCTCTTCTGTCCTCTGTTTTCTTGTCCCCAGTAACCTCCATTGAAACACCTCTTTCAACCTCAAGATTCCATTTTTTTAAGGAGGTGTTTATATGGAGATTGAAGGAGAAGTACCAAGGAGGAAGAAAGGATGGAGGCACGGCTGTGGGGGTCTGCAATGGGAGTTTAGGGTTTTAAATGGGAAAGAATGAAGAAGGTAATCGAAGATTTGCAAAATGATATCGTTTTGTTTCAAGGGTTAAGGACTGATTTGCCCTCTATTAAAAACTTCGGAGACTGATTTGTCCCCTATTAAAAACTTCAGGGACTGATTTGTCCCTTATTAGAAACTCCATTACACACGTGTCACTTAACGTCCACGTAGGACAAAGTTAACGGTCCATGTATGACTATTCCGTCACTCGCTAACGGAGGATTTTACGGAGGGACGGATATGTCTCACGGAATTCAAGTTCAGGGACTGCGGGACTAATAAAATTTAGTGACCACTGAAAAAAAGTTCAGGGACGAATTTGGTTATTTACTCTACTATTAACAATTTCTTCGTTAAGTGGGGTCGGGTTGGCTATGCTCTAATTACCAACATTGAACTAACTAAATACAGTGGAATTACACGTACAACATTAATCAATTATACAAAGACTATTTATAACGGGCATTCCTATATATAAAATAAAAAAAATCAATTAATAAATAGAACATAACATATATAATATAAAATGCACAATAAATATTACATGTTGTGCATACCATATGATTGCACTATATATATCAGATGATATGCAACATGTGATATATGTTGTACACAATAAGTTATATATATTGTGCATGACATGTGATATATATTGTGCACAACATATTAACTGTTTTAACTGATTTTTTTGGTTGTGAACCAAATATCCGCCATTTATAAGTAGTATCACATAAACAAAGTTATTGCATTTTAAATCCGTATTTTAGTTGAGTTTTTCAACATTGTCACGAACATGAACTGAGTTGTGCATTGTTCCGCAAGTAGATTCATAAGTGAGTGAGTTTCAAATTATATTAAGCTTCTCACGATCGCTCACAATTTACAAAGCAATTTAAGAAAACTTCATTGGGGGGATCCATAAAGTGACAAACCACGTGATAAAACGATGATTAATCTTGATTATTCATTTGGAGTAAGTCTCGTATATGAGTCTTAGGTCGCATAAACATGTTCGCCACTTTTTCTTTCTTTTATCTTTTGTATTTTATTTTATTGAGTTGTACAAGCACTTTTCAATCATGTGGTTCAGTAACATTATAAATTTACAACAACAATATTTTAGCATCCACATTTAGATGTCATTATATTTATCATTTAGCCATTAAATTAGTGTTATCCCTATTAAATTCTACACATTTCATCATCTCAACCATTGATTTGATAAATGTTTATTAGGACATCCATATTAGATGTCCAAATTAATTAATTAATGAGCATTATGTGTACTAAAAAAATAGTTAAAACAAATAATATATTATACAAATCGTATATTACATATTGCATACATCAAATGTCACATAATATACGCGCCATTGATTGAATTTAATTAATTATATCATAATGCTAAATGGCCTTTTCAGCTTGTCAAAAATAGTATTTGTTTTATTTGTCGATCTCAATGACTAAGTTAATTCGATTAGGGTTACTTTTGTTTTTTGTTATAATTCGATTAGGGTCACTAATCGTAAACCTTACTGCATGCTAAATGGGCTAGATTGACCCCATATATATATAGTTTGAGCCATAATTAGTCGCAGCAATAGCCCATTTTTGTGCTCGTGGATATTAGCCCATTTGAAAGTCTGAAGTTTTTCACCAAAAACATAGAAGTAGGAATTTTAAACATTATCCCCGGGCCTATTCTTGGCCTAAGTTACCATTTTCATGCCAAACTAAAGTACTCCCTCGGTCCACTTTTAATTGACGTTTTAGAGTATTGTACACTTATTAAGAAGATGATTAAAATACATAAATTTCTATAGAAGTAAATGTACAATGACAAAATTATCCTTATAGTTTTTTGTGCAATAATAATTGTAAGAGATAAAAAGAGAGTGTATGTATGGATAAAACTGGAAAAAGATTGTAAATGTTTCATTGAAAATCTAAAATGACAAATAATAGTGGACAAATAAATTTCCTAAATAAAAGTGGACAAGAGTATGTTGTAGCAATTTTTCTGTTTTTTATTTAATTAAAAAAAAAAAGACAGTTGAGTTAAGATAGCGCGTAGCCGGCCAAATTGGAAGAGAATAGATTAGAATATTAGATAGAGGCAGGAAGGACTAGAATCTTCTGTTAACCCCTCCCCTGGCTTAGGCCCCAAGCCATTACCAAACCTATAAATACACGCTTCCTTTTTATTTCTCTTTTCCTTATTATTATTTAAAAAGTGTTCATCTCATTCATTCATCCGCCTATTCTCTCAATCAATCAAATTCATCTTTCATCAATCTTAACTATGGCAGGAGGTGGCACAGAAGCTTTTCCAGATTTGGGCAAACACTGCCAGCAACGTGATTGCAACCAGCTCGATTTCCTCCCTTTCACCTGCGATGGCTGCAAACAGGTATCTCTTACTCCTACCCTTTTCAACCACCTCATAAACAAATTGTTTAGCTGTTCTTATGATTTACAACTTGTGCAGGTGTTTTGTCTGGAACACAGATCCTACAAGTCCCACGAGTGCCCCAAATCCGACCACAAGAGCCGAAAAGTGCTTGTCTGCGAAACCTGTTCGATATCCATTGAGATCACCGGCCAAGAGGACGAGGAGGCAATCTTGGAGAAGCACCACAAGTCTGGAAAATGTGACCCCAACAACAAGAAGAAGCCCATTTGCCCCGTCAAGCGTTGCAAGGCAGTTCTGACCTTTTCAAACACCACTACTTGCAAGACTTGCCACATTAAGGTGTGCCTCAAGCACCGTTTCCCTGCTGACCATGCTTGTGGCAGGGCCGCCTCAACTTCTGCGTCGAATTCTGCCTCTGCTCCGGTTACCGGGCGGTGGAATAATCGGTTCTTGGCTGCGCTGGCGTCGAGGAGCGGACAAGGCTGTGCCAAGAGTGGGGGACGTGGTTCTACTTCCCCTCCTAGTACTCCTTCTGTTAAGGCATGCTGAGGCCAAAGAATAGAGATTGGATGATGATAATTTGGTTATTGTATTTGTTATGTGATTCATGAGTTGTTTGATGATAGAATTGGCAGCTTTTATGTACATTCTGAATGTTGAAATTCATTGCATCCAATCCATATAATGCCATCTTTGAATCCATTGAATTTTGATTTGAAACTTGTTTGGTTGCTTGGGTTGCAAGATGCCATATCATATCAACACATCGAAGTTCCTATACTAAAACTTTGCATTAACAGACCACACTAGTAATGTGCATGAGTTGGTGGATATCCTAGTCCCTCTTTGAACAAAGATCAAATCCAAAACCTTATTGAATTTGTTGGTTTTCTGGATAATTCTGTGATGATTGAGATATCAAACTAGGGCAGCCAAAGAAATTATTAACTGATGAAACTATTTAGAGACCAAAAAAAAAATTACAAGTGATGTTGGGTAACTACAAATACATACCCACATATCGTTACATTCTCCCCCCTCTTTTTGCTTGCATTTTAGAAAGATACAGATTGTAACAAGTAACGAAATACAGGCTGTTACATATTTGCTGTCGATTCTTTAATCTCTTCCAAGGTAATTGCCTGCAAGGCAAGAAAACATTGCATTTTAATCACAAAACTTTTGAAGCCAGCACAACATACATACTACGCTGAAATCATGAGAACGAAAATCAGATTTAGACCTAATTGAATAAAACAATTACCTGTTCATTGCCCGCGAAATCATTGTCAGGAGTGAGAAAGAGCATGCAGTGGCACTCCTTCCTGCCAAACAAAATCAAAGTGAATTTAAGAAATTGCATCGAGGTCGGACATTTGGCTGCTTAACTTTCGGGGTTCATAAAGTAGGTCTTTTAATCCACCTTTATTGACAAACAACAAAATCACAAAACATATAATAAATTTCTACAGTCTGCTGGGCTGCCTCTTACCAAAACAGAAACAATGAAAGGCATGATGTTTACAGTTGCGGCAGAAACTTACATGAGTGCCACCCCAAAATTTTGAGGCAGAATTTATTATGATCTATCTCTTGAACATATAGGTTTTAACAAGATAGATAACTGCATGGCTATAATTTATACATGTTCAGTTGATGCAGTAGTTTTGTAGGTAAATATGTAATTATGTTTCTCCATTTTAAAAAATTATCATATAAAAGGAGGTGAAGCAGAAAATTCTCAGTTAGAAGTTTTCAGAACATGATGTCAAGAACATAATGGTTAACTAGTTTTCAACATGTATACTTTGCTAAAGGATAGAACAAGTCTCTAGCTTCTAGTATTACAATACTGTATGACATTTGGCCAAAATGATGTAGCTGTGTACTCTAACTTTATCAATACAATCCTAAATCTAACTTATATAGAAAGACATGCTAGCAGTGAAGCCTGATGCTTACAAAACAAACAGATTCGAACCTGAAAAGTTGAGATCATAAAAAGCATTGTATCTTTCCAATAGCTATAAAGGTGTCCTTACCTCTCTCGCATGGGGACACACGGGCAGTTCCAAAAGCCCTGTGCAGCCTCAGCAGCTTTATCGTCATAATGCCTAAAACATGATGATTTGGGGCTTAGAAAGTTCTCAATACTAAGATAATTATCCATGCAGCCACTCTGCCAGTGTTATAGGATGAAGAAATCTTCTGGCTAAAACAAGTCAAAAGAATAAGAACCTACCTGCATGGGCACAGTGGTGCACCCAATGAATCTTTATGGTCCGCTAGCCCCTGTTACAGAGTAGACATAAAATGCAGATGAGATGTTAATTTCTTGAGAGAATGATTACTTTTTAAATTAGCTATGCATATTTGCCACATGTATTTGTTTATTTACATCTGTATTTTTATGAATTGAAATACATCTCAATACTGGAATATAATATTGCCTCAACAAATTGCAAGTTGGGAAAATTCATTTCCAGAATTATATATTTCTTTCCAACATGCCAATCTTAGTTCAAATAGTTTTCCCTTCCTTTTCTCTTGCCTAGATGCTGCCCAAGACATGATCAGTTGAGCAACTATAAACACACAAGTTGCAGTTTCCATATAGGAAGGATGGACCCAAATTATATATATAAAAGAAAAACAAATTGGTGCTCTAAACTAAGGAAATACGTTGAACATGAATGATTGTAAGATATGCTTTTAACCTACAAGAAAAATCAAGTTTTGGCATTACAACCCAAAAGCCTTTATATAAAAGACAACTTTAAAAAAATGAAAGTTTTGACTGAAAAGTAAAATTTTTAAGTTTTCAATGCATCGACCTTAAAGCACTTATTAGCATCATCCTTATGAGTATTAGCCTAATTTATAAATCACCTACTTCAAGTATAGGCATGGTACCATTTGCCCCTTAAAGCTATTATTATATGCTGTAAGTTGCCTCCCTAAACTTATAACATAATGCAATTTGAAACTTTAACTCAGCATACAACAAAAAGCATAATCCTCCCTTGTCAACCCCATCAGTCTTGCATCAATGAAGGTTCTAGATTCTTAAAATTAACATATCCTCTTGGCCACACACTTTTATCTCCAAAACTGAAAAACTTACTGACATTACAGGGCTTGCTGCACCAAGATTCATTATTTCATTTTACCAACCTGATGAGCTTTAGTTACTGTGGTTTTTATTTGACAATGCTCACTACTCAAACTAGAAGGAAAAATATCTATAGAAGACGAGATTCAAATATCGTAGGGGAATTATTTGACACAGATAGAGAACGTACCTTGATCACAACAGAAGTGACTCCCTTGTCCACACAAAAGTATGTTCCGGACCTACGGGCATACTGCTCTGAGAACTTCCTCATAATCTCAACAGATTTATCTGATGGCTCCACTGGACGAACAAGAAAATTTTGATGTAGATGCCATGTCAACAAAACACCAAAATTGAAAGTACTACCATTACAATATCAGGATACATTAACCAAAAATTAAATAAAATGAAGTCCTAGTTTCCTAAACAAGATTTTTCGTCCAGAAAAAGAAAGAAAATGAAAATCATTTCTTATTCTTATATACAACTCTGAACTCTAAGTAAACATTCATTTTGGCCCATCAAATTGTTTGCATACCTCACTTTAGTCCCTACAATTAAGAATTAACAATTTAATCCCTGAATTTGCAAAAAGTGATTCCGGTGAATCACCATAAAGACTAACTTTAATTACCTATCTTCAGAACTAAAGTAAAACAAGCATTTAAACTTCAAGGACGCATGAGCAGCAGACAACAAACGTTTACCTGTCCGAGGTTTTGTCAAACTCAAAAAAACCAAAAAGCATTGAAATTTGACAAAAACAGAACTTGACATCAAAACGCATCTCAAGCGTTACAATTCACAAATTAATTGCTAAACATAAAAAGAAGAAGAAAAAAACTAAAGAATTTCAAACAGGCTGTTAAAGCTTGTCTTGAGACTTGAGAGCATTTCCACAAACAGCTTCAAGATGAAACTACACTCATCACCAGTAACTGTAACACCTAGAGCACAGACTAAGAAACCAATCCTAAAACCCAATTGGGGCATGGAAAATTGGAACCACAATCAATGTGGGAATAAGAAAATGAAATTTAAAGGGGAAAAAAAAACAAAACAAGGAGAAAAGGCAGAGAATTTGGGACCATACTTTTAGCTCGAACGACGGGGAAATTGCGGCGGCTCCGAAGTGGTGATGCGGCGGAGGGAATGGCGATGGCGGTGAAGGTGGAAGAAGCTTGGGAAGTCATCGGTGAAGAATTTTTGTTGTGCAGCGAAAGGGGTTCGAATGAATGGTGTCTCTGTGTTTCTGTGTGTGGTTTTAATTTCCTTCCGAGTTCGTGTGAGAGACAGACAGAGAAACTTATGAATTAACAATTGTTACTGCGATGATGATGATGTGTTTATGCTCTCTCTCTTTTCTGCTGATTTAATTTTTTGGTAAACTATTTCTTTCTGCTGATTGATATTTTCTAACAAGTATTTCATTCATTATACATTAGGTGATATAAAACAAGTTAAGAAATTTATAATATATGCATCTAATTTTAATATAAGAACTATTGTAAAAATATTTAATCATATCGATGACATTATTGTTTGAAAAGTCTTACAAAACAAGTGATCTAATTAAATAATGATATTAAATTATTTATAAATCAATAAATAAAAATAAAATGTAAATTGTAACTTGTAAGTATTCAAAAGTGTTATTATTACTATCAAAAGTAGAAAATAGTGACTATTATAGTAGTTTATTATCATAAAATTGGGAGTGTAGAAACCACTCATCCAAAAAAATATCTTGCACCTGCTTTGGTTTGGTTGGTTATAATCACTCACATAAGCATCTCAGGGTATTGATGTTGAAGTTTCGAGTTGTAACTTCCAACCTTCATTCTTCGGAATTTTGGTCCTCGTCATCTCCTTATCCACATTACACATCATCAATGCAATAGATTTTTTTATACCTTTTAAATTTTAAAAAATAATAATATATTTACCCATATGCTTTTATCTACATAAATATCTCATTGAAAATTCTTGACTAGTGTGATTGATGTGTAGAATACTGTTGGGCCTCTTAAATATTTGGACCATGGTTTTTAAGAGAGCTCATGTCGTGGTTAAAGTTGGTTTGAAGATTAATGGGCTTGTGGAGAATGGGTCCAAAGAATGAACTTTAGAATGCATATTATGATAAGTTTAGGTCCAATCAGTGCATACATCAGAGCATGAGTCCTAATTAGCGTTCAAGTTCGAGATTAATTGTGGAATCCAGCTTTCGATAATTCTTGTTAATAATTAATATATGTTCTATCTATGTGTCCTTTTCATGAATTTGACATTAATTAATACTATTATAATAATTATATTAATTAAGCGGGAAGAAGTGATAAACACCGATTTGATTTGATTTTTGTTTCCGAATGAAGGGGACAAAAGAACATGCTTGTAATTAAGTTGTAAATCTTCTATGAATTACTATATATACTTATTATTATTCTACTCCCTAACCAAGCTAAACACATGCGCACGAGCTATAAAGTTCATGACTTTAAATACTATATATAAACGTAAGCCACATTAGTTCCTAAACTTATATTTATTAATAACATAACATTGAAAGGAGTCGTGATATACCACTACGTACTAATTAAATTGACTTAGGTGAAGACATATATAGCTTTAAGTATATATGTATGTATGTATGTATGTTTCACGTAGCACTACTTTCTCTAACATGTGAGTTTGCCTAGCTAGTTTTGTTATTGACTAGCTAGTACATACTTGTGCTTCACAATATAATGAAAGAAGTAGTTATATAAATTAAAGAAAGAGAATCAATGTTTAAATTAGATATCTATTTTTCAGTTGTAATTTTCATTTAATCAAACTTACTGATAGTACATTCACTTTATATAGTCAAATAATATTTTTTTTTAACTTGTTGAACATTTTCTAAATGCACTGTATAAAGAATATTATAACATCACTGCAATTTTTAAAAGAGATTAGTGTAATAATTTTAGAAATTCAAAAAATTATTAAGCAAATTTTAGAGGAGGTCATGAAAAATGAGAAGAGTTTAGGGTTTAACAAAATAGGTTTTCTTTAGCCTAATGTGAGAGTATAAACTAGTTATCATCGTTTTGCTCTTCTATATTAATACGACATTGATTTTCCAGCTCTTATTTATTTATATTCATTTTTTGTATGAATATTCTTCTACTGGCCTGGGGGTCATAATTTGGAGCATGATTGTCTGAATTCTGAAGTCTATTCATTCAGAGCACTCTGAAGCATAATATTATTGTTTTCTTCGCTGTAATGAGTGCTTCTTTCTTATTCTATATACCCCACTCAGCCACTGCCAATATATATAGTATATACACAACAAATATACTTATTAATGTTCTAATCTTTTTTTATTAATTAAAAGTTATTTAGTTAATTTTTGAATAAGTATATTTAGTTAATTAGTTTAAAGCACATTATTGTTGAATTTGGAGTTCTAATTCTAGGTACTATATGTGTAAAACTGTAGGTAATTATTAAAAATAAAACCCTAAAAAGAAAAGAAAAATAAAATAGGGTAGAGGTAGAGGTAGGGCAGACCGAAATCATGGAAGAGAGAAATGACGATATTGTGTGACTTTAGATACAGCGGTACATAAATGCATACAGAGTGTAACGGTGTATTATACATAACATGGAATATAGCACACATTTCATATTATGTATAGTATATATTGGATATTTATTGAACATATTTATATTGTACGATTAATATTATATGTCATGGATGTCCGGCTTTGGTTGCAGTTTTCTTATGCTTTTATCTGGAAGCTAAAGATCGATTTTCATGAAAATAATGCCTTGCTAGCTAGCTAGGTGTATATATGTATATGATTGAGAGAGAGATTCATAGATAGATATTGTAACAAAAACAGTCAATAACAATTAAATAATTTTTCTATATTTATTTCCGTACCAAAAAATAAAATGTTTTGTTACTCTTTCTCTACAATGGGTGAAGCTAATATAAAGTTTACCTACATGTTTTTCTTTATTATGATTTATGCTTTGCTTTTCTGCGCATGCTTGTTTAGTGTCATCATTAAACTTTTTAAATACTTTAAGCTCTTAGATAAAGAAATGTAAATTGACTTCATCATATACTTGCAAAAGTTTTTTGGAGTTAGGGTAGATTAATGTTGGATGTCTGTGCTCATAATTTTTTTTTTCCTTTCTGAAGATTAAAGGTTAAATATATTTATCATGTTTGTATAACTTTTCTTTTTCATAGATGGTTGTACAACTTATATTTTTTAAAAAGTTCTATTTATTATGCTTGGTTGTATAAACCTTTTCTTCACAGATGCCTGTATAACTTTTATTTTTTTAAAATTCATTTTAGTGTTTTTATAATGTTTTGATAAATCAGAATACATATTAATTTAATCAAAAATATTTTTTAAAATACTTACATTAAAAAAATTATTATTATTATTTAAATATAAAATATAAGTAACTTTTTCCAATCAGGTTATATATCCAAATAGGTTATTTTTATCGGAATGATCTGGAAACATATTCAACCTTTACCTTACTTCCAACTTGATCTATAATTATTATCATTTTGAAGGGATCTATCTTCTATAATCCAAGAATAGAAAATTGAAATAAATGTAATATAAATGGCCATTTCATCATTTTAACAATTGTAATAATGATATATATGTACATAAATTCTTCGGCGCTATAGTGCAAATCGAATGACTTTATTGGTTAAATGATATCAATGATATATATGTTTGACTAATAACAGAATATGAACTAGATAATTTGTTGTCAGCATTTTCGTTTGTTCTTATTTTGATGAAACCAAAAAACACATACTACTTTAAAGAATGAAGTAAATATAGAATCCTCAAAGTGTAAGGTACAAATCATTACGTATTTACTGAGCACTGTACTACGATTGATGAGTAAAAGAACTCAGCATTGTTTAAAGAATGAAGACAAACTTATTCTTCTTCCTTCTTCTATGCATCGAAGCAAAATAGATAATCCATTCTATCCTCGTTCTTACCTGTGGTTTTGTCCTATCTTTCTTTGCTTCCTTTTTCTTCTTCTGTTGATAGTGATAGTGATATACTCTACAACTATGCATTCATATCAGCATACTGACCTTGATGGATGAGACTATTTGGTCCTTGAGACAGGGAAAGGGTGTAAGACACTGACACCTAATAATAATAATATATAATGACACTAGGCACTTGAGGACTGAGAATGGCTTCTATACAAGTGGAGGTCCTGGAGGGTCTTCACTTTTTGCCTCTTATTTCTTTTGCGGTTCCAGGTCGGTTGGTGTTCTTCCCTCCACAATCAGTTTCCATCACCAACTGTTCCCAATTTCCTCTCTGGTTTTTTCGTTCTATCTCCAGCAAATCCATGGTATCATTTATTTTGGTGCAAACAACTACACAAGTGGTGCTGGTGAGAAATAAACGTTGGTGGAAGCTTGATCCATAGTAGCATTATTTTCTGTTTCTTACAACAATCCACATTCAACTTTGATGGCTTCCAACAATTCAGGAGACACAGTGGGCATTGCTACTCCCTCTTTATCCTCCTTTTTGTTATCATTTATTTGAGAGCTAGATTTTTCTCCTGCCCCCCACCCCCTGTAAAGTATGACTTTGCTTGGCTCCCGAGACACTAACACGGCACCAGTAGCTTGCTGGAAAGAAAACAGAAAACGAATATCAGGATTTAGAGAATCATGATTGTCCAAGACACAAGAGGAAGAAGAGACTTCAGCATGTGCACCTCTAGCTTGAACACCACCTCCTGAACTGAGGTTCCCTTTGCCCTGCCTTTGATATTAACTATGGCTAGAGGGTGCTTCTCGAAGTGACCCTTGATTGCTTTCGCAACACCAGTCACAATATTGCTCTTTCCTGAGAAGACAATGTAACAATATAACAAATAAAGATATGATATTCCTTCCAAGATGTTGACATCAACTGAAAATTTACCATTTACAAGAAATGAGGTAAAAAAGTTAACAATTTTTGCCACTTCTTTCTAGTAAGCTATCTAATCTCTGCTTAAACAAGCTGTAGTTTCCAAAATTAATGCTGAAAGCTAAAAGAAAGAAAAAAAGAAAAGTGATAATCACTAGACACTAGTTAAAGTTACTAAACAAAAGCTCTTAGCAAGATACCCTAAACTTAAAAGGCTGGAAACAATACCTACGGCAAGGACAGGTCGCTTTGTCATCTTTAACGCTTGCCTTCTTAGAAGAAGTCTTTCTCTGTTGGAAAGATGCACAGTTCTAGAAGGCAACTCATTTGAACTGCTATTTATCACCGAAGCTGATGGTTCAGGATCACCTTCTGGTGATGTGTCTGATGATTCCACAGCCTTGTTATTAGATGCGAAATGCCCAGTATCAACCACAGAACCACCCACTCCATCCAACTGAAATCCACACAACTTTCACCAAATCAATATTTAGAAAAGAAAACATAAGAGCCCAAACCCATGTTAAAGGAACCAGATGATAATTCAGGGGAGCATTTAAGTCAATGGATTTATTTTGATAAGTCAAGCCATAATGTGCTTGCCTGTATTTCTTTAAGAATCAAACCAGCCGTAGAGTCTGGTTCACCTTGACGAGTTCCACCAACATCAATCAGCTCAGCCTGCTGCTCCTCTATTGCTTGTTCACTTTCATTTGAAGCTTCTTGTGGAGAATTCAAGTTTGTGGAATTAGAATCAGAAACCTTGAATGATGCCAAAAAATATTTTAGATGTCTTTATTTAGATAACCATATCATCAAATCATTGGAATATTAATTCTTAATTTCTTACTCATAAAATGGTGTTGAATGTATTATCCAGTGTGAGAGGCAAAGATATTTTTGCATTATTTTGTGATTCTTTTAGTACTGAAGGAAAATTTTCCATTATTATAATCTTTAATTGCAGGAAAAAAACAATTACAAAAGAAACACTTCAGTACATACACCGAGATCAAATAAAACACAACACATTCACACATCCATAAAATGTAAAAAAGGACACCAATATTAGTTTCTTTGACTGCTCTTATAGTTGAGCAGGTATATCAGAAGATAAAACATGGAAATTTGAGTTCAGCTGTTGGCCCTGAACATTTTATAAAGGATTTCAAGGCCTTCATCCCAATTCAAAATGCTTATCTCATATTTGTAACTTGGAAAGGAGATTCTAGAGTTAAAGCAAAAAGAGATAACTCACCAAGTCAGATCTCATCATTTCAGCTATCTTCTTACTGTTAGCCTCCTTATCTTTAACCTAGTCAAATGAATAATCCATAAAATTCCGTACTTGAAATTTTGTGTGTGTGTGTGTTCACGTTTGGGGGGAGGGGGGAGCAACTTAGGAACAATAATAATAATAATTTTTATTATTAATAAAAAAGAAAACCACTCACCATTTGAAGTTTCAATTCATTTATGTTCTTATCTAGCTTCAAAACATGGAGCTTCAATGACTGCAAGAAGAAATGAAAAGAAAGGAATAAGTTGGTGATGTATGTATTAGGTGTAATCAATTCCTTTTTCCAAAAAATAAATAAATAACTAGGATGAACATCTATGTCTTGGTCACTTGTCATGCAAATACTATTGATGGTGACTGATTTTGTGGTGTATAAAAAACATTTCTCAAAGCGAATAAGCTAACACTCCTACATGAATACAAGTTAACAATGACAATTTTACCTCATGACGCTGTGCCTCTATAGATCGCTTCAATGCTGCCTTTTTACTTAAAAGCGTTTTCGGCCTCAGACTAGCAGGCCTTATGTAATTCTTTCCACGATACACAATGATTGCATATCCCTTGTTCACTCTCTCTACAGCTACTAATATCCCCCCACTTTCTGCCTCTAAGGTCTGAGCTATCTGATGGACAGCTTCCAGGCTTCCATGTCTACATATTATTTTCACAAGTTCCCTATACTTCCAATGGAGATGCATATTTTCTACTGTTCCATCAAAAACCCCTCGTCTACCTGGGAATAAAGAGAGTATATATCACAACAGATTTTGGATTGAGTATGTTAAAAAGCACTAGAGGTACCATTTATTTACTTTGAAATTCAGAAAAATAAGCTATCTGTGAATCTGGATATCAAATATCATATTCTAGAATCTAGAGTCACCTAATAACAGGAAGGGGCCCATCTTCAAGCCAATCTTCCGCAACATGTATCTCTCTTCTTCAGTAATGCCCTCTTTATCAATTTCTTGTTCTTGAGGGCTCTCTGCATTTTCCAGCTCTGCTAGAATTTTTTCAGCGTTTGCTTTCCTTTCTAATGCCTGTCAGTGAGAGAAATAATGTCTGTAACTCCCAAAAAACATGTGCGGAACAGAAAATTGAAGTTTGCTAATGAAATCATACAATTGACAACTTGATGCTAGTCCTTTTAATAGCTGCCTCAGCCTTGGTCAACTTTTCTTGTTTAACAGTTGCAGTACCCTTTTGCAAGGTAATACCATTTCCTTTAGAATTACACTCTACAGTTCCATGTTCCAGGTCATGAGTGACTGTAACTGATGAACTGTTCTCAGCCTTTAGTTTGTGCATTCCAACTTTCCTCCGCTCTTCAATTGCAGCAGACACTGCAGATGGCAAGAAGTCCTTTCCTCTATACAAAACAATGAATTCTTTATCCCGAGCAAGGAGAGTTCCACCAGTCAGATGCTGCAGAAAAGTATATATTCTATTAAACTGAAATCAAGATATATATTATATATCACAAAAAAAAATTCTATTAAAGCTAGATTAGTTAGGTTCTCTCAAATGGCAATGTCAACTACTACATTTACATAAAATTTGAGTTCCATTTACTGTTGTGACACTACCCTAACAGTTGTACAAGGTCAACAAAGAAATCAAAACAATAAGTGTATCTTTGTGTTTTTAACTCCTCCCAGGACCAATAAAGAGAAAGTAAGAAGGCAACTCTGTCTGTAACATGACTTCATGTCTGCATTTCCTGCCCTCGTGGCAGAGGTTAAATGTGATAAAACCCTTATTGTAACTTCCAATTTATTTATTCTAAGCAAATCTATCTGAATAAACATCATGAGAGAATTACGATTTGTGATAATTCCAAGAAGTACTTATAGCTGCTGTGCTCATGATCAATAAAAAATGCTGCATGATATTGACTTTTTTTTTTTTCTGAATAAAAGAAGAATTCTATTGAGATTGAGAGACAAAGTATAGCAAAAGTCCAAAAGATAGGAGAACAAGAGAAACTCTTCACAAGAACAAGAGACAAAGAAAAAAAACTATCAATGAACCAGAACTTCCCAATCTCTCAGCATATCTGAGGGAAATATTTCTAAAATGATCATGTGCTTTACACCAATAGAAGCCAAACTGCTAATCTTATCCCCAAAAACTTGGTTGTCTGAAAATCTTATTCAACATCACATTTAATCAGTCAACATCACATGACCTCACTAAATTACTGACAGCATCTAAACATGCATTCCCAAGCTATTCAGTCAATGCTCATTTCCACATTATGGGATCCAAAATGGCTTAATATGCACTAGAAGACTGAGAAGATAGTGTGAAAATTTGTTATGACCTCACTAAATTACTGACAGCATCTAAACATGCATTCCCAAGCTATTCAGTCAATGCTCATTTCCACATTATGGGATCCAAAATGGCTTAATATGCACTAGAAGACTGAGAAGATAGTGTGAAAATTTGTTACTTGTCAGAAAACTGATGTTTATGGAGGATAGTAAGGTCCTTGTTCTTACTTCAGCCACCAGCATGAACATAAGAACAGCAACAAATTTGTGAATTTATTTACCAACCATGGTGACATATTGTTTCTAGCCATGTTCTCAAATAACTTATTTGATGAATAGTAATTAACTGCAGTCTACTAAATTTCATAAACTCATCAACAAAAAACAATAGCAAACCTTTAACTCTTCAGCCATAATCTCGCTATTAGTATTCTGCACACCTCTCTTTATAGCAACCTTGACAATCTCACATCTTTCCCATAATTTAATAATTGCAGCAGCCAATCCTTGAAGTTTTCTGTTTCTACCTGAGAAACAAAAGAACCAAAAAAAAATGGCAATTAAAACCCATTTTGGTCATGTAAGAAAAAGTAGGTTAAAGTTACCTAATGCAAAATGGCATGGTAAGGGCTTGCCGAGTCTCCTCAATGTGGTCATTTCATCATCTGTTAGTTTAGAATTCACACCATATGGAAGAAGGCGAAAAGGCTTTCTATATCCAGGAATAACAGCAGGTAGAAGATCAGCATCAACAGGTAGAGGATCATATCCCCACCAATCAGTGAAACGTGGTCCAAGCCCAATTAACAACTGGTCAGCATCTTCTGCAAGCTCAGCTTCCCCTGGCAGTTGAAATCGTACTTTATTGGGAGTACCAACACCTTTTACCAAAGCTGGTTTTCCTGTTCCTGTTTTAATTTTAGAACTATGCCCAGCATTTGCAACTGAATTCATTTCAGATGAGTAACTCTCTCTTTCGCCAAAATTTATATCATCACCATCATCAGAATGTTGGAAAGTACCACCACTGTTGCCTTCATTTGATAGGAAGTAAGGATACTTATAATCAGCCCCTCTGTACAATATTATCTTACTCCCAGACCTCCAAACAACAAGACCTCCAGTTTTTCTCTAACAATGAGAATAAAAAACAAAAAGAAACATTGATCAGATAATTGTCAGTCCTGTAGGGTGACTTTTTTTCAAAAGGGTAACACACATGTAACCCCTTTGAACTCTATAGGTCAACTGAATAGTAGCTTATGTGTTGCAAAATTCAACAACTTGACCCATTGATGCAAAACCATGCTTAGCAATGTAAATTGAACCACTTGAGAATGAGCCAAAAAACTCGTCTAGTAGGAGTCAATATCCACAGTTTAGTCCTTTTACGGCATTGAACTGTTGAGTTTTAAACAGAATTTTCTTTGATAGACATATATAGTTACAGGTATTCCTTACATTTCAGCCCAAATGAGAGAACTAAAAGAATATCAATAGCTCTCTCCACGAAACTGATATCCACAAATAGTTAAAATAGACAATGAATTTTCATTATTGTAGGTAGAATATAAATCAAGGGAAAGGCTAGGCCAAGTCCAGGGACAGAAGCATAGCTGTAGTTCATATTGGTATGCAATTCATCAATTTTTTGCTAATTATATTACACACATTTCTCATGTACATTCAGCACACGATACAGAAAATTTGGTCTGTGTAGTATGCTATGCAGTATTATTGGGAGAACCCAATAACTACTGCCATTAGAAGCTCAATGAAGTGCTTATAAATGACTAACCAATGATGCCATTTGGAATCAAATATAGTTCTCGGAAAAACATGCCCTTGTTATCTCAACAAATCTGATTCCAAATTCTTACAGTACCATCCATAAGTTGCTGTCCACAACATTGGTGCCTCAATGTTGCAGTACTTTGCAACCATGTTGCGACCGGAATTGTGGCTACATCATCAAAATTTTCTCCACAATTGCCATAATCGCAACCTAACAACAATTTAGAACCATGAGTCCAACTCAACTACAACAATTAGCATCCATTATCCTATCCAAGCAAGTGAACAGTTTTTCTCTTTTCACTTTTTTTCCTACTAAAACAATCACTTGAAGCTGTTCCTGTCAACTCCTACTCAGAAGTTATCACAAGTCACAACTACTTTTGAGCAAAAACTGATACAAATAGCTCCTATGAGAATAGGTTATATGAAAGTGATCATCTGACAGAAAAACTTCAAACAAACGCAGCCTAAAGACAAAACAAAAAGAAATTCCATTCATAAAAAAAGTTGCAATGTTTTACCTCCAACAAATCATGAGTCCTCTTCATGTTCAGCTTACAGATATCCTCACAAACGATCCTAACAACCTCAGAACGCCTCCACCTCTCGTGAATCCCATTCACGATCCCTTCCGTGATCCCTGCCTTCCCAATCTTCAGCCTCTGCTTCATCCCCAACCCTACCGTCGTCAGCCTCCTAATCTCCGCGCCCGACAGGCTCAGCTCCGCCATCGTCGGCGCCCTATCGCGCTCCTCCTTCGCCGCCACCGCCCTCTTCTTCCTTTCCTCGCTCTCCCTCCTCGCGAGCTCGTTCTGCCTCACCAGCGCGGTTCCGGTGCCGGGGACAGGGACCGGGTTATCCGGCGTGCTCCAGCTAGGGTCGATGGTGTGGCCGACGCGGTGCTTAGGGAGACGGTGCGGGAGAGGGACGAAAATCTCACCGGCGGCGGAGGAGGGAGGAGGCGGCTCCGGCGGAGAAGGGGTTTGGTCGGCGAAACCGAGGGAGCGGAGCTTGTCGGCGATTCGTTGGATTGCGGAGGTAGGAAGGGTTTGGTTGTCGGGTGCGAGTGCAGGTTTGGAGCTCCGAATGAGGAATTTGGGCTTTCGGATGCGGGTCGGATTGGTTGGGATGTGGAAGAGGAAGGAAGAGGAAGAAGAGGGAAGGAGAGTGTGTAAGTGGGAGTGAGTGGGTGGTGGAAGCAGCATCATTTGCATTTGCATTTTTCAGTTAGTTAGTTAGTTAGCTAGCTGTTGGTGCTGAATTCTTCATGGGAGAAGGAGATGGATAGATAATGTGATAGAAAATTGAGAGATTGATTCTCATTCTAGTTGAGTTGATTGAGTTCAAGAGAGAGACTTCATGGTTCAAATTTCAAATATTTAATCCAACAACACACCAAAATGTTACTTCGTGAAATAATTATGTGACAGAGATGGTGACATATCGATTGCCATTTTTTTTTGACTAGTTTAGCCCCCACGAGGCCACTACTAATCCTCAAAATAAAAAGAATATAAATAAGGGTTTTGCTAACAAGTGTCTAAGGACACTTGTTAAAAATACTTAAAATAGTAACATTATAAAAAAATTTAAAAATAATGGTGGGTCCCTTGCACAAAAAACATAAAAACACATGTTTTCAAGATGAATCTTTTCATTTTTAATTCTTTAACAAGTGCCCTAAGGGCTCTTGTTAGCAAAAATCCTATAAATAATAAGTAATATTTAATATTCAAAATTAAGGTAATATAAAAATATTTTGATTAAATTAAAATTTAAATAATTATGATAAAAGGTAGTAAAGAATAAAAATATCAAAATAAAAACCAGATAGAATATTTTACTTTTTATAATTCATTATTGAAATAGTAAGTATCACTAAAATATGAAAAGAAAATAGAACATTTAACATTTTATAATTTATTAAGTATTTAAAAATATTGTAACAAATAATATATATTATCAAAGAAGAAATTAATAATTAATATTTAACAAATTAAATTTTAACACAATAAAAAATCCTACACACTTGGCTTGATAAAATTGTGCCAACCAGTAAAAGAATTTTCCATAAATGATTAGCATGCATACCTAAAAATCTCAGAAAATATATGACCAAAAACGTAAATACGATTGTATAATTGATATAAATACCACTCACAAAGAGTTCAAAGAGTAAATAGATAGATATATAAAATCCTAGATGCTTAATTATGTTGTAGTAACACCAACATAAAGCAAATCAATCAAACACCACTACATAAGAAAACTGATTGTATAGCCCACATACAGTAGATGGAGCCAAAATTACAGATAAATAAATGAAGGTCTCATCATCAACACACATAGAAACGACATTAGGATATGTCTTTGTTTGATTTTAAAAGATTAATTCTGAAATCAATCGCACCATAAATAACTTCTACATGCATGATTATTAATTTAATTACCCTGCACGGGTAGGAACAACAAACTCTTCTTTGCCAAAGTCAGGGGTTGGGAACTCCATATGAAGCGCAAGACCAAGATCAGTGTTGCATAAGCCACTAAACATAGGGGCCTTACCCTTATCCTTGTTAATTGCAATTAGGTCTTCATTCTTCTTTTCCTCCTCCTTCTTCTTCTTTTTTGATGACGTTGTTGCTTTTTTGTCTTTAGAACTAGTTGTTGATGAGGTTGTGACATCTTTGATGTAGGCTTGAAGCACTGAATCATCATATTCATCGATGTTGTTGTTGTGCACCTTTATGTTCTTGCTCCTCTTGACTGTGTTCCAACGGTTCTTGACGGTGTTCTCGCTCCTGCCGGGTATTTTCTTCGCAATCTTTGCCCACTTGTTACCAAATTCCTTGTGCGCATTGATCAACATTATGTCTTCCTCCAGAGTCCATGCCCCCTTCTGCATTATAGCATTTAAGAAAACAACAACAACAATAACAACAATAATAATAATGTGACACATCATATCAACTGTATAAAGATATTTTACACCGTACTAATAATTGATTCACTTTGTGTAATTACTTTATAATTTTAATTAGTTCTAAAATTGATTGTGTAGTATATGTTTTCGTTGATTGATCGTCATATGTGCACGCACACGTATATATGTCTTGATATATAGTCATTGTCAAAAATATATTGTTAGAAAAGAAATTAAGTGCTCCACTTCAATTGTCGCCTTAGTTATAAATAGTATTGCATTATTAAAAAATGAAATAAAAATTCAATTGAATGAAAATTCATATGTCTTATAAAAAAGAGTGAAATATATATATATATATATATATATATATATAATATAACAGTAAATAAGTATATATTTATTAAACTGAAAATTAATTTAGTCGTAGTCAACGAAGTAAAATGTATTGTATGTTTTATTAGAACTGATAAGATCGATTGACTGAAATGTATCACTCCATCAAGTTCACCTCAAACAAGTCAAGTCAGTGAAATATTGACAATAATATTACTCTATTCAGATAAGATCTCCATAGCAGAAAAAAAAAACTATTTTCTCAGTTTCAAAAATTTAATCTATGTTTCATAAATAAAAAATACAATTTATTATAATTTATATACATACCACCACAAAAAACTAAATACATGCAAAAAAAAAGCACCTATTTTAGTTTTGTAAGAAATTTAATTTTATAACTATCTTCTACTCGCACAAATTTTAATATTAACTTAAATATGAATGGTTTTTTAATGTAAGTACATATCAGTCTCTTCAAGATTCAATGATGGAAAACAAACACTTTAAAGCAAATATATATTATGTATGAAAAAATAAATGGGAAAATGAAAACAAAGTAGTGAAAATGGAATACACCTTAATGTTTGGTTGGAGATGATTGTACCATCTCTCCCTACATTGTTTTCCAATCCTGTTCTTGAGTAACTTTGCAATTTTGGACCATTTCTTCTCTCCATGCTTGTCTACAAATTCCTTGAGAATCCTGTAAAAACCACAGTTTCAAAGTAAACACTTGAAGATTTTTTAGCAATAATAAGATCTCAGATGAGCATGAGATAATTGAAAGAATTGACGAGAAAAACTTGAAAAAATGAATAAAGATGATCAAATAAATTAATAATAAAAAAAAGACAACGAAGGAATTTGTTACAAAGGAGTTTGCATATGTTATAAAATTTATGAAATTGATTTTCGCACACAAATCAGTATATCATCTAAAAAAGAAATTATAATACCTATCCTCATCAGATGTCCATTGTCCCTTAGTATCAGCAGAACTTTTGTCATCTTTTTGTGTCTTTGCCCTCTTGCTCGTCTGACTACTACCATTAGCTCGTCGAATGTTCTTTTTGATCAGACTTGCAAGATTCTCATCTATCTTTAGCTTTAGCATCGATCCAGATCCACCGTTAGAAACCGATGGTGGTGGAGTAGGAGGGTGAGATGAAGAAGCAGCAGAGCTCCCAAATTGAGTTGGAATACCAGTTATTTTCTCAGTAAAATCCGGTAGTAATTTGGTACTAACGGTGTTGAGGATGCTGTTTTGAGGGTCATGTGACGAAGCGTTAATATTTTTCGATGTAAAATTGATATTAGCAGGTTCGATGAAATCTTGTATAAATTGCTCATTTGAAGGAATAATTTGTTCAATAAAACAATGTTGACCCGAACAATGAGTTGAGTCACCATAAAAAGGTGAAGCGAAAACAGGAATGTAATCAAAGCTTTGAGAGTGGTCAAACGCATTCATGACAGAGGTAGTGTCGTTGGGCTGGACTAAAGGGTTGTTCGGTTGTGGTGAGGTTGGATTGTTCGAAAAAAATGTGGAAACATTTGGGGATTGGAGTTGGCCATGGAGGAATTCGGGATCGAACTCCATGTAGAAAGCAAGCAGATTAGTGTGTGTGAGAGAAAGAGAAAGAGAAAGGGAGAGGTATTGTTGTTTATGACAGAATTAGTTTAGGTTTGTGCAAAAATGAGAGTTCGAGTGGAGGATTCTTATAGATTTTATCACAGGTAGAGCCTAAAAACGTAGCAAAGAAAGCGGGGCCTAAATGTCATTTGACGTTAAAGGTTTTTAGTTTATATGACTATTAATATTCTACATAATGCATTTTTTTTAATAAAATAATGTCAAATGTATATATTTTATTTTCAAAGCTAAATATTCATGTTTATAGATCTAGTAGAATATGATTGATATTTTAATTGGATTTAGAAGTTTACTACTTTGATGGTATAGGGGGGAATGCCATGGTCTTTTTCTTTCTTATTATTTATTATCTAATAATATTTAGGGTTTAAGGTTGGCTAATAATTCATAACCGTCTCTTAAATGCTCATTGAACATAAAAGTATGTCTTGACTTTGAATTGAATCGAATTTTCTCTCGAACTTTATTAAAAAGAAAAAAAGAAAAGAGGCGGGCAATGCACTTTTGATTAGGTAATTTGTATCTAATTACAATTAGTTGTTAGAAGTGTAATATTTGATACAAAAACAACAAATCTTATCTCACTATGTGGAGTCGGTTACATGGATCAAACGATGTTATTGCACTCTATCGTACATATAGGAGTGTAATATTTGATAATAAGTAAAAAATTAATGATTGACATTTTTATTGATTAGAGGAGCGAAAATGGACTATCATGAATCCTAATTGGTCGAGACTTAGGAGTGTTTCTTTAACATAAAATTTTAGGATAAGGAGAAAATTCGCTCATGTCCAATGGAACTCAAGTCATGTTGATGCATTGGGGAAAATTGACTGGATGAGCTAACTCATGTTTACAATCTATGAGTGTTTATAATTTACTCAAAATTGAGTTAATCAAAAAATTGATTAGAAAAAATAAAAACATATTCAAACCAAAATAAATAACCTTTTATTCATTTTTATTTTATGAAATCAACTATGTTTGTTTTTAAAATTATTTGTGCATTTTATTTTAATATTTAAAATTAAATAAAACAATAATTTAATTATTAAAATTATAAGAAAAAGTAGTTAAACATACCAATAGAATAATATTTGTAACTGGTCAATATAATTTTCTTTAGAACTAATAATTTGTAGTTTTTTTTTAACAATTAGTAATTTCTTAACTTCATTAGCTAAAATAAAACAAGCATGCATATACAACTTCACAAGTCAAATCAAACAATTACTGTTTTATTAAAATTGGTCTTGTTTGAATATTTAGGGAAGAGAGATATTAAAAAAATTGATCATTATCATGTGAGAGAAATACTCCATCCGTCCATAAATAATTGTCTTTCTAGAAAATCCTATTATCCAATATTATTTGTCATTTTAGAATTTTAAGAAAGCATTTATTATTCTTTTTCCAATTTTATCCTCACATGCATTCTCTCTCATATCTCTTATAATAATTATTACACAAAAAACTAAAAGGATAATTTAATCATTATATATCATTTTTACATATGAAGTTGTGTGCTTTAATTACATTCTTAATTATAGTGAAAAGTCTAAAACGGAGGGAGTAGTAGAGAGAGTTAAATGAGAGAGAGAAAGTCAAAGTACCATCAATATGAATTAAAAAAAATTAAAAAAAGATATTTATATAGTTTTTATAAGTGTATGAAAGATAATGAAAGCGGTAGAGTTTTTTATTTGAAATAAAATGTGAAGTTACTTGACCTTCACATAAAAATATAGAAGTGAAAAATATATATTGCATATTGGAGTATACCTCTAATTATTATAAATTTGACTTAATTATTTTATTAATATTAATATTAATTTAGATAAAAAAAACTTGGAATTGATTAGGATGTCATCCAACTCATCAAGGATAAGAACAAAAATTTGAGTAATTGTTTTATTTGACTTTTGCAGTTATATATATATATATATTATAATTCTTTTTTTATAGATTACAAATATTATTCTATTGGTAAGTTTAATTACTTTTTTAAAAATTTTAAGAATTAAATTATTAATTTATTAATTTTAAATACTAAAACGAAATGCATAAATAATTTTAAAAACAAAATAAAAGCCATCTATTTCATAAAACATATTTGAACGAATAGTCGAATACAAAGTGATTTATTTAGTTTTTTCTAATTAATTTCTCAATTAACCCAGGTTTTAATAAATTGTAAACACCCCTAGTCTTAGTTATTACTCCCTCCATTTCTATTTATTTGTCCAATTTTAAATGCGCACAGTAATTTAGATAATAATTAATAAAATCTTAAAATTAACAAAATGTATAATTACTTTGTTATATTATCCCTTTTGACTATTATTTTTATCAAGAATAAGATGTTATATGATTGTTGTATGATAGTCTAATTAAATAATAAATATTTTTAATTTTTTGTATGAATAAATTCAAAATTCAAAATTAAAAAATAAAATAGAATAATCAATAAATATAAATAATTTAATATATAAAATTAGGAGTATTAACTAGTCATTGAAATAGTTAGTATAGGTAAAATGCTATCTTAAACTATTAATGATATTTTCCCATAAACTATCATAAAAAACTCACAACACATGAACAGAAACACAACACATTATAAATATATATGATATAATAAGTACCATCCATTGTCAAAGACTAATTTGAAATATAAACCACAGATCCATTTGTTGTTATAGTAACAACATAAAACTACGGTACAAAAAAAAAAGATAAAAATAAAAAGAGAGTCTTAACACAAATAATAAAAATTAAACCACAAGGGTGCATTATTCTTAATTAAACAAAGCAACAAACATAACACTCCTTTTAATTTTCCAGAGTCATGGGTTTGGGAACCCAATGCGAAGCGAAAGATCGAGACCATCACTAGTATTGCATAAGTCACTGAACATAGGAGCCTTATCCTTACCAATGCTCATGTTTGGGAGTACTTTATTTTTCTTCTTCTTCTTCTTCTCCATCTCCTTCTCCTCCGTCTGATGTTGATGTTGTTGCTTCTTCTTTGTCGCTGTTGCTAACGCGACATCTTTGATGTAGGCTCGGAGCAATGCATCATAGTATTCATCACCGTTGTTGTTCTTGGTGTATCCTTTTATGTTCTTGCTCCTCTTGGTGCCATTCCAACGGTTCTTAATGGTGTTCTCGCTCCTACCAGGTATTTTCTTCGCAATCTTTGCCCACTTGTTCCCAAATTCCTTGTGCGCGTTGATCAACAATATGTCTTCCTCCAGAGTCCATGGCCCCTTCTGCATTATTACATTTAAGAAAACAATATGTATATATATTGTGATGCATCAATGGTACAAAGACATTATATTATTCTAAAATTGACTATGTTTCATGTTTTTGTTGATTGATTGTTAGTGCAAGCCATACATACATACATAAAAATTAAATAGCTAAATAGAAATATGTCTTATTAGTTTAATTTTAATTTAAATTCATATTCTTCATAAACTCACACATATTTCAAGTTTACACTTAAATATGGATGTCTTTTCTTTTAATGTATGTATGCATTGGCCGATTCAACATATTTAATGACGGTTCACAAACATTTTCAAGTATATTATGTGTGAAAAATATATAGAATAACATGAAATCAAAGTAACAAAAAGAATTAATTAAAAAAGAATAAACCTTAATGTTTGGTTGGACATGGTTGTACCATCTCTCCCTGCATTGTTTAGCAATCCTACCCTTAAGTAACATTGCAATTTTGGACCATTTCTTCTCCCCATACTGGGTCACTAATTCCTTGAGAATTCTGTAAAATCGTAAATTAAAATAAAATACTTAACAAATTTTTAGCAAAATTAAGATCTTGAATGAAATTCAAGGAGTTGACAAGAAAAGCCTAAAAAAAATTAATAAGGATGATCAACAAAATTAATAAAAAAATATAAAATAAATCAATGGAATGAAAAAAAAATTAAAACAAAGAGATAAGATGATAAAAGAACGAGAATAGCTATCGCCATTTCTATTTGTCTATTGTCATTCCCTATGAAGTTAAAATATGAAGTTAACTATTTTAATTTTAAAATGAAATTAGGCTCATAATATGACTTATTTTTTGGCAAGTAATTAGACTAACAATTTTTAATCATACATACATACATATATATATATATATATATATATATATATATATATATATATATAAAAGTAGTCGAATAGGAGTGATAACAATAGCTCCCTAAAAAGAGTTATGCTAAAGAGATTAAAATAATTTTATTACAAAAGTGTGTGAACTTATTATAAAAAGAGAAATTAAGGAAATCATGGTAATATCGAAGAGAACATAGAGAATGTTTAAAAGAAACAACCAATTAAATCAATTTTTATAAATTTTATGAAATTGGATTTTACACACAAAATCAATATACTTTATGTAAATGAGTTACAATACCTATCCTCGTCCGGTGTCCATTGCCCGTTAATGATGCCTTCAGGGTCTCTGCCAACATTTCGTGTGTTTGTCCACTTAGTTAGCCTCCTCAACATACTAATACCATTAGCCTGTTGATTGCTCTTTTTTATGTGACGTGCAAGGTTATCCTGCATCCTTAGCTTTAGCATCGACCCAACTCCACCATTTGAAACCAGTGGTGGTGGAGTAGGAGGGTGCGACGAAGAAGCAACAACAGTATTCGCAAATTGAGTTGGAATAACTGCAATTTTTTGAGCAAAATTCAATATGAGTTTGGCACTACCAGTGTTGTAGACCTTGTTTTCGGGGTTATGTGAAGAAGCATTAATGTTTTTCGGTGCAAAATTAACATCAGCAGGGTTGCTAAATTTTTTAATAAATTGACCATTTGAAGGAATGGCCCGATGAAGAAAGGAAGACTGACCCAAAGAAGGGGTCAAGACTCCACCAAAAAGGTCAAGCGTCATGGGCTGGGGAGGAGGTGAAACAACACCCTTCCTCAACATAAGAGTAGAAGTGGAAACAGGAACGAAAGCAGAACGTTTAGAATGGTTAAGCATATTCACGACACAACTTAAATTGTTGGGTTGGAACAAAGAGTTTTTTGTATATGGTGAGACCTGGAATTGGTGTTTGCTCAACCCTAGATTGCTGAATTGTATTCAGAAGCACACTGCTATGTGTGGCTGGGGGTGAAGGATTCTTATAGACTTCACTGGTGGATCCTAAAAGAAAAGAAAGTGGGGTTCACGTGCTAACAAGAGTTGATACATAGTCAATCAATTACTTAAATTTTCAGTTTGAACAATTATATTGGTGATATTGTACTAAATTTATTTTAAAAAAATTAATGTCAAATAATTATTTTTCTCAAAAACTAAAAACCCGCATTTCATTCATTAATATAAAATGGGTTGTCTTAGAAATTCTTTTTAGAGGTTAATATACAATGCAGTTTAAAATTAAAAATATTAATACAACTGATATTATAATAAAAATATGCTTAGACTTTTGTTTCTCAAAAGAATAATATGTCTGATATTTTTTTTTTCATTCAAATCAAATTTAGAAGTTTACTATTGATCTTGATCACATATAAAAAAATAAAAATTATGGTCTTTTCTTTCTAATTGTTCACCTATTTTATTTTTCTATACTTTTAGATATTTTTAGAAAGAATGACTATAATTAGATAGTTAGAGTAATCTTGTGCTTTAAGATGATTTTTTTTACCTTTTACTTATATATTGTTATAATTTGAATTTGATTTTCTTATATTTTTTACTAGTAAATAGTTTGTAAGTATCTTTATAAATGCATAATATGTCCAGAAACATGTATGTCCTGACCTTGGACTAGAACGGATTTTCCTTCATCTATATATGTTATTATATAAAAAAAATTGGACAATGCACTTTTAATTAGGATAATTTGTATCAAAATTACAAGTTGTTAGGCTTGTAAGATTTTTAAAAAATTAAAATTAAATGACATTCTTATTTATTTGAGGAGTGAAAATGACTTATATATCTCGAATCATTAGAGGTTAAGACATGTATTATTGACTCAAATTGAGTTAATCAAAAAACCAATTTTAAAAAATTAAAAACCTATCTAAACTGAAATAAAATCACCTTTTATTTGTTCTTATTTCATGAAATCGATTGGTTTTGTTTTTAAAATGAAATCACCTTTTATTTTGAGCTTTTAAATTGAAAAAATAATTATTTAATTCTTATAATTGTAAAAAGTGGTTAAACTTACCAATAGAATAATATTTATAAGGACTAATTTAAATTGTCATAGAAACAAATTTGTTCTTTCTTAATTTTATAATAATTACTTTCTAAATTTCAATAGATAAATGAAAATGAATATATCTATACAATTTAAAAAATCAAATCAAACTAATTGCTCAAGTTTTCTTCTCCAAGAGTTGGATGGCAACATATAATTAATTCCACTATATATTGCTTATTTCTGTATTTCTATGTGAAGTTCATGTAACTCTACAGCTTATTAGAAAAAAAATGCTCTACCATTTTCTTTGATGAACTCATAATAATTATAAATAAATTGAATAGTACTTTTTTTATTTGATATGATGATTATTTAACCTTTTTTTCTCTCAATTAATATAGTGTAATATTTCTCTCACATATATAATAAATAATGGTCAAGTAACTCTACATTATATTCTCTCTCCCCAATAAAAGAGTCAATGAGTTTATCAATGCATGCAATAAAACAACATCCTCATCAGCAGAGTTAATGCAAGTAAGAGAATATTGACCTCTTTCCTCCAAAACTGGTCCCTCATCAATGTGTCATTATTATTGTTTTCTGACTATTCTTTATTGATGAAAAAAAGAGTAAGTGATAATGATGAAAAAGTGATATAGCACAAAAATTAAAAACAAAGATCAAACAAAAGGGAATACTAGAAGAAGAGCTATATGGGCCAAAGAAGGGCCAACCATACATACCCCTTGAAAAAGCCCATTGTAAAAGCCATATAGAACAAAAATTAAAACCAAAAAAGATTGACGCGAGTCCAAACATCTAATCAAACAAAAACCCAACCAAACAAAATCCTCAAAAAGGGCCGACAGCACCCCTAATTCCTAAATCAAACCCCACAAAGAATATTATATATGTTGTGGTCTTCTTCAATCTTCATTCTTCACTCTTGTGCTGTGGACGGTGAGACTTAGACACAAACCAGAGCAAAGCAGAGCAGATGAGTATGTTGAATAGGATGAAGGCTTTTCATGTTGTTGTGCCCATGATAATAATCACAATCTTTTCCTTCGTGAGTTCTATGGTCCATGGGAGACCATTGCTGTCTGTCATAACAAAACCAGACCCAAAAGATGCTGCGGCCACCGCTCGTTGGCTCGTCTCTCAGAATTTCTGGGCAGTCTTGAAGTACTCTCTCTCTCTCTCTCCCTCTCTGTTGTACTGTAGTATACTCTTTGCTTACTGTATTTTCAATCAAGGTCAGATTTTAATGAAAGAGGCAATTTTTAATTAATCACCTTTGCTAAACTAATGCATGTGGATTGAGTATATGCAAATGGTGATTGATAGAGAAGCATAGTAGTTTGGATGCATAGCGTAGGTGATCAGTCAAGAAATTATAAAGCTCTGTTAATTACATCTGAATTCTTAATTATTATCCTGTGTTCTAGTGACACCAAACAGGTTGTATTATATATACTCGCCAGTTCATTTGCGAAGTACCAACTCTATCTTGTTATTATAATTTGTGCTCGATTCTGTTCATTTGATTTATCTGGTGGTTGTGAAACTCAAACATTATAGCTAGACTCAACTTTAATTCTCTTTTATTGTTTGCAGTACTATCTCAATTGATTTGGGTGGAGCACCCTGGGGGTAAGAATTTCCTACATTTATTATTTAATATTTTTAGCCATCTTTACATTCAACGTGTTCATGCTGAACCAGAGTTTACTACTCCAGCTAAAAGCAAGCTAACCATGGCAGAGATTTGCAATTTCTTGGAAAAGGATATTGTGCATTGCCATTATTTATTTAAAATAAGATCTTTTTTAATTAAAAAAAAGATCTTATTCAATTTTTTAATATGTTTAAGTGTTAATTTCAAGTAAAAGTATAATCTCTAAAAAAAAATAAAAAAAGATTTTTTTTTTCAAAAGCTGTAATTTTCATTTTCTTAAAAAAGACATTTTATATAACATAAAAAAGATATTTATTATTAAATAAAGATTTTATATATTACTTCCAAACATAAATTAATTTTGTATCCAAACATAAAATTACTTCTACTTTTTCAAAATATCTTAACTAAAAAGATAAATTAAAAAAAGATCTTTTACTAGAATGACATCCAAACAGCCCATTATTTATTTATTTATCTTTCTTTCCATACTCCAGTAACATATTATCTTAAATGCAGAAATGTGGCATCATTTAGTGATGGACTACCCAACCAAGGCACTGGCATCCCATACTTTTACTTGACAACTTTAGATCCAACACCAAAAAATGCACTGAAAGACCCAAGAGCTTCATTGACAGTCAGTGAATACCCTGTTGGAACCTGTGGCAAGACAGACCCAGAGAATCCTACTTGTTCTAAAATTACTCTATCTGGAAAGGTGTGTTAAACACTGAGGAGTTGTATTGTATTGAATCTGATTGTTCTGTTTGTGTGATTACAAGGTTTTTCCTTTCTTTGTCGTCTCTATTATTATGCAGAAATTTCACTATTTGGTCATTTGCATGTAGTTATTTTGTGTCAAAATGTTTCAGACAACTATTTCACTTCTCTATTAGTCGAAACATGTGTGAAAGTTTTTGTGCACATCATAACTTTGGGAATTATTTAACAAGTCTTCCTCTGTTTTTCAGCTGACACTGGTTGATGAAAAGTCCAAGGAAGCTGAATTTGGTAGAAATGCCGTGTTTTCCAAGCATCCAAAGATGAAAGGTAATATCCGTGAAATAATAATAATAAAAAAATTGTATTTTTCATTAGTTGCAAACACTTGCAATCTCTACCTCCCTGACTCATTCCTTTTGTCATTTATAATGTTAACAGATTGGCCTAAGGATCACAACTTTCAAGTCTACAAATTAGAAATTGAAAACATATTTTTAATTGATTGGTTTGGTGGCCCAAAACCTCTCACAGTCAAACAGTACCTGGGTTGGAAAGGGCATTGATATAGCATATCAGTTCATTCCACCACCCTCCAATGCCAACAAAAGAGATAGTAGTAAAAAAAATAGTGTACTTGTACTGCAAGTGTTGAATATTAATAAAATAAGTGCTATTTCACAAGTTCTCGTTTCTGTGTTATGATCATTCATATTTGCTTGCTTCCAAATAGGATTCCAGATTCTGTAATCTGGTTGTCATGACTCAGATTTTAACATTCTATACTCCAAAAGTATCAACACTGCCACAGTTACTCAGAAAAGCATAAACAGAATTACAAAAATTTTTAACATTATCAGGAGAGGAAAAACACAGCATAAAATAAAATTATAAGGAACAAAGGATATGTATTTGCTGCTTTTTTTAAATCTCCAATTAGCACTGAGTCATTGAAAACAGTTCCAGCCCTTCTTTACCTATGATTGAACCTGAGCAAGGCCTCTATAAAGATTCCTCAAACGCCCAACTGATATACCTTATTAGCTTTCTCAAAAGCATTCATTCTAAACCACAGCATCCAGTTGGATTCTGTTTGGAGAGACCTTATGAAGAAGGAATCAATGTCATTATATTGATTGCAAGAAGATACTCAGCAAGCCAAAATTAACAATCAAAGTGCTTCTTCTCTATATTGTCCCATGATCCCATTTTGTATCCAACTGTACCCTGAAGGTTTTCTCATTCCCTTTTCACTCATTAATTTCTTAACTTTTTCTGCATGCTCCCATTTGTTCTTTGATGCATAAGTGTTAGCTAGAAGCACATAATTTCCTGGATCCTTGGGGTCAATCTCAAAGAGACGTCTGGCTGCTTTCTCACCCAATTCCACATTGCCATAAACCCTGCAAGCTGCTAATAAAGAACCCCAGGTCGCTGCGTCGGCACTAATTGCACTCTCGTTTATGAGACTGTATGCCCTTTCCAGTTGCCCAGCTCTCCCAAGAAGATCAACAATGCAAGCAAAGTGCTCGGGTAAGGGCTGAATACCAAACACCCCTATCATAATCTGAAAACACCTACAACCTTCTTCAATAAGACCAGCAGAGCTACATGCATTGAGGACACCAATGAATGTAATTTGGTTTGGCTGTAATCCTTCCTTTTGCATCTTTAAAAAAAGATCTAAAGCATCTTTCGATTTCCCATGCTCAGCAAAAGCTGCAATCATTGCACTATAAGTACAAACATCTCTGTATTTCATTCTATTGAATTCCCTCCAAGCTAAGTTTATGTTTCCACATTTTGAGTGCATATGAATCAGTGCATTGGATACAATATGCGTTCTATCTGAGATGAAAGAGCAATTCACCCAAAACAACAGCACAATGGTTAGTGCTAAACAAATTCAACCTAAAGTGATTGAGTTGACAAAATAATAATGCACAGAAAACCTATTAATAATGGAAGGACTTACCACAGCAGCCATCCTCAAGATGCTCTGCTAATGCACTTGATACTCCAATATCCCTAAGTTGTGTACAAGCTGATACAGCACCCACCATTGCCACCTCACTGATTTTAATCCTTTTTCGCCTCATTTCCTCATACATGTCAATAGCTTCCTTTGCATATCCATTTTGGGCATAACAAGCCAGCATTGCTGCAAATTCTGACGAGTCTTGTGGGATTGGTATCCCATCAAACACCTTCCTGGCTTCCCTCACATTACCAACCTTCCCAAAACCAGCGATCATCGCAACCCTCGTGACCGTTCCCTTGTCATCCTCATCCATGGCATAATACAGCTCCTTGGCTGCCTTCATGTCTCCATTATTTGCATACCCAGCAACCATAGTAGTCCAAGTAAAAGAGTTTCTCTCCCCCATTTTATCAAACAACCATCTCGCATCAACCATCATCCCCGCCTTGGCATACCCACGAATCATCGCCGTCCAAGCAACCACATCTCTTTCACGCATCCCATCAAACACATCTCTTGCATCAAACATGCTACCAAACTTTGCGTACATGTCAAGTAGTGCAGTTTGCACAAACTTGTTCCCCAAAAACCCTGACCGTACCACCCTTGCATGCACTTGTTTCCCTTCTAACACTGCAGGGGCGCGTCCACATGCGTTGAGGACTGAGGAGAAGGTGAACCCAGATGGCAAGACCCCATTTTGGTGCATTCTAGCATAGGTGGAAATGCAATGGCGGAATTCAGCATGGGACGTGAATGCACGAATAAGGAAGGTCCAAAGGAAGCTGTTGTTGCAGCTTGGCATTGTGTCAAACACTTTGTGGGCATAGCAAAGGTTGGATTTTTTACCAATAAACTTAAGAGCCTTGAGAAACAAACGAGCCAAGAAGTGATTGTAGTGATGGGGTTGGCGAGTTATGAGTTTGAGGGAGAGTGCATGGGTTTGTTTGAGATCAGCAGTGGTAGGATGATGATGAAGTGGTTCTCGTGTTAAACTTCATGCATGCATGAGCATGAATTATAACTAAATTAATCGTCGATTAAAGGTAAAACAACAAAATTCATCGTCATATATTAAATTATTAATCATTTAAAAAAAAAGTGGGGAAAAAAAAGGAGGTTTCTGATCTAATGCGTAATTATTTGAGACAACAGCAAAATGAAACCTTATGATGAAGCTGTAACTGAGCAAAGTTGGATCGAAGACAAGCTATATATCTCAGATATTTCTTGAAAAAAAAAAATAATGTTATGTATACAATGAAAATTGTACAATATTTATACAACAATCATATCCACCGTTGAATTGTAATAGAGATTTACTCACTAATACAATTCAACAATAAATATTATTATCCTATAAGTATTATATAATTTTTATTATATATATAGTATTAGTGAAAAAAATAATAATAATGTAGCAAGACTTTGTAACTAACTATTCGGCAAGAGTAATGATATTACATCAATCTATTTCTTGAAGGACAAGGTCCTATTATCTAGAGTAAACAATTTTTTTCAACAATCAAATTATTAGTGTGCACTGAGATTGAATGTTTTATTTGGACATTCATTTTCCTATCATTAGAAGAAGGAACTTGTGATTCCCACTTTTTTTTTTCTATCTCTTTTCATTATTTAATTTTATGAATATTAGATGAATATCTACTTTAGATGTCTACATATCATTACTTTATTTTTAATTGGACTTGAATATGATTGTAATAAAATTTTTATGTAAATTCTATTATAACATATTTGGTTATTACGATATTAATTTAATTATTTTATACAAATTAAGATTCGATAAATCAAATTAGTCTAAATATTATTAATTTTGACATTTTTACTGCAAAAGATACTAATCATCCACAATAATCATTCTCTTTATATACATTCTTAGAATTGAAAATTATATTTAAGAAGCTCAATTAACTATTAATTTTAGAGTCTTGTGATTGTTACATTTATCATTTGATATAGATGAAAATTCAAAAAAATGAGTATTAAATATCTCAGGGCTAAAAAGATTATTTGCTCTACTTAATTATAATCACAAAATATGATAGAGACGCTAAGTTATTGTCTAAAACTCTAAATGCAAAAATTGACAACAGATAAATTTGGAAGCTAATTGTGGAAAATAGCAGTAGATAAATCACATTATACAATTCCGTGGCGGCCCCAAATGTCGTTTTGCTAATTTTTTCTTTCCACATTGATGATTGATGTGAGCTATTTTTAGTCTTCTAACTTGCTTGCAGATTACTATTAGCAAACATATGATTAAGAAATTTAAAGGACTAAGGACGTGTTTGGACTTTGGACGAGTTTTCTTTAGCTCAAAATAATTTTATTTAACAAAATTTTTATTTATTTATTTTTGTATATTTAGATATTTTTAAAAACTGATTAGAGCATAAAAATTGATTTCACCCTTTTCATAAGCTGAAAGGAGTTGTTTTGAAATAAATCACCTTTATTAATTAAATATAAAATTTAATTTTAATAAATATTTTTTTAAGATTTAAAATAAATGCACTCTGATAAAAGAAAATAAATTTATAAATGATTACAGTTGTAAAATAAATCATTAGTTCTTTTGATTGTGTTTAATAAGATATTTATTATGACAAAATTACAAACATAAAATTATATAAATAAATATCTAATCATGTAGACCAAATATAAAATTTTCGTTTCAAAACGAACAAAATGTATATTTTATTTCTAAAAAGTTGAGAAAAATTAAATCTGATATTAGAACTTTTTTCTATCTTTATTATTTCTATATTTTTATCTTGTTCCATATGGCTGTGTTTGGATGGTGTAGATGAGACACAGATTGATGGACATAGTAGATGGACATGGACAATGATGGACATGGACACTGTGTACCAGTATTCATGTATTGTGTTTGGATGCAGGAGACATGAAACTAATATAGTGTGCTGTCTAGTGTTTGGATTAGTGAGACAGAACTAAAAAATAGTACAAAAGACATTTTTACCCCTAAACTGTAGTTATTAACATTAGTATAATAATTATTTATTACTATTATTAAATAAAAACTATTACAATTATTATTATTATTATTATTATTATTATTATCATCATTTTAATTATTATAATAATAATAATTATTTTAATAATCATTACTATTACAATTATTATAATAAATATTATTAAAGTTATTATTATAATTATAATTATAATAGTAATTATAATTATTATTTTAATTATGTTAATTACCATAACAATTATTGCAATTATTATTTTTATTGATATAATAATAATATATTTAATTTTTATTTTAATGTATAATAATGATTATAATTAAAAAATGATAATAACAAAATAATAATAATTATTGATATTATTATAATTAATTTAATTATTATTATTATATAATTAATTAATTATTATTATTGATATTATTATAATTAAATTAATGTTAAAAATAATTATAATAATAATGATGATCATAATAATAATAGTAAAATAATAATAATTATTATTATTATAATAAATTAATTAATATTATAATAATTATTACAATAATTATTATAATTAAATTAATGTTAAAAATAATTATAATAATAATGATGATAATAATAATAATAGTAAAATAATAATAATTATTATTATTATAATAAAGTAATTATTATAATAATTATTAATATTGTATTAATTATTATATAATAATAATTATTAAATATTAGGGTTTGGTTGGTTTGTAATTTTAGAAATTTTAGAGGGTATTATTGTCATTTTAAATTGTGTCTAATTAGACACCGTGTCCCACCATTTCTGTTCCATCTTCTCAAATGGTCAGTAGTGTGCCACAATAATGAGATACCGTGTTCCATTATTTTAGTGTCTCTGTCCAGCTATTTTTATTGTCTCACAAATCAAACATGGAACACACCCACCGTATCCCACTATTTATGTCTAATAGACAATATCCAAACCCACCCTATATATCATAACAAGTTAACAACGCAACCTTTATCCTATTATGTCGGTATAATACTAGATTTTGTGCAGAGCATAATTCCAAAACTTGGCAGATATTTCTCCTTCGGATCACTACCAAAATATCCACTGAGCACCATGACTTTATTCATTACTAGCTTATATATATATATGTACTTGAATTTAACTAATAGGATTATATATGTGCATATATTTTTAATAAATTTAACAGAACTAAGATTAAAATATTATCAAAAGTAATAAACACTTAAATGTCTCTTCCAAGAAAATATCTTTATAAAAATATAATATATTAATCCTCAATAAATATATTAATTGAATAAATTAATCATTTAAAATATTTCAAATAAATAAATTTATTTATCCAATATTTATAATCTTAAACAATTATTAATCATTATTTTCTCAACAACAAGTCAACAAGTATGTCCCACATGATTCTCTATCAATGAAAATCTTAGCACGATTCTTCTAAATTTTTGGCACTATCCTTTTCTCTTCTAAATAGTGACTTAATCAGTGACGACTGTGTGAGTAATACAATATGTACACTACTAATTATTAGAAGTTACTGTATATAATAATTTAATATTTTAAAATTATTAATTTAACTTTTAAAAATATTAAATTAATATATAATATTAAAAGTTGAATTAATAGTTTTAATAAATTGAATTATTGTATATAGTAGATGGTAGCTGATTTTGTATCGAAAAATTTAACATTTCTCAATTAATAATACTTATTGTACAACATAAATACGTCCAACGAGCATCACGTGTATTATACATGATATAGAATGTGTATTATACATATGTGTGTTATACATATAGCACATATTTCATATCATGTATAACACGTATTATATGTTCGTCGCAAGTATTTATGTTGTACTAAAAATATTATTGATTCTCAATAGTAACCAATTCATATAGAATTCTCGTCTCTCTCTATATATAGCGCCCCTGCAACTTCATGCATAGTATACACAAAAACCTTAATCAACAATCTAGAATGGATTCATCAGTCCTAAATTACCTAAGCACCACTACAATAGGAATCGTAATTCCTCTGCTAGTCATCATCTCATGTTTATTGCTATTTCATCCCTCCAAAGTTGGTAATGTCAGAGAACCCCCCATGGTGGGAGGAGCATGGCCTGTAATCGGGCACCTCCCATTACTGAGCAAATCAAAGACACCACACAAAACATTGGCTGCCATAGCAGACAAATATGGACCACTTTTCACAATCAAGCTTGGTGCCAAACAAGTTTTGGTTCTGAGCAATTGGGAAATGGCCAAAGAATGCTTCACAAAAAATGACAAACTTGTTTCCACTCGCCCCAAGCTCGTCTCAATTGAAAATCTTTCCTACAATAAGGCCATGTTTGGCCTTGCCCCATATGGTCCATATTGGCGAGAACTGCGAAAGATCGTTACTTTAGAGCTCCTCTGTAATCGCCGCATAGAGCTGCTACGCCATGTTCGTGTCTCAGAAGTTGAAGCTTCTATAAAAGGCCTTTTCAATCTTTGGTCTAGTAGAAAGAACGAGCTTGGCTATGTGTTGGTGGAGATGAAACACTGGTTTGCACAATTGACATTCAACGTGGTCCTTAGAATGATTGTTGGCAAGAGATTTTTCGGTGTTATGGATTTAGAAAATGAGGAAAATGGAGAGAGGATTGTCAAAATCATGAGGGATTTTCTGCGTATGTTCGGAGTATTTCCTGTGGCTGATGCTGTTCCTTCCCTGAGGTGGTTGGATTTGGGGGGACATGAGAAGGTTATGAAAGAAATTGCTAAGGAATTGGATGAGATTATGTGTGAATGGTTAGATGAACATCGCCAAAACAGAGGATTGAATCAGAAGGATGATGCAAGTGACCAAGACTTCATGGATGTGATGCTTTCAGTGCTTAATGATGCAAAGATTGATCAATTTGATGCTGATACCATAATCAAAGCCACAGCATTGGTACACACACACATATATATATATATATAATATAAATTTTTTAGTATGATATTAGTTTTAGTTTAATGCTTGTTAAAATTATATAAAAAATGATTCTTTTTTTTTTAATAAACAACCAATCAACACTTGAAACTCTCCTCAGCTTTTCTCTCATTTCACTGCTTTTTTTTTTGTCATTTTTCTCTGTTCAGTTTATAATTTTTCCAGTGTTTTGAAAATCAGACCGAACCAACTGGTATTACTGCTGGTTGAAGTGGAATCCACTTAATAATACCAATTTTCTAATCAAGCTTGAACTTGATTTTGCAGTCAATGATTCTGGGAGGAACTGATACAACCTCTGTTACCCTTACATGGACAATGAGTTTACTTATGAGAAATCCTGACGTGTTGAAAAAAGCAAAAGAAGAACTTGACAGCCAAATTGGTAAAGAAAGATGCGTAAGTGAAACAGACATAAACAATTTGGTATATCTTCAAGCAATAGTTAAAGAAACACTGAGATTGTATCCAGCAGCTCCTCTAGTAGGAATTCGTGAATTCACAGAGGATTGCATTTTGGGTGGATACCATGTGAAAAAGGGAACAAGACTAATGACAAATCTTTGGAAAATCCACACTGATCCTAGTATCTGGTCAGATCCCTTGGAGTTCAAGCCAGAGAGATTTCTAAGTACTCACAAAGATGTTGATTTTAGGGGTCAGCATTTTGAGTTTGTACCATTTGGGAGTGGTAGAAGGATGTGTCCTGGTGTGTCATTTGGACTTCAGATAGTTCACTTCACTCTGGCTAGATTTTTGCATTGCTTTGATATTTTGAACCCATCTAGTGAACCTGTTGATATGACTGAGACCCTTGGACTCACTAATGAGAAAGCTACTCCTCTTGAGATTCTTGTTAAACCATGTTTGTCTCCCAGCTGCTGTTATGAGACCATGTAGTAGTATATATATATATATATATATATGTTATTATGAAAGGAGTGAGTGATGAAGAAGAAGTTGGAAAAATAAAGTAAGTGGTGGGTCAAATCATGTGTTTTTATGAGTGTATCAAATAGATGTATATACAAATAACGTTTCTGGCATGGCTTTAACTTCTATGTGATCCATATTTTTTTTTTTTGGTAAGATCTATGTGATCCATATGGTGCATGGTTAGGCATATTGGTCTCCTGATCGAATTGTTGTGCAATCATATATATGTTATGTTTGCAAAGTAACATTAGAAATTGCATATTTTGGTTTTTTTTTTTTTTTGTCAAAATTCATTTAATAGTTGGGTTTTTATCAAAAAGTTATTAGATCAAAATTAGAGGAAAAAAACTATAATTCATAAAGCAAAGACTAGCATACAAGAATTAATATTAACTTTCAAAATATATAAAATAAAATAAACTAAAATTTGCGATTAGTTTAATATTGTTGAAATGAGTTGGGCTAATATTTGCCAATAACTTAGGTTGATATATATTTCACTCATACACCACCATAATAACTTAGGATCGATTTATTATATATTTTCTATTAATGGATATTCATATGAGCCTGAAGAAGCCGAGATTGGACTAGGTAAGCTTCCTTGGAACCTGGACTTCTAAATATATAGAAAACTAAAGTGGCAATGACCAAGTATTACACAGTTTGGGAGTAACAATTTAGAGACAAACGTGGTTTGAGTAGAATCTCAAGAGGTGTAGCTTTCGCATGGGTCAGTCCAAGGGTTCCAGCCATATCAACGGGTTGAGCAGATGGATTCATGATTTCAAAGGAATGCAAAAAGCTAGCCAGAGTGAAGTTAACCATTTGAAGGCCAAAGGATATTCCAGGACACATCCTTCTACCGCTTCCAAATGGTAATAACTCAAAATGCTGACCCCTAACATCAACATCCTTGTGAGTTGTTATGAACCTCTCAGGCTTAAACTCCATAGGGTCTGACCAAACAGAAGGATCAGTTTGAATCTTCCAAAGATTTACCATTAGTTGTGTTCCCTTTTTTACCTGGTATCCGCCTAAAGTGCAATCCTCTGTAAATATACGATGTGGTGCAAGAGGTGCTGCTGGATACAATCTTAGTGTCTCCTTAACTATTGCTTGAAGATATACTAATTTACTTATACTTGACTCAGTTACGCACTCCTCTTTCCCAATTTGGGTGTCAAGTTCTTCTTTTGCTTTTTCCAACACATGAGGATTTCTCAACAACAAGCATATTGCCCATGTAAGGGTAACATTGGTTGTATCAGAACCTCCCAAAATCATTGACTGCATGCAAAATAAGTTAAATCCCTGTAAGATAAGGGTAATGTTATACTAGACTCTTGGTAGAGGTACAACAAAAAATCAGTCAAAACTCAAAACAGTCAATAAATTGTGCACAATATATACAATATAAATTGCACAACAAATATTACATGTTGTGCACACCATATATCACATGATGTGCACAACATATATCACATGTTGCAAAGAAAGATGATGCTGCAACATGTGATATATGTTGTGCACTACATGCAATATAAGTTGTGCAATTTATAATATATATATGTTATGCATAACTTGTTGACTGATTTTTTGTTGTGTACAAGTATTTCTAACTATACTGACATATTAAGAAAGTTAGAAGTTTAGGAGACATCCATCAAGATTAAGGATAGATCTTACTGTCAAATCCTATTATATACATACATACATACCAGTGTTGTGGTTTTAATTACAGTATCGGAATCCAATCCTTCAATCTTCCTGTCATCAAGCAAGGAAAGCATAACATCAATGAAGTCCTTGTTACGAGCATCATCATTTTCATCCAAAGCCACAATCTGTTGTCGATGTTCCTCTAACCATTCCGTCAAAATCTCATCCAGTTCATGTGCAACTCTCTTCATTCTCTTCTCATGGCCTCCAAAATCAAACCACCTTAAAGAAGGAACAACATCACCCAAAGTAAACCCCAACAATTGCAAGAACTCCCCCATCGTTTCGAGAAACCTCTTGGCCTTTTCCTCATTAGCCACATCCACCGTGGCACCAAAAAATCTCTTCCCAGCAATCACTCTAAGAACCATGTTGAATGTCAATTCTGAAAACCACTGCTTCATCTCCACTAACGCATAGCCAGACTCATTCTTTCTACTATTAGACCAAAGATTAAAGAGCTCTTTTATAGAAGCTTCAACTTCTGAGACTCGAACTTGGCTTAATAGCTCTATGCGGCGATTGGAGAGGAGCTCTAATGTAACAATCTTGCGCAACTCACGCCAATAGGGACCGTACGGTGCAAAACCAAACATGGCTAAGTTGTAGGAAAGATGTTCAACTGCAACAAGCTTGGGTCGAGAGGACACAAATATGTCATTTGTGGTGAAACATTCTCTAGCCATTTCCCAATTGCTTATTAGTACCAAAGTACTCTTTGCGGCGCCAAGCTCGATAGTGAAAATTGGTCCATATTTTTCAGCCAAGGCACCCAATTTTATGTGAAGTGGCTTTGAACCACTCATCAGTAATGGAAGGTGACCAAGTATTGGCCAGGCACCTGCCACCTTAGGGGGCTCTCTGGAATTACCAACTTTTGAGGAACGAAATAGAAGAAGAAATAAACAGAGTATGATGAGTGGTGAAAGGATTGAAATTGATGTGGTGTTTAGGCAATTTAGGATTGATTCCATGTTGGGGGATTAAGCTTTTGTATGGAGTTTGCTTTGGTTATGATCAATTGGATGCCTTTCTAGTTTCTCTTTAAGTAGAAATATGTTGAGAAATATACCTAATATTTCTCATTAAATTCAAATATTATTATGTCAATATTTTGAGATTGCCGTGCAGAAAATACAATGTGTTAGGCAGGATGGAATAAATAAAAGAATAACCGAGAATATACACAAGATAAGAGTAGATAGCCATAGGGGCCGGGGAGGAGCTAGATACTTTTTTCAAGTGGTGTATATTGAAATCAGGTTGGTCCAACTTTAGTAGTAGTTCCATATATAATATTATTTATTTTATTTGATTGATTTGTTAATATTAAATTTATATTATTTTTATAAAATTATAAATAATCAATTAGTGCTAAACCTTTAAAAATATTAAGAAAAATTAGCTTGTCATATATTTTTTATTATACATGCATGTCACGAAATATATATTGTTTTTAATATTTGGAAAGATAAGTTTGTATAACAAGTTTTTATTAAGAATAAAAATTAAGTTATGGAATTTATCATAAGATGAGAATATACAAAAGTCTTTAAATGAAAATTGATACTTGATTTGCATGCTATGATTTTGATAGAAACAAATCATTAATAAATTAAATAAGAATGAGACAAAACAATAAAACAGTAAATAATAATATTAGAGTGTACTTATACATATTGATAAGAAATATATTAAAATTTAGAGAGAGGCGAAATTGAAAGAAAAATTAATTGGTGAGTACCATATAATTTATGAGGTGGAATATAATGTATAAGATAAAGTATGTAAAAGATTATTACACATAAAATTAGATATTAAATTCATCTATTTTTATTTTTATTAGGGGGACCAAGTACACATGTAAAATTAAAAAAACTTGATAACACTGGGCATATATGGCCACCCGCCTATAGGATAGGAGGCTCCAACCCTAGATATATCACGGGAAATATTGTGATAGACAGAGGCAATTGGAGTAATGTATTCTCGCGTACAAATTTTCTTATACTTATAAGTAATAAAAAGATAGTTAAACTAATAAATAGATCTATTAGACAATTTAAAAGAAAAATATCGTAAATCAATTTTTAATGAGTTAACTAATTATAGACTAAAATTTTTATATCCACTAATGTTTTATTGTGCAGCACTCATTTTGTTATCTATGCGATCAAGATACATATTTGCTGTTAGAGCCAATGATGGTTAGCACACCTGGTTCAGTCTTTCGCCCACGCTAGGCGTGATTTGAGTTCGAATCTTAGGGAGCTCTTTTTGGTGGGCGATCTGTAAATTCCACCATAAATCCTCGTTGAGGTTTGTGGTATGCCTCCCTTAATCTAAATTTTTTGTTTATAAAAAAAAAAAATATTTGCTGTTAGCACATGGACACACATGTAGGTAAGGGAAGTTTAAAAAAGCCAGTGGGTCGAGAAGTAATAAGGTTAGATAATAATGGTTTTGTGTCTTGGTTATAGTTGGTTGAATTTTGGTAATGGTAATTACAGTTTTTATTGGTGGTTGAAATGTCGGGAATATTCAGATGCAATTGATGTTTGGTAGTGATTTAGTGAAGGTAAGGTAAAGTATGTGAGTGTAAGGTATTATTTGGGTTGGGCTTTTTTTTCTTTAAATTTGGGTTAGATCCTTTTCATTTAGAAGACTCATGGGCCATGTAAAATTCATAGTAGAGTAAAATTATTCTTTTAAAACCCAGGAGAGTGTGATTGAACGGTAGGGGCTCATCCTTCCTTAACCAAGTGTCGAATGTTCGATCCTTGCCTTCGATAAGAAAAAACTTAAAAACTCCGGGCCAGTTGTCCCACCCTTCGAGGTGCCTATAAGCCAACAAGGAATTAGTCACACTAGTCGACAGTGGATATCCCGGTTATGAACCAAAAACTAAAATTATTCTTTTAAAAAATGAAAATATAAGGGATGTCATAAACTTACATGTTATATACCTATATGTAATGGAGAGTATTTCAGTATTTTCAATTGTACTGGTCCCTCTCTATGATTAATGGTCGTGCCTCCTCGATCACGCAGATTAATGTTGGCCTTGGATTATATCTGGCCTTCTTTTTAATTAATCACAATCAAAACACTTGATGAAAAACGTTCAGCATATGTGTGTATAACTAAGGCTATGAAGTATGAACTATGGATTTAATCAAACTAGTTTAAGAGAAAAAACATAAATAATAAATAATTGATTGCAGCACGCAGAACAGAAATATATAATAACTACATACATACTGACCATTACATTTGATTCACACTATTGCTACTTCAATGGCACTTTAAATAGATAACTATTACTGTATGTAACTCTGTAAGATTTCAAAAGCAATGAAGATGAGTAGAGTTGATGAGACAAGGTTTTTGACGAATTTGTGTGCATATCCAATTAAAAAATTTATTTATTTATTTATTTAAAGATAATGGGAAAATGAAGTAAACGTGTCGGGGTAGCCCAAAAAGTCTATCTTCTTAGCACAAATGCTTGGGGAACAACAAAAAATCAGCCAAAACAGTCAATAAAGTCTATTTAACATTTTGTGGCCCAAATAACATTTTAATCATGAGTATATTTATAATGGACTTGGTGATTGTGATCCAAATTCCTATTTATTGACTATAATAACTGATTTTTTATTGTACTCTTAGCAATAATCATCTTCTGAGTTGAGTTATACTCTATTGGAAAATGATAGGCTGCCTGTCCCAGATTTTCTTTCTTTCTTTTGTGGGCACCATCCATCTAAGCTAAGAAGCTGCCATCCCTCTCTATTTCCAAGCCTATCCATCCTTGCGTGTACTATTCTCAGTTCTTCTTTTATTCCATATATATATATACTTACTAACACGTGGTAGACTTTAATTTGCACCGCCATTCCAAAATGATGATGATGATGCTGACATGACACAATATATTGAATTTTACACATTATTGGACCAAAATCTACTAACTCCACAAGAATTTTACACGCATTGATCTAAGCTTGTTGATCTTAAAGAAAGAGTAGCTGCTAGCTATAGAGACAATTTAACTATATATATGCAAATCAAACATTTCTCCTCCTACTTACAGGGTCCATCCCTTTAACTTCATACAAAACCTTAATTAACCCCCCAAAAATGGATTCACTCCTAAACACCACATCAATTTCAATCCTAATTTGTCTAGTACTCCTCATATTCACTTCATTGTTTCTTCTATTTCGTCCCTCAAAAGTTGGTAATTCCAGAGAGCCCCCTAAGGTGGCAGGTGCATGGCCTATACTTGGTCACCTTCCATTACTCATGCGTGGTTCTTCAGAGCCACTTCACATTAAATTAGGTGCTATGGCTGAAAAATATGGACCCATTTTCTCCATCAAGCTTGGCGCCGCAAAGAGTACTTTAGTAATAAGCAATTGGGAAGTGGCTAAAGAATGTTTCACCACGAATGACATAGTTGTGTCCTCTCGACCCAAGCTTGTTGCAATTGAAAATCTTACCTACAACTTAGCCATGTTTGGTTTTGCACCATATGGTCCATATTGGCGTGAATTGCGAAAGATTGTTACATTAGAGCTCCTCTCTAATCGCCGCATAGAGCTATTAGGCCATGTTCGTGTCTCAGAAGTTGAAGCTTCTATAAAAGACCTTTTCAATCTTTGGTCTAATAGTAGAAAAAATGATGAGTCTGGCTATGTGTTGGTGGAGATGAAGCAGTGGTTTTCACAATTGACATTTAACATCGTTCTCCGAATGATTTCTGGGAAGAGATTTTTTGGTGCCATGGTGGATGTGGCTAATAAGGAAAAGGCGAAGAGGTTTCTTGAATTGACTTGGGAGTTCTTTGGTTTGATGGGGGTAAATACTGTGGGTGATGTTGTTCCTTCTTTAAGGTGGCTTGACTTTGGGGGTCATGAGAAGAAAATGAAGAAAGTTGCAAATGGATTGGATGAGATTTTGAGGGAATGGTTAGAGGAACATCGACAACAGATTATGGGTTTGGATGACAAGGATGCTGCTGATCATACAGATTTCATTCATGTTATGCTTTCATTGCTTGATGATAAGAAGATTGAAGGTTTTGATGTTGATACTATAATCAAAGCCACAACACTGGTATGTATATATAATAACTAGTATTCACAAAGCTGTAGTAAAAATTGTAGTTTAGTTTTACATGATTAAGAAACAGAGTAGGGTTCTATGAACATTCCTCAAAATTAATTGTTATCTATTTTCACATCTTAAGATAAGTAGAATATTGAGCTTCATAGGAAAGTTAAAGTTATTATTTTGCAGGCAATGATTTTGGGAGGTTCTGATACAACCAATGTTACCCTCACATGGGCAGTATGTTTGCTGTTGAGAAATCCTCATGTGTTAGAAAAAGCAAAACAAGAACTTGACACCAAAATTGGGAGAGGGAAATGCATAAGTGAGTCGGACATAAATAAATTGGTATATCTTCAAGCTATAGTTAAGGAAACGTTAAGGTTGTATCCAGCAGGACCTCTTGCAGCACCTCGTGTATTCAGAGAGGATTGCACTTTAGGTGGATACCATGTCAAAAAGGGAACACAACTAATTACAAATGTTTGGAAGATTCACACCGACCCTTGTGTTTGGTCAGATCCAATGGAGTTCAAGCCTGAAAGATTTATAACTAGTCACAAAGATGTTGATGTTAGGGGTCAACATTTTGAGCTATTACCTTTTGGAAGTGGTAGAAGGATATGTCCTGGAATATCCTTTGCCCTTCAAATGCTTCACTTTATTCTAGCCAGCTTTTTGCATTCCTTTGAAATCTTGAGTCCATCTGATCAACCTACTCTTGATATGACTGGAACCCTTGGATTGACCCATGCCAAAGCTACACCTCTTGAAATTCTAGTTAAACCACGTTTGTCTCTACAATGTTATGAAACTATGTAGTATACTTTATTATTGTCTCTTTTTTTTTTGCTATATAGTTAAATTGTTTAGGTTGAGAGCAAATTTATCCTAGCCGAAATAAAAGCATACCCTATGTTAATATAGAATGAATATATAAAAATTTAATAATATTTGTTGTATAACAGATGTACGTATAGCACACATTTCGTATTATGTATAGCACGCATTTAATATAGTTGGATGTATTTCTATTGTACGATAAATATTATTGTATAAGAATTGAACCTAAATTATGGTGGTGAATGAGTGAAATTTCTATGAGATGAGGTAGCCCTTACATGTTGTGTTAGTATATTGTTACTTTGATGAATAATGCTTTGTGTTAGTAGGAAACGTATAATAATATTTATTTTGGCTAAGTCCTGTTTGAAATTTCTCTTTCGTTCCTTTATTCATTGATCAACAGAAGAATGAGTGGGTAAAACAGGTAACGGATATATGTTAGGTGTAGGAGGAAGTGGGCCTAGAACGGCCCAATGGGCTGTACGAACTGCCAATAGCAGGTCTCCACATAGTTTGGGAGACTGCACCGTCGCAATCACAGCTCACCATTATGTTGCTCGTAACCGACACGTGGCGTCCCACCATGGCCTTGTCGGTTGAAAGTCGATGCAATTGCAAGGGTCTTCGTTCTTTCACATTCCTCATTAGTTATCTTTTTCTTTTTTGTTTCCCCCTTTTGCTTTCCTTGTTTCCCTCACAACACATTTTTGATAACAACAACGCGTTTGTGCCTCCCTCCACTCTCCCTTCTACAAGTTAGTTGCTCTCTCCCTCACTCTCGTTCTAACTTCTAACCACATAATCAGATTCCGTCCTTCTTAATTCTTTTTTTTCATTATATATATTTGTTTACGGTTTTGCCTTTGGGTGAATTGAATTGTTATCAGCATTGAGGAAGATGGTGGAGGTGAAATTTTCCCCGCGGGCGGAGTGGTGGCAGAACATGATGTACCCTGTTCGTAGGGTTTGGGCCGGCCTCGCCATCCGCCTCCGAATTCGCAAAACCGGTAAAGATTCTCTGCTTTTTACATGTTACCATTGCAATTTGCAAATTCTGTAGCTGCTTTTGCATGATTTTTTTGGTGTTTAGACTTTAGAGCATCCTGTAGTGGTTTGGGATTTTTAGTCATATTCAAACTTAACTCGATTATAGTCTTCTTTGCCAGATTTTTGTTTAGGGTTTATAAATTCAAAAAAGAAAAAAAATTATTGTAGTTTGGGATTCAATTTGAATGTGTTTAGTGGTTTAGCTAGTTATGTTTTAATTGTTTATGATGAGTTTATCTCTGGCATTCTGGCTTGATATGCTATGGGAACATGATCTCTGCCTTTGTCATTTATTAATTTGATATAGGAATTAGGGTTCCTGTTTGAGAAAAAAATGATGGAATTTTTTGGCAAATATGAAAATATAAGAGCCAGAGTGTTAATTTTAAGTTATGTTCTCATAATTTGAAGAGCATTTATGATAAGAATATTTGATTGGAGAAAACAGAGAAGCACAGATTCAAGAGGCTAGCTTTGTTTTCGATAATGGGGAAAAACTGCAACTTGCTAACATGAAGATTTGTGTTTCGGCCAAATGTGCAGGGCTGCTGAAGCTGCGGCATGATGTGAGGGCATGCGAGTATGAGGATATTCGCGTGATGTGGGAGATGCTGAACAAAAACGAATCAGATGCCGGAAACTCTCCGAGGAAAACCAACAAGAGGAGGAACTACTGGAAATTGTTCAGGTGGGCTAGGTGTGCACCATATATCAATTGCCGCTCCTGAGATTATGCCATGTGAGTCTTATTCCCTCTCATCGCATATAAAAGGCACTCCCTCATGTTGCTGTTCTGAAAAAAAGAAAAAAGAAGCATAGTTGTGGGTTCTGCTTCAATCAATCAGGAATAAAAGGATCACATAAAAAATTTTCCATGTAGAACATGGTCTTATGCATGTCCTTTGCATCAAGTTAGAGACCATTTATGTATGGGGAATGCTATTTGTACATACAATAGTGCAATCCACCCATTTTCCACCCATTCAAAAGTTGGCAACTTTTATAAAAATGTTGACAAGTTGCCAACATATTCATAAAAGTTGCCAACTTTTTGAATGGGTGGATGAGTATTTTGGTATGTACAAATATCATTTTCCTTTATGTATATATAGTAAGTAACCGCATCCACCAATTCGATGTAGCCATCCCTTATTGCTCCATGATCCTATGCTTCATAAATAGTACCATGGGATAGTTAATTTGTGGTGTGATTACATCATCTTGTTGTGTTGTTCAACTTGACTTTAATTTATTGGTTTTTGGAGATATATGAATTGTGTCTTGAATTTTATAGTGTATGCCTTTGGGTTTTGTGTCAGAAATTACCTGCATTCTGCATTAGATTAAAGATATATGTGTTCTTAGGTGTTATCCCTAGTCTCATGATCTTCCCTTTAGAAATTCTTGCATATTCCTCGAGCACTATGTCGTCCAATTATTGAATGTGAAACTTATCCACGTAGTGCTCCGGAAGCAAACAAGAATTTCTCTGGTTTATAGAGAAGGATGTTACAATTTATAAATTACTAGCGGGCAGCGGCTCTGTTGGGAAATTGTATTTCAAGAAGGAATTGTGAGTTTGTAACACATCAAATAATCTGAAAATAATAATCAAATATATCATCTGGAGAATATACTTTACGCGTGATTGGGTAAAAAAAAGGTGAAGATAGAAGTGATTTTGTGTCGGCAAAGCTAGCTTTGCTTTAAGTTAAATTAAATTTCATTTTATTAGTATTTTTTTCTCTTTGGTTCTTTCGTCAGCCTATTAGATTTAGTTGCTAGGGACATGCTTATGCTTTCGCCGTTTTGGAAAGGGAAAAGAATATATTCCTCATTTTTTTTAAGAGAAAAAGCTTTGGATTCTTTTCATTTTAAAATTAAGACGAATATCAACTTCAGTGCAAATTAATAGTGGAATCACTTGATCCAAACTCAAATAGCATATATACCAGATAAACATGCATTTTATCATTACAATTTTCACCAAACCAAAACTTCATGAGAAAGTTTTCATTGTTTTTGGGCTTAAGGTCTACTCCAACACAAATTAGACTTGCTCAGAGTCATAACTTCTGGAATGATATACATTTGGCTGATTAGAACTAAAATCTCTTTTTCCATGCATTTTTTGTTAACTCATATATTTGGCTGATTAGACATCAACATAGGTAAATCTTGCATTAGGGAGCTTGTTTCTTAGCTCAACACAAGCTGTTTAAGCTGCTTATTGAACTCACGAGCAATCTCATTCTGCAAATTCTTTTGGGTCTGCAATCAGGACATATACTAGTGGGTCTAGTGACTAGTCTCTCTTTTAGTGAGTGTTTTAGCCTGCATGACTTGGCTTATACCTCTTCTTTGCTCGTGGCAAACATCTAATTGGGCCTTGATTGTGTATCCAACAACAATCTTGCTTGCCCCTTCACTGTGTAGAACCTGAAGCAAAAGTCAAGGGTTTTTTCTTGCACAAGAGTGGCACTGCTCTCTCCCTTTCTAGGGAAGATTTTCTTTCTATTGTTAGGGTAGTCTTCTTTTTCTTTAGAGAATAATAAATATCTACCACTAAGATAACTTTCAATGTTGCTATCACCACCTTCACCTTTGTCTTCAGTCTTCACAACTTGCACACGTACAATCTTTGCGATAGAGCTTCATCAGTTGCCTGCCTGAAGATAGACATAAAACACTTGTCCTCTCATGTTCTATTATGGAAAGTGAAAGAGTTTAAAAAAATTATTACAAGTTTTCACATGATTGAAGATGGAAGATGGAAGATTTAAAAAAGCATCAAACTCAGAGAGTTCTTGCAGAGAATGATCATTTGTGTAAATCTAGTCTCTATTTTTTAGTGAAATGTTGTATAATCTTGTTGGAGTATGAGTTGGTAAGGTTAGGTCTTAGATGTTGGTCTTATAGTTATATGTCCATCTACACTATCTGAATTATTGTTTGTAATTTTTACCCTTTGTAGACATACACTTTTAAATAGTTCAATGGAATTTTCTTTTGAAAGAAACAAACAAAAGCAGAAGTTAGGGCTAGTGTTAGATGAATTGTGTATTTAATAGAGATGACAAAATGGGCTTACCCCACTAAGCTAACCCATCAAACCTGCCTTTTTTTTTGGGTTGAGCTGCAGTTTTTTTTAATAAGCATGCCATATTGTTTGGGTAACTATACTCGGGCAAAACATTGGTAGCCTTCTTTTGATAGCTGTATCTGCTACTGTAACACCAAAAATATACATGTCAAGCATACATCATTCTTGTTCTTTGTTTATGTATACTTCTATCTGCTATACATCTAGGTAATAAAATGAACATAATCAAATATATAGGAATTCAGGAATAACCCATATTTTCTTTATAAGATTATTGGCCATAGCAAGAGCATGCCAATGTTTTCGCATAGACTTTAAATCGAACCATGTAATTATTTGTGTCATTTGTTCTTACACATTCACCTATTTATGATGCTACAAACTATCCTCAGAGTTTGTACTTTGTACAGAGTTCCAGACAAATTTGTTTGAAGATGTCGTCCATGAATTTTGATATCTAACAATCAATTCAATGGACACATCAACTTTGGAACGTGAAAGCCGCAAGATATGTACTTACAATAGTTTGAGACAAGAATATTAACTAAGAATGATTTCAGTTAGTAAGTTACTAATTTAATCATGAAAAAAAGAACATCACAGTACTGTTATTCAATATCAGGTCAAGTACTAAACAAACTTCAGCCCGAAAAGGAAAGTTAAACAAAAAAAGAAGGCCAAAAAGAAAAGGAAAACGAAGAAACTACTTCAAGAGTGAATTGATAAAAAGAGAAACATCAATTTTCACTATCTGAATCATCACTCCTACTATGATAGTATTTACACAATAATACATATAATGCTAAGCTCACTACACTTAGACATGCTAGAAGCCAATAGTAATTGTCCAACCTTGCTTCAGTCATGTCATCAGAGAACCAACTTGGTATCCCTTTGGAGCTTGTGTACACTTCAACTAGTGTAATCAAAAGTGCACTCACAAAGCTTCCAACACCAAAAACACTAGTGTATAGTGCAATCCCCATTGTCCTCATTGTTGTAGGAACTTCACTGTAAAAAAACTCCTGCATCCCTACAACTGTGAAAATGTCTGAGATTCCAAGAAGTATGTACTGAGGTAATAGCCAGAAAATGCTTAGAGGCACTGTTTCTGAATATGCTCCTGAAACTCGTCTCATTCCTTTTCCAATCTCAAGCCTTCTCATTTCAACTAGTGCTGCTATGATCATTGCTATGATTGATAGAACCATTCCGATTCCCATCCTCTGCATCACGCTTATGCCTTTCTTCTGCCGGGTCACGAGCTGAGTGATCGGTATGAAGATTTTGTCGTATAGCGGCATCAGTAGTATTATGGAGAGTGTTATGGCACTTTGGAGAGTTGCTGGTGGGATCTTGAAGTCTCGTCCTATGTTCCTCTTCATTGTCATGCCTTGCTTTGTGAAAAATGTTGCTGGCTGCTGAAATATTACAGCAAACATGAGAAGCATTGTCCATATTGGGAAAAGCCTCAGAACAACCTTGGCATGTGCTAGTAGGTGCATGCTGTTTTTAGGATCCTTTCTCAAATCCTTTAGGGTCTCCAGTCTTTCAGGACAAAGAGGTCTCTCTTGAAGCCTAATAAAAAAAAAAAAGGAAATACTCTGCTGTAAGAATAAGGTAAACTTCTACAAAATGACTTATGCGAAAAGAGTTTTATGTTCCATTGAAAGTGGAACTTACTCAAGCTCAACGGCCTCGGACTTTTCATTTTGAAGGGTAATCCCACAATGGAAGCATTTCAATGCAGATGCTTTTATAGCTTGAAACATGTTCATGAAGGGCTGCTTAGCTTTATCATCATCATCTTGCTTATACGTATAAATCGAGCTTCCACATGAGAAAACTAAGATCGATACAACCATCGAAATTGCAGGGATGGCAAATCCTAGTACCCAGCCAAATGTATCTTGGATGTAGGACATTACTGTAACACCCATTAGGCTTCCACTACAAATACCAAAATACCACCATTGGAAGAATACTGTTTTTTGCTTGGAACTTTTGTCCTCTTTGCTACAAGGTAACTCTTCCTCATCGTCGAGTTGGTCCGCTCCGAAGGCTTGGAGCGACGGATTGTATCCGCCTTGGCCTAACGAAATCAAATAGAGAGATAGAGAGAGAAATGAAGATGACATTGTTCTGTTTCTGTGATGCCATGACCTTGCTAGTGCTGTTGATGTCAATGCTGCAAGTCCCTAAGAAGAGGCAATCAATTCAATTATTAACTTATGATTCAAGAAAACTTTAAATATTCAAATTGAATAACAGAAGCACCCAAAAAGTTATACGTATATACTTAATAGCTAATGCAATGCACATGTACAACAATTTTGCCAATTATATGAATGTTTGTTCACTAAACAATTATGTAGCTTTACAGCATAAGAAGAAACCAGCTCAAAGTATGACTTTTGCTCAATGCTTTGGGGATTTCTCCGACACACTATAGAATTCAAGGTACCAATACTTTTCAATGATTTATAGCTATAAATAAGTCATGTGTCCTGCTAATTTTTTTTTTTAATATATCAATTCAATGATTAAATCATGACCATTGATCACGTGAGGGTATTGGTACAATAAGGTAATTTTTATGCTATGAACTTATCAGGTCAGAAAAACATCAGAATCATGGTACCATAACTTTAACATTGTTTATAGGTTATTATACAGTGGGGTTTTTTTCAATAATGATAAACTCTTTTAGCTTGTGGTGCTTCATTGAGTGCTTAATTTAATAATTAAAAAGGAAAAGATGCTTTGTTCTCAAAAGTAAAGTTAGACAAGATCAGTTTTCATTTTATCAGTTTGTTTTTACTTTTACACAGGACAGGACAATCTACAACAGAAGCATATGAACTTTTATATTTTCAGTTAATACATACATTATTAGCACATGAATTTCCATAAAATTACACACATACACATACTGGTTAAGGCAAAAATAATAATAATAATAATTTGACATAAAGAACATCATCAAGCAATAACTACTTTTAGAAGTATGTTTAGTAGGTTCACTGTAATCAGAAATTAACAGCATTTATAATTATACAATAACCATCAAAGAGTGTAGACTTTAAGACAACATTACTTGAAAACTAAATACCCAAAATGGTCCTTCAAAAATATATCGGGAGATAAATTAGTCCCTCAGAATTTTAAAGTCACATATTGGTCTCTTATATTTTAAAAAGAGAGACAAATTGGTTTCTCTACGTGTCCGAACAGTGATTTTTTAGTTGTATAAATCTGTACGAAATGATGAATTTGTCCTTTTTTTGAGATGTGAAAGATGGGTGCTTAGTCTTACTTGAATTACAACCTACATATCATTGATGCAGTGTATTCTTCACATAATGCTTCTATTCTGATACAGTACAGTGTTTGTCAAATTTGTTCTGCTAGTATAAAAGAAAATCCCATAGTTAAAAATGAAAACATGAGAGGAAAAAAAAAATTCTTGTCTCACTAGAGGTGATGATATAGTATTGACAATGATGAAAGGATATAGTAAACTTTTTTTTTCTAATATCATAAGGAGAAAAGCTTTTAATATTGTTCTGGAATATAGTAAGAAAGTACCACACCACTTGATCTTCCTAGTCAATGAAATCTTGCTTCCCTTTTGAATATTTGCTCAAAATTTGTAAATTTTTTATAGATGGATATTCTGGTAGAATGTATTTCTGACTCTGAAAGATAGCAAGAAAAACTTGCAGCACTAAGGTTGACACTTGGTAGACAAGGCAAAAAGCTCAATAGTTCTTCCATTACATCAACTGCTGCAATAATGTTTCTGTTGCAGCATAAACACTAAATTTCAATCCACAAAACTCTATAGGACTCTCAAAAACCCTTAAATAGGATGAGTGGTTATGACTTATGACTCAGACTCCAATGGAACTTATAATAATTCTTAATGGAAACTTGTAATAATGTATATAATACACAAATATGGCGGCTAAATTATATTAGTCCATATACTCCTATCCAAACTCAAAAGTGGCCAATTAGTTTAAGAGGGACAGGAAAAAAACAGGTATGATGAAGTTCCAATAGAGGACAATAAATATAATAATATTTAATTTTTTGAGCAAAGTTTCAAACATAAATGTGAAAAGGGGGAACACAAAAATAAACTTGTGGAGGGTGACTCACCATAAGATAGAGGAAAGAAGAGGCCATAATGGTGGAATATTTGTGCCAGTAAGCATCAGCAATTGGTGCCACAAGTAGAGGCATTATGGAAGTGAATCCACACCAACTATTGACCATCTTTGCTGCAGATGAGTTACTAAGCTTCACAACATCAGTCAGGTAAATAACCAAATTTGATGCCACCCCCTTAAATGCAAACCTCTCTAAACCTGCAATGGCTGTTAATCACAGTTCACCACCAAAAAAAACAGTTAACTTAGAAGCTATAACTTTAACCCCCCAAAGTTGACTTAAACAGAAAAACAAGAACATTGGAATAATACTAATTTAGATTCTTGACTCTGACTCTGATTCTGGCTCATTTTTTATACAAAAAAGAAAAAATGCAAGAATGAGGACCAGTTTTCTGTGGTTCTTTGAATGAGTTCAGCTACAAGCTATAACTCTTAAGGTCCATTTGTGTGACAAATTAGACCTTAAGAGATGAAATCATTAATGGGGTCACTTAGGACACTTCAATTTTCTCATTCATGCATGCTTCACTAACAACAACCATTATGGTTGAAACATGAAAAATTGAGAGGACAGAGGTAAAAAAAAAGAAAGTAAGAAAAAACTAGGCTTACCTATGAGAAGAACACATGACTTGCTGAGTCTCTTATATCTTTGTCCACCAGCCATGAGAAGAAGTAAAAAACCAAAGGACACCAAATGTAACTGTCAAAATGAAGCAACCAAAGCAGCCCCTGCACTCCAAAGTTTACACACTAAAATGAGCCACAACCACAGTTAGTATTTAAGAGGGAAACACCAACACAATCCAAAATGGATTCTGCTTCATCATGATCATGTCTTTGCCCCCTTTTTTATTTTTCTCAGTCACTAAAAACAGTATCTCACACAAAACTTATATTATTATTGTGGATTCAACCCCCCACCACCACCACCACAACCAACCAAACACAAACAGAGCCACTTTTCTTCACCAATTTGACCCCTCAATTGGCTCACCATTCATTCATATTAATGCCTCTGTGGACAATGAATTTTATATACATACATATATATATATATATAGTTAGAGAAAAGATGATACTGGCTTTAACTCCTTAATGGGACACTAGACTCTCACTTTGCAGAATTGTTTTGCACATAAATAATAATAATAATAATAATAAATAAATAAATAAAGCATACGTACCAAACCCCAAAATATAAAGAAGAAGCAAAAAAACGTTTCTTGCTTTTGGCCAAGGAGTGTAGTGTAGTGTATCATATCACGAGATAAGTGCAAAACAACAAAAGTAAGAGCGCACTTTCAGTTTTCAGAATTTGGTCTCAAATTGCGTTACCGAGAAGAACAAGTCATCCAACCCCAATCTGTTATAGCAGTATCAGTTCAGGTGCGTATTCTATCATGCTCTACCCTCAAAATACTTATATATACATTTATTAAATATTTTAATTACGTATTCTTTTAAGTTGTGTATACTGTATATTTGTACCGCAAAATTCGTATAAGTATGTGTGTCATGAACCGTACACGTCATTGAAATGTGACATGTAGCTAGCATCCTTGACACGTACAAGGCCACTTCATGTACCACATAATCATATCCTATCATCAATAATGAAAATGCAAACATTGTAAGTTAGTAAAGATCATGGAGCATATATTTGTGTTGATATGATGAAGCTATAGTTCAAGTGACTGGACAATGATTTAAAAAATAAAAAAAGAAAAGGAATGGTATAAAATAATTGTTGGAACTTTCCAAAGAATGTAAGGATCATCGTTGCATGAAATAAAATACTATGTCTCATTTATTCCTTCAAGGGACATTATCGTTAATGTATTAGTATAAATTTTACTATATCATTTTTTTTAGAGGAAACATAATTATATGTGGTAGTTACATGCAAATGTTGGCAGGGCTCTCCATGTAAGGTGGATTATATTCCTTATTATGCGTTTAATGGTAAAATATTGATAACATTATATCCATATTTTTGTCACAATCACATACCTATAGATAAATCTTATATGAACCTGTCACTTAAAGTTGAACAATTATCCTAACATAAAAATAGACATAATATAATCAAAGAATATTGTAACATAGAAAATATTCGAACTACAATAACATAATTCAGTATATATATACTATAACTGATAGAGTATATAGTTTAGAAATAGGAAAAGTCATAGAATTAGAGAGAGAATCATAAAAAATTTCTATTATGAATTATCATTGACAAGAAAAATCGTTTTTGTTATGTATAACTAAACCAACTTAGAAATGACTGTGCAAAATAGTAAGTAAATGCATGACATTACTAAAAAGGGGGAAGGTGCGAAAATAACATACCTAGCTAAGTTAAAGTCGTTTCACTTGGAAAATTTGTGGTGGGGTTACACAAAATCCTAGGATTCTATTTTCTCTGTGCTTCAATATAATTAAATCCCAGAAACTTGATCAGATGAAAGGTAGAGGGTAACTTTATTTAAATAAATAATACAACGTATCCAATTGGGATTTGGGAAGGTTAACTCCTATATATATATAATTTACTACTAAAGAGAAGTGTTTTTGGAGTGATTAGTAGATATCTATCTATCTAAGAAGACCTTAAACTTTTTGTTGTTGTTGTTGTCACAATACGTATGCAACAGTTTGAGCAGCGAGAAGCGCATTGGAAGTGTGACTGTGTCTGCTCATTTGTTACCAAATCATCTCATCAAGCTGATGTATGTGCTAACCATGTGGTGGAGCACGCCCCACACCCATGCACACACAACTTCCACGACCAAGCAACAATTGCATCAACACACACATATATTAATATGAGTATTGTCTGGGACACAACAAAAAATCAGCCAAAACAGCGAACTAATAGGAATTTGGGCCACAATCACCCAGCTCATTAAAAATATATTCATGATCAAAAGTGCTATTTGGGCCATAAAGTGTTAAATGGGCTTTGTTGACTGTTTTGGCTGGTTTTTTGTTGTGCCCCAAGCATTTGTGTATTAATATATATATATATAATTTAATTTTCATCCACTAATAGTATACAACTTTTTTGCAGAATCATTTAATCATGTATTGTCACGTCATCCATTATTGTATTTTCTATCTCACACTACAAGAAAAGTCATATAAACAAAGTGTTTTGATGATTGGATGACAGTGTAAAATATATTTACAATATCAGTACATCAAAATTAAACATATATATATATATATATATATATATATATATATATATATATATACACACAAAACATTGAGGAAAGTTTACTCTTGAATTAGTTATTGTTATATGGATCAATATGAAACTTCTGATCTCATACTTTGAGACTTTGTTGATAGAATATAAAAGAATGGGCTTTTCCTAATAATTTAATCTTTCAACTGAGATGATTTATTGATATAGTATTAGAAAGTGGTTAGAGATTCAAATTATAATTCTGATAATAACAGAAATAATAATAATTAAAAGTTAAGTATGAGAGTATACGAGACATATATTGTCCACACAGTCAGGGACGAATGCAAGTACATTGGCATGGGTCACTTGCTCCCACTGGAATTTTTATTTATTTTACCAATATATGTATCTAATTTTATTTTGTCCCAATAGATGCTTTAATATTGCCCTCACTCTATGATAAAATTTACTTTTATCAAATATCAAGTACTATTTTTTAATATCACAATATAAAAAAACAAATCTTATAATAATAAATTTAACTCTATATTATTAGAATGATATATTTAATTTATATTTAATTTATATGGTAAATAAGATTTACAAATATACTTGCACTCAATTAAATTGTTAAAAGAAAAAAAATAATTCAACTTGATCCACTTAATTAATAGGCCCATTTGGTCCATTTTACTTGACACTAAAATTCTTAATTCCCTAATTTTATCTTACTACTGCAGTTAAAACACTTTATCTTCCTTATCTTTTCTTTTTTCCTTAATTTTTAGTCTTTTCCTTCCTTGAGTTGCTTAGAGGACCACATGTGAGTATGTGACATGTCCCCACATCCTTATTGTTCTTCTACTTTCCAAGTCAAAGGTAATTAAATTTAGTTTTTTTAATTGTTATATTTTTTTAATAAAATTGCTGCTGGTGTCATTGTGTGTAATGCACTAATGCGCAAGGGCAGGCTTCCCTACTACCACGGGGTGCTTTTTGCTGTTGAGTTATTCAATTTTTTTCTTTAATAGAATTGACTTTTTTTTTCTAAAAAAAAAATAAAATTATCATCTTTTTCTTTTAAAACAAATTAATCATTTTATTTCTTTTGCTAATATGATTTTTTTTCATTATTTTGGAGTTATGCATCTTTTGGTATATTAATTAGTAGATGTATTTAAAATTTCTTCAACATAATTTAAATGTCATATGAATATTGTTAAATAAATTTTATTATGATGTTTGCCCCCATAGACCAAATTTTCTGGATCCGTCATTGTCCATAGTCCACACCAAAAAAGATATTAGGAGGAAATGTGTGATAGAATATAACATTATAAATGAATCTCAATATAATAGTTTAAGTTTTTAGGTGAGAGTTTTTTTTGCTAGAGTCTAATCCCAACAAGGATATTGCATAGGAATATCTTAAAAGGTTATTGATATTTTTATTTTGATAAAAGTACATATATTGAGGATAACATCTACCCATGTATGCATATATATCTCTGCTAAATTTGCCTTTTAATGTTGGTGCTTGAGTGAGATGGACACCACTTGGTTTAATTATTTTTATGGTGGTGTCTAAATTGTAGTGGGGAACTTTGGTTTAAAGAGTGGGAGTTATAGTCATAGAATATGTGTATATCACATATGACACGTGTAAGTAATGGGTTCATAACATGGTTCATTGAATGATTTCTAGTAAAATTATCAAATGTTGTAGTGTCTTGTCAGATACTTCATGTCTATTAAATTATTTTTTTATTTTTATGTCCATTTAAATTAAATAAATAAAAATAAAAATTGAATAAATAGTAAAAAATAATGTGAAAAATATAAAGGCGGAAAGAGAGAAAAATTAGAGAAAGAATTAAAATGATTCATGTTTTGAGGTGATTATATTTTATTTATTTTTATAATTTTATTTTAAAATTCAAAAAATAAATAACTATCTAAATAAATATGGACACAAAAATTGTAATTATTTTTTAATTCCTTTTATATAATAGTATAGATAATAATTTGAATTTAATTTTAATTATTTAAGCTAAGAGTTTAAAAGATTTTACATAATCATCCGACAATCTAATTCACATCAACTAATATAGTTGACTTTCATATCATCACTTGAAAAGTTATGTAAGAGATATTTAATTTGATAATAGTATAAAATAATTTTATATGCCATTACATTAAAATTGAATCCATGTAATTTATGTTTACTTTTATTTTAATTTTTTAATAATTATGTTTCTATTTACAAAATTTATTTTTAATTATTATATGTTTTCTTAAAAATTTTGAGAATATTAAAACTTTTTGAATCCATGCATCCTTTTTGAAGAAAGATTCTTCTTCTTGGCACAACCAACACTATAGATTAGATTAGATAGATGATTCATCATAACAATAAATTCTCATTATTATGTTTTTTGTGGAGCATGTATGTCAGGTGACACACACGTGATCCCAATTCAAGGAACACAACACTGTTGATAATATTTTCTCAACATAAATAATATTTTCTCTTTTATTATCTTACTCTACTTGTTAGCAAAATCACAATAAAATCAAAAATGATATTGAAGGATGCAAAAAATTCTCAAGCACGTTGAGGTGGAAATAATAATGCAATTTCTCTTTCATGGGCAATGTAATGCATGTTAAACCCTTCTATGGCAGTAATCATTATTGTCACGTTACTGTGTTCTTTTTGGGGTGCAAAGTGCAGTGCAGAATGCAGACACTATAATACATTATGGTGTCATTGTGATGTCATGATGCGATGATTCAATATCCAATAATATTTATCGTACAACATAAATATACATAATTAATATCTAACGTGTGTTATACATAATATAATAGGAAAGATATGCTAGAAGTATATCACATATTACGTTAGTTTCTAGTTAAATGTATTTCTGTTGTACGACAAGTATTATTGTAGTAACATATTCGGTAACTTTCATTATTTGTTTGACAATATATTTTTATCTCTTTTTTTATATTTTCACCTTCAAAATAAAGGAGAAAAAAATATGATAAATAATAATAAAAATTGATAAATTAATAAAGATAAAATATTGATAAATAATGATAACAGTTTTCAATTCATATTATGATACCATAGTGGTAGTCTTATGTGTTTCAATAAATGTTTAATTAGCCCTATAATATTGAACCTTATACTTTTGGAAATGTTTTTCCATATCAAAAGAAAACATTAAATGGGACAATTAGGAAGGTTTAAAGCCTCTTCGTACATAACCTATTTTTGTGAGTCCTATACATCACACATTTTTTTTATTGAACATATACTTTAATTTTAGAAAAAAATGTTATATTATGATATATATTAACTCGTTGATCATGCACCTTTTAAATGACAGTTCTTTTTTATCATTTTTAATAATACATGTTAAATGATAGATGAATTAACATGACGTCTCGAGTTTAAAATGGATTCAAATCTTACCATTCTTAATTTTAAGACGTACCATTTTTTATGTCAAAAATAGGTTCAAACATCAAGGCTTTTATAATTTATGAGATTGAAATCCACCAACTTGATTAGTTAGGAGTTATATATTTAATTTGCACAAAAACATAATTTAGAATTTATTTTGAAAGTTGAATGTTTGCGTATATGAATATCTTACTAGCTACACGTGTGTGATGCAATAATAATCGTGTACTGTGTCAATGACATGCACTCTTGAATTTGTCCTTCAATAATCACATGAACTCTGAAACTAACATTACGTAAGCAGTCAATTGTTTTCTTTTTCAGAAAGCAAATTAAAGATTCCATAAAAATTATAAAGATAAAAAGAAAAAGCTGCATATATAGTCCAAGCAATTTCTTCCATAAGTATATAGTGTACAGATACAAGTAATTAAATGCTTTATTTCTATGGTCAGTTTATTGATATATATCCAAGAATAATTTTATCCGCACATACACACACAAAATCAATCATTTCCAAAAAGGAGAAAATAACACACACACACACTCTAGCTACATGTTATTTGTAATTTGTATGTATTAATTGTTCAATAATTAATACAAATTGTTAATTGTTTTTCGTGAGAAAATGAAATTGTTAGGCCAAGAAGATAATATATAGATAGCACGAAAAGAATTGACAATGGCGTTGGCGTTATGGGTGCAAAGGGAAATTAAAGCCGTGACATTCTTTTTATAATGCAAAGCAAAGCAAAGCAACACCATTTAGCAAGTAAATGGGAGAGCTTTTATTTTTATTTTATTAAATGTTTTTGGGTGAGGAAATGGGGAAGGCTTTTTAGGACAGAAAGTGATGCGTGGCAATATAATTTTTGATCAAATAATTGTGTTATCATCAAGATATGTTCAAAAAGGGATTCATATCTAGCTAGGCTAGCTTTAATTTCCATTAAAGGGGACTTTGGAAGAGGTCTTTCCAGTTGGAAAATGAATTCTAATATGCTGCTATTTTGAAAGGGACAAATCTTTGATGAAGCATTTATAGCTAGGATCTAAGAGCACATTATGATGAAGCATTTATACTTACTAGCATTTATAGGGACAAATCAATGTAGTATTTAAATATATATGACTGGAGGGAACAATGAAAAAGAATGGAAACCATTATTAGCATGTGAGTACTACAATACTACATAAGTACAAGGGCTCATAAACTTAATTCCTTAAACTTTTAGGTTAAAAATGTAATGTGAATTTTGTGATGTAACATTTACCTAACGTAAGAATAAAGACTAGGGGTTTTGCTTTTGGGTCCAAAGCATATAAGAATAGTGTTTTGGGCTCCCATAAGCCCATATATGATATCAAAGCTATCTAATTTAGCTCTTGCATGCAAGTCTTGATTTGGTATATGCTATACGTATGTGTTATACGTATAACACACGTCTTGTAACAATGATAGCACACGTTGAATATAAATTGGACGTATTTATGTTGTACGTGAAGCATTATTGCAACTTTCATAACGTCTTTATCAAATAGGCAAAGACTGTAATCTAAAAAACCTCTAGAAAAATCATAGAGAACACACAAAACTTACTCGCTTGTGCTCAAAAGAGTAAGAACACACAAAATTATTGTATCCAATTATAATAATGTTGATTAACAACTAAATCAAGTAATGATGATCGATATTAATTATTACTCAGGGTGAAAACAGAGAAAATTGTTACCTCTCGAATCCTCTGGAGAATGTGAATCAAAATTTTTAAGTTTGGCATTAAAGTAGCAATGTTGACAACTCAAGATCCATCAAAATCCCAAATCTTATGGTGATCCTCGATCAGGTTTCTGGCACAACCAGATTCAGGCTCAAAATTTGTGGTATATATACATAACAAAACAAAATCTGGTTTAATTTGAAGAGCATAAAAAGATAATAATGAGGATTTTGTCTGAGAGAGAATAATTATTTATATGGTTGCTAAAGTATCTCCAAGTATTGCTGAAGATCGTTGGAATTGTTCAACTAATAAGAGATCTTTGTACATGCTCTTTTTGAGGGAAAGGTTACTTGTTATAAGTACATTAGATAAATTGAATATTTAGATGCAAATTGAAGGCAACAAACTGTGTTTCTATATAACAAAGGGGGGAAAATCTAGTTCCATATGCATCAAAATAAAATTTGTATTAGAAAAATATTATTTGAACATTCCCAATTGAATATGTATGAACTAAACATTCACATTTGGATATTAAATAATATTGTTGTTTATAGTTAGAACATAGAAGTTAAAATATCGGAATATAATTGATCTTGGTAGATGTCTCATAAACATCTAATTTTAAATGTTAGAATAACATTATTCTGTCATTAATTAAGGTAGTAATTGGTTTTTTCCTTCCTTTTCATGAAAAATGATGATCTCATTTACTGTTCTAACTTCTATGTACTCCAAAATTTACTCATTTGTTTTGATAAAGGTTAAAAGCCAAGGAATTTTAGTTTGTTTGATTCCAAACATCACTGGCTACTCTGCCATATCAAAGGGTAACAACAACTATTAAATGTGCTAAAAATATTTGAAGCACGAACGTACTATATGATACTACTACTTTGCATTCTATGTTATCCGCCTTTTTATCAGTTTTTCTTTGTAACACTAACACTAAATTTATTTATTTAGTCAATTATAATTTGCTGATGGCCTAAATTTATTTTTTGGTGATTAAATGGGGCCTAAGCCCAGAAAAGAAGAAGAAAAAAGGATTACTTTTTTTTGGTATACTAGGATAAGGTTTAGTAAATGAATATCAACCAAAAAAAAAAAAGAATAAAGTGGCGGTTAAGGAAGTGATTCTACAGTAGGGTTATGTGTTTGAGCCCAATATTTCTATCTTATTAAATGCCTAACCCAAATAAGATTTCAAGTGTGACCCAAAAGAAAATATAAGGGAATAAAACCCTACATAAACTTACATACCAAAAAAAATAAAAACCATACATAAACCTACATTTGAAGCAAGAGAAAGGAAAGAAACGAATTAAAGAAAAAAGACAATATTAGTATTAAGTTCTTTATATCTATTTCAATTAATTCTTAAATCAAACAATGGTATTTATATAATTTTATTAGAATTAATAATTAAAATACAATCCTCTAAAAAATATATATTTGTAATTATTTAAAAAAATTGGTACTCTAAGTCATTAACTTGACCAATATATCTGTGCAGTCATTTACCGCTCGAAACACATGCACAAAATTTAGCTCATAAATTGCAAATTGATAAGGTAATTTTAATTTTAAAAATAGCTTTTGGGGGTAATCCATGAGTGACAATATAACTATATAAGCATTAGTCATAACTGTCAAATTGTTCTCAATTTTTCTTTTCTTCTCTTTTCTCTGCATCATTGTCTCCTTATATATAAATCACTTTATTGCATTGGCATATACTAGGTATCTGATCTGATATGACACTCAACCCCAAACCATGGGTAATAAAGTCAGAGCCACACACACAAAACAAGACGCAAAAACGAGACTTCAAATCCTAACAACACATTTCAGCAACCTTTGCTTCCGAAGTTGGAACTAACACACTCATTCCAGCAAAAACCCAAAAACCAAAGCTGAGTAGAGTATAGAGGCTCAAATCCCAGAATTCGAATCAAACAGTTACCCTCACACACTCAAAGAAAGTTTGTTTACGAGCTAAAGAAAAATCTGTGCTTTTTGGACATGGAGAGCTCGGAGAAAGTTGTTGCTGTGATTATGGTGGGTGGACCCACCAAAGGTATCTGAGATCTTTGCATGAATTCTGATTAAAGTTTGAATCTTTTTCACATTTGGGAATCTGGGGTTCCATTAGTTATGTGCCTTTTTGTTGTTGAATTTTGGTTTTTCTGCAGGGACCAGGTTTCGGCCTCTTTCATTCAACACTCCAAAACCCCTTTTCCCTTTGGCTGGCCAACCAATGGTTCATCATCCTATTTCAGCTTGTAAAAGGGTCTGTTCCTTCCTAATTTGAATCCTCAATTACCCTTCAAATACTGTTTTTCATAACCAAATTGAGGAAACTACTTGTTTTTTTGAATTTCCAAAAGAAAAAATGAAAAGATAAAAAAAGAGGGTTTCTCAATGTAGATACTGATGTATGGACTTTAGCCTCAGTTAGTATAACTATAAAATTGAAATTGAATCTATAATTTATGCTTAGGAATGGATTAAGAGGAGATAGATATGAGTGAAAAAGGTTTGAATTATTTCTACAGTTCTACTTATTAGTTTTGTCCTCGGCAGATACCCAACTTGGCTCAAATATATCTGATTGGATTCTATGAGGAGCGAGAATTTGCTCTATATGTCTCTTCAATTTCGAATGAGCTGAAATTACCAGTAAGGTGACTACTGGATTAGTGCGTAGCTCTTTTCTCTTCTCTTTTGTAAAATAAATAAGTACATAAAATGTATGCTTCTATGCATTTATAAATGCTGGGCCTGACCATGGTATGTTACTGATATTCATCTAGATATTTGAAGGAGGATAAACCACATGGTTCGGCAGGTGGCATTTACTACTTCAGAGATATAATCATGGAAGACAGCCCAGTTAGAAACACTACTCTTATGACTTGTTGTACAATATATTGTGGATTAACTTTATAATGCTTTGTGTCTGAGTTCTAACAAATAGTCCACATTTTTATTCCAGTCTCATATCTTTCTGCTAAATTGTGATGTTTGCTGCAGTTTTCCACTATCATCCATGCTTGGTAAGTATGTTACTACTAAGGTGTACGTAGTTCTTGAGAATTATGGCTCCGCTACTGACATATTTTCTTTTTCCTTTTGCAGAAGCCCATAAAAAATATGGTGGTATGGGCACAATGTTGGTAATCAAGGTTGGTGCTTAAAAGTTCAAACAAACATTGCATGTATATCCATGTGGATTTAAATGAATACAGATGATGATATCTCTCTATAGATGAATTCTTTTGTTTCTTGTCAAACCATTTTTTAATTCTGGTTCTGGGGGTATGGGTGTCATTCTATAGGTTTCTGCTGAATCAGCCAGCCAGTTCGGTGAGTTGATTGCCGATCCAACAACTAATGAATTGCTGCATTATACTGAGAAACCTGAGACTTTTGTGAGTATTCAGTTTGGTTCGATTATCTTAACTTATATATTTTTTTCTATGAAAAGAAAATTCCAATTTTGGAGCTTGGTTGGTATTGCTTATTTTTTCATTGCTTCCGACTATGACTAGAGAAGATTAACCATATTACATTATGCAGGTTAGCGATTTGATAAATTGTGGAGTCTACATTTTCACCCCTGATATTTTTTCTGCCATCCAAAATGTATCTATGAATCGAGAAGGCAGAGGTTGGTCTATTTCTTTCACAGTTTCAAAAGCCTCAATTATAAAATGGTTGTGTTTCATGATTTGGCTCCCCAATTATGCAAGATTTAACTTGGCTTCAAAATGTAAAGTTCTACAAGTAATGCATAGAGAAAGCATGGTTTCATTCTCGTTTTACTGCAGCATCACATCTTCAAGAGAGCACACACCGACAAGAACAAGTGCATATGATAATTCATGTGCCTCTAACGCCTTAAGCTTTATGTGTTTAGGTTCATGTTAGCATGCACATTTGAGAACTAGAAAATATACATGTTTTCCCCTTCAAGTATTTTTTTTCTTCACTAAATCTGCTTACTTTATTTTGTTCTTTATTTCATGGTAATCTTGTACCAGTAAAATTTGACTCTCTTTTTATGTACTGCAGCTAATCTACGTCGTGTTTCCAGCTTTGAAGCTCTCCAATCTGCCACAAGGTTGATTAAATTCCACTGTTTTTTTTCTTCTTTTGTTTTTAACGAATTCAGGGAAATATTTTCAATGGCATGCATGGACCCACATTCCTAACAATCTAGTGGTTCATCAGATGTGTGTCAAATGTGAAAGTCCCTACTCTTGACTACTTGATTTTCTTTTTTGAGTGATTAAAAGTAATGTTGCTCATTATCATAAAAATCTGACTTCGTTGCATTTCATTCTTCTACTTGATTGAATGAAAATCCTGACACAGAATCTATTTCAAAGTAGTCATCCTTTGCATTGCACATATTTGTTTCATTTGAAAACTGCAATATTTCTGGGGTTCATGTATGTATTTTTCCTTCAGGACCATTCCTACAGATTTTGTAAGACTGGATCAAGATATATTGTCACCTCTAGCTGGAAAGAAGCAACTATATACATATGAGACAAAGGATTTCTGGGAACAAATCAAAACTCCAGGGTAGTGTTGTATACTATATTAATATTGCTTTAAGCTTTAATTTTGGACTACTATTGTGTTTTACTTACATTATACACTTGACATCAACAGAATGTCTTTGAAATGCTCAGAGTTGTATCTTGCTCAATACCGGTATACTTCACCCCATCTTTTGTCCAGTGGAGATGGTAAAAAGAATGCGACAATTGTTGGTGATGTTTATGTTCATCCATCTGCAAAAGTTCATCCATCTGCAAAGGTAGTTCCATTCTTTCATATATAAGATTGTAAATCGTTTTCCTTTTTAGACAAAAATTAACAGTGCTAGTACATTGATTAGTTTTCTGCTGTATATTACTAAACACTGTGGCAGTAACCTCACCTGCTGAAATGCTGAGGGATGAAGCTGTTAGGGGCTTGGGTAGTATGGGATGTCCAAGTCCCACATTGAGTAGTATGGGATACTTAATGTTGTATATAAGGAGAGTGGTTCTCCCACCTTAATAGCTAGCTTTTAAGGTGTGGTTCCCCACTTTCCTTTGATACTTAACAATGGTATTAGAGCTGGTGGTCGACCTCACGGAGAGGGCTACCTACGGAGGGTTCTGACCGGAAAAAGGCCGAGTAAAGTACCACTGAGTAAAGTGCCGTAGAGTGCAGCCGCCGAGACGTCGGCTCTCCAGGGGCGGTGTATTGTTAGGGGCTTGGGTAGTATGGGATGTCCAAGTCCCACATTGAGTAGTATGTGATACTTAATGTTGTATATAAGGAGAGTGGTTCTCCCACCTTAATAGCTAGCTTTTAAGGTGTGGTTCCCCACTTTCCTTTGATACTTAACAGAAGCAGATCCACTCTTCCTTTTGTTGAGGGATACTTCTATTATACTTGCAGTCTTTGAAGGATGAGAACCAACTATGTAGCATCTGTCATGAAATATCTTTTACAAAAGCTGAAATTGTTTGGTAGAAATACATGAATGGTTTCTATATCTAACACGCCTCCTCAAGAGATTGGCATGACTTGTTACTTGGCTTATCTTTCATGTAGCATCTGTCATGAACTGTCATGAATGGTTTTGGGCTAGGCTTATCTTTTTAATCTCTCTTTGTTGTTCTGCTTATGTTATCTGCCAAAGGTCTCTTTAGAGGTGTTTCTCTGTTAGAGATGCTGAGAGATTGGCATGCCTTGTTACTTGGCTTAGTCTCTTAGAGCCTATGCACTTTCTTTCTTTTTGCTCGACAATAACTTGTCCTCTTTCCTTATGCTCTTTTCTTTACCATCAATCAATTCCTTGTTCTGTTAAAAAAAAAGGAAATAAAAATTAAACCTAAGTTTATTTTCTTTCTTGAACAGATTGGTCCCAATGTTTCCATCTCAGCAAATGTTCGTGTAGGTGCTGGTGCAAGGTTGATCAATTGTATCATCTTGGATGATGTTGAAATTAAGGCAAGGGAACTGAATGCCTAAGATGTGTCATGTGTGGTATCGTCAAATGTATTAAGGAAATGTGTTTTTTTCTCTTGACAGGAAAATGCTGTGGTTATAAATTCTATTGTTGGATGGAAGTCATCAATCGGAAGATGGTCACGGGCGCAGGCAAGTTCATTGCATTTTTAAACTAGTTATAAAGAGGATGAAGCAAAAATATAGATAAAATTTGGAATAAAAAGGAAATGTTTGGATAACCAATATTTCTGAGACTTTTGCAATTTTAATTGGTGATCATCAACTTGTTTAACCCTTTGGTTTTAATTATTCAAGCTTTTTGTAGCTGACTTATTCTGAATTGAATGGTTCAGGCTGTTGGTGACTACAATGCAAAGCTTGGCATAACCATCCTAGGTACACATTCTTGCCCCCTTAATTGCCTTGTATCCATAGTTATTAAACTTGAACTGGTACATGCAATAGACTCAGGCAAGACAGTGGGTCACTGGTTAAACTGGATTTAATTAAATAAATATATATAAAAATGATTTTTTCTCCGGTACCTTGTAAGGTCATGGTATCCGTATGTAATCGATCGTCGTGATTTAATCATTGACTTGATAAATTTAAAAAATATTGGTTAGTGGGAACGTGGCTCATTGACTTGATAAATAACTAAAAGGTACCAATATTCTTTAATTTTATAGGGTACCGAAGAAATACCCATAAAAATTGAACGGATTAGATCCAAAAATCGAATAGGATAAGTGGTCGGTTCATCAGTTTCTAGTCCAAACTGGCCGGCCTGGTTCATTTTGATAATTATGCTTATATTTATTCCATGTCACTGATTCTCAAAGTTGTTGTCCTATTGCATTTGTTATTACTGGCCTTAGTTACTTGTTTTTTTATTTTTTTCCTTTTATAAATATAATTTAGGAGAAGCTGTGACAGTGGAAGATGAGGTGGTGGTGATCAACAGCATTGTTCTTCCCAATAAGACCCTTAATGTCAGTGTGCAAGAAGAAATCATATTGTAGACCTGAGAAGAGTTACCATAACTCCATCAAAAGAAGAGGTTGAGTGTAATCATGTTGGTTTCCCTTTTGAATCTGGAGTTTGTTCTTTCAGGGGTGAGAAATTGAATTTCAGGTAAAGGAAAAAAAGCTTAATTTAAATACCACTTCACACAAGAAGTTCCTGGAATTTTTGGTTCATATGTACCTTTCAGTTTTTTTTTTTTTTTGTAATGTTCACTAATGAATCAATATATATATATCACTACATTTTGTCATCAATGCACTTCTAGACAATAAGCTAGCAAGTAAATAAACATTCTAAATCTCATTTAAATAAAAAGTTATTAAATTAGTAAGATATTTTATGTGTTACTATGTTGCTAATTAATATCTGCAAGCAAATGGTAACGAAGAAGATAAAAAACCAAAGAGAAGGGAAATAAAACAGTGACATGGAAGGACAGAATAAAGCATCGGTTAAAAGTATTGATAAGTAAATTGCTACCATTACTTATTGTTCCTTTTTTTTTTTTATTTCTTCTTTAGTTATTTGCTTTATACAATTTATGATCTTTCAAGGATGAATTTGTCCAGCAATTTTTGGTCATGGACCAATTTGAGTATTCACTCAATTTTAAACTAGTCCAATGTCAACTTCACTACTAGTTGAGGCTCACAACCAAAGAAGAATTCACTCCTTTGCATAGATAGAGATTAGAGGGGTATTGGTTCTGTACATGTATCACTAGCCTCTATGAGATTGAGACCTGTTATACAATAACATGCAAGTCAATGAACCAAAATTCATCTTTTAACTGAGTTCAAGAGAAGAAAAAAAAAAGTAAATAAATGGCTACAGAAACATACTAAACAAACAAGAAGCCTCAGATGCTATAATCTAAATAATCTCATCCATGTTTTTTAACAGTAATCTACAAAAGTCACAGGTGACACTTCTTCAGCCAAAGCAACAACTACTCTTGCCTGGATGTTTCCTCACATTCTCTTACCTGCACCGGCTTAAACTTGATGTTTACATGAGAATGCGGTCCAAGAATAGTTTATCCTTACCATTAATGGGGCAACATGAAAAATTTCTTCCCTGTGATTCAGCTTTGAATCAGCAGCAAAAATTGCAGTGATTAGGATTCTATTGCTGCCGGAAATCCAACTTGTAGGCTTGTAATTCCATTTGAGAAATGGCAACATGTCCCTCTTGTGCAAGATCTCCGAACTGCTCTGTGAATCCCATTACTTCTGGGTCCTCATGCAGAAGATTCAGGGAAGTTGCTTTAGCCTTCATGACTGTGAGATCCTTGAACATTGTGAACAGATTCACAGGATCTTCAGCAAGATTAGTGCAATGCGATCTTCCCTTATGGCAGTACGAAGAATCCCAATGTCTCCTGTGGAAAAGTAGAGCAAATCTAGAAGCTTCAGGTGGCTGCTGCCAAAATTTTAAAGGTCTGGGGACCTTAAAGTTCACTATGTGCAAATCACATGGTAGGGGAGCAGCTAGAGGAGACAAGGATCTTGGTGGCGGCTTCACAGACATATCCTGTGGCTTCTTGGAAATGAATGCATGTAATGGGTAGTTCAAGTGAGAGCCGACACGGTGAGAGAAAAGAGAAGGGCTATAAGGGTACGAGCTTGAAGCCAAATTTGTAGTTGCAGAAATGTTGGGTTCCACGGTTATGTGGAAGACAACGTTCATTACACGGTTATCCACCACTCCTTGGCCCAGACCACGGCCATCATCTCTTGTCAAACGACGGTCAAGCATTATCTCTAGCCATCCATCTTTAAGGCCAGCCACACCCAACGATTGCCGAGAATGGACAGAGAACCGCCGGCCTCCAGATCCTTGCATCAATGCAAGAGAGGGCATAGGGTAGTAGTTGCCTTGCAGAGGAATCTTATCGTAAGTTTCCCTTCGGCTCATCTGAAATCCATTCAAATCAGAATAGAATATCCTCTTGTTATCAATATCTGTTCTATATCTAACTATCAACTCCTTATCATCGAAATCATGGCTAAGAAGCTCAACATGATATTCTTTTTCAACGACAAGCTCTTGGACTGTATTCTCTCCATTATATATACGGGTGCTATGAGAAATGGGGGATTTCTCCCAACCCGTCCTCGGATAAGAGTATACTTCCTGCATCAAAGGACCCTCTGAGATTAACAACCGTCCACCTTCTTCAACAATAGGCTGAGCATCACCACTAGGCTTAAACAAGTACGCCCCACCAGAACTAGAATACATGCCGATTTCCTCATTTACAGTAGTTGGGGAACTGTTTTTCAAAATTATCTTCTGCAACAAACCATACCTTACATCAAAAGTTAGTTTTTGATGCTGATTCTCAATTTCAGCCATGTCACCTTCTATCTTTGAGCAAGAGTATGGAGCCGGACAGGGAGCAGAATCAGATTTAGAGAAAATTTTTAAATTTGCCGGCCTGGCCTTTTTGCAGCTGAGAAAACCACTGGCAATATAATATGTTTCCAACCCCATTGCCGGAACAGAAACTTTCCAGTAAACCCGGTGCCTCCCAGTAAAAATCTTGCTATTATGATGCTGCAACTCAGGAGAAATTTGGCTTTGAACACAGCTCCAGTTCGAGTCAACCACAGTCACATCAGGACTGTCAACAATAAGCATCACAACTTCTTCTCTGGTTTGCTCCGAAGGATTGAAATAGACCACTGTTTGGTAAGTACCCTCACCAATACTAACTACTTTATGCAATGGCTGAGCATCATACTTAGTCCTCACCAGTGATGGCTCAAAATGGGAAGGATTTTGATCTAATTTATCAAAGCGCATACCAAGAAGTGGCTCAATAGCCTTGGACATAAAAATCTGCAAGTCCTGTAATGAAGTATGCATTCGATTTCCATAGTCCATTACCACATGATCTTTAGCAGTACCAGTAACCCCATCATGATGCTGAAAAAGAGCTAAGTTCCTTCTTGCAGCAGTTAACTTGTAGGAAAAACCTGTCGAGAACTTCTCACAATTTGCTCTCCGACAGGATAAAAGTATTAAAGCCATCATCATTTCTGTAGCACGAAGTGTCTGCTCTAGTACCCTATCAACAGCCTTGAAGAAGGGCCGTGAAACATAATAACCACTCCAGTAGTCTTGCTGCCGATCAGAATAAGTGAAAAAATCACCAGAAAGAGAAGGAAAACCTTCAACTATAGTAGATCCTATTTCACCAGAAGCTGTGTAATTTATTCTTTCTGCTTCTTCACGCAGGGTTTGAAAGTAATCATCCAAAGTACCAAACTTTGCTTCTGCATTCAAACTGGGGCTTGAATTGATATAATCAAATATCAATTGGTAATTTCTGAACTGGGCTTCTGCTTCCTCAACATTAATATAACGAAAATCATCTCCAAGAGGGACAAGAAGAGTATTTGTTCGGTACAAAGTAGATTTTTTCCTATATTGATCCAGTAACTTAAGTGCTCTCTCCTGAACATTTCCTGGAGTGGTCTCAACAGGATTTTGTCTCCATGGGCACTGTTCATAAGCAAAACTCTGCATCCGTGCAAAGTCAAACTGACAACAAATAGCAGGCTCAGGGCCACATGTATGAGGTATATCATACGAATAAAAGGGCATCATATGGACAAATATATCAGTTGTTTCCTCTGCATCCCAACTTTGACGCCATATGTATTCCAAATTCTTATGCCATGCAAGTTCCTTCTTCAGCTCATAATGGGTCCTCTGGATAAGCATGTTGTCAAAACCCATGCGACGCAAAAGGTATGCCATGGTAGATGAGTAACCAAATGGATCTATGGCCCAAGAATTTTTTGGAACAAAACCAATGGTGTCATTCAACCACATATTTCCTTCTGTCATCTGATACATAAATGTACAAAGATAAGGCACCATCACAAAATAACATACAAATCTCTAGAGCTAAAGGATCATAGTCTGATATGATCATGGAATAACAGAACAGATTGAAATATGCAAACATAATTTTCTCTTTTAATGAATGAATAGTTAGTGCATACACAAACTGAAAGAGAGAGCATGTTCCATAGATACTGAGTTCAATTGTATCGAGAAGCGTTAAACATTAGAAGTTTAGATGACCAAGATACACAGTATATTTGGCTTTATGAGGTGTTGAAATCCATTTAGTTTTACTACTTGCAAGTTGCAACAACACCATGTATGATATGCCATTTTGAAAGGTAAACTAAGTTATGAAAATACAGCATGGATCATAGAACGCTGCAACAAATATAAGACTGTATATACAATCAGGAAAAGAAAAACTTAGCTAAGCTAATCATAAAAAAAAAAGATATTATATGGTTGAGGAAGAAAAAGATTACATCTGAAATGTATATTTGCATCAATCTTTGATGCCCAAACAAGTTACTGTAATACAGTAACTAAATCCAATCATCTTTATTCTTTAATCATAATAGATTATAGATCACTTGTTACATTCATAAAAAAAAACCATTTTCTCAGTAATTTAACTGGATACGCTAAAAGGGTGGGGAAGTAATCATATCCATCAGCATTCCAGCCAAACATCATGCATAGTGACCCAAGTTAATAGGAAAAGCTAAAACATAATTGGTCCTTTCCTATTATTGAAACAATGATCTACTGAAAAAAAATGCAACAAAATAGCCAAAACATATTTATGCAATTGCAACAAAAAAAAAAAAAAAGAGAATTCAGTATACCTGTTCAATTATGGCATAGTAATGGGAATTGGCCTGCATAAAGAAGAAAACAACTTTAAAGTCAAAATTCCAAAAATGAACCATATCCACAAACATACTTTAAGAAAGGAAAAGGTTTAAAAAAGATATTATTTAAACATAAATATTCCATTGACAAGTAGGTCTCTAGAAAATGCACCTTCATTAACAGGGATGGTGCTACAACTGAAAATATAGAATATCTATAGATACAAATAATTATAAACAAGATAAGAGTCATACAATCAGAATAGATTACCTCATCATTCATAACCCAGCCACCTCCAACAATTTCTAACTGCCCATTATTTACTAAATTGGTGAATGATTCCTTCATCTCATCCGAGGCATCCCTCCACCATCTCTCCAAGTATGACATCTCTTCCCATATGAACTTCCGGCGTGAATCCTGCATATCCCAATCACCTAGTCAATACCATAATTGAAGTTGCTCCCAAACCGTAGACTAAAAAAGGTAAACAACCGAAAAAATAACAATCTACAGAACTGACAAGCTTACAATCATTATTTTGTCCGTTCAATAAGGATTTCTTTTAACCACTCAGATATAACACTTGGATAAAGTAATATCATGAAAATCCTACTAAATTATCAGCTTTTATGGTCTACAACTTTTGCTACATGCGGTGCACTCTGAAAATTTTGTAGCAAATTAACTAGTTCAATCAAGAAAATTTATACAATTACCCTTACCAATTTCACTTCACAGCCCACCCACATACATTTATAGCATGTTTGCATTCCTATTTCAGAACCTCCAAGGGTTTAGGCAAAAGTTTATCTCCTCTGGGTTTTGCCTAAACCATGGTATAAGATTTCCAAATGCAAATCCAAACACGCACAATGCACTCAATCACACCAAAATATTCAAGGGATTATAGTCATGCGTACACACACCCAGTTAACATCACTTCTCTTTAACCACATATCAATCATTTAACAAACAATCTACCTACAATTAACCAGGGTTAGGGGCAGGAACTTTGATTTAGTATATGTTGTTATACACATTCATCCAATCACATTGTCACAACACTCACAAGTTGTCATAAACTCTCTCTAAAAAGCTTAAGCTAAAGGGCGGAGACACATTTATCACAATGGGGGATAATAAGGATCGAAGACCCTGACCAATTAATCACAGAAACTCTAAATACGGTGTCATGAACTATCTCTCCCAACAGCTTAAGCCGAAGGGCAGAGGCAAATGAAAGCTTCTATATCCAACCCAAGTATTTTGATACTATAATCATTACTTTAAAATTCAGCTATACTAGTAGCACATGCTCATGAGGAAACTTCAAAATCACACTGAAGGAAAAGGGTACAAAACCACAAAAGGGGAAGGATGAGATTTCAATCACCTTCCCGAGTGTTTCAACAATGGTATCAAGTATATGGCGTGATTGGCGATCATAGTACTCCTCAACAGTGAGCTTCCACCCTGGATCATTGTGAGAATGGGGCACCACAAACACCTTAAGCTTCTCACTATCCCACTCGTTCCCTCTGTAAGTCACGCTCCAACCCTGCTTCCAAGCACCACCATCCACATCCAAAAACTCAATCTTGTCATAAAGATCCTTCGTAGTTATATCAACACTTGCAGCCATAACACTATAGTTATTGTTCTTGTTCCCAGAGAGAAAAGCCGGTTTTTTGCTGAGGGGTTTTCTGTATCGAGAAGAACGTGACCTGAAGTGTGAGGTTATGGGTTTAGGTACCCCAAATCGGAAGAGTACGAGGACAAATAAGGAGAGTGAGAGCAATAGGCCAATGGTGAAGAAATTCGCAAAGATGAAATCTTTGAGCTGGGTTCTCCTTTTTATCTTTCTGGGCACTTTCGATTTTGGGTTTGATGATGAAGGGAGGATCGATTGGCCCCAGCTCCCACCACGCCTGGTGCTGAAGGCCATGATCGAAAAATCGAAAGCTCTGTTCTCTCTCTCTCTATCTCTGGATGATGCAAAAGAGATTGAACTTACTTTATGTGGTTTTGGTGTGTGAAGTATTGTTCTTCTCACATGAGAAATGGATCTGTGGTGGTGACCGGGGTGGTTTGTTTGAAGATAGAAAAACAGAAAAGAGATAAAACACAATTGGGATTTGGTGAGTTTAAGGATTGGGGGAGACTTCAAAATCAAGTCTTGGTTTGGTGGTGGGATCGAACGTGTGTTGGGGGTTAAGATCAATGAGGGGGGAGACTACAAGTGTGTGTGTCACTAAGCTTGAGATCAGATTGGGATACTTTGTTTTTTAGGTTTTGTTTTCCTATGTTACGATTACATAAAAACAAAAATAAAATTTGCATATAAACCTGACCTACTTTTAAGTCCACCATAATTTTTTAGAGTGGATCCCATACGTATACATTCCAATTTCCAAATGTATTCATTCACTCAATCACTAGGTCTTTCTTCTGCAATTTCAATCCATATGACATCCACATCAGTAATCGCCTACTCGTCTCTGTGAATTGCTGTAAAATTAGCCAAATCGCAACTATTTTGTTGTTATGATCGTAGCAGATGAATGCTATTAGATGGAAGATAATGGATTTCACGGAACTTGGAATAAGACAATGAGGTTATCAAGAATTATTGTTATTTTTGTCCATTTCACATTTCCTTTTATTGATTTGAATAACATATATAGTAATTAAAAAAAAAGGCATAAATTATGAAGTTTGAATCATAATTGTCTTCTTTCTATTAATAACAACATTTTAATTATTTAGTTTAATTGCTTTATCATAATTTTGATTCTCATTATTCAATCACTTTCTATAATTTTTACATTCCAATTGTTGCATAAACTTAATTAACATATTGACTGATTAGTCTCCATAAGTATGATAATTGAATTTAAAATACTCTATTTTTATTACTTAAACCATACAATGATTTTTTGCACCAAATATTTTACACCATTGTCAAGGACTAGTCTTAATTAATTTTCATCCAAATTGCTTAGACTATTTGAAATTTTCCTTTTATTTTTATTTTTTCTTTGTTTCTTTCTATTTTAACATCACATTTAGCTTGATTGTTTCACTTGATTTACAAACCAATTTCAGGTTATTGCACAATGATAATCCCGAATTGCAATTTATTTTGAAGATTGAATGTGAAATAGAAAGCCAATTAAGAAAACAATAGCTCAAATACTTGAACCTATCATGACTATAAATCCTGGAGATTGTTTTCAAGCAAGGTCGATCTATTGGTGGCTTAATCATTATTCTTCCTAATCAAAATGATGTTGAACGAAATATTTTTATCAAGTTGTGTGGATTTTATGTTATAAGGGTAGCAACTTTATCCATACTTAAAACATCATATGTTTTAGCATAGTGAGATCTATTTTTAAAGAGTTCAAAAAATATATTAGATGTTTGACATTGATCTAAATAATCTTAGATCATTCAATATAAGTTGTGGAGCCACAAATTCATTAATTATGCCTCATTTTTTTATTCCCATCTTGTAACACCCCGATCTAGGGTGTTACACATCTCCTATATATATAGAAATGATAAATTATATAAAAAAATTATTGAAACTTTTTCAAATTACCACTAAACTCATTGGCCATTGTTAGGGCTAGTCATTGAGACCCATTAGCATAAATTTTATCCTGAAAAAATAGGAAAGATGACACATAATGTGAGCAATCTAATCTAAGCCACACCACGGTTAATTAGGAATAATATGGTCCACTTAGTGAGTTTTGTATGGTGTATCCTTTTGGAATTGGGACCTACCTTAGATGCATACTTTTTGTTCCCTTTTTAAAGTGAGTGATTGCCAATTAGCCACCGTTGGAAATCATTTTAGATCCATATTTGGCCCTTAGTGGATACAGTTTCATGCACTAATTGGCTATAAGTAATCAATCTTCTTCTATCTTTGTTATCTGTAATATGCACTTTCGTCTCCTATCACTACTTATCACTTATCTTTTCATGCCTTGTTCTTTTCTCTTTTGGAGAAAAAAAAAACCTTGATATGTTTTTTATGGAACCCATAATTGAATTTAGTATATAGATTTTTTCTTTTTAAGTTTTAATCAACTAGGCCTCATGAGATTATGTTGAGTTTGACCAAATGGTTATGATCGGATGGCCCACAAATTCAAATCATATATAGTTAATGCTCTAGCTACCGTCAAAAAACAAAAAAATATGTATATTGTCAATATTTTCAGGAAGTGTAGATTTGATTGCAACTCTTCTTTCCATTGATTAATTGTTTGCTATAAAATATAATTAATGTCTATGAAGTAACTAAAGTGTTTTCCAAATGAAAATGACTCAAATAAAATATAAGGTAGTCATCGGTTTATTTTTTGTTTTTATTTGTTATTCTTATTTTTAATAAAATAAAATTAAATATTTTATTTGTATTTTCTATTTATAATGAAAATGAAATTGAAAATAAAAAATGTTAAATTATTTACTAATTGAGATTCATGTATATGAAAAAAGTATTATTAAAAGGTGTCTCTGTTTAATTGTCTGATCCTACTGCATGAGGCAATAGATGAGTAAAGTAAATCTTATAAAGAGTGTTATAAAAGGAGTTATCATCTTTTTTGTAGTAACAAAACAACAATTGTACTATTTTCCCTTTTATTTGTTTTTCTTGTGTGTAAGTCTTTATTTTGTTTTCTTTTATTTTTTGTTTAAAAATAGTTCGCTTTATATGTGAATTCTAATATTATTTTAATTTCTTGAGAAATATCATGTTTCTGTTTTCTGATTTGGTGTATGCAGTGTGAGCCTGGGGAAAAGAGAAACAGCCACATCTACAGATTCTCATCCCTCAATACAATACAAATTGGGGGGAATCTGTAATTAAGCCAAACTTCAGGGCACTTTTCGTTATCCTCGTCCATTATACCTTGTTCCTTGTGGTTAACAAATAAACAAACCACATATGTATCACTAATAAATTTAGATTTTTTATTTAAAATAATAAAACAAAACATATATTTTTATTATTAAATTGTATATTCTCAAACACGGTCATGGTTGGGTTGAGGGGCCTTATTTTCCAACAATACACGATGCTAAAAAAAATACAAAGATAAATTAATTCTATAAACAAATACAAAATAAAATATACACAATTTTCTATATTATATTATTCTATATTTATAATTTTATATTGTATTGTATCATTTATAAAACAAATGCTACCTTACTTCTTCTAAGATTTGAATCTAGCCATCCTTTTCGAAAAATGAAAAATCTATATACAATTAATGTAATTAGGAAGATGTTTTGGCTTAGCGTGTTGATGATTTTTTTAGTTTGATTTTAATTGCTTTCATTTTGGCATTTGATTTTGGATATGTTTTGTTTTCGGTTTCCCCGATGATAATATCCAAAATTCTCTCTTAAATATCATCTAATTATCCAGAAATAATTAAATAATTAGGAGGAACTATTTTGCTTCCATTTCTACTTTTGATTAAAAGAAATTTTTTTTCAATCTTCATATTAATACAACACCCATCTATCAATCAATAGAGTATGAATCCTCTTTGAATAAAGTGTCAGTTAACATAAAATCGAAAAGAAAAATAGTATAAATAATAGAGCCACAGCAAATAAATTGTGCACAACGTATATAACATAAATTGCACAATGAATATTATATATTATGCACACCATATAGCACATGATGTGCACAATATATATAACATATTGCAAAGAAAGATGATATTGCAATATGTGATATATGTTGTGTATAATAGATGATATACGTTGTGCACTACATATAATATACGTTGTGCATTTTATATTATATATGTTGTGCACAACTTTTTAGCTGTTTTGACTGATTTTTTATTGTGCCCTAAGTATTTCCCTAAATGATATTACTTTATTAATTAACCACACTAGTTGTTATTATTACCCATTACTGCATCAAATACCAAACAAAAATAAAAAGAAATAGTTTTTAAACTCTAATTTTGTCGACTTTCAGGAATCATCTTTATTTTATTGGATGAAAATAAATTGAGTATTAGTTGAATAGAATTTTTATCGACAAATGAAATAAATAAATAAATAAAGGAGAGTGCTTGGAGTAGTAGTATAGTATGTAGTAGTTGTTAGCTAAGGGCCTAAGGCTAAGATTAAGGGTAGATTCGTGTTCTTCACTAGTTAACGAACACGCATTCCTTCTTGTTCTTGTTCTTGCTCTTGCCATGGCCGTTTCATCGCGCCCTTTCTTCCTCTCCCGCCTCACCGACCACATCCCCCTCAACCCCCTCCACCCTCCCAAACCTCCCCCTCTCCCTCGCCCCCTCTTCCTCCGTCGCCATCGCCGCCTCCCTTCCGCCCTCGTAACCCGCTGCCTCGTCTCCGGCCTCGACGGCGGATTCTTCTTTTCAGACGACGTCGTTTCAACCCGCAAGTCCTCCTTCGATAGAGGATTCACCGTAATTGCCAACATGCTTCGCCGCATCGAGCCCCTCGACAACTCCGTCATATCCAAAGGCGTCTCTGACTCAGCAAGAGACTCCATGAAGCAGACGATTTCCACCATGCTAGGGTTGTTGCCTTCCGACCAGTTTTCTGTTACTATAACCGTTTCCAAGCAGCCGCTACACCGTCTCCTCGTGTCTTCCATCATCACTGGGTAGGTAGCAATTCGTGCTCAGAGCGTCCGATTTTGACCACGAAATTCGATGATTTTAGTGTAATGATAAGACAATTGGAAAGCATCACAGGCTTTGGTTTTGATTGATTTAGTAATGTTTTTTTTAGGTTTTTGTGGTAAGATTTTGATTATGAACTGATTCAGTCGCGCAAGTTGAGTTTTTTGTGTGCAAAATTGAGATTTTTTTTGTTATCGAACGATTGAGGTTTTCTTCCATAATCCTCGAGTAGTGAATAATTTTCAGATTCTGATGATGAATTCGGATTCATGTGTGGTTTTGATTAATTTTGAAAGTAAAAAAAATGTTTAGTACGCTTTTGCTGGATGATTTTAATTGTATAAGTTGATTCAAACACACTGAAAAGTAAGTTATTTGTGTGCTCAGATGAGTTTTTTTTTGTTAATTGAATTTGTGAGGTTGGTTTTTTTCTTGTAGGTACACACTGTGGAATGCGGAGTATAGGATGTCCCTGATGAGGAATCTTGATATATCACCACGTGAAATTGAAGGGTCGAGTTCTGAAGCGCATTTGGAGGAAGTGAAGGATGGAGGGGAGGACGTGAGAATTGAGGATGTTTCTGAATTGGGGTTCAAGGATTTGGAAAGTTGTAGCAGCAGCCCAAGAGTGTTTGGAGATTTGCCTCCTCAGGCTCTGAATTACATTCAGCAGTTACAGTCTGAGTTGACCCACATGAAGGAGGTAACTCTCTATTCTTTTTTTCTCATCCTCAATTCACTTTTTTCAATGAAATTATTGTGGTATAGTTGCAATTTTAACTTTCAAGAGTATCTAGCATGTTTTGTTCTGCTAATAAGACCCTCTAGTTGAATTTTGATGGTTGTTGTTTTGGGAATTTGTGTCATAAAACCTTCTAATTCAACGAAGTTATCTGTCTTTAACACAATAATCCTCCTCTTTTATCTGGACTTCGGACCAGTTATGTAAAAATTTGCTACGAAGCACAATACAGGTAGAGTTGGGACAGTGCCCACAGTGGAAAAGATGGTAGAATTTATACTTACATGGTTTTGGTTACCTGTAGAAGCCCCAGTAAGACTCTTTATCAGATAGAGAAATAGTTCAATAGCTAGACGTATAGGGAGACATAGAAAAATGGCCATAAATGGAATTATTGAAGGAGATTGATTTAGATTTTAATAGTTTGAATGTAAACATGATTTATGATCAGACACTGTGGACTAATGAGTCACCTTTTTTCTTCTATCCACAATATGCATGATAGATGCCACCAGCCTACCACCTTGTTGTGTAGTCCAACACCCTCCTTAGTCTGCGGCTCTCTGCTAAAGAAATGATTTCATTACTCAAATGAGATTATTTTATAGGGCGTGCTTGAAGAGTCAAAGGTAATTTGAGAACGTTGTTTTTCTTTCAGGAGTTGAATGCCCAGAAACAGGCAATAACACAATTAGAATATGACAGAGGAAACCGGAATAATTTGTTGGAATATCTTCGGTCGCTGGATCCTGATATGGTAATGCCGCACAACTTCTGCCTAATTTATATTTCCTTGCAATTTGAACTGATTTATTTAAGCTAGATTGTGAAAAGTACTTCCTTCTTCCTCTTGGCTATTTCCATTCATGAGGTACTGAATGTTGTTTTAACAGGTGGCTGAACTGTCTAGGCCGTCATCAGTAGAGGTGGAGGATATAATTCACCAACTTGTTCAAAACATATTGAGAAGATTCTTCGGGGATGATGCAAGCTCTAATTTTATGGAACAATCAGTAGAAGGAAACATAGATAATCACCTAGCCAGCGATGAGTTAAGTGATGCAGTAGGCACTTCTCGGGATTACCTTGCAAAGTTGCTTTTCTGGTTAGTACATTTCATTCTCATGGCTCTTTGAGAATTTTTGTTCAGTTCTGAGTGAGTCATACCCTCTTTATATCTATTGCTCTGAATTTTGCCCATGCATTCCATAACACCTACAACTCCCCCTCTCCCTAATCTATTCTACCAGTTTCGCTTGTTACGTCTCGTCATATTGAGGTTTTCTTTCCATTGGCAGGTGTATGTTATTGGGTCATCACTTAAGAGGGTTGGAGAATAGATTGCATCTGAGCTGTGTTGTTGGACTATTGTAGAGAAGAAGGTGGAAGGCATGTACATTCTTTTTTCTCTCTCTTTTTATTCTTTTTTTCCCCTCATTCCTCCCCCTTCCCCAGAAAAAAATTTCTACAATAACAGTGATATCATCCAATGGAAAAACTAAATGTATGAAATAATTGGGTCCACTCCTTGCTCTATGGCACATTTGTATTGAATAATCATTTTCTAAGCATTAAAGCAACCCCCATTCAGCCGATGAGCTGGCACCTCCACTTGTCAACAAGGGGATTGTTGGCTTCGGGTCAGGGCTTCGATCCCCATTCGGCCACCCTATTCCCCATTCCCCCTGAGCTCCACTAGGAGCTCTCCCGTGCCACCCTAAAACATAAAAGAACCAATCCCCATCCAAACAACTTGGCCATGTGTAATGTTTCTGCTTCATGAGTACTTGAGTAGTGTGGTTATGGAAGGAAAATATAACATAACTGTCATACATTTGAATCAAGTGATGTAGATTGTAGGGCAAGGTGCTTTGGATCATTGTTAAATACTGCTTGTGTAAATATATGTTTTGGGCAATTAGATTGAGGGTTTGTGATCTGCATGTTGTTTTACATTTTTTCCCTCTTCCTAGTTTGTTGGGTGTTGGTGAGTGATCTCTGGGATTGCCGTGGTAACAATATCACTGGGAACTCGGTATTATCAGACATGCTCTTCAGTGCATGCCGAGTGATCACCACTGTGTTTCCTTGTCCAGAAATGTGGTAAAGTATTTTGATTTATGTTGTAGCTTAGTTAGATATGATGGCTAATGAAGTGGAAGATGGAAGCATGCTTTTTGTTAGTGACATGAGCTACAACACATGCACAAAGTTTGACCATATATGACTTCAGATGAATCCAAACTTGAAGTGCAACTGCAGGTGCTCATGAATCCAATATGTATAGACATACATACATGCATACTAATCTTGGTTTTAGATTGAATTCAATTCCCTCTTTAATGCTAAAATATAAAAAAAAAAAAAAGGTACCATGCACAAATGGCCAAATTGTTGATGTTGAATAACAAGACAGTTATTCATTGGATTACTACGTTTGGAAAGGCACGGGACATGGATTCTGCATCTCTATCCACATGTTTCTTTTCAACAGATTTGTCTTAGAATTGAGTATCTCGGTCAACACCAACCACAGAAAAGATTTATTTCACTTGGCTAATGTGTGTTTGGCTTCCAATGCAAATGCAATTTTAAATTGTGTTGGCAAAACTTTTTACATTAATCTATTTAAAATTAATTCTTTTAATATCAATTATATTAAAATTTAAACCATGTGAGAGTGTATGTAAGCAAGATAAGAATGGATGAAGTTAGTTATATTTGGATAGAGTTTGTTATATTCTAGTCAATATTATTTGCTATATATAGCTCTTTGTATGCTTGTATCAGTAATTAACTCAATCAATAATATTCAGTCTTTCATTCTCTTTTCTCTTGTTCCGCTATTTGCTCTGTTTCTTACTTCCTGATACGTACACCTTAACATGATATCATCAGCCTTCTGATCCATGGTGCCTTCTAAATCACAAAATTCCACCTCCGCTTCTGATAACCCTTTCACCGTTCCTGTCTCAATCAAACTCGACGATGAGAATTATCTCCCATGGGAATTGGAAGCCCTCACCACAATTGAAGGTCATAACCTTCAATCTCATCTCGATGCAGATTCTGTCCCTCCACAATATGACATTGATAAAGATTCTTCACCGGAAATCACTGCTTACACTTTTTGGAAACGTCAAGATTGACTACTGTTCTCCTGGCTTCTTGCTTCTCTTTCTTTTCCTCTCAAAACAAGAATGGTCGGTTGCCAATTCTCACACCAAATCTAGACCAGAATCAAGACCATCTTCGTCTTTGGTATTCGTGCCAAGATTGATAAGCTCAAAACTCATTTAACAAGTATCAAGAAAACCTCTTCCATGAATGCATTTCTTCTTGATATCCAGCAGACCACTTATCACCTTGTTGCGGTTGGTAACCCAATCTCCACTACAGATCACATTACAGCTATCTTTATTGGCCTTTCAGATGAGTATAACCCCATCATTGCCTTTGTTCTCTCTCGAAAGATCAGTACACGATCGATGAAATCGAAGCTCTGCTTCTTGCCATCGAAGATCGGATGGAAAGATCACATATTTGTTCTGCTCAATATTTGTTCCGAAGTGATATTCCGTATGATATATATACTTAGTTACTGTGACTACAACAAATGTATCAACAAACAGTACAAAATTTTCTTGTATGGTTCTCTTTTCTATACACATCAAAGAATCTTGATCAGTACAAATGATTCAGAACTAATCAACAAATCTGCAATTTTCCTAGCTAAGACTATGAATCTGCTATTCTTCTGGTGGCAATTCTCTGGTGGTGGTGATTTGGATGGTGATGGGGTTTGTAGAGATCATAAGGTGCCCAAAGATAATCAAGAGGGCATGGCTTCTTAGCATCAAGTCTTGTCCATGGCTTCCCTTTACCACTCCAATGCAACAAGCTAACAGGGCCAGGGTGCAAATTCCTGCAACTATCAGCAACATTATCCCCTCCAAGACCATGTTGATTCCATCTATGCTCAATAGTCTCAACATCTCCACCAAAAACAAGCAAAAAAGGAGGGAGTGATCCCAACTCATATATCCTCTTCTCCTTCTGAATTTCCATCCACTTCTCAATCCTTTTTGTGTAATCACCTTCTCTCCACCTCACCAAATCCATCACCATCACCCCTGTGTTGAAATAGCAGGGCTTTTTCCCTGAAAATACCTCAGAGAATTCAGAACTTGACCAGAACTCATAGGAGAAGTATCTTGTGAAGTTTACATGACAATATTCTGGTGCACCAATTACTCTTGACCCTGTCAATGAAACCTTCCACAGCTTCTGAATGTCATCAACAACTATGACATCAGAATCTAAGTAGATTACTCTCTCGACACACTGCTCAAGTAAATCAGCAAGGTAACTCCTTGCATAGTTCAATGGATTCTCAAGTGCATGCCTTATTGAAGGGGATATGAGATTTCCAACTAGACCTTCCTTGAACAGATACACCTTGAATCTCAATGAAGGGAATGAAGACTGAACAATCCTTTCAAAATCACCTTTACTCTCCAGTCTTGAATCAGATGCAATGAAGTGAAAGAAGAGATTCTCCGGGCATGAAGTGTGTTTCACAACAGAATGAACTGCAGCTAGTGATCCTCTCAAGTAGCCAGAGTCAATGGTCATTGCAATGTGAACAAGAGAAGGGTCACATGCCATTTGCAAGTTCTTTGTGTCAACCACAGTGCAACTCTTCTGGTTTCTGTATTCTGGGGCCTCTCTAAATTGCAAAAAGGAACCATCTTTGAACAAAGATTTATGTCCTTTATGTGTGACCTTGTTGCCAAAGGATCTAATAGCATTTGCTGGAAATATAAGCAAATAAGCTGATGAGAAGAAGATCAACAAAAAAATTGATCTGGAAAGAAACATCACTATACCTTTCTATTTAGACCAAAATAGGATTAGTTGATGTGAGGAAAATGAGAGAGAGTGGATTCAACAAGGCAAGGGAAAAGCATAAGTGTGTATATATATATAAAAATAAATGGAAGAGAGGAATTGGAAATTTGAACGCGCTTGTTATGATGTCATGTGACCAAGTTTAAAAGTAGAAACCTTCAGAGGCTTTGGTTGAGAAGTAGCTTCAAGGAACCTTCTTATGAGTTTCTAACTACGTGTACGCCTTTTCAATTATTCCTTGATTTGGTAAATAGAGAAGAAATGTTATTTTGTGTTACAATATTTATTTATAATGGTAATTTCCAAATATGGATAAAATTTATTCTACCTCCCTTTGTCTCTCTCTCACTCTCATTTGCTCAAAAAACATTGAGTTTATAAAATTAGGATTTGCTAATAAGTGAGAGAATTTGTTAAGATAATAAAAGAAGACATTTCATATTGAAAAGATGTAATTTTATGTTTTCCATGCAACTGACCCACCGTATTATTTTAAATTTTATTAAAACTTACTCTATTTGATAATCCTTAACAAGTGTTGTAAGGAGTATGGACACTTATTAATAAAATTCATAAAATTATTATATTGATATTTCTTAAAAGTGATTTTGATCATTTTTAAATAGAAAATGTTTGGTGAATAATTGATAACTAGTCAAACTAGTCAATGTGCCCATATATAATCTTTGGTCCAAAAAAAATTATCTCTAATTGATTTTGGCTGGTTTTTTATTGTACAAATAGCAATACTCACTAGTACATTTAAGAAAAATTGATAATAGAATGTGGAGTCCACTTAATTAGACTCTACAACTCAAAAAATGTATTCACACAGTATTCCAAACATTGAATCTAAATCATACACTTCTTTAAATGAGAAAATAAGAGTGAAATTACATGAATTATCATGTAATATATAGGGAAATTCTTGAATGTATAAAAAGAACAATTTTTATATTATAATATAGATGCTGAATTAAGGGTCCTACGATGAAAAGTGTGAAGGAGTACTATGTGTTCATTTAACCTTGGATGCTGAAAAGAATTCCACTTTACGGTTCAGAGTAGCACATGGAAAGCAGACGTTAGCTACCATTGTGACCAGTCACGTGCTTTGAATCTTATTTTATTCAACTTTTATTAACAAAACGCTCTAAGGTTTGCAAATTGCAACGCGTTACGAACACGTCTAAGTTTATGTTATTATTATAGACTTTGTTTGGTGTACTCATCTCTCTCTTTTCTAAACTATTTTCTTTTCAGCATGTACACACAAGTTATTGCTTTTATATTATTATATTTAATTAATAAGGTTTTTTTATAATAATTCTTTACCTAAATTCACATCATATGCAACAACTAAAGTTGTTTTAACAAAACTTCTTCGAATATATTTTCACCAACTACCTCAGTCTTTTTTCTTAGTTCAATAGTTTATATGTACTGTTTGGTTTAATTTTTATCCATATGAAATTTTATGGTTTTAAAAAATACTGTATAATGGCTGAATATGTCAAATATAGCTTGCTAGAAACTTTGGTAATAAATCACCTACCCCCGAATAAATCACTTAATTTTAAAATATTAGATTGTATTATTTTTTTACATACATTATTAAAATGAAGACTATATCCTTTGAAATTAGAGATTATTCATTGTTTATACAATATCAAATTTAAGACTATATGACTATATCCTTTGAAATTAGAGATTATTCATTTTTTATACAATATAAAATTTAAGACTATATGAATTAAAGTATGAAATAATTTAACTTTTAAAAGGAATATAAAGCTTACGACTATAGTCTTTGAAATACTAAATTTTTAGAATTTTTAACATAAAACATAAATTGAAGGTTGTATACTTAAAAATGTGTAATTACACTATTTTTTATATATTTCATAAAAATAAAGACTATACTCATGAAATTAGATAACACATTGTTTATACAATGTCATCTAAAATCTACCACCACCTTGTACACTAAGCATGTGGAAAGCATTGGCTCCAATGTTAAATCCAACATTGTCATCTACATGATCATATGGTTTTCTGCAACCAGGACATCGCCCGTCTACCTCAAGTATCTTTTTGTGACAAAAAAGGCAGAGACGAAAAGCACAAGAACAAGGAAGAAATCTGGTGTCTGTCATGTCTAGATCCTCATAACATATGAGACATTGAGAAGGCTGGGAAATGATTGTTTGCCATGCCCAAACTACACTTCTGTGGTTGCCATGCCAATCTGAATTTAATGGAGAACAACATTGCTTTGAGAGGCTGGGCAAAGGCAAACACCGAGGACGGAGAGCGTCATCAGGTTTCCATGCTCGGCATTTCTGATGTGAGTCAAGAATATCTGGCTTGAACTCTTGTTTTGAGAAATCTACTGTAGGGTTCTTAGTGTCCTCAGAAATTGCACATGAGTATTGCATCTCATGTTCTGGAGGAGACTTTGAAGCCACGGAATGATAATTGTCGTCACCATTTAGAGCATCAGCAACGGCCTCCCAATTATCAAGACATCCATCCTCCTCTTCCTCGCTGACATTCCCCGAGAAACACGTACTCCCACTACTGCTGCTGCAACTCCTAGAAGAGAAACCATTCCTTGACTCATCATGATCAATAGTACTACTTTGAATGGGGCTATTTATCATGGATTCCAAATCATTGACCAGGACGCAAGACCCTTCCATATCCTCTCCTCTTTTCATGCTGTTTTCCTTGTTTGATGATCCATTATTCTCTTCACTAGCAATGTGCTTAGATGATGGACAATAACTAATCCTTCCATTTGAGTCAGCATCACATCCCTTTTTGACTGAAACACAAGTGTAAGAAACAATAATGAATAAATTAATACCAAAATAAAAACTTATTAGCTTACAAAGGATGTTATGACACTGAATAAATAAGCTTCCATCAAGTATGAATCTCAAAAATGATATCCTTAATATCTCAAACATCCTTTTCATAAATAAAAAAAAATTGGCCTTAGTGAAAATATGCTAAGCCTTTCTTCACTTTAGATTTATAAAACATGACCATATGATGATTTAATCAGGGCTCAGAAAATCAATTAATTATTGCATGCAAAATGGTTTGATGATATAAAGCCCTGTCAAAACTAACTAACCGTACCAAGCTTTGAAGATGAAGTCTATTATTTTCATAAATGTTGATTTCAGTTTTAGTCATAACAGTTTTGGAGGTAGATACAAAAAAGAAAGCTAACAAAACAATGTTACATGAAGTAAGAACAACAAAGGAAGAGACAAATTATGTCATTTGCAGAGAATTAACAAAGACACACTAAGATATTCATTGTTGGATCACTAAAGGAGAAAAATACAAATAAAAAGGTTTTTCCTAGAATTCAATGACATTATGTGTTAACCAAAGTAAAAAATAAATGATGAAAACAAAGGATGCAACATCTATAAAGGACATGAAAATGAGGATCAAAGAGCTAAAATACCTCTAGAAAGCCATTGCTCACGCCGGACATCAAGCTTGATTTGCTTCAGTTTCGCCGACCCATTTCCCTGAACAGTTTTAACAACACAATAAGCCAATAAAAAAGGGTAAAAGAAAAAACCATGAAACAAAAATTAAGTTTTCCACAAAAGAGCCAAAAAAAGGAATGAAAGAAAATTTGGCTACCCTTTGAAACCCAACAAAAGAAAAATGCAATGCATTGCCTCATGGGATGAGAAAGATCATAGCTTTAGCTCAACAGGGTCAATAACATAAAAAAACCAAAAAAAGAAAAAATCATTTTTTCCTAAATAATAAATCAGAAAATAATGATTATACAGAGGAAATGTGGGGGAGAGAGAGAAGGTTACCCTTTTCTTCTTGGGGGAGTGTCTGGGGAGAGAAGGATCGGGAATGGAAACAGAAGCCATTGAAAATGAGAGAGAATTTGATTGATGAAGGAAAAAGAGGATGAAAAGGGAAGGAGAAAGATAGGGAGGGAGTGGATGTTACCAATTCCTTATTTGATTTCTCTTTGTCATAACTCTTAGCTGTCTATGCAATCACCACAATGCCCCTACTAATAGTTTGTGTGTAACTTGGTCAAAATGTTGAATGTACATAGTATAATATTTTTTCATCCATTTTTTCATTTTATTTAAATATTAATAATTTTGATGAATATTTTGCAATTTGTCAACATATTTATCAAAATTGCCAACATCATATTTATCAAAATTGTCAACATTTAAAAGAGTGAAAAAAAATGAGTGGAGTGATAATGTGATATTGTGCTATGTATCAATAGCACTCCCATTTTGGTCTTTTCCTTACTTTTTTTAATATACTTTTTCATTTTTATTTTTGAAAAGATAACTTTAACTTTCCTTCCATTTAGTTCTATATAATAAAAGAATAAAATGAATAATCTATGATCTTTTTAAAGACTATGGTCTTTAGCTTTAATATATTATATTTTAAAGTATATAACATTCAAATTTATATTGTATAAAAAATGAATAATTTATAATTTCAAAGTGTATAGTCTTTATTTTTACTAACGCCTTGTCGAGCACTTCGTGTCCGTCAAACCACATTTTTTATTCTTTTGTCAAGTTATATTAATTTTTTAATTTTTCTATAAAGATGGATAAAAATTAAAATGAATAGTAAAAAAAAACATGAAAAATATAGAGGTGGAAAAAGAAAAAAAATTAGAGTGATTTATGTTTATAAGTGGTTATCTTATTTATTTATTTAATTTTGTAATTTTTTTACTTTAACTTTTAGAATTAAAAAAAATGCCTAAATGAGAGTGGACATTCAACAATTTTTTTTCAGAAACACTAAAAAAAGTAAAGACTATAGTCTTTAAAATAGAGAATTTCATAAATTTTAAAACATAGTAGGCTATAGGCTTTAAAAAGTGAGATTTCACTATTTTTTCCAGAATAACTAAAAAAGTAAAGACTATAGTCTTTAAAATATTGAAGGCAATAGGCTTTAAAAAGTGAGATTTCACTATTTTCCACAAACAATAAAAAAGTAAAGACTATAATCTTCAAAATATTGAATTTCATAATTTTTTAAATTTGGTAGAAATTGAAGGCTATAGCCTTTAAAAAGTGAGATTTCACTATTTTTCTAGAAACACTAAAAAAGTAAAGATTATAGTCTGTAAAATATTGAATTTCATAATTTTTAAAACTTAGTAAAAATTGAAGGCTATAGGCTTTAAAAAGTGAGATTTCACTATTTTTTTTTTCAAAAATACTATAAAAGTAAAGACAATATAGTCTTTAAAATATGAATTTCATAATTTTTGAAACTTGGTAGAAATTGAAGGCTATAGGCTTTAAAAAATGAGATTTTACTAGTTTTCTAGAAACACTAAAAAAGTAAAGACTAGTCTTTAAAATATTGAATTTCATAATTTTTGAAACTTGGTAGAAATTGAAGGCTATAGGCTTTAAATAGTGAGATTTCACTATTTTTTTAGAAACACTAAACAAGTAAAGAATATAGTCTTAAAAATATTGAATTTCATAATTTTTAAAACTTAGTAAAAATTGAAGGCTATAGGCTTTAAAAGTGAGATTTCACTATTTTTTAAAGAAATGCAATAAAAGTAAAGACCTATAGTCTTTAAAATAGTGAATTTCATAATTTTTAAAACTTAGTAAAAATTGAAGGCTATAGTCTTTAAAAGTGAGATTTCACTATTTTTCTAGAAACACTATAAAACTAAAGATTATAGTCTTTAAAATATGAATTTCATAATTTTTGACACTTGATAGAAATTGAAGGCTATAGGATTTAAAAAGTGAGATTTCACTATTTTTTCAGAAACACTATGAAAGTAAAGACTGCAGTCTTTAAAATATAGAATTTCAAAATTTTTTTAACTTGGTAGAAATTGAAGGCTATAGGCTTTAAAAAGTGAGATTTCACTATTTTTTGAAAAATACAATAAAAGTAAAGACTATAGTCTTTAAAATAGTGAATTTCATAATTTTTAAAACTTAGTAAAAATTGAAGACTATAGACTTTAAAAAGTGAGATTTCACTATTTTTCTAGAAACACTATAAAACTAAAGCCTATAGTCTTTAAAATATGAATTTCATAATTTTTGAAACTTGGTAGAAATTGGAGGTTATAGGCTTTAAAAAGTGAGATCTTACTATTTTTTCAGAAACACTATAAAAGTAAAGACTGTAGTCTTTAAAATATAGAATTTCAAAATTTGTGAAACTTGGTAGAAATTGAAGGCTATAGACTTTAAAAAGTGAGATTTCACTATTTTTCTAGAAACACTAAAAAAGTAAAGACTATAGTCTATAAAATATTGAATTTCATAATTTTTTTAATTTGGTAGAAATTGAAGGCTATAGCCTTTAAAAAGTGAGATTTCACTATTTTTCTAGAAACGCTAAAAAAGTAAAGACTATAGTCTTTAAAATATTGAATTTCCTAATTTTTAAAACTTAGTAAAAATTGAAGGCTATAGGCTTTAAAAAGTGAGATTTCAATAGTTTTTTCAAAAATACTATAAAAGTAAAGACTATAGTCTTTAAAATATGAATTTCATAACTTTTGAAACTATGTAGAAATTGAAGGTTGTTGGCTTTAAAAAAAAATGAGATTTTACTATTTTTCTAGAAATACTAAAAAAGTAAAGACTATAGTCTTTAAAATATTGAATTTCATAATTTTTTAAACTTGGTAGAAATTGAAGGCTATATAGGCTTTAAACAGTGAGATTTCACTATTTTTCTAGAAACACTAAACAAGTAAAGACTATAGTCTTAAAAATATTGAATTTCATAATTTTTAAAACTAAGTAAAAATTGAAAGCTATAGTCTTTAAAAAGTGAGATTTTACTATTTTTTTGAAAAATAAAATAAAAGTAAAGACCTATAGTCTTTAAAATAGTGAATTTCATAATTTTTAAAACTTAGTAAAAAATTGAAGGCTATAGTCTTTAAAAACTGAGATTTCATTATTTTTCTAGAAACACTATAAAACTAAAGACTATAGTCTTTAAAATATAAATTTCATAATTTTTGAAACTTGGTAGAAATTGAAGGCTATAGGCTTTAAAAAGTGAGATTTCACTATTTTTTCAGAAACACTATAAAAGTAAAGACTATAGTCTTTAAAATATAGAATTTCAAAATTTTTGAAACTTGGTAGAAATTGAAGGCTATATGCTTTAAAAAGTGAGATTTCACTATTTTTCTAAAAACACTAAAAAAGTAAAGACTATATAGTCTTTAAAATATTAAATTTCATAATTTTTGAAATTTGGTAGAAATTGAAGGCTATAGCCTTTAAAAAGTGAGATTTTACTATTTTTCTAGAAACACTAAAAAAGTAAAGACTATAGTCCTTAAAATATTGAATTTCGTAATTTTTAAAACTTAGTAAAAATTGAAAGCTATAGGCTTTAAAAAGTGAGATTTCACTATTTTTTTTCAAAAATACTATAAAAGTAAAGTCTATAGTCTTTAAAATATGAATTTCATAATTTTTGAAACTTGGTAGAAATTGAAGGCTATAGCCTTTAAAAAATGAGATTTTACTATTTTTCTAGAAACACTAAGAAAGTAAAGACTATAGTCTTTAAAATATTGAATTTCATAATTTTTGAAACTTGGTAGAAATTGAAGACTATAGGCTTTAAACAGTGAGACTTCACTATTTTTCTAGAAACATTAAACAAGTAAAGAATATAGTCTTAAAAATATTGAATTTCATAATTTTTAAAACTTAGTAAAAATTGAAGGCTATAAGCTTTAAAAAGTGATATTTCATTATTTTTTAGAAAAATACAATAAAAGTAAAGACCTATAGTCTTTAAAATATGAATTTCATAATTTTTGAAACTTGGTAGAAATTGAAGACTAGGCTTTAAAAAGTGAGATTTCACTATTTTTTTCAGAACGATTTTGCTAACAAGTGTCCTTTAAGGAATTAAAAATAGAAATATTCATCTTGAAAATATATATTTTTATGTTTTCTATGCAAGGGACCCACCATATTTTAAATTTTTTCTAAAGTTACTATTTTAAGTATCCTTAACAAGTGCCCTAAGGACACTTGTTAGTAAAACCCTTTTCAGAAACACTATGAAAGTAAAGACTATAGTCTTTAAAATATAGAATTTCAAAATTTTTGAAACTTGGTAGAAATTGAAGGCTATAGGCTTTAAAAAGTGACATTTCACTATTTTTTTGAAAAATACAATAAAAGTAAAGACTATAGTGTTTAAAATAGTGAATTTCATAATTTTTAAAACTTTGTAAAAATTGAAGGCTATAAATAGGCTTTAAAAAGTGAAATTTCACTATTTTTCTAGAAGCACTATAAAACTAAAGCATATAGTCTTTTAAATATGAATTTCATAATTTTTTAAACTTGGTAGAAATTGAAGGCTATATGTTTTAAAAAGTGAAATTTCACTATTTTTTCAGAAACACTATAAAGTAAAGACTATAGTCTTTAAAATATAGAATTTCAAAATTTTTGAAACTTGGTAGAAATTGAAGGCTATATATATAGGCTTTAAAAAGTGATATTTCACTATTTTTCTAGAAACACTAAACAAGTAAAGACAATAGTCTTAAAAATATTGAATTTCATAATTTTTAAAACTTAGTAAAAATTGAAAGCTATAGGCTTTAAAAAGTGAGATTTCACTATATTTTCTAAAAATACAATGAAAGTAAAGACTATAGTCTTTAAAATAGTGAATTTCATAATTTTTAAAACTTCATAAAAATTGAAGGCTGTAGACTTTAAAAAGTGAGATTTCTCTATTTTTCTAGAAATACTATAAAACTAAATACTATAGTCTTTAAAATATGATTTTTATAACTTTTGAAACTTTGTAGAAATTTAAGGCTATAGACTTTAAAACGTGAGATTTCACTATTATTTCCAGACACACTAAAGCATAATATAATCTCTAATTGCAAAGTATAATCTTTATTTTCACAATATATCTAAAAAAAAAAGTACATTCTCATTTTAAAATATATCACATTCAATTTCTACTTTGTGTACTAAATTCTAAAAAATTAATATTTCAAAGATAATAATCTTTAGTTTTATATTTTAAAAAAAATTATATTTCATATTTTAAAAATTATAGTTTTCGATTTTATGTTGTAAAAAAAGTTAGTTATCTCCAATTACAAAGTATGTAATCTTTATTTTACTTCCATCAAATCATATATTTTTACCTTTTTAATTTTTTTTAATAAATATGAATGAAATATAAGATAAAATTTTAAAAAATTGCATAGAAGACTTAGAAGTAAAAAGAGAATTAAAGGAAAAGAATTAGAATAATTTTTATTTATAGAAACTTGGTAGAGATATGATTTATTTAATTTATTTTTAAATTAATTAAAAAATAACTAACCTTATGTGAATTCTCTGTATAAGTAGTATAAGGTTTTAAAAGAAAAATGCTAAGGTAACATATTAAATTTTTAGTCTAGAAAAATCTCGGCCAGAAGGCTGTATTGGTAATTTTGACTTGCTAACACAAGTTAAAATATACGGTAAAATGTATTTAAATATAAATGTCACATTATGTCGATGTAAGAGGCAGATCCATGGGACTCTAGATATGAATATTCATTTCAAAATGGAGTGGCCTTATATATGCACAATCCCATCCCAAAACAAATAAAACTCACAATGTTAAACCATTTCCCTTCACAATGTCGTGTGTCAAAATCTAGTGAGCATAAATGAATGATCAACATAGCTCAAATCCAACAATACGAGCCATTAGAGAAACGAATTAGAGTGCATGAAATAGTAAATGAACAAAGATAAAAAAAAGAGAACAAGTGCCATGCAAGCTCGGAAGGGAAGAAGCAACTAAATTGCAACGAAATAAAGATCAATTTGGTAAAAACAATAAATCTACAAATTCAATAGGCAACGAACTATTTACAAACCCACACATGAGACCCCCATAAAAACATATTAAAAGTACACCTCCATGTACATTCCCCCTCCGCCACTTTCATATGAAAATATATATATAAAATAAAAATGTTGAAACTTGGAGATTCCTAGGTTGCTAAACCAAGACTCTTTATAAACATTAAAAGGAATGTTAGTGAGTCTCTTCAAATGTTTTATCAGATGTCAGAGAAGAACTCTAGAAGCTTCTTCTTACCTCTCGAGGGTTATAATCGCCGCGGGGACACAAATCATTGTGATCTTGCCATCAATCTGCGGTATCTTTCTTCTCTATCCTGACGATGCCGGCAAGATTCTGTCCCTCTCCCTGCTGATGACTGCCTTCTCCTCTTGGGGCGGAAGAAGAAATCTTGTGTGTCGAGAACATAGGAGATCTGCAGAGAACACTGATGAATAAGAAACCCGTATGCTCGGATTGGTTTAAATTTGAGAGAAAAAACGAATCTGTGCCAATCAATTTTGATTCAGGTTTAGGATTTTTGTCATCAAAATCCAAACTGATCAAATCAAGTTACTTGATTATCATCATCATCATCATCATCATTCAAACCAGCTTAAATGCAAAAAAAGAAAAAAAAATCACAAATCACAAATTTTTAACTCAATATACTTGAAAAAGGATATACCAAAAGTTGGTATGAGTGAAATTTCTGAATGATTTTATTCAACATGACGAGAGTATATATATGCATAGGATTCTATCTACATAATTGCTATTCCTATTTACAAGACTATTAATAATAGGTTTAAGCAATTTCCTATGTCACTGATCACTCTAATATACATAAGCGTCACTAACAGAGTCGCCTACAGCTAGTGCATATATCACATATACCAAGCTTGTTACAAATATCGTTAATCTGATGAGTTTGGAGGGACTTGGTGCAAACATCGACCAACTGTTCAGTAGAATTTACCAAGGAAATTGAAATTTCTCCGAACTAAATATTCTCCCTAACAGAGTCCAGTCAATCTCAGTATGTTTTGTTCTTTCATGAAACACAGGATTTGATTTAAAATATCTTCAAAATATCCAGATCGACACATAGAAGATCTTCTTTTAGGTGTTCAATGGCTCTCTACCCTGGGGCTTACATAGTACTTTTGATTTAAAAAAATCAATGATTTTTCAGTACCTTTCACTCAATGAGAAAACGGGTCAGATCCTACTTGATCAAACCAAACCTGTGAGACTTAAGGAATGATGGAAGAAAATCAAACAAAGAAGAAATAAGAAAGAAGAAAAAATCAGTAGATCTAAATGCAATAGAAGAGTACAGATTAAAAAGGAACAAAATTCAAACTTGATTGAAAAGGGATCTTGCTGATTCTCAAAGAATGGGGGCAAAAGGATTGAGACATGACTAAAAATCCCTCAAAACAATTTTCTACTTCCAGGTTTTAACCTTAATCCTCATTTGTAAATAAACAAACATATTGCCAAAAACATTACGAGCATTCAGATTTAATTTGAGATAATAAAAAATCAATTAAAACCACAAAAATATCGATTGCTGATTTTTCTTTACTTAAAATAGATTGGATTGGATTAAATTTGAAATCCAATCCATACTGAAAAATATATACAATAACCTTTAACTGTAAAGTTTATACTATTTTTTTATTGTAGATGTTAAGCTTATACTTGTAATGATAATTTCAATTCAATGCATAATTTTTTATTTATGCACCACTCTCAATTAAATATCATTTTGTCATATTAAATGAGTTGTTTTATTTTCCATTCTTACTTATGCAATCTATTGACAAAAATAACTTTTATTTTTACAATATTCTAAATTTAAAATTTTCATTGGTCAAAATCCAATTAAACCAACCCAATCCGTTATGTTATTTTGATCAGTTTGGTTTTCTACTCAGTCTAAAAACTATGTTTTTTTTTAATTTGCAAACCATATACATAAACTCACCCAAGGGAGAAAAAAATGGAATATATATATGTATGAATGTATGTATATATAGATAAAACCAACATGTACAAGTCTAAGCCTCCTATTAACCATGTTACTAGAACCTTTCTAAGACCATTTTCTAAAGGTGCAACTACAATTTCAGCAGCAATATTGCAGTTTTGAAGGTCTCTACAACTGCAATACAACCACAACTGTAGCTGTACTTTTCCACATTTATCCCATGTTTCATATTCGCAACACATCTCCAACGACGACCCTAACTGCAATTTAAAATCTTGGCTGAAAAATTAAAAAATGGACAAAGGACTAGCCTACGTCATTAGAGAGAAATAGAAGACACATAAGGAAAGATTCCAAATTTTCATCTGATATATCATAAATAAGGAAGTAAAACGCCAAAACGGAACACCAAAAAAGGATGAAATGGCAGCATACCTTGGATGAGTTGCAAGCTATCTTGCATTCCAATCCATTAATTACTTTAGCACCTTCCATGGCAGTGGTTGTTGCAGAGAGCTCATCTAAGCTTCCATATTTGCGTTTGTTTCTGCATACATCCAAAAACAAGCAGCAATTTATGCACCACCAAATTGAGAATTATCTACAATCTCCTCATGTAGCTAAAGAGTATGCAATAAAATTCACAACCAGATTGTTAGATCCATGATGATGATAAAAGGTACCCCAAATGTGTTGGGTGGGAACGGTACCAACTCTTTAATAGTGCTAGTTAAATTTGATTGTGAAACTAAATTGATATCATATCTTGCAATTTTAGTACTAGATTGATTCATTGATGCCCAAAAAAATTTCCAAGACTAGGTTGATGTTAACTGAAAAATCTTGTGACTAATAGGTTATTTACTCTAACTTTTTTTGTAACAAAGGAATATATGACATTTAACCTTATAATGTTTAAACATCAAGCCACCACCACCCCCTTTTTTTATTTTCTTCATCTCATCAACAGAGCGTACCACGATTAAAATTAAAAATCTTGCAGAATATGTACCTTTGCAGTATAATGCCATGCGATTCTTTTTTGCCAGGAAAGACGGAGAGGAAATCATTGTGCAGGTAGAAAGAAAAATTTGGATCAATAGATACAGCAAACATTTCAGGCTTTTCATTCATGTTGTCCATGAGCTGGAAAGATAGTTGAGAGGGAGTAGAGGACTGCAATAAGAAAAACATTGGAAAATGTAATCTGGAAGTGAAAAAAAAAATCTGGAGTCCAGGCATTTGAATTTTGTCCTCAATGGGAACAACAAAATCAATGCATAAAAATAATAGAAAGGGAGGGCAGTCACAAAGGACCTACACATTTCAGACGATATATATTCTCCTCATGAAGGATGACATGTGCATTTGCGTGATATACTGAATCATTTAGTTTCCCAGGTTTCCGAGATTTTTCATACTCATACAATTGGAGAAGCTTATTGTCTACCTCATCGGTCGCAACATTTTGAAGCTGCAAAAAAGGGTGATTAGAACCTTTGAAGATTAAAAAGAGAAAAAGTCATGAAAGTATAAGACAAAAAAGGTAATGGAACCTACATGTCTGACCAATTTATATATTAACTTGTCCAAGGTGAATAACACATAGGACTGGTTCCCAATAATCGCTCGGCATTCATCTTCGAACTTTGCATTCTCAAAAGAACCATCAAGCAGGTTGGACAACGCATCCATAAATCTGAACACATGAGAAATCAATCCAAAAGTTCACAGATAATTATCACAAGAGCAAAAGGAAGTGATGAGGGGTCCAAGTGGGCAGATAAGGTGTGAAAATATACTTTGAATAAGGATCTGGGGAACTGGCATCCTTTGCTTTCCATTTCATTTCTGAACTCATTGCATTGGTTTTTGCTGACAAGATCCTTTCGTAAAGAATCTGCGAAGTTCAACTAGAGTATGAATTCCACATCAAGGAAGAAATTTAAAAATCAAACACCGATTACATAGATTATCCTTACCTGATGAAGCCTAAAAAGTGCATAGAAATCATCATTTCCATAAAACACCCTGGACTCCTTCATATCTTCAACATATGAAACTGCAGATGCATGCTTCGTGAGAGGTTTCACAGATGAAAGAAACCTCTCTGACAATGGCAATGATGAACCATCTCCTCCAGCAGATTGCACATCACACATCCCCTCAGCTTCACCTTCACTCTCAGCCTTAGCATCAACATCATCATGTTCTATATCTTCCTCCTCTTCATGATCTTCCCGGGAGCATTCATCACCAGCAGACTCACTCCCTGAGACATCTTCACCAGCTTCAGAAGCATTTTCACTATCCTCGTCATCAGCATCTGCATCATTATCACCTCCAGCCTCTGGGCACCGTTCATCCTCTCCATTTCTAGACTGATACTTTCTTCTTTCATTATTGTGCTTTGACTTAGCCATTGACTGCGCATTCGAATCTCCATAAGCAACAAAGTTATCCTCCTCTGAATCACCGTTTGGTGATAATTCACCCTCTTCCTTTTCAATTTTGCAAGGTGCAGCAGATTCTTCATGGCTTCTAACTGTACTACTGTCAGTTACCACCCCATTGGCCACTGGAGCTGGAGTTGTGGTATCACATCCCTGAGACACATACCAAAATTGCTTGAAAAAATATTTACAATGAGAGAAAGCAAAAATAAAGACAGAACAGGACATTTTCTATAAGTGAGAAGACATGCCTCCACCAAAGGTATATTAACACTCTGAGACTTTGTTGCGGAACCATCAGCATCAGTAGGTCTGGATGGAGTCGGGACAGAGCCTTGTAATATAATCAGAACTTAGTTTTTTTTACATGAATAAAATTAATTTAAACATAAAAAAATTGAATTGAGTCAAAAATAGAAAAACCAGAATTATGGAGGCCATTGATTTAACAACAATATACAAACCTGGAGCCACTTCTAAGTTGGTTCTGCTCAGGCTATTTTCTCCTCTAATTGCAACTGATGCATTGGTCTTAGCTCCTTGTTCATCAGAGGTCGACTGTTTACTAAGGCTGAGGACTTTATCAGTGCACTCTATATTTTTCTGCCCTTTATCCATTAGGGGATCATCTCTACAAACATGTTCACCACCAACAGCTCCATTTTCTTTATCATTCGCTACAATACTAGTCCTGTGTACATTCTTTAATTCAGGTGCTCTACCATCAGCTTCATTCTTGTCAGATTTTAGTACTTTTGAGTTTGTTGAAATAGAGTCTCCCTGATGGCCTCCATCACCTGGTACATTTGGATTGCGAACATTATGCCCTGCTTTCTTGTCTTCCACCTTTTCTGTCCCATGAGATCGTGAAGGAACACCAAGCATTGGCTCCAAGAAGTTACACCAGAGCCTCATAATTTTATTCATTAACTCTTTGCTTGAGTATAGCTCTTCACATGAATACCGAACAAGTTTATACAAGTCTTCATGAATCCCAGAATCAGAATATTCAAATTCAAGATGTGGAACTAGGGGCTGTTTATTTCCAGCAGCGATGGACTGAATAATATCATCTTCTTTCTGCTGCTTCTCTTTAATTTCTCTAATCTCAGCCACCAGAGCTGTATATTATTGAACATAAAATATTAGAACAGAATAAAATGATGATATCACAAAAACACACAATGTTCAATACTTACAAAACAGTTAAGCTTCTATGTAAGTTTACAATGCAGCTTATACTTACAAACAAAACTCACAATGACTTATTGATGCTAGTTCATGAAAAACATGATGAGTCTAAGCAATCAAAACAAAGAGAAACACAGATATAACACAAGTGATTATGATTTAAGCTCAACTTACATTTTGTGCTCAAGTTCTTTGAATCTTGCTGCTTGAAATAGAAACTACGGTGATCAAGTGACTTGTAATGGTTTCTAGCATAAATTTCAGCCCAAACTTTATTGAAATCTGAACGACACCTAGTCCACTCCTCTTGTTTTTGCTTCAGCCGAGTCAATATTACAGGTAAAGCGTGAGCCGGATTTTTACGCAATATGTCTAGTGTATCAAGGCCATGGTCACCATATAGACGTTCAATGCACCTTAAATTTAGAGCTGCCATATATAGCCTCAGACAAAATCAGTTCAACAATGGATAACAATAAATATTATAGGAAATAACATTTTAGAATGAGATTATTTTGATACAAACCAGTAAAATGTTCTTCAATACGGCCCAGATTCTCCAAACTGATCTTATTTTCATTGATGTTATTATACAATTCCTCAGCATGTTTAGCAGCTGAACCCACAGACTCTAATAACATGTCCATCTCAAATCTACATCACAAATAACAATATCATCATTTATTGATACAAATAAAATGATTTTAGTTACCTATGACAAAATAATGACTCCAAAATGAACAATGAATCAGGAGGCAGTACACTTAATGAAATTAAATAATATTTAAGGGAAAAAACTGTATGACCCAAAACATGAAAGGTAAATAAACAAAATAATAAATTAGCTAGAATTGAAGAGAAGCTAGAAAGCCAGCACACATTCTACCTGTCATCTTCACATCTGAACAAGCTTTCTTCATATTGATTCTTGCGCATATGTTTGAAAGAGTAATCTTCACTTCCAGAAGTTACAGATACCCAGTGATCATTCAATACTTGAGCACCAAGCTCAGATCTTTGACTAGCTGTAGGGATTGGATACTGCAAAAAAAGGCGAAAGGGAGTTCCACAAGAAAAACATAAATTGAAAAACCCGACAAGAGAATGAAATCAAAGAGAAGGTATATACATCTGGAGGCAGCAGCCGGTAGCTTGGAGTACAACGTTTACAGTCACTAAGGTCAAGTTCTTGAATGGATTTGAAAGCGTATTTCTCCTTGTATCTTTCCTTCTCTTTAGCTCCATCCAAATCACGCTTGTGCTCCTTGTCTTTGTCCTCCAATTTTGATGATCTTGATAAATGAGCATCAGTAGAAAGTGGCTCTGAAAATCAACATGTATGCAACATAAAAATTATCAGCAATAAATGGATAGAATGAATGTCATCTAAAATCACTTAGCATAATCATCAATATCAGAATGATTCCTTAAAAGAAAATTAGTAATGCAGTCCTGAAATTTTACAGCCCCCTCCTCAAAATAAGAGAGGGGAAGATGAAAGGAAAAAAAAAAGCAGATGACAAAATGATAAAGTATTATATCCTAACATACTTTTACTCATGACACCAGCAAGGAATCCATCTGCAAAAACAAATATGCAAGACACATCCTTAAGGTATGAGAAGAATTGATGATAATAATAATAATAATAATAACAACAACAACAACAACAACAACAACAACAACAACAACAAATACATGAGGAAGGAAGTTGTAAAAGTAAAAACTTTACCAATATTTTCACAACGCTCCAGGAAATCGTTGAATTCACCCATAAGATCAGAATGCTTTCCAAGTAAATCGGTTACCTGAAACAAATTTTGAAGTGACATAAATTAAAACTAGGGGCAATGGGTAACAGAAACTGACAAGCTAAGGCTTCTAAAACATGGAAATAGATCTCCTTATGCAGTGATTGTAATCGCTTGTTTCAATGAATTGCTTAACAGACCTTGATGAAAATAAAGACATAATAGCATAAATCAGAAAAGGTGTAGTGAAATCAATAGAGAAAACCCATGACTGATGACTCTCCAAAGGACAGTACAGCCTACAGGAGAGTAAAAGCAGACAGAGCAACTTGTCACATGACTTTTAAGTGTGAGACTCACAGAAGTAAGAACATACCAAATTTTGTAAATCGTTCCTTTTAATTATTCCACTGCTGAAAATATGAAGACACTTCAAGAATGCTTGGTAGTCATCTGAACTGCTCAACTTCTCCTTAACCTTCTCACAGAAACTGAATGCTTGACTATACATGGCTGATATGAAGAAAAAATCCAAAATTCAACTATTAGAAAACAACACAGGTATAATGATGTTCCTAATCTTATTCATCCCCTTCATTTATTTGAAGATGAAAAGCAGAAAAGCTTATAATCAGGAAAGATACTAACATGAAAAAGAAATTATAATAAAGGATCTAAAAGATCTCCAAATAACTGTTTAAGAGTACATTTAACTATGCATATATCACAAAGAACTCCAAATAACTCCAATATGCATTATGCAGTCTGGGAAATATCACCAACTACATTTGATAGTCTCACAACAATTGATCAATTAATACACTCTAGTTACTTACCCTGCCAAGCAGACTTCAACAACTGCACTGGTTTACTCTGTATTTACAGTTTGAATGTTTGACAACACAGGAAAGTAATTACAGATTTACAGTTTCTTTTCCTCATCTTAATTTTCTTAGCCAGTGGTTGGTTTGCTTCACTAGTAGTTAATTGTGATAATTACACTATTTTTTTAAATACAATTATACAAATAGACAAAAATCAATTGCACATAAGTAAAGATAGCTTACTGGCAAACTAAAATAACTGTGTGAATCTAAAATGCAAGAAACATGTATCGTGTTTACAACAACACAATTAGTCCAAAGCATAGCATAGAGGCTTACTCTTCAAGGCATCTTTGTCCTCACAATTAGAGAAGTCAGAAGCCATTCCAAAACCTTCAGCCTTCTTGACAGATTTCTTTTTGTCAGAAAAGCGTTGCGAATTAAAATCCCTGCTGTTGTCAAGATCAGGTTCTCTCTCATCCTGATCACGGACTCTCCTATCCCTACTCTCACGTTTCCTCTGTTCCTTGTGCATGTTCACCACTGTTTTTTCATCATCCATATCAGCTCGATCAACACTCAGATCACGATCATGAGATGCAAGAAGCCTGTCTCGTCGATTGCGTAGCTGTAAAAAGAAGTTTGTAACCAAATCATTGAAAAAGAAGTTTATAAAATTCATAGAGTGGGAGAGGAACACTCTTACTGTCTTGTCCACTTGCGCTTGCCGCATCATGGGTGCTGTAGAACTCCGCTCATTAAAGCGCTGCAATGAATTTCGACCATATGGAGCATGCTGTGCAGGAGGTGCTGCAGAAGTATCTGGTAAGAATCTAGTGAACTCATCGAGCAAATCTCGGTGATCCTTAAAAAGGGTAGCAACCTAGAGAATAAAATAAGAGTATGCATTTCAACAAAAGTTTGTTTGAGAGTACATGGTCACAAACTGTTGAAAAGGACAAACATTACCTCACTATAAACCTCCCCAATGTCCTTATGCTCTTTGCGGTACATATTCAAAATGTCCAAGAACGATTTGTAAACATGCTCATCATTTTGGAATCGTTGCTGCGGAAGCAAAACATATCAATTTAGCCTAGGAAGCAACTGTAGCAATAGAATAACTCACCAAATGAAATCCACATTCACCTTTATCTTGTTCACGAAACTAATAGCTTCATCAAATTCAACTTTCTTCGGAGGAGCCTCATCCTCATCAAGAGTTATCTCATATCCCTTTGGCAAGAAAGTGTTAAACCCAAAAATCAGATTGTTGTGACCTTTGAATAGCTCCTTCACCCTAGCTATGACACCAGCAGTGTCAGTCCTGAAAAGAACAAAAAACCATTGAGACTCATTGACCCGCAGGCTCCATTTTTCAAAAGCATTATACAAATAGTTTGAATTGGGGGTTGAGAATCTCTACCTTTGAGCCTTGAAATCTTTCATGACCTCAAGGAACATGTCATATTTTTCTCGTTGGTCCTGAAACATGTCTTTCACTTCCTTCAAATAGGATAAGGCATCATTAGTTGTAAGTTTCTGGGAAGTAGTTGCTCCTCCATTTCCTCCTCCACCAAAACCACCACCACCTCCTCCTCCTCCAGGTCCATGGGTTTGGCTGTAGCTTCAAAGACATAGAGTAACCATTATATAAGATACCAAGAACACTAACGACTATATCAAAACAGTGCTTCTGCCCTATCCTTCTTATAAGTCACAAACACAAGCAAAACAGTGCTTCTACCATATCCTTCTTATAGGTCGTTCCATGGCGTGATCTCAATCGTTACAAATGTTACTTGCTCGGTAAGATTCACATTCTTAGATATGACATGCCCTAAACAAACCACAACCATTCGGCCTTCTTCCAAACACATCCGTTCCTTTTAACCAATGATCCCGCCATAGAACACATTTCACGGTCATTTTATTTTAACTAATATCAAAGCTAACCCTAGCAAAATTCAACAACAATTTAACACAAGTGGAAAAAATAAACACACAAAGGGCACACTTGAATTCTTCTTAAAGGAAGCAAAAGGCATAACACAAGCTCAATTCTAACATCACAAAAGAAAACGAGTTAATAAAATGCAATTCCAGAGAGAAAGAACGAAACACGAAATCGGCATATGCAAAAAAAAAATTATAAAAAAAAAACTCGAAACCAAAAATAGGGTTAAGAAAAGGAAAAAACATACGAATCACCACGTGAGGAAGAATAGGGGCGTTTGAATTGAGAGGCAGAATAAACCTCTTCCCTTTCTCTCTTCATCCCTGCAATAAGAAAAAAAAATCCAAAGAATAAGAAAGACAATTCAATCAAAACAACAATAAGATGAACAAGAAGAAAGCAAGACATGAAGATGAACATTGAATTGAAGGGCATGTGAATTAACACCCAGAAAGTGTAAAAGGGAAAAAAAAAAAAGGTCACTTTACCGTTTCCCCAGATTTTGAAGCAAGCTCAGCAGAGATCTCTAGGTGGAAGAAGAGATATAAACAAGAGTGAAGGGCTTGATCGAATACACAGCAACAGCAACAGCAAGTGAAAAATTGAAAAAGCGAAAAGAAAAGAAAAGAAAAGAAATTGAAAATAGGTTTCGGTTATGTTATGTATGCCTCTCTACGTCATGGAAGAATTAAGATATTAAAAAAAGAGAGAGAGAGAAAGAGAAGAGAATAGGTTGATTTGATTTGCAGAGAGAGAGAGAGAGAGGGGGGGGGGGGGGGGGGGGAGAATTTGAGAATGAGGGAAGAGAGAGTTTGGAATTGGAATTGGAAGTGAAAGAGGAGAGGAAGTCTCTGGTGTTTGAGAAAACAAAAGAGGTTCAAAAAAAGTGGATTTATGAGGAAATACACACACACGAGCAACGAAAACCAGCTTTGTAACACGAAATACAATCACAAGGGTTGGCGTTGCTTCTGCTCATCTTTATGTGTGTTACACTTTGCATTCTATAACTATTTTTTTACGATTATTATAAATAAACAAGCCCGTGGTTTTACAATATTTTTCAATTTAGGGTTTTTCAAGATTCTTTTAAGTGATAATATAGAGTTTAATGGGATATTTGTTATCTTTCATAGGAGATATTCAACTTTGAATTTGGGATCTATAAAAGTGGAATTACTTATACATAGGGCTTCATAAGGCCCGGCCTGCTCCACCAACCCGGCCCGACTCTACACTCTTTTGATCAGATTCAGGCCTTAAGATTTGGTCCAGTGTCTTTTTGGGTCGGATTCAGGTCATGTTTTGGATTGACCCAGCTCGACCCGAAGTTGAATTTTTTACATTGATTTTCTTTAACTTAAATTGAAGTTGATTTAAAATTAGTATATGATAGTTTTTTATTAACTAATGTGAATATATTTATACTATGACTACATCATAAATTAGCCGATGAAAACAAAAATGCCACATACAATGGATAGAGTTAAGTCAAAAAAGGAATGCACATACAATAGAACTTTTTATTGATTGGCCAAAGACGTATTGCATTCAGATTCATAGCTGCCACCAGATTTTGAATCCAATAGACTCGTTAATCTTACAAACCAATCTAATCAAATCAAATTATAGATTCACAGTTAAATGAATCATACCCTTAATAATCTTAAATAATTTACATTATAAAATGAAATCTTAAACAATTCCTTCAATATGTGCTTTATTGTACATGTATGTATTATATAATAGAGGTTATATACTATCAATATAAATTGATTTTACATAAACCATACGTAGCAATTAAATTCTAAGTTGAAACCTAATAGATTTCTCATATTGTTATTAGTTGATCATTCTATTTGGAGACATACCTATTATGTGACTTAATACTTTAAATGGTGTGTCACTTCTAAACAAATAAGCATTTTGATATTGCATTTAGATGGATTATTTAACATGGAAATCGCTGCAATAATATATATACCAATAAAAACAAAAATGTTATGTGCAATCTAATTACGTATATATCCTAAACACAACTATTGAATACTATACATTTGTGGGAACAAGCTGGAACCACTGACTTTGAGGATCATCTAAACATGTAGAATCATCTCCTATGCAAATACATCTTGATGTCACAATTCTAGTTGAGTTCTGCTCCTTTTGCAAGCACAAGTTTTCCCCATTTTGATCCATGGTAGCCAAATGAAGCTTTGTAGGTGACACAAATGTCCAAGTACTGTTCTTACTTTGGCAATCATCAGAAATTGTTACTGGAATTCCTTCACCACTTGCAATTAGGCACTTCTTTGTGCTCACCAAATGGACATTAGCACCATCTCCATCATGCATCCATCTATCTTTTGTTTCACAATTACCTACTTGTACTTCATCCTTTTTATTCAATTGGACACATTGACCAGTCAAAGGGTAGTAAAAGATAAATTCTTTGGATCTTTTGGAAGTAGGATCTGCATCAATTACATAAATGTGATGATTAGAGGTTAGTTAGTGTATGTTAATATAACTTTCCTTGCATTCTACATAAAGAATAAATGTTACTATGCTTAAATCTAAAATCTTTTTGTTGTCTTTCAATTAAAATACGTTCAATTAGTGTCCAACGTGTACTGTACATAATACAAAATATGTGCTATATGTATAGCACAAGTACGTATAGCACACATTTTAAATTATGTATAGCACATGTTGGATACTAACTGAACGTACTTCTCTTGTACACCGAACATATTGATAAAAAAAAAAAAAAAAAACCTACCTTGATTTTTCCTTTGCAAAAGTTGGAACTTCTGAGTAAAATTTGGGTATCTAAGTTTATCCCAAGATGCATCCATAACCCCATATGGCTCACCAATGCCAAGTTGGTCATCTCTTGTGTAATACCCACCCTGAAAAGCCCACAAGGCCCAATCAAAGTCATTCCTAAGAAGATATGTCTGAAGGCAGGTCAAGAACCTATTATCAGCCTCCACAGTCCCTGATTGGTCAAAGCCAAACTCAGTGAATATCAAAGGTGTTGCATGCTTACCAATGGTGACAAACCCTTGTTGATTGTCCAACCCTTGAAAGCAACTTGCACACACACTATTTAATGGTTGCAAAGTCCATATTTCTTTCATTTGGGCTATTCCAACACCAGACCAAGAATACAAGTGTGTCTCATACACCAATTTTTTGCCTAAGTCTAATTTAAGGTGTGCTCTCTTTAAGAATTGGAGGTCAGTGTCATAACTCAGACCTGAGACAACCACTAGAACATGAGGATTTGTCTCATGTATTGCTCTTGCTCCCATTGTCATGTACATGTACCAACCATGCTTGTTTTGGTGTGGACCACGTAATTCATTCCTCAAACTCATTGCCACCACCTATTTTCAACCAAAGAAGAATGAGTAAATAAACCAATTTAACTAATGCCATATCCTATTCTTTTCCCATGATGAAAAGGGAATTCTGGCCTAGCAAATTACACCAACTTCTTAAGTTTGTGGAGTAAAATTCACTCAAACATTCCTATATTTGTCTAAGTAATGTCGTCATCCCCTAGTCACATTGTTTATTTTGCAATAAATGGGAAAATAATTAATAAATTTTAAGAAAAAATAGTGGAATTTGTGTTATTAGTCAAAATTTCTAAATGTTCCTAATACAAGAGAAAAAATTTGTTCTATATCATTCATCAATCCACACCTCAATTATCAAATTAAAAATATATGGAAGTACGATGAGTTGATTGATGAATCTTACACATCAAAACTTTTGTAGGTAAAGCACATAAGAAGTTTGGCTTTAGCAAATTAAAACCTTTAATATAAATCATATATAATAATAATGATAATAATACATGGTTACATACAATATGGTTTCCTTGAAAGTGCTTTGCAGCAAAAACAAGGCCTTGCAACCATTCAATAGGATTGAATAGCTTATCACTAAAGAAGCCATTCCCATCCTCATCACCACAACACCATTTGGGCTTGCTAACATGGTTATCAAGCAAAACCCTAACACTTTGATCACCAAGCTCCTTAACCACAGCCTCAAATACTTGCACATGTGTCATCTTCAGAAAAAAGGGGTTGCTTTTACCTATCCCTTCAACCACCTCATGTAAACCTAAACCAACCAATGTGTCCTCCACAACATGGGTCTTGTACCTTGTCCACATGTATGTTGCATATGTTAATCTAACACAATTGAACTTTTGTTTAACAATTTGTGAAACAATTTCCTCCAATGGCTTCTTATCAAGACCCTCTGGAATCATTGGTTGAAGGTGCCCTGCCCAATTAGCACAAAACAGCTTTGCACGTTTCCCTGTGGAATCATCAATTATCCATCTATTGTTTGTTGAGAGAGGGTTTGGGTTGGAAGGTGCAATAATAATGAAGAGATAAACAATGAGAATAAAAGAGCAAATAAGGAGAACCAAAACCAATTTCACCAACATTTTCTTTGGGGTGTGGAAGAGAAATGTTTAGACCTTAGGAAGACATAAGATTCTATTAATATCTCTATATATAATCTGCTACTTTCTATATTCTAATATGACCTCATTTTTAGGAAGTTCTATTTCACAAATAGGATTGCAATCCGTTATCCAACTAATTAAAATATATAATAACTTATGGTAATTCGATATTGTACTATTCATGAGTAAATGGCATATATGACAATTCTAACAATAAAAGTTTGCTTAATTTAATTTGAGATAGGTTTTTATATGCTGCATATATATGTTTTGAATGAAAGGGACAAAGGAGAAAGAAGTTAGGGTGGATTTTGCATACATTTTGAGTTCCTTCTATAAAGATGAGCGAAAAAATGACAGGAAATATATCTTTTGTAACTGTCTAGAGCTCTTTTTTTGGTGACTAGAAACAAAAACAAAGAAAGGGGATGATTAGGCAATATCTATAATTAGCCTTGATTGATCCCTTAACAAACCCAGAAACAATCTGGTGGTTTCTAGTAACCAACCATTCTTGCCAAGAATACAATTAATCCAACTGAAGTCCTTTGAAATGGAGCATGGACCTCACAATGATAATCTTTTTCTATCAGTTTCTGAACTCGAGACCTTTAATTAAGATACGATGACATCTATTATTTTGGTCATCTTCACCATTTTTAGATTGAAATCGTACCAACTTGGTGATCATAATTCATACCAACTCCTCAGAAAACTTCACAAAAAGGTTATCTAGGTATTACACTTCATGCTGGCAGACAGAGAAACATGCATTCATACATAATTATATATACATTTAAGCATGAATGACGTTAGGAATATTAATACAAATTGCAAATTAAGAAATAGAACACATCTCGAAACCACTATTTCCCCAACTTCAATTCCTTCAATGTGCTTTTCACTTATCACTACAATAACCCTGTTGATCTTCTTTGTAGCCTATCTTCCCTCAGACTCAAAAAAGAGGACTTATAGTAATCTCAAAGTGACGAAGCTACATGATTTGATTCAGAAAATGACAATTTGACATCCAAAAAGTGATGCTCAATCTAACAACCACATCCACTTTATCATCATTGAATGAGAAATCCACTTTTTTTTAATGTCAAAATAACATTGCTCGTTTGATTCGGTTAGCTGATTTCATCTGCAGAGTCAACAACAGTGTTTGTTGGCCTTCTCTGCAAACTCACTAAAGAGTAATAAGCTCCATTTGGTCCCTTAGCCAATAAAGAAGAGTGAGTCCCTTTCTCCACCACCCTCCCCTTATCCAACACAGCAATCATATCACAATTTTGTATCGTGCTCAACCTATGAGCCACAACCACACTAGTCCTCCCAACCATAAGACTCTCCAATGCACCTTGTACCAATTTCTCTGACTGGCTATCAAGGGCACTAGTGGCCTCATCCAGTAGCAGAACTTCTGGATTCTTCAGTATGGCTCTAGCTATTGCAATCCTCTGCTTTTGACCCCCAGAGAGCTGAACTCCTCTATCACCACAATATGTGTCGTAACCGTCTTTCAAGCTTGCAATGAAGTCATGAGCATTTGCAGCCCTTGCTGCCTCTATGATCTCAGCTTCACTAGTCTTATCAGAAGCTCCATATGCAATGTTCTCCCTTATGGTCCCACCAAAGAGTGTCGGCTCTTGGCTTACAAGTGCAATGTGATTCCTCACTGACCTAAGGTGATATGACTTTATGTCTCTTCCATCTATAGTTATTGTCCCTTTGATCGGATCATAGAATCTCTCTATTAAGCCAATTATTGTTGATTTTCCAGATCCACTTTGCCCCACTAATGCTGTTGATTTACCTGCATCAATTTTTTCTTTTTAGGTCAGAAAGATTTCATTGACTAATAAACAAAGACCTAAATCTGGGTACAAACATCAGGTAAAAAACTTGGGTACAACACGGTATATTATATCGATACCTGCATCGATTTTGATTGAGAATCCTTGGAAGATCATTACATTAGGCCTAGCCGGGTATGCAAAATGGACATCATGGAGTTCTATTTGTCCGGTTAACTTTTCAGGCTTGTATCCATCCATGTCATCGGGCTCAATTTTCGTATACCTATCTAGGATTGCAAAAACCGATCCAACAGCATCAGCTCCTTTTGCAAGATCACTAGTCATGCTACCGGCATCTGCAATGACTCTGCCTGTGCTAACCAAGATCATGAATGTCTCAAACAGTGCTTTAGCTGTAATATAGCCTTGGGATACAAGCTTGCCACCATACCAAAAGTCCAAAGCCCAAGTGCATGATGTGAGGCTTTGGGAACATGCAAGCCCAATTCCTGCAAACCAAGATTGCCTAATGCTCTCACGGCTTGGACCTTCTTGGGCTTTCTCAAGCATCTGGAGGATCCGGTCTTGGGAAGAGAAGGCAGTGATTGTTCTAAGATTGGAAACAGCCTCAGCGGCTATCTTGCTGCTCTCACCTTGTGCCTTGATGGCCTTGCTGGACATGCTTCGGAGGAGGACACGCCTTGTGTAGAAGCAAGCTATGATAATAGGCTGAACGGCTATCATAACAAGAGCAAGTCTCCATGCAATTATCAAGCCCATGGTGAAGGCTATTACCACTGCAGAGATAGTTTGCACCACAAGAGCCATTCTGTCTCCCACTAAAGACCTTACCTGCAATATGAAAATGAAATATGATATAATCAAAAGACAGGACTGCAAAAAATGAAAGACAATCACAATGTATATTAAATCATGAAATTAATGCATATTTAACAATAAAAAAAGGGGCAACTTTTGGCCTTACAAGTAGACTAGTATTCATAACTACATTGTTGATACACAAGATCACACTAAACTTCATAATCATGACTTGAAAAATGTTTTACAACCTTTTCTAGAACTCGTTCTTTTGGCAAAATAACTTGTCATGTTTGAATTTTAAATTGATGAGTAATTTATAATACTATATTTCTTTCAATAACTATCTTTATATAACATTGCTCTTGGCTAAGTTAACTAAATGGATCTCCTATGTTAAATTTTTTTTTTCTAATTATTTCCTTTTCATATCTTGTACAAGAAGAAATAACATTTGAAAAGCTGATGCAAAAAGAATAACAAGAACATACCACATTAGCTTCTTTTGCAAGTAGCGAGCAAACAACACCGGTGGAATTCTCATCCTGGTCGAACCATCCAACCTCAAAAGTGAGAATCTTTGAAAGCATCCTCTCCCTGATCCTCTTGCTCAAGTACTCTCCCATATAAGCAAAATTATAATGCTGCAGCAAATTCACAAGCAGTGAGGTAATAGCCAGTCCTAGGAAACAAAGCGCATAGATCATAGTCTTCCTCTTAATCTCATCATGGTCATTGAGAAAATAAACCGAGATCATGGAACCCATCGAGAATGCATAAACTGGTTGAATTGCACCAAATAGCACTGCACCGATACACCCCAAACATGCTTGTTTCCACTCTGGAAGGTTCATACCCAACAACCTTCGAAACGAGGGAACAGGTAAATTCTTATCTTCCACCACCTCCTCTTCTTCAAAACCATCGTCACCGCCACGTGAAGCACGTGCTACTGAGTTTGCTGAGCTGGAACGACTCACGAGTGAGAGTCTACGACTGCTTATGTTCTGGATGTCCTTATTCAAAATTGATGAAGGATGAGGTCGGAGAGTAAGCGTCTCTTCTTGCTCGTTCTTTGATTTCTCTGTTTGTTGGAGGCGAACAAGGGACGTGTAGAGGCCATTGTCATTTTGGATGAGGTCTTGGTGCGACCCTATTTCCATGACCTTGCCATTTTGAACGACAGCAATGACGTCTGCGTTTCGGATGGTGGACAAGCGGTGAGCGATGATGAGCGTGGTGCGTCCTACAGCAGCTTTGTCAAGAGCTTCTTGCACGACTCGCTCAGACTCAGAGTCTAGTGCACTTGTTGCTTCATCTAGTAGAAGGATTCGGGGTTTCTTTATTATTGCACGTGCAATGGCAATCCTCTGTTTTTGTCCCCCTGACATTTGAACTCCTCTCTCCCCAACCTGTAAATAATGTAATGTTTTTTCAATAACACAATTATAGTACACAACATATAACACTGTTACACTAATAATCAAACATAATTGTTATATAATGCATTCATTTCATCTTGATATATGCATAGATCTTGATACTTCCACTCTTTTACATTAATATGTGTATATATTTCGAAGGACTCAGCAATTGCAATTCAGGAATAAAAATTTGAAGATAAAAAACGAAATCTCAGAAATTCAAATCAACCAGAAATGCAAATTATGCAATCTATGAATCTGAGCCTAGAAACAACACCAACAGTGTTTCAACCACAAAACATTCAACAATTCAATAATGTGCACAGAAAATCAGCAACAACTAAAGCAATACCAGATCGAGAATCGAGAAGGAAAGATGCAAGCATCAATAGGTGTTTCTGAAGATCAAGGAATACCACCACTCTCATGGATTCACGACAAGGTGGCAGATCGGACACAGCAGCAGCAGCAGTGAAACTGAACTCGACGTCGTCCATGGTGGAGCTATCGCGATCGGCGACGGTGGCAGGAACACCACCAAATCTGAGTAGCATCACCAACGTCAATAGCGGAGGGATTCAACCGACGGAAACTCCAGCGAAGAGCGAGGAGTTCCACGGAGACGCCATCGACGATTGCAAGACGAGTGGACCCCGCGAATGGCGACACCGCCAGCGGAGCTGCAGGCAGCGTCACCTCTTTCGGCGGCGACGCCAGCAGTAGAAAATAATTTTGGAGACGTAGGACGCGACGGTGAGGCCCCTGGTGCGCGCGGCGGCCGGCACAACCCATGGCTGGTGGCGATTGGTGGAACCGCGGCGCGAAAAGTTTTTTTTTTTTTTACAAGGAGCTCCTAGGGGAAATTGGGGAAGGGGTGGGCATATAGGGATAGAACCCTTGACCCCAGAGCAACAAACCTCTTAGTCACTTGGATAAGGGAGGTGCCATTTGAGCTGATACTCATTGGCTTCTTTTTTTCTTTTTTTGTTCATAAGGGAAGGAAGATAATCTAACACCAATTATCGTGTCTCAGAGTAGTGTCAGCCCAATAGGCCCAAGATAGGGTTATAAAATTTGGGTCATATTCATGCATGGCCCAAATACCATATAGGAGAGAACCAGTCTCAAATTAAGGTTAAGAAAGAATATCGGGTTTAAGTTTTAGACTATGACTGGTAAACAAAAAAGTTTTAGACTATGATGATGATCTGAAAAAAATAGAAAACGATAATGGGATCTTGTGCATTATAATTAATATAATAGGAATAAATGCTTTTAATTGTAATTAAGATTTAAAATGTATTATCTTTTGCCGCCAACCTTGAGAGCAAAGTTTTTTATTGAAAGGAATTATTATAATATTTTACTAACTTTATTTTTGTTGCATTATTGGTTGCTTGGTAAAGTGTATGAAGACAGTTTGACCCTTTATAAAAAAAGCTACTGTAAAGGAGGTATATGAGGAAGGCTATATATATACTGGAAAACATTGTCATGATTTATTCATAGAATAACAGGAAGCAAAATTAATTAAATAATTAGTTCCAGAAAGTTTTGACCTATGATACATTGTATAGAGAATGTGCGACAAGGTTTAACTCTTTCTTAATTTATTTAAATCTTGCTTGAGGAACTGGACAACCAAGGAATATTTTCTAATTTTCTCTTGAGCTAGGTTAGTCGGTAATAGTTGATTTACAAATTGATTAAAATAATGAATATTCTAATAGACAATGTTTGTACTGCTATATTTTTGTATGACAATATTATTCTAACAATAATTATCACATCCAAACATCCTAATTATAATATTAATGGAATCCGTTTTTACTTTTACTTATATTTTTTTTCTCTCTTCATCACATCCATCCCAATTCTTAGATTTTGATATCAATTGGCGTTGAAAAAATATTTTCTTTTTTAATTGAAGTTTGAACTGTTATTATACATTTTTTAATTATTGAATACTTTGATTTTTTGTATACTAAATAGTTTGATCCACGTTTTCTTATGAGTTTGATTATAATACGACATGGCTATGTAGAGTAAGTCCTTTTTGCTAGTCAATTTAAAAAATAATTTTAAAACATTGTACACCGTTATTTACTCATATATTTTTACTTCAATTATTTATAAAATGTTTATAGAAATGAATGATTGAGTAAAGTTCTTAATACATTTAAAAATTAATATAGCTGGCTTATTTTGATTCTTTGAGTATCATTAGGTCTTAATTTCTTTAGGAGACAGATAGAAAGAGGAGTGAGGAAATAAAATCAAACAAATCTTTTTATTTTAACAAAATTTTCGTAATAATAATATTTTCTCCAATCAGAAAATTTGTATTGCCATGAGTTGAAGTAAGATATTGGTTTGAAAGAGAGAGATGCTAATAATAAGTAGTAATGGTTTGACTGAAATCATGGAAAAGATGCCGGCCATATATATGTGGAATTAGATTCTAAAAAGAAAAAAAAAAAAGAACATGAGGTGCTTTATGTACGTGGACCACCAAATTATCAGTAGTTGCTATAATCACATTACATTAATACAGCTACAGCATGGATGGACAACATCATTAAAGCAAAAGAATCCATTCATCAAACAGAAACACACACCATAATGTTTATTAGGTAGTATTTTTTTAATAGTGTGTGCTTATGATCGAATAACTCTAGTTTTAGTGATTTATATGCGTGATATTTACTATAAAATGATGTGTGCTACTAAGTTCTATATGTTATAGTCGCCTTTTTAATGTTAATTTTAAATATTCTCAATGTGTGTTTTTTATCATATAACGATGTGTGCTATTACACTATATATGTGGCGTGATTTTATTTTTTCTTTTACTTTTCATAACATCCTTCCATTATTTTTTATTTAGACTATAGGGAAAGAAATATGTATTAATTGAGACTATTCATGTTAATATAATATTTATTAGGTAGTATTTTCTAATAGTGTGTGCTTATGATTGAATAACTCCAACTTTAATGATTTATTTGCGTGCTATTTACTGTAAAATGATGTGTGCTACTAAGTTATATACGTGATAGTCGTCTTTTTAATGTTATTTTTAAATGTTCTCGCTGTGTGCTTTTTATCATATAATGGTGTGTGCTTTTACACTATATACATGACGTGCTTTTATTTTTTCTTTTACTTTTTATATAACACTATGTCATTATTTTTTATTTAGACTATATGGAAAGAAATATGTATTAATTGAGACTATTCATGTTAATATAATATTTATTAGGTAGTATTTTTTTAATATTGTATGCTTAGATCGAATAACTCCAGTTTTAATGATTTATATGTGTGCTATATACTATAAAATGACGTTTGCTTCTAAGTTCTATACATGGTGTTTCCTTTTTTTTTTTTTTTTGGAACAACTGCCATAGTTTTTTATTTATATTATATAATGAAAAATATGTATTGATAGAGTCAATATGTACTTATATTTTTTTCCGGTTCCTAATTTTTGTCTTTTTTTGAAAATTCAATTCAAACAGTGCGAGATTTTAGGAATTACGTGGAAACAATCTCAGTAGCCATAAAGTGGATAATGTGTGCTAGACGCGTGATGGGTAGAATGTGTGGTTCTTGCTATGTGTATTCCTATTTTTGTGTGTGCTAGTGGACCCTACTACCGTATATCTTTTAGTTGGATGATAGATGGATGGTATACTAGTTGTACCTATAGTTCTACTGTTTTTAAATTGATCAGATATTACGAGGTGTATAATCATATATGTAATTATAGGATCAGAGAATGAGACAAAAATTTCAGTGTTTTAGAAGATTAGATGATTCCAACCCAGCAGGACCCTTAATAAGACTAATAGCTAATCTACACAAATCTAACACATCATACTCATGCATAATCATAGTAAAAGCAAGTTTCATTAACTCAGTGAAGCATATTCTGACTAATTTGATGAAAAAAGAGCACTGACTGACCTGTGTATCATATCCAAGTGGCAACTGAGAGATGAAATTATGAGCATTGGAAGCTTTAGCAGCCTGAAAAATGTCATCATCAGAAGCATCTTCCCTGCCAAAGAGAATGTTCTCCTTAATGGTGGTTGCAAACAGTGCAGGCTCCTGGCTAACCAAGCCCATCTGAGACCTTAACCACTTAAGCTGCAACTTGTGAATGGCCACACCATCAAGCCTGATCTCCCCACCAATGGGGTCATAGAACCTCTGCAACAGAGATATGACTGTGGACTTGCCTGATCCACTCCCTCCAACCAAGGCCACTGTTCTCCCTGATGGTACCTTGAGGCTGAAGTCATTAAGTATAATGCTGTCTGGCCTTGAAGGGTACACAAATTGGACATGCTCAAATTCCACTTCCCCTGACACTTGCTCAACAATCTTACCACCCATGTTGTCTGAATCAATCTTTGGTACTCTTTTTATCACCTCCATGATTCTTTCCCCTGCTGCACTTGCCTCTGAGAAGTACTTTACATTCGATAAACCAGCACCTAGTGATCTGTATGTGTCACACACACATTAATTAATTCATGTCATTCAATCTTACTCCTTATTTTGATCCAAGTTAATCTTTTATTTTTGGACATTATTTTCGATACAAATTCAACCAACTTATTATAGAGACTAACTTTAAGTACTTTTTGCCACAAGAAACTGTTCTTGTAGAAGCTGGAACAATCCTCCTCTCACAAAAGTGCCTCGAGAAGCCACAATTTTTACTTAGAAGGTCGCAAAAAACGGCTAACCAAATAATCTATAAATGCTTTTTGGTTAGCTTCCGTTTGGCTTTTTAATGTGAAAATTTGACTTTTCAATACACTTTTTGTGAGGGGAGTTTTATATCTTCTTTCTGCTAAAATCAATTCTGGGAATTATACAAAAAGACTCTACATCGTTAATTTCTCAACTTCAAGTATTAAAGTGAAAAACATATATAATTTCGAAAGACTCAAATTATAAGAAAAGCACAAGTTAAGCTAAGTTATCTAACAAATTATGAAACTAATTAAAGGAGATGAAGGGTAAGTTTAATTACAATCCACCCATAGCAACAGCTGCTCCAACTGCAAAGACAGTTCCACCTTTAGCACCATGGTACATGACCATTCTGCTACCATAATATGACATGAAAGACCAAATAGCAAAGACAACACCATTGCTTCCAATTGCAAAGCCTTTAGCTAAACCTTGTTTGAGGCCTAGCTTAACAGAACCTTGTAAAGCATCAGAGAAAGCAGATATTGTTTTGCTTTCTCCAACAAATGAATAGACTGTTCTGATTGAAGATATTGCTTGTTCTGCTATTGTACCAGCTTGGTTATACTCTTCTCTGATCTTTCTAGCTAACACCATCAATGTTCTCCCATACATCAAACCAGGGATCACTAGTAGGACCACAAAAGGGACCCCTACAATGGCCAATTTCCATAACAATGCAAAAGCCACTATATAGCTCCCAACAAACATGGACGCATTCATCAAGAAATTCGGAACCTGGTTTTAAGAATATTGGAAGGAATCATCAGAGATGTAATAATTGTAGGGAGAAATATTAGAAACACCGTACATACAGATTTTCATCCACCATTAAATGAGATGAGGAACCCAAATCAACCATCTAATAGTGGACGAGACTGTAGGTGTTCCACAAATATTTTGTACAAATGTTGTCACACAATTGTGATTAAAAACTCAAAAGAATAAGGGTTGTGATTTTTTCTTTTACCTTTTCACTAAGACAATCTTGAATCACAAGGCTATCATTGGAGACACTAGTGATGACCTCTGAAGTGCTTGTGACATGCAAATCAAAGTATGCAACTTCTTGTCTTAGAACTGCCTTTAAATACCTTGCTCTCATTCTTGCAGCTTGTCTTTCACCTGTTCTTGTCCAACAATAACCCTCTAAAATCGATCACAGTAAAGACAAAAGGGAACAATGTTAATTAACCAATACTTATGTATTGTAAAAGTGAATGTGAAGACAAAATCCAAAAACCAAATATCATTAAAAAAAACAAACTGATAATAAAAAAAAACTCACCAAGAAAGCAAGCAACAAAAGACCCACAAGCCAAATAACACAAAGCCACTGCATTCTGCATCACAAATTAAAAAAGAGCCAAAACCAAATAAGTCACACTCCTTTTCCTTAATCTTATGTACTTTGTGCTTTGAGGAAATTTCAAGTGCTTCAATAGCAAGGAAAAAGAAATTATTGTTATGTACTACTATTTAATGCTCACCATATATAATAATTTAAAAAAGAAAAAAGTTTCTTGCTCAAACAACAAGTTTGAATGATCATGTATTGCAATAAATAAGCAACCTTCAACTAATAATGGTTGACATATATACATTCAAAGAGAATAATAATTAAGAGAGAAAGATATATAGATCAGAGATATATATTAATGGATTACTTTGTTGATGCTATGAGTAAAACTATCATCTGAGTTGGTTGAAAAACTTCCAAAATTGTTCATGATCTTGCTAGTGACAAACAACACCAAAGGGGTTCCTAATCCATCACCAATTGCCCCCACCAGTCCAAACACCATAAAAAACCAATCTATTGCATCTGCATGCATGAAAATGGACTTAAAGGAACCATTTTTCTTCTTCTTCTTCTCCTTAACCATGCCAACACTATTGCTATGATCCACATCCATTTTCCACACACACACTCAAATTAGAAGATGTGTATATATATAAGATTCAGTTATTGATTTCAACTATATATATATACACACACACTACTTTGGAGGGACCTATATAACCTTACTGTGAGAGATACACAATATTTGCAATGCAAATTGTGGGTTTTTATAGGAATCAGTGATGAAGAAATGAAATTAAAGGGGGGTGTGTGTGTGTGGTGGGGGCAAAATAACAGAACAAGTTTGGTCAGGGTAGAGTGATTCCCCTGTTAGCATGTGGAGAAGAAGACCTTACTCCTATATATTTATAATTCATTAAATAAATTCATAATGATAATGAGGGTACTGCACCATATGCCAAAACGAAATCTCAATGTTTGACTTTTCGAATAATAACCACAATGTCACGTAGAAATGTTTTGAGTTCTTTATTAAATTTTAAATATAAAACAATTGTTGGGTAAAATCTTTCTAAATTATGAATATATTAAAATTAAATTCATAAAATAAAATGCGAGTCGACTATTTGTTTCAAGTTAATTTATATATATATTGACAACATAAACTATTATAAAATGTTTCTCCTTATTGTAATGACTCTGCAAAAGCGTCATTAATGACGATTCTTTGCTGTACCGCACAAGTGAGAACATCTGTGAGGTGATGAAAACCATATATACCAATGACACACAATACAACCAAGTTAATTACCTCGCTCCGTCCATAAATAATTGTCTTTCTAGAAAATTCTCTTGTCCAATATTATTTGTTATTTTAAAATTTAAAAAAACATTTATTATTCTTTTTCCAATTTTATCCTCTCATGCATTCTCTCTCATATCTCTTATAATAATTATTACACAAAAAATTAAAAGGACAATTTAGTCATTATATATCATTTTTACATATGAAGTTGTGTGCTTTAATTAGATTTTTAATAACCGTGAAAAATCTAAAACGTCATTTATTGATGGAGGGAGGGAGTACTCTAAAGGGTTTCACTTATCCTTTTTTTAATAATATTATTATGTTGGAAAATTCACTTAAATATGATTATATAAGTATATAGCAATTGGAAAACGTAGCGATGCGTGTATCTAAATCTAACTATGTTTGGAATTAATTAGTGTGGCCCCCACCTAAGTTGTGTAGCTAATGACAGCAAATAACTGCCTTAGCCTTGTCCTATTTTGATTAGAAAAAGAAATTAGTATACACCTTTCGATTAGTAGTAGGAAAAAAAATACAGGGACTATATATATAACTTCGTACTTTTATGAATGTAAAATTAATATAGTATTTAACAAGTGTAATGTTAAACAAAGAAAACAAACATACACTTGTGTTGTTGTATTGACTCACATGATTTAACATATTACTAATGAGTGAGTAGACTTTTTAAATCAATGCGACGATGCCCTTAATTAGTCCTTAGAAAATTACTAATTAATTTAGTAGTACTAAATAGCATTTGGTCGGTACGTAACAAATTTATTGTTAGTATCGAGTAATATTAATTTCAACATTAATTATCAATTAGCCTGATGTATGCTATTATATATAGTCCAATAGAATCTAAATTCTACGTACCATTCTTTTATCATAATCACTTTTAAGATAAAAAATTTCAAACATAAACATTAATATTAACTCATAATTTTTTTATCAAAATCAAGTTGGTATAAACTTTTATTTACAAATCCAAACACACACTTAGTAACGTATTAATTAGATATGTCTCTATTGTATTTGCATGGGTAGTTGATGAGTGTTTTAAGCTAGAGCATGTGGCTTTTATATCCTTATATTTTTTTTCTACTTATGCTGGGACTTCCTTATTTAATCAAAACGAGGATATCAAAATAGAAAGTCCAAATGTAACAAGTAACAACATTGATTGTCATGATCCACTCAACCTTATTACTTTTCCTCTTTCGGCACTACTATTTAATTTCTTCATTAGAGTGAATAGTAAAAGTTTCCTTAATTGAATCTTTCTACTTAATTCGGTGCCAAACACAACAAGAAAAGGTCTTTCATCTAAGGTTTGTTTCAACCTAGCTAGCTATATAGAAAAGTGCAATAAATAGAATTAAGTAAGAGAATTGATGACTTGCTATTTAGGATATATTATAGGACCCCATTAAGGGTGTGTTTGGATTGATGGAGATTAGTTGAGTGGAATTGGGTGAAGTGGAAAATGATTTCACTTCACTGTACTGTTTGAATATATTAATGGAATAATGTAATAAAATTATATATTTTTCCTATAATACCCTTACATTTTAAAATATAATGTTATTTCACTTCACTCTATTCATTTTGATGTACTCAAATAAGGCTACTTAGATATTAGCTTTAATTTATTCTGTCAACTATGCTCTATTAAATTCCACTAATCCATATACCATAAGAAAAAATAAGGAAGTGAGGTTCAGACCAAGTGATTAAACAGCTTCTTCTGCTGTGCTGTTTTATATTGCGCGGATACTATAGTCTATATATGTTATGAGTATTTGATAATTAGATATAGATTATATCAAAACACAATATAGATTATATGGTAAATTGTATTGATCCCTTATATATGTTGTGTCACAAAATATGCACAATATGTAATATTCAATGTGTATTTTATATTATATATGTTATGCATAATTTGTTGACTATTTTGACTAATTTTTTATTGTTCATATATCGATGCTCATATATAAAATATACATACACAATTTTTTGATTTCTTAGTATTTTTCACTTTGGTACCTTTGAATACTAATATATATCTATTGGACAATCATTTCAATACTTATGAGTTTTATTGGGTACCGAACAAATTTTCTTTCTGAATATATATATATATATTAAACTTTTATAGTAAATTAAAATATATCTTATTGTTATATGTATAATTAAAAAATAATTAATATGTTATTTATAATATATATTGTGCAATGTGCACATACAATATATATTACATATTATACACAATTTATATCACACATGTTGTACATATATACCATGTATCACATGTTATAAAAGACGATAATGTTACAACATGTGATATATATTGTGCATAATATGTCATGTATGATATATTAGTATATTACATATTATATATTATGTATAGCCTGTTAGTTGATTTAGCTTATTTTTTCTTTGTACTAAGATTTTCCCAAATATATATAATTCACTTACTAATACATCCAATCTCGAAGAAAACAAAAACTACTACATCCAATCTATATATATCAGCAATTATTGATTATATAAACAACGACTAATATATATTCATGATTAATATAATCATTAAAAAGAATAATATTTTGATAACTAATAATCTAAAAACACCCTGAATATTGAAATCTGATAGCTCATACACCATGTTATTACCAGTCAAAACCACGCTGGATTCAATACAAATTAAAATACAGTATGACGTATTCGCATACGAAATGTGCACAGAGATGTGACGTTTATGATTATAATTAATTAATTAATTAATTAATTAATTATGATAACATAATAATAATATAGACATGCGGGTACATGCATGGAGCAAATATACTGGAAACCGACTGCAGTTTTGATCTACGTAACCTGCGTCACACTCTATGCATTAATTATTATTACTACCAGAAAAAAAATTGTATGCATAACAAAAAATTTAACCAAAATAATTAATATATTACGTACTATATATATATAATATAAAACAGAAAAACCTTGTGTGCACCCATTTTTATGCACCCAATGATCTACCTTCATGCATTTTTAAATGGGCCTAAAAAATCACTTGCTCCTTATTTTGGTGTATTAGTCGCGCAATAATATATATACTACACGCGCCAGGGATCCATTATTGCCTTTTATTGTAACCGTTTTGAATATTTAATCCCGTTTTTTTATGGTGATTTTATTCTTTTCTGGTTGACTACACAATTATTGGAGATTCTATTATCTGTGAGTTCAAAATCGAAGCTTCGTTCGGTGACGGACATAGAAATCGCACACCATATTGGAGATAATTTAACGCGTATGGAAGTTGCGCATCACATCGGAACTGATATCGGAGACGTAAATGAAGGAGTCTCATGCAAGGTGTAGAACGGTTTGCCACTTTTTTGTTCATAGTCGTACCCGCCGTGAAACTTTTTCCTGGAAGGGGCAAAACAATTCGATAGAATGTAACATGATTGTTTTTTTTCATTATCTCAGTTGTAGGACAATGCATCCTGTGATACAGGAAAAATAGAAGTCGCAATTGAAAAAAAGGACGAGGTACATTGTAACATAATCGATTTTGTATTTTACACACATTAAATGTTGTAATACACTCAAAATAGAAAGATTTACACTCATATCAATACATGCTTACCCGTAATTTTTATCCCAAGCATGATCGCTTAATTTTTCACAAAGTTAACAATTTGTTTTTATTTGTTTTTCAAGATGCAGGGGCAGTGCACAAGTTGATTCATGTAATGCAGAATAAACAATCGAGTGCTTGCATGTGGTATCTAGTGTGATTCAGGGAAAGTAGAAGTTGCAGTTGAAAAAAAAGGACCAGATACATTGTAACATAATCGATTTTGTATTTTACACACATTAAATGTTGTAATACACTCTAAATAGAAGGGTTTACACTCATATCAATACACGCTTACACGTAATTTTCATCCCTAACATGATCGCTTAATTTTTCACAAGGACGGAAGTTAACAATTTGTTTTTATTTGTTTTTCAAGTTGCGCAATGCACAAGTTGATTCATGTAATGAAGAAGAAACAATTGAATGCTTGCATATGGTATCTAGTGTCTCAAATGTTACATAAATGCACACGCAATCTATTTTTGTTTACACACATTATACGTCAAACTACACACTAATATCTGAGGATTACACACAATTAATATACATGTTCTGAATTTGAGAGTTTATTTGTTTTCGTTTAGATGGGAAACAATGTCCACGATGAATCAGAAGGAATTGAGGATATTGATGAAATAACGGAAGAGGTATGCAGTTTGTGCATAACATAGCCATAAGACTTCTAATTGGTAACGATCAATATGATGTAACAACTTTTTTTGTGTTTCTCGTTCTTGGAGCTTCAATGGCTGCAGTGTATCTTTATTTTACACACAAAAATGGGAGAATTAAAAAAGACTGATTTTGATTTCGAGAAAAAAAATTATAGAATTTTCGTTTACCATCATTTTGGAGATACGATTGTCCTACATTTTTTTTTTTTGAACTTCTTGTTTTGAATAGGCGTTTCTTTTTCCAAGCGAAAATCTCGCTTTTAGTTTTATTAAAAGTGAAAATCAACATTTGAAATTCGCGTGTGTACTACACACAAGATTGGGGCGCGTTGGGTCAATGTCCCAGCGTTTTTAGAACCAAAAATGTATGTAGTGGGTGGACACATAGGTGGATACATATTGGGTGTACAGTAGCCGAATTGTAATATAAAATGTAATATATATTATATCTTATATGTATCTGTGAAGGAACCATCTCACCTAAAAGCTTAAGCTGTTAGGTTGAGACTGACCACCTGGTCAGAAGGCTCTGATACCATGTCAAGGAACCATCTCACTTAAAAGCTTAAGCTGTTAGGTTGAGGCACGTAAATAGTTTTATATTCTATCAGCAACATATATAATTTGGTTGTACACAACATATATCATATATTGTAACATCATTTTTACAATATGTAATATATATTATGCATGATATATAATATTTATTATGCATTTTATATTATATATGTCGTGCACAATTTATTGACAAGTTTTAGTTGACCTTTTGTTATGCGTATAACAATCCTCTTTCAATAATTATTTATAATATGAGAAATTGTTTTAACTAATATATATGATTGTTTAATAAGTTGTATCTGTCTTATTAGTAATTACATTTTATCTGATTGCTTGTGAAAGTTTACATGAGATATTTTTAAATTTTTAGAAAAGTTAACTTTTACATTCAGAATTACTTATGTGAAAAAAAAATTAGAGAGAAAAGACTCGATTATGAGAGCATATATATCCGTATAGATATATATAGAATATTGCCTATTAATGAAAGGAACTCACTCGATCGGAACTAATCACTCAAAGACAAATTAGTGTAAAGTCATGCTAGCAAGATAGATATTAAGATATTATTTATATTTAACATGTCCAATTATTATATTTTTATTGAATTAACATGTACAATCATAGAGATATATATTATATAAAACCCATTAAAAAAATTTATGTGTGATAAACGTTTAGATTTCACAGTAATTTAGTCTTTATTAAATAAGCTTGATTTCTGTTCATATTGGCAACTAATTGTTTTAGCTAATTATTGTTAAACAAATGAACATACATGTGTAATTCTGGTCTTACACTCATCAATTAAATAAAAGATTACAACACTACTCGCTTGCATTTTACCTTGACTTGGGAAGACAACAAAAGAGAAGGGAAATAAAAAATCTTAACTTTTATTTAGTATATTTAGATAAAGGAGCTACATAATGAATATAGTTAAGACTTGGGATGCCTATTCTGTATCAAGCTCAAAATCTTCTTCTAAAAGTTTTCTTTGGATTAAAATTTATTTTAATATAAAAATCACTGTGGATTAATTAATTAATTTATTTATTTATTTCCATCACATAGCAATTCAATAGTTTGAACGTGTGACCCCTGTTGGACGGAATAACCACTTGTTTGGATTAAAATTGGTCTCAATCAAAACTGAGTTTCACCAATAATATTTTTTATGCACTTATTTACAAAGCAAATATATTATTATTTCTTCAGTCAAATTTAAGTTTGACCAATTGCAACAATAAAAGAAAGAAGCCAAAGTATTAACCCCATTGGTTATACCCGGCATCTAGTTTACCTATTGCAATTTGCAAGTTCCCAACTAGTAATTTGTTTATGAATTTAATTTCTAGACAAAAGTAAAGGCTTTCAAAATCAAACAACAGTTTCCAAATCGTTAATTAGTTAATTATATATCCTTAATTTAATTTGATGTTGTACTAATTACACAGCATTTTAAAGTGAGATTTGTTACCAACAACAGTATGGAACTTATCAGATGCTACTTGAACAATGAAAAAGATTCTTCAATTATTTAATTTGATTAGAAAAAAGAGCACTTAATCTGAAATTAATGGTCATATAAAATTGATTAGAAAAAAGTGATTAGTGTGAGGATTCTCCTTTAATCTATATATCCTACTGTGGCAGTCACTTATGTCCCCTAACATGTGAAAAAAGGTGTGGAACACAACATACATGTAGCTTCTGATGTGAAAAAGGCGAGATAAAAAGATATAAATATCAATCATAAATCAATTAAATATATGTTCTAATTTGACATGCTATTCTAAAAGGATTAGTTTGATTTGTGATGGTAATTGAGAATTGATTCATCAAATAAAGTGACTAGACAACCACATCAATATATATATAAATATGTACGATGACACAATGGACACTTCTTCAAGAGTTATCAAGATTTGAAATCACTACCATATGCCATATATAGTCTTCTTCTATGCACATAAAAGCTAAGCATAAATATATGGCTCAAAAAGTATACTGTTCAATTTCATCTAAACTACTGAAGAAATATTGAAATAAGTAAATAAATAAGAGGATTTCAGATCGACATTGATCTCTCTATTCTCTCATCAATTGAATTTTACAGTTAGTTTTAATAATTTTAGATAAAATGTACCTAACCTATAATTCAAGGAAATAAGATCTATGGAATGCATATCAAACACATTAAGACAATAATCAATTTTAAGGTTTGAGTGTTGTGGTAAGTGAAACTAGCTACTACCTTTATCATATACTAATATTTGTTAAATAACATAAATATATTTAACTAATATTCAACATATGTTATACATAATATATAATGTATGTTATATTACTGATTATAAAATATAGTAATGTTTTATCATAGTACTGGTTTTTTCTTTTAAAACTTTCAAGATATATAGTTGATTATATTTTTATAAAATACTTATAAAATTAACCCAAAAAGTAAAAAAAAAAAATTTAAATAGATGTTGAAATAAAACACAATAAAAAAATTAAAATATAAAAAAGAGTTTACACAAAAGTTAGCCGCCTATAAATATAATACAATTTCCAGTACAATAATATATATAATGAAAGAAATTAAAATCAATCTTAAATGCATTACAATAGGATCCATTCCTCCTTTTCCATTTCTTTTCCACTTTATCATCAATTACATCATAATGCTAAATCATGACAGGATTGATTAAACCCAGCTATTATCTCTCATACTTTGATATATAATTTCTTGAGTGGTATTCCAAGCTATCAAAGCTTTAGCTATATTAGTTGGTTAAAAAAGATATTTGTGTCCCAAAAAGGGAATTTAAAAAACAAGTTTGACCCCACCAACCCGAAGCTCGCCCTCCATTCTCACACGTGGTGCGACTGTGTGAGGTGATTGGTTGAAGGAAGAAAAAAAATTGATGTACTATAAATATATAAGAATGGAATGTGTGTGATTACTATTGAGTGAGATTAATAAATTCAGAATCATTATTTTTATTCGTTGGATTAATTAAATAGTAAAATGTTTACTGATATAAATATTGAAAAAAATTGTACAAATAACATGACTTAACAGTCTTAGGTTTAACATACATTTAAAACAATCAAACAATTGTACAATAAAACTTGTTCTCATCAGCAATATAATGTGTTTGGATATTTTATTATCAATGGAATAAATTGAAACTAGTAGGAAGCGATTGCTAAAGTGGAAGGATCACCTATTGTTTGGAAGTTTTATATATGAACATAATGAAAATCATGTAATAATTGTATTGAGATTTATCCATCGTCTGTTATGTATCATACATATAATATATGTTATATATATAGCACGTTATGTACAACACACATTACATATGGTATACAGCACACGTGTTGAATATTAGTTGAATAATGTATTTATGTTGTATATCATGTATTTTTGCAATTTAATCGATGAATAAATACTTAATTCAGTTTATTTGTGATGACTGATATGAGTGATGAATAACTTAAGAAGGCCTACTTATGAAAGGGTAGTACATACAACACAGTTTCAAAAATGTATGTGTTGCAGTTTTGTGGCTAGCTAGGATAGGCACAACTTTATTTACTTTCTAGTCATCACATATCATCTATACACTACAAGAAATAAAATATAGATTCTCCAAGGGTCGATCAAAAGTGTCCTTAAAAATAGCACATTTAACCATAAGAAATTGTCAATGTAAAAATATTATAAAAATAAATAATTTTAGGGATTATTGAATATAAAAAAACACCTAACACTATAAAGTGAAACAATAGTTCCTTGTGTACTCCCGGTAGTTAAACCATTGATGGAGAATTAAGGATCAATCAGTGATAAATATCATTACCGATGAATGAGATATGATGAAATAGAGATCAGATGAGTATAAGTCATATCCTTCAAGCTATATGAATAATGATGTGCCTAATTTAGACATAATGTTAGAATAATGTTATTATAAATAATATAGATAACCCATTAAGGGAGGGTTTGTTATACTTATATGTGGGTCATGATGGAAGCATGCTCTAGTTCCATTTACTTTAATTTGGCCTCTTTATGAATAAGGTCAAAATTGTTGTACAAATAAATAAATAGAGGGCTCTCAAAGTTAAATGGACTATATGTACCAGGTAAGGTACACCGCTTTTGTTGTTTTCTTTGCAACTGTGTGGTTAGTGGTGGTGATGGAATGAATGAATGATAGATATAGTCCCATAGTGGGGTTTGTGTAGGTGAGAGTGAGATCATTTATGTATCTTGAATCTTTATGCTTTTTATAAAAGGATATATATATGTATATCTTCTCAAATATATGCATATGATGAGGATATATTGAGGGGGTTACTATTTGTCTTGATTCATCACTCTGTATGCTTGGTGAGTGACTCAGTGAGTGATGAGTAAGTCAGTGGAGGTTCATATATAGATGATGTGAGTTATTGTACAACAAAAATATCATTCAATAATTATCTAATATGTGCTATACATAATGTGTATCATATATAATATATATAATATATGTTATGTATAACACATATTATATATAACACACGTTGAATGTATTTCTATTGTACAATAAATGGATAATTGAGTTCCTAAAGTGTGTTTCTCACTTCTTCTTTCCATCGTTGAATTTATCATCACTTCAACAAGTAGCATATACATACATTGAGAGTTGATGATGAGTTTGTAAAGGATTGAGGTGTTAGTTGCTCTTTTCTTTATTTTCTTTCTTTATGTTGTGGCTGGTAGTTATTATTGGGCCTATATATAGATGGGCTCATGCTCTGTATTTTTCTTACGGTTGCATAATAATAATTAATTCATTTTCAGCTTTTGCTTGTTTTAGATTGAGCCTGTAAACACAGGACTCAACACATGTTCATTAAGGTTAGGTTTTCTTTACTCTTTTCTTCTTCCCTGCTCCAGCGCCACTTTTCATCTCTCTGCTAACCTCTTTTCTTCCTTTTCCTTACATGGTATCACCGCCACCGATCCATGGCCACACCTTCTGCTAACGATTCCTCTATGACTTTCACTCCCAAAACCTTTGCAATCGCCATCTCCAACAAATTGGAAGATGACAATTTTCTCGCATGGAAAAGACTGGTCCTAACTACTCTTAAGGGTCAGATTCTTGAAGACTTCTTGGATCCACAAAAAGTTCCGGCAAGGTTTGAATCAGCGACTGCTCCGCCGCCAACAATGAAATGCAAGAATTCAAGAACTGGAAGCTACAGGACTACAATGTTATGTCTTGGCTGTTGTCGTCGATGACGCCTCCTTTTCAAAATCGAGTTGTCGATTGTGAAACGACTCATGCTGTTTGGAGTCGCCTGATGGAGTTTTTTGCATCCCAAACCCTAGCGAGATCAAAGCAACTCAAGATGATGCTGAAAAATAATCAAGAAACAGGGATTGACTGCCTCGGAATATCTGCTACGCATTAAAAGAGTGGTGGATTCTCTTGCTGCTGTAGGCACTCCGATTACGCTCCAAGAACATATTGAGGTAATTTGGATGGGCTTGGTGATGAGTATAGTCCATTTGTCACCACTGCTCTTTTCCGCCGTGATCCCTACACCATCTCGGAATTAGAAGCTCTGCTCATGGCACAGGAAGACAGGATTGAAAGATTTCGCAACACTGAAATGGTCCAAGCTAACTATACTCAGGCGCAATCCTCCTCTGGCAGGAACACTGGAGGTCGTCGTGGGAGAGGTAGATCTGGGCGAGGTCGTAATTCTTGGAATACTTCCAAGACTCAATGCCAACTATGCGGTCGCATTGGACATGTTGTGCTAAATTGCTATCATAGGTTTGACCAAACCTTTCTTGGCTCCAACAATTCCTTCAATTCGGCTTCCCCTGCCTCATCTTTTAATCCATCTTCTCAAAATTTCACTCGCCCTCCCTCTTATCATCTCAATCCTGTACCACAGTCTTCTTTACCCTCTTCATCTTCAAATCCTCAAGCCTGTGTTGCAACAGCATCGACTATCACGGATCCGGCATGGCACCCAGACACAGCAGCTAGTCACCATATGACTCCGGATGGCAGCAATATCCTGCACTCATCAGAATATTTTGGCCCAGATCAAGTATTAGTCGGGAATGGGGCAGGTATACCCATTACCCAAGTAGGCAATTCCATTTTACAGTCTATTGACTCGAATAATATGTTTCAATCAAACAATTTATTACATATTCCTGAGTTAACAAAAAATTTACTTTCTGTGAACCGTTTTGCTACTGAAAATGGCGTATTCTTTGAGTTCTGGCCTAAGTTCTGTATTGTTAAATCGCAGGGTACACGCAAGCCACTTCTTCAAGGGATTCTTAAAGAAGGAGTGTATCAATTAGAGAAAGTTCAGGTTCCAAAAGATGTTTCCTTTAATAATAAGCCTTGTAATTCTGTAGCTTTTGCTTCTCAATTACTCTCTTATGACCTATGGCATAAGCGTTTAGGGCACTGTCATTCACATTCTGTATCTTTAGTTCTCAAACACTGTAATCTTCTTGTAAAAAATGATTATACAAATTCTTCATGTGACATTTGTTGTGTTTCTAAATCTTCCCAATTGCCTTTTAAAACATCATCTACCTTTTATACTGCTCCCTTGCAATTAGTATATTCTGATGTTTGGGATCCATCACCCATCATTTCTAATCTTGGATTTAGATATTATGTCTCTTTTATAGATGCCTTTTCTGGCTATACTTGTCTATATTTGTTAGAATCAAAATCTCAGATTTTTCAGTGCTTTTTACAATACAAAAAGTTCATGGAAACACAAACTGGTTGCATCCTTAAATCCCTACAAACGGACCACGGTATGGAATTCTCTTCTTATGCTTTTACTAATTTTTTACATGAACATGGTATTGAACATCGTTATTCTTGTCCATACACCCATCAACAAAATGGGAGAGCAGAACGAAAACATCGTCATATTACTGAAACAGGATTATCTTTACTAGCTACAGCATCTTTACCACTTAAATTTTGGGACGATGCTTTTGTTTACTGCTGTTGTACTTTTGATTAATCGTATGCCATCCATTTATTTAAATAATAAATCTCCTTTTGAATTGTTGTTTTCCAAAATTCCTGATTATAATTTTTTAAAAATCTTTGGTTGCTCGTGTTTTCCTCATTTGAGGGCTTATAATCAACATAAGTTTGATTAAAGATCACAAAAATGTGTTTTTCTTGGTTATGCGTCAAACCATAAAGGTTATAAATGTCTCTCTCCAAATGGAAAAATTTACATTGCAAAAAATGTTGTTTTTAATGAATCTGAATTTCCTTACAATTCTTTGTTTCAAAATTCTGTTTCTCAAAATATTACTGACCCTACTATTACCTCTGTGCCTTGTGTTGCTGTAAATGAATTGTCTACAAATTTGCATCCTGTTCCCACTATTCTTGAAGACATCAGTTTAGATAATTTTTCAAATACTTCCACTGAGGTCCCTAATCTGGTTGTTAGTCAGTCTATCATGACTCCTTCAACTTTACCTCACACTCAACAAAGTTTGGAGAATAATGCTATAACTTCTTCATTACAACAGCCTTCCATCCAACCACAAAATACTCATCCAATGACTACAAGGGCCAAATCGGGAGTTCACAAACCCAAGGCCCTAGTTACTGTTTCTTATCTTCCTAATTTACTAGAACAAATTCCTAAGAATGTTGCTGAGGCCTTGGAAGTTTCCCACTGGAAATAGGCCATGACAGAAGAATATTCTGCTCTTATTAAGAATAAAACCTGGGATTTAATTCCAAGATAGCCTGATATGAAAATTGTTGGTTGTCGATGGGTTTATGCGATTAAGAAAAATCAACATGGGCACATTGTCAAGTACAAAGCCCGATTGGTAGCTAAAGGCTTCCATCAAACTGAGGGTATTGATTATGACCAAGTGTTTAGTCCGGTTATTAAACCTATTACAATTAGGGTTATCTTAACTTTGGCTCTATCTAGAGGTTGGCATATACATCAACTTGATTTTAATAATGCCTTTTTAAATGGTAATTTACAAGAAACTGTGTATATGTCCCCTCCACCAGGTTTTATTTCTCAAAACTCTAATCTTGTCTGCAAATTAAAAAAGGCTATATATGGCTTAAAGCAAGCTCCTAGAGCTTGGTATTTGACTCTTACTTCTACTTTAAGCAGTTTTGGATTTCATTCTACTGTTTCTGATAATTCTCTATTTGTCAAATTCACTAATTTTGTTACTATGTTCATTCTTGTTTATGTGGATGACATTATAATCACAGGAAATAGTTCTACTGAAATTCAGAAATTAATCATTACTTTAAATGCTTTATTTCCTTTAAAGGACTTAGGCAGACTTAGCTATTTTTTAGGCATAAAAATTTCTTATCCTACCCCCTCTTGCATGTTTTTAAGTCAACAAAAATATGTCTATGATTTGTTAATCCGTGCTAATATGCATGGTTCTAACCCAATGCCAACCCTAATGGTAGCATCTTCTAGGTTAACAGCCTTTGGTGGTGAAGAGTTTGAAAATCCAACTCTTTATAGGTCTATCGTAGGAGGGTTGCAATATGCTACTCTAATTCGTCCTGACATTTCTTTTGCTGTTAATAAAGTGTCTCAATATATGCTTAGACCTCTGACTGTTCATTGGCAGACTGTTAAGCGCATTTTACGTTATTTATTTGGAACTATGTCTCATGGTTTAACACAGTCCACTGCCACTAATTTAGATCTTATTACTTTTACAGATTCAGACTGGGGGTCGGATATTGATGACAGAAAATCTACCTCAGGCTATGCAATTTACTTGGGGTCTAATCTGATTGCTTGGAAGAGTAAGAAGAAGAATGCGGTCAGCCGGTCGTCCACTGAAGCTGAGTTCCGGAGCTTAGCAGCAGCTATGGCTGAGGGAATGTGGATTCAGAATCTGTTAAAAGAATTACATTGCTGTCTTAAAAAACCACCTACTTATTTTTGTGATAATTTGAGCACTGTGTTGTTGAGTGCTAATCCTGTTTTGCACTCAAAGACCAAGCATTTTGAGCTTGACCTTTATTTTGTTAGACAACAAGTGTCTCAAAAACTTGCCTTTGTAATTCATGTACCAGCCTATGATCAGATAGCAGATTTACTTACTAAACCTCTTTCCTCTAAATCTTTTATTCCCGTTCGTAACAAACTCAAAATTTCAACCCTTGATATTATGAGTTTGGGGGGGGCCTGTAAAGGATTGAGGTGTTAGTTGCTCTTTTCTTTATTTTTTTTCTTTCTGTTGTGGCTGGTTGTTATTATTGGGCCTATATATAGATAGGCTCATGCTCTGTATTTTTCTTACGGTTGCATAATAATAATTCATTCATTTTCAGCTTTTGCTTGTTTTAGATTGAGCCTATAAACACAGGACTCAACACATGTTCATTAGGGTTAGGTTTTTCTTTACTCTTTTCTTCTTCCCTGCTTCAGCACCACTTCTCATCTCTCTGCTAACCTTTCTTCTTCCTTTTCCTTACAGAGTTTATATATATATATATATATATATATATATGATGAGTATATTAACTTTTGTATTATTTTAAAGTAGTAATAATAATTATTATTATTATAAAAATTAAGAAAAGTAGTTTTTTTTGTTTTGCATGATTAGAGAAGTAATAACACTTTATCGATCACTTCAACTATTAGGTCTCAGCCAGGTTAATTTTTAGTTTTTGGTATCAAGTTGCACATGATCTAAATTTCAGAGGTATAATATACTTAATTGTATATTAACAATAGATGAAAATTTAACACTCTAATGCACCTTTAGCAGAGTTTAATGGTTGATTTTGAACCATTTTATTATTCTAGGCATAAATTACACACAATCTATAATTCAAATTAAAAAGATGATTCGTATTTTTTTAACTAAAAAATTACTATTATTTTTCATTAATACATTATTGAATGATAAAATTAGTGCACCAATATTAAATTCATACAAAAAACATTGATCACACATAATGATCAACCACATAATTAAAGTGACATTCATTCCAGTCTCTGTGAGTGTCCCAAAACACCTAAGAATGATTCATTATATTTCAGACATGGTTATCAATTTCAGGTCTAGTCTTGTCCCTTTCCTTTGTGACTTAAAGATGGAGCCCTCTCACTTTTGTTTGTTCCCCCATAGGCACTTGACTCTCTCCCTATATATATTTATGAGTTTTACTATTTGTACAATAAAATATCAATTAAAATTAGTTAATATAGAAATTTTGAATTACAATAACACAATCCACTAAAATTTAACTCCTTAAAAGAAGTTTTTTGGACAAAAATATTATTAAATGAATTCATTAACTGAATTGACGATTTTTTTATTATTCATCGAGTATTTTTCTATATTTATATTTAAAATAATTGGTAGGCGATGTTGAATTGATAGCCCATATTTAGCTGTTGTGATGAGTGCACCAACATTGAAGTGCTCACAAATAGGAAACCTACTAGTGTCCATTTCCAATAAGACCCACACCCACTATATATGTGTCTTATAGATGCTATGCAACTACTCTCTTATGAGTAGTATCCATCCCTCTCTTGTTTCCATCATGCATAGTTAAATGCTTTTATTTCATTGCAATCATGCCAAATCTAATACATTTGATAATTAGTTAAGTTTCTTAAATAAATATTTTGTTAGGAAATTAATTCTTAACAATATAGGTTCATTTTTTAGAAGAGTTTCAGTATCAAATAGATTAAATCACTTTTATTGATAGTAAATACATACTCCAAGCAATAAAAAAATGTATTTATTGTTCCTTCGTTGATGTTATTTTTTTTTATAATTACAATATGAGCCTCCATAAAGGATAACAACTCATACCAAATTACATAACCATCAAAATATCAACGACTCCACTATCACCTAAATGCAATTCCTTCGTTGATGTTACTTGTTTTAGCAAAAGCAAAATTTTTCTTTCAACTACACACACAGAGTACTCTTAAATATGATTATTTATCCTTTTAGTATTTAGATAATTAACACTAAACAACTCATACCAAATTACATAACCATCAAAATATCAACGACTCCACTATCACCTAAATGCAATTCCTTCGTTGATGTTACTTGTTTTAGCAAAAGCAAAATTTTTCTTTCAACTACACACACAGAGTACTCTTAAATATGATTATTTATCCTTTTAGTATTTAGATAATTAACACCACTTTTTATTTGTGTATATAATATTTTATAAAATTATATATATATATATATATATATATATTCTATTACAAAAGATATCAAATGAAATTTGGTCAAAAAATTTATATTATGAATATTTTGAATTTAAAGAAAAGTAAATTATAAGAATATTTTGTTTTGTAAACTATATTATTGAATTAAAATTATATATATTCTTTTTATGTTATTCATTGATTTTAAAAACATGTAATATAGTTATTGTAATAGTTATTTAATATTATTTTTTATTATATTTTCATAATACTAAAGGAGAAGAAGAAATATATATATATATAACTTTTTATAAGGAAAAAGGTGAAAATTGATGCAAATTTAAAGAGTCATATCTTTTTTGAATTTAATAAAAATGCAATTTCTAACTATTTATTTTTAAAATATTTATTCAATAATTTGCTCAATGATAATAGGCCCCCTTTGATTCATTTCTGGATCTACCCTTGTCTGGATCTAAACTTAAAAAAGAAAAATAAAATAAATAAAAAGAGGAAAAGCTAAGCAATTGTGTCATGCACTGTTGTAAGCATGAAGATGCGAAGGCTTTTCTCCTAGCTATACAAATTAGGGTGCCGATGATATAAAGTAGTCTACAATGAAAATAACATTTAGCTGAAAATATCATTCTTCAATTCTTCCCCTTTATACTAAATTATGAAACTTAGAAATGAAAAGGAATGGAAAAGAAAGTTTGATTGGAAGATCGAAAAAAGTGAAGGTAGGTGCATGGTATTTATTTGGAAAACATTAAATTAAAGATATCTATGATAACATTATTTGCGGATCGGAACAAAAGGACTTTGATGGAATTTGTGATACACTTTTTGGTTAATTAAAGATAAAGTGAGCTGGCTTATTATAATTTATAAATCTTAAGTTTAATTTGAAGAAAGACGTGGAGAGATCTTTACTATTGGTATAACCGAGCTACCTATTAGTCTATTAGTGTATGTATTGATGGTTAATTTAATATCACTTTTAATATATACGCATTACTGTTCATATAAAAGTTTTCAATTAGTCTTCATATCATACAAAATTATTGAAACTTATATAACAATTTGATTGACTTTTTTTATAATATAAGGAATTAATTATAGACTCTTTTAATTTTGAACTATATATAAAATCGAATTAATTGATAATAATTTTTGTACCATATAATTAAAAACTTAACTTATAGAGTTTTAAACATTGAGAACCTAATAATTGAAAATTGAATAACACTATAACAATCGAAAGGATAACTAAACGCGTGTGGATACATTTGTGAAGTGTGATATTTTGATGATTGAATATATATTGTGGTTTGGGAATCATTATGTTATTAAAAAAGATCTTTTTATAAACAATTCTTGTGTTTTCTTGATATATTTGTGTAAAAAGCAAAATGATTAGATAAAGTAACATTTTTTTAGAAACTATTTATTTTATGAATTTTTTAATAATATTAAAAAAATATGATTAAATAAAGATCTTTTAATGTTAATACAAATTTATAAATATCAATTAGAAAAATTGCTTGAAAAGTTTATCCAAACAGGAAATAAATTCTATCCACTTTGGCACTACACAAGAGTGATTATTCATGTGAATTGATAGAAACTACTTATTTACACATTGAAAGGTTATATTATTATTGCTGAAACATGCTACCATGAAATTTTCTTTTACGAAATATTTTAGTTTATGATCTAATATCGATATTATTGATAGTGGATTATTATTATTGATGTGGATACATAGATATATGATGATATACATTCAGTGATGGGCGAACCATATTAAATTGTTGATGCATGATTTTACTGCATGTTGATGAGGATTGCACTGATAAAAACAATTAAATTCCTTTTGCAGTGATGGAATGAATGTATGTGTTACTTTTACAGTTCTATTCCTTTTCACATTTCTTGTTGTTGAGATAAAAAGAAAAAGAAAAAGCAATAGTGTATATGCAAATTAATCTTTTATTGGGAGCAGCATTATTGATGGTTGACAAATTTCATTTAATTCGTTATTTTTTCTATTTATCTAAATCACAGAAGATATCCTTTTAGTAAAAAGCAATCCTACTCGAATAAAGTAGAGCCACGAGCAACAGAATATAAAACAATTGGCAATAAGTGTACTAAATTGGTTTTTTAAATCATACATGGTTGAGGCACAACAAAAAAAAAAATCAGTCAAAACAGTTAATAAAGTCTATTTAATACTTTATGGTCCAAATAGCATTTTTAATCATGAGTATATTCTTAATGAACTTGGTGATTATGATTCAAATTCCTATTTGTTGACTGTTTTGGCTGATCTTTTATTGTTCCTCTAGCATTGATTATTTTAAATTAATAGCATATGAATGATATCGTCTAGCACGGATTAGTATCTTATGAAACTGTAAAATTTAACTTGATTCTTCTCTTTTTAATTATGACATTCTTTAAATATGTTGTTTATGCACGATAATAGAGAGAAAATTATAATATATTTTTTAGGAGAAATGTATAATAATTTTATAAATTTCTCCTAAACAAGTTTTAAGAATAGAGTGATGGTGAAATGATGATTTTTTCACCAAAAGACAATGTAGTTTACCATGTAGAAAATGAAAATATGAGCCATAAATAGAAACCAAACAAATCCATATTCTGTTTAGTAACCAAAAAAAAAAATCCATATTCTGTTTACAGGTTCTGAACTATAGGTTAAAAAATAATTCATTATTACAGGTATCATAGTAAATAGTGTCTTAAGAGTGACACTTACCAAACAAAAAGCGATATCATAGACTGTATCTTAAGAGTGACTCAGGCATTATATATAGTCATCATCATTACATTGCAAAGAGATTTGAGAAATTATTAGATGCACGAAGAGCTTGAGAATCTTTTTGCTCTGCACCATTTATTGCATGGCACATTAACAATTATATCCTTTTATTGGAAACTTAACCCCTCTCCTCCCTATTATAGTTAACTTTTTGAATTATGTGTCACCCAATGAATGGTACAAAGTAAAAAATTCTCTAACCTGCACCTAATAATTTTTCAAGAGATTTAATAACTTTTTTTGTTCATGCTGCTATCAGGCCTAATTTCTAGAATGCCTTGCTTCACCCAATGATGGTATTTATATATGGTATTTTGTAAAAGATGAAAGTAAGAATGGGAATTGGGGATACATATACTATTATAATTAATGAATATAATAATGTTCTTTCTTATTATATAACTAATTATTTGTTTCCCTTTACTAGCTAGATCAACGTACAATATATATCATTAATCAAAATTCACATACAATTTGTATATTGTCAATATTCTGTGACTGAAGTAATTGCTATTAATCAAGACCTTTTCACATTAGATCAATTAATTAATCCATGCATCTTGATCATTTTCAATACAATTGTATGTATTTACTATACCTTGCCATCTAATTCTTACCTTCCAATAAGTCCTAATATGCGAAAAATGTTGGCTTTCAAGTTCCGGAAAGCAATTATATGCAATTTTTGTTCTTCTTGTAATTAATGATCATATCATGCTGGCTTTTAATTTATATATATATAGGTTACGTTTGTGGTTGTATAATATCCTTGGTTAACAATGACAGTAAACTTGATTTTCGATCTTCTTCATCTTCTTTGTTATTCATCCCCTGCAATGATATTAGAGAATATATCATGAAAAATATTAGTTAATAAATAAATAAATGGGTATGGAACAATTTAATTTGTTAATAATAAGCTAGGCTTTGAATACATAAAAGCAGAGGAATGAAGTTACTTACATGATGGGGGTGCAACAATAATGTTGGTGCAGTGGTCGATGAAGAATGATTAAAAATCTCAATGTGGGTAGAGAAAAGAGCGGAAACGGGGCGATGGTCGGAGAATTTGCTTTCACTGCGAATATAGTCAAGTTGCTCTACTCCTTTCCCATACCACAGGATACGGTCACACCTGCATTAATTAATTAACCCCCTTATTATTCCATTTACTTTTTAATTACGTGTACGACAGAAATACGTCCAACAAGTATTCAACATGTGTGCTATTTTCTCGTATCACACACGTTGGACAGACGTATTTCGACAAACACTATTGCTTTTTAATTACTCTATATATGTTTTCTTCAATAATAATATTTAATCAAAATCAATGCCTATATGCAATTAATGATTTCTGGACACGCGACCAAGTAACTAAGTGTAATTACAGTAGTGTACCATGCTGGAGTTCTCTGCTTTTCCCCTGAATTGGAGGGAAGGCCACCACAATATCTATTGGTAATTGAGGAAGAGTACTTGTATGTGGGTGCAAATTCGATGGAGCCTTCTCTCCAACCCTCAAAAACACCACCTTCTTCTAGCTCTTTCTGAAGCTGGTCGAACTCTTGCAAACCCTTCCAATCTTGCTTTCTTATCAGCTCCCTTGCATACTTGTCCTCCAAGTATAGCCTGTAGTTCAGGTCCCCAAACCAGAATATGCGACTGTTTGTTTCAAATCATCAAATATAATTAGTTAGTTTGGATCAGTTCTCATTTGGGCCCAACCCACCACTCTTATCCATCCAAAGTGTTGGTGGATAAAATTGTTGTATACGGAACAAGGCTACAGACCAAACACTTTTTGTTTACCAAAGAAATAAAGTAAAGTAGTCTCTCACCCATGGACCTTAAAAAATAATTATTATGAGTAGTATTTATTTTAAAACATGTAGATTATTTATTAAATAATCATCTCTTTGAAGTTGGATGGTTCATACTTGATACTACAATACTCACAAACTTTTTCTTTTCTCTATTTCACTATTTGTTCTAGACAAATATCTCAACTCCTCATCACATATATGCTATTGATTTAGTGACTAGTTTATACAATTATCAAATTAAAGACTAAATTATAATTAGAGAAGGATAATTATTACTAATAATTTTATCGAATCTCAAGTGATGAGCTCTCCTAATCAGTTTAAATTACTAGCTAAGTGCTCATATTTTTCACAAGCTATATCCAAATTGAATTTGAATTGACAGAGACAAAGACGTGACATAAATTGAAAATGACCTATGTTTAAAAAGATTGAATCGACAAACAAACAACTGCTCTCAAACAAACCGGTGTCCCTGTTCTTTGCCCACTGCTACTTTCCAATTCATCATATATATATATATATATATATAATTGGTTTTTATTGCAATGGCATACTGGACTTTTCATTTCATTGCTTTCGGATGTTAATTCATTGAGTCTCACCTCTGGACAGTTAGTTCAAAATAAGCATCTATGGCCATGCATATGACATAAGTATATATATCCATACAAACAAAGGAAAAAAAATGATGGTATTAGTATTGGGATTAAGAGTCATTAATTGATTGATTTATACTGTAATATTAATTAGGTCTAACAAAATGTTACAACTAGTATATCATATTAATTCCTCCCTTAATAATTTAGAAGTTAAAAGAAAATTTGATTCCAATTAAAATTGATGAAGCTGTATTCAAATTAAACTCAAGGAGATGGTGCTTATTATAAATATCTAACTAACTAACTAACTGACTGTCTATAATGGAGTAGTATTTCATTCATCAATCATCATATCTATAATATATAGTAATAATGAGGCATGTAGTTATAAATGCAATGACCATTCATGTGTGTGTTGAGGGATAGTGAGAGACAAAACTTACTCATGGCCTAAGATGGTAAGAGGAGGATAATGGTGTTTATTTATTGTAGCAGGAGCAGCAAAGCATGTCCTCTTGAAAATGTGGGCAACCTGGTGGTTCCGTCTACCTTCATCACCCTTCTTCTCCCCTGACGCCAGATGCGCCGCCACGAAGCAGAAGCTGGTCCCTTCGATGGCCATGCTGACCGCCACCGCGCCTTTGTTTCCCAGATAGCCCAACACCCCGCACGCCACGCAGCTGACTCTCACGCCTGACACGCGCCACTTTGTCCTCATTTCTCGCTTCACCCACACGCTTATCAACACCCCTACCATCTTCTTGCTTCCCACTAGCATGTACTCCTCATCATTTTTGTTTAGTGTTGTTCCTATAAGGTTGTTCCATCTTGTTGCCACTGCTTGGTCCTCTGCTCCTACCACATTTAACGTCTTCAAAGGAACTATCTCTTGAAACCTGAGATATATATATATATATATATATCCATCATCAAAATTCAATTATTAATTCATCAAGAGTTAAATTAATAGTGATAAATGATAATACATCCATACATAACATACCCGAGAACATAAATATCTGCAGCATTCTTGAGATTTAACCAATCTTCCAAATCAACAGCTAAGCTTCCTACTGGGGATCTTCCACCAACATTCCAAGTCCCAACAAACACCCTGATGATGAATTATTATTCGACATTCAGTTTTCCATATATATACATACTTTCACAATTACATCTCTATCAATCAAAATAATTATAATTACCTTAGCTTATTTGTTAAAATGCATGGGTCATCAAATTCCCCTGAGCGGAGGGAAAGATCACCCTCATAATCATCATCATCTTCTGCTCCATCTACAATAATAATAAAACAAAATATATGATATATAATGCACCCATGACTATATTAAAGCAAGTGTGTGTTGATTTGAAAGCCAACAAAATTAAAAATCTTTTTCTCTTTGGATGAATATGAATATATATATATATAAATATAAAAGGGAAAAGTAGGCAAAACCTTGTATTTGGTAGAAACTAGTGTAAGATGGTTGTTTATCTTGGTGCTTGTTGGAAAACCAATTCCGTAGCTTCCTATATCTGCTTGATGATGATTTCTTCTTGTTCTCTGCCGCCATGGTTTATGTTCTTTTGATGAAAAGATATTGAAAATAATAAATAGAATTGATCGAGCTAGCTAGGGAGGGGTTTTAGTCCATGCAGGCCACACACCGTTGATCCAAGAAAATAGGCAAATTCTTATTCTAACCTAACCTGCTCTTCACATCTTTCAATGAAATCTGATTTGATAAGCAATAAAGTTAGCTTTTATTGTGTTAATCGCCCTAGCACAAGATATAGCTTCTAGATAGAGCGTTAAACACGAGAGAACAACCAAATAAGGTGTCTATATATATATTAGTACCTATCTCTACTTTTACCAATTGCTTTGCTTTCTAAGATACTAGTAGTAGAGATGAGATAGAATCATAAATACAAAGATAAATAAATTGTTTAGTTGTAAAGACATATATACATACATAAATATATAATTTTTTCTATTTTGTTATGAAAATTTATTGTATTTTCTATAATTTTAAAAGGCGGTAATTAAGCTCTAATATAAGATAGTATTTGATTTATGTCTCGGTGGTAAAGAGAAGGAAGATATTTATTTCATGAGATAGGGATGGAGACTAACGAGTAAAAATTTTCAGTATTTTCATATACCTACAAAAATAGGGATAAAATATTGAAATATATTTAAAATTTAATAATGCGCCCAAATTTGTAGAATATGTGAATTGTTTAAAGTAGACGAATGCTATTAGTACATACAATAGTATCATTCACCTTTTTTCCACCCAACATAATGTTGATATATTTGATGAATATGTTGGCAACCTGTTAACATACTCATTAAATTAAAGTTGTCAATATTTTTATAAAATGAAAAATAGGTAAATGCTACTATTATATGAAATAATATCATTTTTATATAAAGTAACATATACTACATTTTATTACTCCTACTTTTTGAAGGAGACAGTAGTAGCATTATTAATATGTTTTAGGTCAAAGGACAAGTGGGAAGAAGGTTGTTCATATTGTTCCAATGCAAATCCAAACATGGAGGGTGTGGTTAAGGCCTAGCTAGGGGAGGGGGTTGCAATAAATGACTAGATACAAAATGCAACCACAAAGTAAGATATAGGCCTCACAAGGTTCTATCAATTTTGTTTTGTTTTTGGCCATTAAGAGCCTCCCGTTAGGTATGGTGGTGCTAGTCACGTATGTCTCATGGACATGTACGTGACATGTACTTGTTCTTTCATTATTAATTATATATGCCATCTTATACAAAAAATATATATTAGATATATATATGTTAGTCCAATAATTTTGTATACAACCGTCGCGCGTATAAAATATATATTCCTCTGCTTGTTGGACCAGTAGTGTATTATTATTATTATTATTATATATGATGTATAGACTATAGAATGAAATGAAGATGATAGTATACATTATTATTGTAATTGAATGAATGGAGTTCATTGCTTTTATATTTATTATTACCTTTGAAGATTATCAAATGATTGTAAGGCTACCTGTCCAGGTTGTTTTGGGTGCATGTGTGCCACTAGTAATAGAGAGACGTTGATTGCATTTATTTATATCTATATAATCCTATATATATAATATAGTATATTGTTCCTAACGTATTAAATAATGTAATAAAAAATTGAGCTCCCCATTCCATAGACTAATAGGCTGAGTACCACATAATATAAATTGAGATATATGTGATGAGTATGTTATGTATTCATCACATGCATAGAATCTGTCTTAACGTATTAATTATATATAAAATTTAATTAAGCTTGTATAACGCACTAATTATAAAGATATTTATATGTAATCATGGATGATTAAAATGTAGTTGAACAAACAAAGAAAAAATTAAAAAGCTAAGATAATGAATTAATGGATTGCGTAGAGAGAAGGGAACTTAATTGTGTTTGTGTGGTGGTTAGAAGGTTAATATCAGCCTACCGCTTCAACATTAGGATGCATGGATATATAGCCATAAGTCGTTTCACACTTACGATGTCGTTTTTCATTTTCCTTCTTCTTTTTTTTGACTTTTGTGTGTATAACAATATCTTGAAGAAAATTTTACTCGATTTCCATTTCTTAATAATTTTCCTTTTTTCTCTCTCCTATTAGAGGCACTATTAAGTCATTTTTTAAAAAAAATTTTAGTGAATGTTTTATGAAATAATATTATTTAATTCAGTTTTTTATAAATTATTTATACAATAATATTATTTAATATAATTATTATTTTTAAATCTCATGTTATTTTATTAAAACATTAGTATAAAAGATTAATTAAAAAAAGAAAAAATTTAAATGGTAGGAATTACATATGATAATTATTTCTTAATTTTATATTTTTTAAAATTTTTTATTTACTCCTCAAATTATATATATTGTATGGTACACGTACTTAATAAACTACTAGGCCGTAATAGTGAAGGTACAACTTAGTCCATTAGTAGAATTCATGATCTTCATTCATTCTTCATCAATCTAACTCTCTCACTCATGACCCTACTGTGTCTATGTGATGCCGTACTACTATATATAAGGCATGATGACCCACAAACAAACAAGTTTTATAAATTGCGTAGCACTTATTTATTAATATTTAATTTGGAGGATAGGATAGGTTCCACACCAAATATATATACAGCTGTAATGAATAGTAATCGGAAAGGGAAAGTACCTATCGATCTATCTTCTAAGTTGTTCTTTTTTGATACTATCTTCTAAGTTGTTCTAAGCACATTGAAATGTTCAAAATCAAATCCCTAAGGAATCTCTCCTTCACATGCATGCTTTTTGCTTGTTTAGAACATTATTAACAACATTACACTACAAGCAAGGATGGACACATTATCCTTGCTCAATTACCTCATATTCCCCTCCTCACTAATCTTCCATGTTATATTATCACCTATCAAGTGAGATGTTCATCATATATATATATAGTGTTTACATTTTTATGTGTTATTTAAAAATTGAGTTGACTCAATTTGACCCAAACAATAATTGTGTCATCGTTTGGATTAGGTTTATACTCTAAAAAGATAATTCAATCTAAAATTTGAATTTCATCTAGAATCAATTTAAATAAAATAATTGCATTCAAAAGCGAAGATTATTATGGTGTACCTAGCTCATCCCAATTTTCTCGCACATATTTCCCCCTCGCGAGGGGCCATTGCTCTATCTATCAATTAATGAAGCTAGCTTTATTGTTTATTTTGCCTTTCCCAAGAACAATGTTCAGTTTTTGTACTTTTGTAACGTGGACTGGATTTTGTATATGGCGGGTTCTTACTTCTTAGCGGCAAATTGAATAGAGCAACGCTTGTCATTTATGGTTCGTTGCATGTTTTCATCTGTATACATACATCATGGCATTTGCCATTTCACATTAAATCTTTTTTTTTTTTGGTCACTCCCTCGTTAATATATATATAGTATTTGGGAAAATTGAAAGAAAATGCTAATAACTGAAAATAGAGAATATGCCATTGATTCAGTCTGGGTAAGTGGTTCACTTGGTTAACTGGTTCAATTGAACCCATTGTATTGAATTCAGTTTATTAAAAATATAGTAATTCAATGCAAACAAATATGTACTAATATATATGCAAATAATGTAACATTTCTCTACCTTTCCTTTTAAAATGCAAGCTTGTAAACATATATTTAAGGATGAACAATGCTTACCAATAAAATCTTTAAGGATAAGTAACAAGAAAACAGAGGAATAGAACTAATGTCAAGGAATGTTGTTTAGTCCTTGACTCCGTGGAACTTTCTTTTGAATGTCAAGGCAACAAAATGAAAGTTGGGCTGATCCAACTCAAATAAAACTCTTTTCTAAAGGAGTGTGAAACTATGACCCAAAAGGCCCAAAATGCTTGTTTAAGCACATGGACCCCTTAACCAAGTGGTGTTGTTCAAAACAAAAGGGGTTAGGTAATAGGTACATGTGGAGGAAAATAGTCAGTGATTTTGTAGGTAAATATCAAGATTTTACTTAGACAAAAGTAAAAATCATGTGTAAACCCAAAAAAAAAGAGTAAAAAACATGTGGTTGAGATTGAGACATGTAGTGCAGTGACAAGATCTATTCCCTTCAATAGTCACACATGTCACCCTCACCCAAAAGAATATACTCCATATTCTATATAAAAAAAAAGAATATAGTTCATATTTATACACATATAACGACTTGTTTGAACTTAACAGTAGATCTTATACATAGGAACTATAAAAGCTCATCTTTTTAAGCTTAAAATTTCATCTTTTACAATTCAGTACTTATCGTAGGGCATTGGTAAAAGAAAAGAAATTTACAAGACTTATTAACTTCAATTTATTATTACAGCAGTGCATAGAGATATGAGACAAATTCATTCATAATAAAATGAGAAAAATATAGGTATATAGTAGTATAACGGAGAACAAGAAAAGAAGATACTAGTATAATGTAAATTTAGTGTCAAAGCCAGAGGAAATGCACAATAAAACATCTGTTGTAAAAAATGAAAACAATTATCATCCCTGATTGTTATCTATCAGCAGTCAATGAAAAAAATAGGCAAAGAAGTAAACAAGAGTTCTGCAAATTGGATCAATCATCAATCCAAAAAACAATGTACTAATAGTAGTAGTAGTGAGTAACATCCTTAATCACTAAGAGGAAAATTTAAGGAGAGAAAAAAAATTACAAAATTTCTAGCTCTCTTTAGAATCAGTATCTAAGTCTTGATCAACAGCAAGGAACTTGGATCTTATTAGCAAAATGATTTGCAGTTTTCTGGAACCTGAAATCTTCTGATTCTTTGACATCTGAGATTAGGTGCTGCCTAAACATTGCTATGAAAGCCTCAACTCTCTCATTCAACTCTTCCTTTGATAGCACCAACACTTGTTCTTCCTCTTCCTCATCCTCATCCAAATCTTCATCTATAATCTCATTCTCAACATCAACATTAACATTACTACTACTACTACTACCCCAACATTGAGATTTTTTTATGCATTCTTTATTTCCTTGTTCATTATTATTGTCCTTCACTTTCTTGTCACTTTTCACTTGTTCAATGCATTTTTCATCACTTAGACCAAAGAAGCCTGGCTTGAAAGACATAAACAGAATAGCTAAAAGAATGATATTTAGAACAAGGAAAACCCAAGCACGCCATTGCTCAACCAAGAACTTCTTTAGACACACCATTAGAAGAAATGTACCTAAAGTGAACACAATGGTATGCATACTGATATCCACCTCCTTGTTGTTCTGCTCTTCCTCTGTTCTTGTTTCTCTCTCACATTCCCACATCTTCAAATCCATCTTTTCCTCTTCTTCTTGTGGATTTTGGTGAAGAGATGATGAGATGGGGTGTTGAGGTGCCCTTTTGAGGCTATAAATCAGTATGAGAAAGTGGAAATGAAACTAAGGAAGAAGCAAGAATGATAGTAGTTGTTGGTGGTGTGGGGGACTTCATAAGCAACAAAATGGAGAAAGGGTCAAATTTGTGATGATGATGATTGATGAGAGGGAATAATATCACAGAAGAGAAGAAGCAAAAGATTGGTGAGTGAGTGGTGTTAGTGTATGTAAGCTTATGAGGAGACAAGTAAACATAATACAAACAAGGCCTGCTCATAACACTGCCAACAAATGCTAGAGTCCATGTGTATCTCTTCATCCTTATATTTATTCATTTTTAATTTTTTTGCCAATATTCAATACTTGGAATTTTTAGCTTTGTAATTTAGTGTGTGTCTGGTCTTGGCATGCACACACACAAAAGAAAGGGAAAAAAAGAAAAATTCAAATGGGTATTACCCTCTTAAAAAGGGTGGTGATGATAGGGTTGTGGCATTGGGTCCATAGTGATTTTGGTGGTTAATAGTTGCTACAATTGCTCATTGAAATTTGCAATGTGTTTCTTCACATCAAGTTTCTCTTTTGTTGTTGTCTTTAAGGCTTTGGAAGTATGTATTTTGGAGACCAAATTTATGGAGTGAAAAATTAGGCAAAATGTTGGGTGAATTGCACAAATATTTAGTGAAATTCATCTTAGTTTCTTTTTTATTTTCTTGGACCATATTAGCTTTTCTTGAATGCATTGTTTATTGTGCAATGAAAATGAGATTATTCAATTGTAATAGTTTTATAAAATTAAAGGAGATTTCTGTAATAATTCCATAAGTTTAGGAATTTCGAAGCAAATTTTAGAAGAAAAATGAGAGTTTAGGTGAAATTCAATAAATCTAATCATCATCAAACATAAACTTTACTAAGTAAGCTATTGGATTTGAATGGAAAGAAAAACATAAGAGAGAATCCTATTTTTGGCTCATGATAAGTTGATTAAGTTGGAAGCAAATTAGTTGTGATGTAATAGATTCTAGATAATGTGAAGTTTGAAAAGCGAAAAAATAGGCACAATCATGTGTAGGAGAGTAAGGCTAGAAAAGCACATTGAGAAGTGGGGATAAGTAGGAATCTCATTCTCAAAGTTGAATGACCCTTTTTTAAAATTTGTGAGAACATGAGATTAAAGAAAGCACTAGATGGAGTAGAGTTAATGGTGAAAGACAAGAAAATAAAAGATTGAAAACGTGATGGACCAAAAGGCACGCCTGATATGCACACATGATCACACAATGCCCCCACATGTCCATTCTCCAATGATGTCATAACCTCTTCAAACTTTTCTATCCCTTTTTTCTCCCTTTTTCTAATTTCTAAACTTCCTATGTTTTTTCCTTGGCTTAGATTCTCTTATGAGAGGCTATTTTATGAATTCAGTCTAATACAAATATTTATATACACAATAATAATAAAATTGGGGCCTGTTAATTTCTATAAATAATTTTATATTATCACCTAATGAAATTCAAAGAAAATGTTAATTTATGCTAGATAATTATTTTTTTATAATAACTATTTATCATAAATTTTGCACTATTCTAAAATTTTATTGGTTAACAATGTAAAACTTTTATACTCTGAACATACTACATTCAAGATTTAGTCATTTTAAATTCCACCAACTTTATTAGTAATGTATCTAGATATAAGATGTTATATTTGAATATATATTTTTATTTAGCTTTGATGGACTGAATGTTGTTCTTTCATTTAATCAAGTATATCTCCTCTTTAAAAAGTGATGATAATGCAAATAAAAAATTATTTAATTGAATGATAATTTTTTCTGTTTGGTTGAATTTAATGGAAAAAAAAGCTCTGTAGATTCTTTATCTGTTAGAAAGTGCTGCTACTAGATAAGAACCCCTGCGTAGAGCAATGAGCACCTTGATTCCTTACTTGTGGGCTTTGGAGTCAGTAGTCTCACAGCAATGTCGATAGAAATCATTTGGACCCAAAAACAAAGAAACGCTCAATGAATCTAGATATGTTCTAAGCCTCTTGTTGAGAAACTTTTTTATAATAAAAAAACTCAATTATTTAAGTGATAAATAAAAATAGAGCCTTCTAATTTGATCAAATTTCAACGGATCCGAAATTCAATCACCAGGATAGCCTATTCTTGAGAAGGACTCTTGAAATGAGACAATTACAATCAGCTTAAGTTTCAATCACCAGCAATAAGCCTCTTCCTTTGTAACAAATCATGGAAAAACTTGAAATTAATAATATAAACTCAGCAATTGCCATGCTAATCAATCATGGTTTACATAGTAGACTGCAAGTTTGAAACCACTAGGGGCGGTTTAGTGGTGAGAGATTTGCATAAGGTTATAGGTTCAAAACTGTGAGTAACATTCCTCACCATAGGAAGTAGCATACAGTAGCTCATATAATCAGGTATAATTACAGTGATTTTTTAACTCGGGGATAGAAATAAAGGAAGAATTTTTATAAAAAAAATGTGAAAGCTAGTCTATCTAGCTGTTATAGCATATATAACTTAGAACCAACACTATGTTATGCTTACTGGAGCAAGACAAAAGTGCCTTGTATATAATAACATGAACATCCTTTGAGGCTAACAATCATTTAATGTAGTTGACTCCTCATGCTGCCTCAAGTCTCACCATTGATGTCACGACCTTTTGGCAGACAAAGATAAAAGCTGCATAAAGAAAAGGAATAAATTCAGATATGTGTTCAAATACTATTTTTCCAAAGCCAAGCAACAATTGTGAGTACTCAGTGTATTTCTCTACAGCAAGGAGACATCAAATGATTTGTATCACAACCTTATTTCAAAAGTTTTCATTTTGGAATTCACCTGTAATTGTATGGTACCTAAGAGATTTTTGTTTTAACACCTTAGTTCTCTGTAAGATCTATTTTGGACTCAAGTGTTATAACACCACATCTTAACACACTTGATCTTTTTGAGGATTTAAGTGTTAAAATACAAATCATTTGGGATCAAAGTGTAGTCTTTATTTTCGAAAGTCTTGATCCCAAAAGAAATGAATCATCAAAGGATTGAAAATAAAACTAGAAAGTTTCTGATACTAAAACTAATAATGTTAATCCAGGGCATTCATGAACCACAACAAAATTGCATATAACCCTTTGTATTGATTAATAGAAAAATGCCTCAGTACTTAATTCATATCCAATTATCAATGGTTGCACTCAAAATTCAATAAGCATAAGAAGAAATATAGGCGAGTTATTGTATGCATTTCAAGTTATAATAGGAGAATTTCACAGACCTGATTAGCAACCTGAGCCAGGTCCTGACAATCTCTAGAGGGTTCATCTATCATGCTAGATTTCTGGGGTTCTAATATATCACTGTGTATCTCCGCAACCTTCCTCTTCACTGTGCTCTTAGAATCAGTCTGTTCATCAAGGTTTCTCAAGGATTCTTTTTTTCTTTTCCTTTGGAAGGTATACTTCAGATGCCAACGATTATCAGCTCGACTAGAAGATCCATCATTTTCTACAAATGCTTTTGGTTTTTCTAAATCAGGATTTGTACATGGAACATCAACAATCTCAACTTTCATGCTAGAACTTGACCCTGTTAGGTTCTGTGATGTGCTCCCTTCTAAATTTGATAGCTCATTATCCTTCTCAATAGTCTTCTCTACAAGTTCAGATTTACTGACTTTCAGGTCACTTTCTGTAACATTAGTGGATCCATGGACAGGTTCTATAGCGGTCAAATGAGAAACAGGCTTTATCTTTGCAATGTTTTCATCATCGCAACGTTTTCCATCATCAGAGTGAGATGTGCACTTAAGAACAAATGATGGTTTACAGTGCTCAGAAACAGAAGATCCCATTCTTACATGTCTACATTTCCTGTTCTTTTTTTTCCATTTACAAATGGAACAGTACTTGATAGAAGGTAGAGAGCACGCACTTCTGTTGGATTTACACTTTCCATTGATATGTATTCTATGAGAAGAAAGAAAGCAAGATCTGCAGTAGGAAAAAATATTCCGTTTTGGTTTTGTATGACACTTAACATTCTTCTTCATCTCCATCTTCTCAGTCCTGGAAGATGGTGTACTGAACTTTGCAACTTGCCCATCACTATCTTTGACAATAAGACCATTCTTTATACCAACATGCTGATTTTGCTCGTCCGAGTCATCTCTATTGAGCAGCTTTTCATCCAGCAACTTTCCTTCAAATGCACGGACTCTCTGAGTACATCCATTTTTGCAAAGTTCAGGTTCCTGGCTTCTCATGATGATGGAAGCAAAGTCAGGGCCATGAGCATAGTTCTCCTCCAAATTGGAGACAGACAATTGTTCTGTTTGTTTTGTTGAGTTGCAGCACTTAGCATCTAAAACATCCACAGTCGAGGATCCGTTCTTCACATCAGAGTTTGTTGCACATTCAAGCTCTTCATTAGCAGAGGATACTAAAGTCTCAGATTTCGCACTCTCATCAAAAGATGCATTTTGCTTTATGTATTGTCCGTCTGAAGAATGGACCAGGCTATTCTTTGTCTTCTCCAACTCGAGCCATACTTGTTTCAACTCTACCCTAAGATCTGTTATAACATCCTCAGCCTCATTCAATTGTGCTTCAAGCTCTTCGATTTTTCTTTGCTGATTCAGTGATGCTGCCTCTGCTTCAGCTGTCTGCAAGTGAAGAAAACATGTGTTATGGTACTGTTTTTACTAAAACACATCAGGGTAGAAAATGCAAGTAAAATAATAGTAATTTTTCAGAACAATCCAATAAATTTTCCATTGATGAGATGAGAATGTTATGTACATCAGCATTCATAATTAAAGTCATGCAGAAACAGACTTTCCTTCCAAGGACTCTTCTCTCCATTGACTACTCCAATATTGCAGAGATGTACTCTCTTCACTCAATTTTTTTAAAGGATTTTAGTTATTTGCGAAATGCCATTAGTATTTGCATATGCCTAGCGCATGCATGTCGATGGCATGAGTAGCTTCGAATTCTATTTCAACTTAAGCATTGGCCAAGGGTATGTAACCTGAAGCAGGAAATATCTCACCAGATAAGCAGAGAAACCGTTTTTCACAGATTTCAAAGAAAAAAGGGGGGAAAAATAGGACAGAATCCACTACAGCCCATTAGATTATCAGTTTGCCCAAACTTCATTTAAATTTTATCCATGTTAATAGTAGACGACATATTACTAGTGATATAGAACATAAATGGTAAATCCTTAAAATGCTGGTGGGGCAAAACGAAACTTAGTTGTCCTGTGCCAACAACCAACTTTCCCAAAAGCTTAAGATATCAGGTAAAAGTACATGAATGACAATATTTTATACTACAATAACAGCCAAACCTTGCTCCACTTGGTGGAGTCATCTACGTGGATCAATTGATACCCATACCCTATAATAAACTTACCATGTAAAGAAGGATGAGTAAACATATGTATGTACATAAATATATATCTTAGCAATGTGTCAAGGAAGTTGTTGAACATTACAACATAGGTCGTTCTGTCACTTTTGTGCATTATCAAAGCTTCAAGCCTAAAAGACTCTGCATGATGGGATGTGGTAGATATAAAACTATTTACGAGCCTTCACCTTACAGCTCAAGGTTTATGAGAGTTTGTTTATGACAATTACTATTGACATACCAGCTACAAGGCCAGATATGTATGACACATGTACAAGCTATCATCGTAGAAAATCAAGCATCCTAGAGTTTGTTTGGACTTGGATTGATAATTTTTCAGGGAAAGGAAATTAAGAAAAAATTTCTCATATAAGTACCTTCCATCTCTTTTCCCTACAAACATAAGGAGGTAACAAGACTACTTCTGAAACAATACAGATTCTAGTCACATTCACAGAAGAAAAGCATAAAGAGAGTATACGCCAAAATGCAAAATGGAAGAGAACAATACATCAAGAACTCTGGCATGAAAGAGTTTCACTCCATTTCAACAACAATGGAAATTCCACTCAGAAACAATCAAAATATGCATCCATCACATCATATCAAATGTGATCCCAAGGATCGTCCACCTCAGATACATAATCAACCTAATAAGGCAGACATAGACGAAAAATGCAGCTAAGAATTTCTGAAAAAAAGAAACTTTTTTCTCATCAATTTCACCTCAAAATTTCAAGTTTAACAAAATTTCTATCCTCCCCCACTGTTTTCAAACCTCTAATCCAATCAAAAACGCCCAAACTGCATCACCAGTCATACATACCATTCTACAAATCAACATTGGCGAAAAGATCAAATAACCATAACAACAACCTCAAAAATTAAAGTTTTAGAACAAAACCTTAGCATCGAGCATCTGCTTCAACCTCATCAGCATCCGAAGCGCCTCGTCTTTAGTCGAATCGAGCTCGTGCCGGTACTGAACCGCCCTCCTTTCGGAAGCCATTACCCTCGTTGCAGCCTCCTTCCCCGTGTTCAGAATCACTTCCGCATAAGCCTTCTTCAAAGCCACCACTTTCTGCATAAAACACACACACACACGCAGACGCACATCAATCCAGAAGCACGTTCATAAAAAAAATTACCCCAAGACCAAAAAAAAAAGAAGAGAAAATTCAAAAGAGCTAAATTCAGAACTAAGGTATCGTATTATGATAAACAAAATTATAAAAATTAAATTTTGACTCTATGGGTGTCGTTGAATCGCGACGAAAGAGCCATCGGAGGTGACGCCGTCACCGTTAGTTAGTTAATTAGTTAGGCTAGTTTCTTTCTCTCTCTCACTCTCGTTTTTTTTTTTTTTTTGAGAATTTGAAGGGAAAGCGATTCACTTCACCTGAGCTTCGAGTAGTTGTTGTTGCATGTTGGTATGAGAATTGCTGTTGTTGGGAGGTTCCGTTACGGTTTCTGAGAAGTGAGAGGGTTTTGTTCTGTGTGTTCCCTCCATTGCAGTTTTGGTTGCTCAAGAAAAAACACTGTTCCTTTATTTTTTCTGTTATTATTATAGGAAGGGGAGACGAAAGTCTGTGATTTTACGAGTCTGCCCCTGCAGGTTTTGCGTTTTCGAAGGTTTTGGCTTGATCAACGGCCATGTCTACATCGGTCGTTAGCATTTCCGTTGGTTTGAGGTTTCCCTGTACGACGTCGTTTAAGGAGTTTGGAGCTCCAATTTTTTCGTTTACACAGTTTTTTTTTCTTTTTCTTCTAAAAATTACATTTAGCCTAAGGAAATATAGCATGTTAATATATACTTGATTTTATAGAAAATGTTATATCATTGACTCAAATCATTCTCAATTAATAAGAAATTTCTAGCTATGAGATTATTTTTGTACACAACCCAACAAGATGTTTAAGGGTATCTCTATGAGCTGGGTTAAGTACGATTCAAAACATTGATTTTTCTTGTTATATTAACTAAATCACAGCCCAAAATCCTTACTAATTTGATTTGTAGTTTGATTTTCAAAACATTATTTTGAGCCTTTTTACTCTTCAAATTTAAGGCTTTAAGTTTGGATAAAAGTAGCACTTTTGTTGAAGTTATTGTTTTGGTTATGGCGGTGGCTAAGCTCTTTGGGTGGGGGAAAAAGACACGGAGCTCCCTGAAGCCATTATTTAAAATGGGAATAATTACACATGATTGTGTTAAGATTCAAAGAGCAAACATGTTTATGCAAAGTTTGATTGAGAGGTCAGTTCAATGTAACTTTAATTAGGTAATTAAGCTTGGAGATAATCATGCTTGCAGCAATTAAAGAGCTAACACAACACTTTTGGTTCAAAAAGTATCTCACATGTTTTAGTTCTAATTGCCACAACCCATTATCTTATCTTTCTGAGAAGAAAGTAACATTTTTAGCTAAAAAAAGAAATCACTTCTCTGTTTAAAAAATCAGCTAGCAATGCACTCATAAAATTTATTTAGTGAAGGATCCTCTAGAGATCACAAATCCAGCACCTCACATACAGAGAAAATGATATTGAAAGTGTTCATCAGCATGTCAAATGCATTTGACAAAGTAAACTTGACCATTTTAAGGCAATGATGGTCTTCAAAATCCAGCAAAATTTTAACAATAAAAGAAAAGTGTGATCAGTTCCAAAACTGAAGTTTGAAGTATTATTACAGCTTTTTGTGAGTGAAATTTGTAAGATGACAATGATCCATTTCAATATAAAAAATGACTTCTTCCCAACATAAAGGGCAGTTATATCTTAGGTAAACGAGTTGGAAGTTCAGCTGGGACATCTTTACTTTCCTGCCATGTAAATAAATAAGTCAATTCAGTAATCTTCTAAAATGAAGCAAGAATAACATGATATTTCTTATGGTTTTAATACTGTCATCAACCAAGAAAAACCCTCAAAATTAAAACATAAGGTGAATTGCACCGATCTTCCTTGAGAATAGGTGAAATTCAGCTCGACTATCTGCATTTATTATCGATCAAACTTTTCATAGCTCTACTTGGAACAGAATTAGGGTCTATCATACCTGAAGAAATCTTGTTAACATAGTTGTGGTACTGAAATTAAAGCCTTGAACTGAGGCTCCCTCTTTACGAGACGCGTGAAGTTGCTTTCTCACTTGAGTAGCTAATGACTGTATTGAACATTATGCGACAATAAAAAAGAAAAAAAGAAGTACACAAATGAGAAAACTGAAGTTAATTAGGAATGCACATACAAATTTCATATCCCATCAGAAAGAGGCATATATATATGACAGCAAATTTCTCTGCAAGGGTAAGAAGTAAGAACACGAGAGTGTCGCTAATCGAATACAAACCTTCCCAAGCTCCACTCCCCACTGGTCAAAAGAATTGATGTTCCATATGAAACCTTGTACAGCAACTCTGTGTTCGTAGATTGCCAACAACTGAGAAAACAAATAGGATTTGTCTGTTATTAGTGCCATGAACTCAACTTTGTACAGACCTCACTAAAGAAAACCGTATTTATAAACTCCTCAAAAATGAAAAATCCATATCTTATTAGAACAGTGATGTGTTCTTAGTATAATAGAGATGATATATGAGGGTGAGAGAAGGCCTGGTTTCTGGTTGGAAATGCTCAACAGAAAGGAGATTACGAGAATATTTGAATTCCCAGGAACAGGAACCGACGCTTTCCCTTTTAATTATTAGTCGCAATAAGCAGATGGATCTCAAACCTGTCCAATATTATAGGCATTCAGTGATGGAAGCAGAAGGCTGAGAGAAGGCCGATTGCCAGAGAATGTCTGCAGCAAAAATGATGCTTGGTGAGGGGACTACTGATTCTATAAATAAAAAATGGTAACATTCACATACAGGAAATTACCTTGTGAGTCACAAGATGGGGGGCAACATTCTCCTTTTGCAACTGTTCAGAGGTCTGCAAAAAGATGATTGATTATATCCCTCGAAATAAGCCAAGCGAATGCATTTAAAAGTACAGGAGTACTCTAATCGTCAGATATATTCATTTTATTTTGTTTTCTACTTTCTATCAAGCAACCTTATGCATAAATAAGAAAGCAGAAAGCATAAATATACCTTCAGATATACAAGAGCACCATCTGGCTACTCTGTAAGAATGATTGAATGAATCAGATAAGAAAATAGACTAATAGAGAGAGCACAAATGTACCTTCCCATAGGCAAGGGCATCTGGTTGTGCAAAAAAATTCGACATTAGCTCATCATGGTTGCTCACCATCTCACCTGCAAAGAAATTGAATCAATTATAAATTGCAATTCTAGAGCACAAAGAATCAAGGAATAAGCATCAACTCAACCATCATCCATGAAAAGAATTTGATTATCAAAATGGGGGATCTACCTTTCAAGTAAACAGGTTGCTGACTTTTCACAACTCCAATAAAATCACAAGGAATAACACGTCCCTACAAATTAGAAGATATATGAGTTAAAACTTAAAAAGGTATTGTATATTTCTGTAGGCAGTTCTTCAGTGTTATAGCAAAATTCTTGTTATCCAGTTTATGTCAGGATGCCCAGGTCTGAATATATATCCAAGCATGACCAACTATGATGACAGCTAACAACCTAATGACAAGTTCTGAATGTAGTTAACAGATGTGCCATTTGGTAATTCTTTTATCGAATTTAAAGGCTCATAGGAGAAAGCAGACTTATGAAAGATAAACCATTAAGGCATATTACGTCCTACAATATAAATGATAAAAAACCACTGGACTTGGAGTTCAACAGAGAAGAAGGAAAAAAATGAAATTTCTGCAAGGATTTATGTCCTCATCAACCATAATAATCAGATTAACACCGAGCATTAACATTCCTAACAAAGACTGACATACAAGTATTAATTACATCACAAATATCTATATCTGTATATAACCTGGTGTATAAGTTGATAAAAACTATGCTGCCCATTAGTTCCCGGTTCACCAAAATCAATCTCACCAGCCTCAAATGGTAGATGAACACCGTCAATCGAAACTCCTTTGCCATTACTTTCCATGCTGACCTAATTCAAACAAACAGTAAAATATAAGAACAAAAAAAATATAATATTAAATGTGCCTGAGGCTTCAATCACAAGCAACAAACATACCTGTTGAATGTGTGGAGCAAACTTCTCCAAGGCTTGAGAATAAGGTAAGATAGCCTGGATGCGAACCAGAAATTTCAGTTATTGAAAATGGTTGATTAAGGATAAATAAATAAATAAATATATAAAAAGATTTCCAATAGAGCAAAATGTTAGGGACTCACTCTAGCAGGGTATCCAAGAAATGATACATTCCATACACTCAACAAACCAAGAAGCACCTACAGCATTGGCGCAGTACGATTGATCATGTCATCTTGCAGTTGTTAAAGAAACATCTCTAATATCATTCTCCATCCACAAAGCAATTTATTACTTAAAAGGATAGGGTGGTTGTCAAACAATAAAATCCAATAACAACTTAATCTTCTAGGTGCGACGTTAAGTTTGCCCATGACAGTTACTTTCTAAAATATAGATTAAGATAAAATAAATGGCTTAAAATTGGTGTAACATATGAAGGAGATCCACCAGTTTGAAGAAAACATCAGCAGAAATAAAGGTTAATAGAGGGGCTCTTACAGGTATATTTCTTTCAAATGGTTCTGAATGCATATGTTGATCAATGCTAGAAGCTCCCTTTAAAAACCTTCAGAAAAGAACTACAACATCATTAACAAACCAAGCAAATGCACGTGAAAGGTTACACTGTCAAATTGAACAAAAGAAATGAATAGATCAATGACCCTTAACTGCCTTTGAATTAAAGCAACTAGTCAAGAGTCGACAATATTTTCTTTTGCTGATGATCATACAAAAGAAATATAAAAGCATTGACAACATCATACAAGAATTACTAACTATCCGTATAACAACATGATTTGGTATTTTGGTTGTATTTTTGAAGCATTGCAATACACTGTCCGAATCCAGAAATTCACAGACACATGTACTTTTTTTTTTCATACAATCTAAAATGAAAACTGAGAACTGGATTTTGTAGTTTTAACAGATTTCAATACTTCCTTTACAAAATCCAGAAAAATGGGAAAATAGAAAATGAAAAGTGAACTATTTTCTGAAATCAAATTCACCCTAAGCTATTGCTTTCCTTTTCTTTTTTTTTCCACTTTTTAATTCAAAATTGAAAGTGAAACAGAATAACATGTCCAATACAATGCTAACTAACTAGAATGTATTAGACGATAAATGCTTATAATCCACCAAATGAAGTGGCTGAAGTATAATCATATCAATACTAAATCACATACTTCTCAATAACTGAGAAACCATATTGGAGGGACAAAGGCAACACTCCAACAGCACTGCAAACTGTAAGCAACATATCAAATAATAGTTAATATCAAATATATTCAATTATTATTCACCAAATATATATATATATATATATATATATTCAATTATTCAAATTACAACTTAAAGAAAAAAAAACTAGTAAAATACTTACCACTATATCGGCCACCAACCCAGTCCCAAAATGCAAAAGCATTATTAGGATCTATCCCAAACTCTTCCACAAGCTGCATCAGAAATAAAAAGATGAGAAAAAAGTTAACTCAGCTCAGCCCTAAATAAAGGATATACAAATATGCACAGCATACTAACGAATGCAAAAGATAAAAGAGCATATGGCTATACCTTGAGATTAGTACTGACAGCTACCATATGTTTCGCAACTGCTAAGGGCCTGAAGGTAAAATGGAATCATAAGACACCAATTCTAGGTTGTGTTTCCTTTTTGTTCCTTTTATATAAACTGAATATATTTTGAACCAACTAATAGGGGGATGAGGGGCATAATGTATACATTACTAATTTACTATACGTCTAAGAAGTAAAACTCCCACACTTGCATAATGTGGAATGAAACAAGCATTATAATACTATTCTTGAATGAATATTGAATAGCTTCAATACTTTACCTACCCAAGAGAAGATGAAATCCATTCCCTGAGTGTTCGAGCATTCAACATGGTTTCAGCAGTTGTAAATGTCTTTGAAACAACCACAACTACAGAAATGAAAAAAGAATTTCCATCAGTATAACGCATAAGGTAAAATACCTAGTTTGTTAAGCAAAATATAAAGGAAAAAATAAAGCCAAGAAAAAATTACCTAGGGTTGTTTCTGGGTTTAATCCGGTGATATTTCTAGCAACATCAATTGGATCAACGTTTGCAAGGCTGCCGATAGAAGCAAATGCAAGAAGAGGTTGATTTTATGATATGAAATAGCTTTCTTGATATATGTAGCTTTAGCAAGACTAAGTTCAAATAGCACACATCAACTATTGCAGTAAAACAACCATTGATATACAAACAAAGACTGCAGCCTAAATATTATATGTATAATCTAAGCAATCAAATAACACATTGGCCTGTGGACGCAGGTCATGCAATGCCTCAAACAGAATCCTGAATCCATGCCACAGCCAAATTTACAATTTACGCTGATGTAAACACCTACTCATGAGCATTGTATATCGATCTTGCATGATTACCAGCATTGCATAAACGATAAACCATGGAGTACCATATAAATGAAGATTCTATAAAAAGGCCTAGTATAAGTTTAAATTAGCCTTCTCATCACTAAGTATAAGACAGAAAAACGAAAGGGAGAAGCAGGGCAGAAAAGATCTCAAAAGTTTGCATAGAATATAAACCTAGAACCATAATGTAGTTCACTAAGATAGTTTAAAACCAGAGTTTGGAACCAAATAAATATTAGATACTTACAAGCGCAGTTGACGTCCCCTTGCAGATTCAATTGCTTCATGATCTGTAAGATGTGATAAAAGATATATATTCAACATCTTACTTGTTTGAAGTTAACATCTGTGTTGTTATCCTCATATGCAGATGCACAAATAAAAATAACAGAAAAATTATGAAGAGAAATGATGATAGTGTGAATGCTAGTAAAGAGACCAGAAAGCATCAGCAACCTGTTTGGAGTGCTGTGTGCACAAATAGTGGACCTAAGAAGCTGCCACCAATACCAATTGCGACAACATCCTTAAGTTCCTTTCCTGTAGCTCCAACCTACAAAAATATAACTAACACTCTCAAGTCAAGTTAAACAATGCCCATATATGAATATTGACTAGCATCTTACCCAAGATCCACTGCGGACCCTCTCAGAGAACTCCCGGATCTTGTCTAGCACTTTCCAAACATCAGGGACAACATTTTTTCCATCACATTGTATCACAGAATCCCTTGGAGCACGAAGGGCTACATGAAGCACTGATCTATTCTCAGTGCTATTTATCTGGAAGCCCAAGAAAGATCAACCCCAGAAAAAAATGATAACTCAGAAAACGCAAGAATTGGATCTAATCTATAGTATATACAACATGTACAACATTACAAAGTTTCCTGATTAGAGGCATAAATTTAGGAGACTATTTTGAAAAATGGGGAAATTTGCATAAAAGCGCAAGTGAGTTTGACATGAGCATATGTGGGCCTTGTTCAACAAACACTTACACGCTCCCCACTGTACATACGGTCTATCTTCTGTTTGAGAGATGCAACCTACATCACAATATGAGATACAGTAGTCAGATTATTTCACTTCAGTTTGATAATGAACTTTTCTTTTGGAGGAGGACCCTCCAAAGTGCCAAAAGATAAAAGAAGTTCCAAAAACCTAGAAGGAATGAACTGACCTCTGCCAATTTGAAGAGTTTTTCCATGGTGTGAGTGGTTGCTTGCTGTCTTGAGTAGTCCAATAGAATCCCATCATATTCGCTTCAAATTAAGAAAAAGTCAGAATGTTTATGCATGACACTGCCTTGGCTCAATTTAACACAAAGTATTTCTAACTTCTAAGTCCTGGGAATATTAATCTCCTAATTCTATTGTAACTGCTAAAAAATAGATAACAGCTCATAACATAAAATGGCTTCATAGTTACTTACACCATCATGGACTGGCACCTCCCATCATCACTCAATAAATCACGTAAGTGAGTCTTTTTTATGTCCTGAACATGGGCCTGCACAAAGGAGATGCATTTAATAGAATGTTTCATGAAATTTCAGCATTATGCATATTTAAGAAGTATTTTCCCTATCACCTTCAACTCCTTCCATTGATTAGTATCACTGATAAGAGTGGAGGAAGCCATTTGGAATTATGACTGATAGATAGCCTGCACCAAGAAGTTTACAGAACTATGGTGTTATTTAGCCAATTATCTTTTAATCATTTCTAATCACTATCCTACAAGGCTACAACTTTTCTGCATCCACTAAAGTTTGCTCACAAAGCTATGGATGGACAAAAACAATCATAAAAAGATATCTCAAAACATCTAGATCAAATAACTTTAGAACACATATTAACCACATGCCTTTAACAGACCATAATCAAGAGTCTCAAAAGTTATATAGTTATATACACTATATGCCATTTACATCCTTGGTCAATAAAAAAAATGACTACTACAATATTCAATATATAATAAGCATTAAAATTCAACATTGGCTTCAATCTGTTGGAAGAAAATGAATGCAAAAAAACAGAGCAGCCTCAAAAAACTAAAAGAAAAATAAAAAAGTCAAACATATAATTTTAAACTGGTAAGCAATTATCACTAACACTACTACATGGATGAAACAACTTTTTTTAAGATGTGGAAAGAAAATGAATACCTAAGATAAAATGCATTAAAAAATTAAAACAAAAAAGGATTTATTTATTTATTTGCTGGAAGGAGTAGGATAAGTATGATAATACACACTCACTGAAACATGACAAGTCATAGTCTCAAACAACAGTGAACATTTAAGATTTAACAGCCAAATACCAAAAGAGTAAACATACACTCACTCAAATTCCAACTAAATAATATCAAATTCAAAAAGGAAAATCCACCAAATCATGAAGAAAAACAAAACAGAAGAATATGCAGATGCAGGGCACTCTGTTTCAAATAAGTTCAATATTGTTATTGAATACACAAGAAAAAAATGAAGGACTAATACCGATATTAAGAACAAGCATGAAAACTGAGAAAAGGGTTTGGTTCAAAACCTGAAAAAGTAAGCGACTTTGATGAGAAGGGGAAATGGGGTGTCCTTAGATTGTTGTGATTTGTAAATGGGAAGGCTTAGGATGAAAGAACATTGCTGGGTTTGACGCTTGTTTTTTTATATATATTTATTTGTTTACTTATTTATATTTTATTGGTATTTTAAGGAATGTGAGAAAGAGAGAAAAAAGAAAAAAGAAAAGAAGGGTAGCGGATTCAAGTTCTGTGGATGGAAATTAGAAGCACACGGGAATGGTCATTCGAGACTCACACTATTGTTTATGATGGCACACAGATACAGCCAGCAGCCATACATGATACGTGATGAAATATATAGCTGGTAAAGTAAGCAAAACGGTGTGTCGTTATGGGTTAAGAAAAGTGAATAACTTTTTATCGCCTCTTCCCTAATGAATTTCTCACTAACTATTAAATTATGTGAATTTCTCATTACAATTATCTTCCATAAAATTTGATAAAATTACATTCAACTCTTATTTATTTTCAGGACTTATTCTTCCACTGCTTGATGTTGACATTGTTCTTAGAAGAAATACCATCAGTTGGGGCTTGTCTCTGAGTTTGAGCATTTCCTTGGACTCTACCTATAGCTTGACCTTGTGTTAATTACTAATTAGAGGTGGTGCCTTGAATGGAGTGATTTTTGCATTCTTCCTAGCATTAATAACCCTCTTGATTGGCAGTGGGCTGGGCTAGAGCTGGAGGTGCCCTATCCTTATTGGTGTTGGTCTAACAATAGGCGGACTTAATTAAGTGGGCTAATTCATTATTAGAATGCAAATAAGTTAATTACATGAAGTTAGTATGAGAGCAAGAAACTTGTAGCAAACAAAATTTAGTCTTAGAGCAAGAAACTTGTTCCCACTCCATCCAAAATTTTCAATTAGCGGGGCATCCCTTTATAGAAAAATTCTCTGTCACGCAGGAGCAACATCAATAAGTCTTCTAGTGACATCAATCGTCTTAATTTGAAGAAGTAAATTTGTCTGATATGAGCCAAACTCCGTAAGTCTCCATCATCTTTTCTGGTTGGATCCCCGGATCGGGACATTGATGCCCTGCCCGTCGGTACTGGAGGTGCCACCCCTTACTGACATTTTCTTGATTACCAAAAAAAAAAAAGGCAAGAAACTTGTGCTATTGTTGGTGCTTGGGATGCTCTTGTTGGTTGGAGCTGGTGTTGTCAATGTTACTCGATCAGGCTGGAGCTAGTGCATGCTTGGGTTGGAATTGGTTGTGACTCCACTTGTAGTAGCATCCTAAAACCAAAACATGACAACTTTAATTAGTCCCATGTCCTCATTGCTAGTTAACTCTTAAGAATAATTAGTACAATATTACTTAATAGTTAATACATTATGGAATTATAACATATTTTTGTACACACACTTTGGAACCATCTATCTACATTATATTTCTAGAAACAACGTATATATTACTCAAAAAGTTCATTAATTCTAGTACTTCCTTTCACTTTCTTTCAATTCATTTGGGTTTGACCGTTGACTGTACCAGCCATAAATTCCTTTCTGGAGTATTTTCCATTTCCTACCTAAAACTTGGCTAAATCAACGTTTGGCCAATAAATTAAAGGCATGAAATCACCATGGTAGAAAAGTACTTCTTAACTGTAAAAAATTAACTTCAATCAATGTCCCTTCTAATCTTTACTTGGGTTTTGGATGACAACAAATGTATGTGAAATATCTCAAACAGTTCAAAAACAAACAGAAGAGTAATAAATATAATAGTGGAATATATTGATGGGAAAGATTTATATAGGCAAATGCTTAAGAATTTATTATTAGACACACTCATTAAAAAAAGAGGTAAGGCTCATAAAGGCATGAAAATATATTAAATAAAATTGGTTATATACCCATTTTTATCATGAGTGTGTCATTTATTGTAACATTTGTGCAATTAACGAGGACGGGGAGTGATCATCGTTGCACGAGACATATATAAAATGTGGTTTATGGCAGGCTTCTAAATGGGAGGAAAACATGAACGAATCGAACTTACACCAAAAAAAGAGGAATTTGAATATTATATAGATATAAGACTACGTACGCAGTTGAGAATAACTAAAATAAATTGATTTGCACTACTCATACCAACAAGATGCATTTACTTTTTAATAGCTTATATATTAAGAGCTTCAAGATTAAGCGTGTTTAACCTGAATTAATTATAGATTATGATTCGTGATCTTTTAAAAAAATTTCTCAAAAAATGTGCAATGAGAACAAAATACACTGAATTTTTTCGTGTTGGTCTGAGTACAGTCATCAAAGTCTTAAGTTATTAAGGAATGTTATAAATGTGATGTGTTAAAGTTGTGTCCCATAATCATATGAATTGAATTAAAATCATATATGGGCAATTCATAATTTCACATAATGTGGTTGTGGCATATGAATTAAAATCATATATTTCAAAAATAAAATTGAGAAATAGGGAGGGAGGAATTAATATTGGTGAGGCGAAAGAGGAAAAGCCAAAATCCATTTTATCTCATCTTATAGATTGTCTTATAATAACAAGACAAGAATTTACCAATAAATCTTGATGTAAGAGGTGTTTGTCTAAGACCTTTAAAATATTAGTGAGTAAAATTCAAAACCACATTGTAATATAGTAGTCAAGTGTAGGCCATATGTTTTCGCAAGCATACAAATTTGATTGGAAAACAGTGCTCAATAATTTATTTTATATCATATATATACGGTATCCTTCACAAATCACAATCACTCTGATGTATGTTTTCTTTACTTAAGAATTACTCCAAAACCGGGACCATTTTTAAACATATATATAAACTAGATTTTGGTTATATGAAACATTGACCAATTATATATAGTTTAATCAATTAAACTATCAGCATCTCGTATCATAAAAGGAGAAATCCGAATGAATTATACTATGTACACTGGCTAACTAGATTATTTACTATAATAATTGTTGTATAATAGAAATAATATATTCAATTAGTATCAACATGTATTATATATCATACATTATGATGTTATACCTAACGTGTTATATATATTACATACATTACATATGATATATAGAACACGTTGTATGTTAATTGAATGTATTTCTGTTATACAATATGGTCATTTACATCTTATTATTTTAATTAAATTTTTTGTCCTTATTACTGTTTCATTAAATTTTAAATTGAGCTCCCATAATTTAACAATTTAAATTAAATCTCTATACTTTAAAAAAAACAATTAGATTTTTTTTAACTATTTACTGTTTAAAAAAATGTGAAACTTAACAAATACGAGACCAATTAAACATATTTAAAATATAGGAACTCAATTGAAAATTTTATAAATTTATAAAAATCAGTAATTGAATAATTTTTTAGATCATCCATAATTCTTATTTTAATAATCACTTATTTTTATAATCATTTATATAAGAATAATCAATTTATATTTTGATACTTTAACTTAAAAATAATTTTAAGATGATCTATTTTATTTGGTTATATATATATATAAATTTATTCACTGTTAGTGTAAAATAATTTTACACATATATCAAATTATGGATTAACACATTAGCAAAAGTTTTTACCTTAATCAGTCACTAATTAAAAAGTCACATAAATCAATGGATGTGATTAACTAACCGTTAAAATTTTTTACACTATCAATATATCATAATTAAATATATATATATATATATATAATGCTTTTTATATTATATAGCATTTGACATTTAGGATCAATTTAGTAATATTAGAATAGTTTGGATGTGGTAAAAAAAGCTTTTTCCAATTTAATGTCAAGAATGTAGCTTAAGCTGTTGTAGAGCATTCCCAAAGATGCTCTAAGCAAGTACGTACATCGTCCATGTAAACTGATCGATGAATCATTATATATATAATTTATTCGATATAGTGTGAGTTACCACCTTACGATCGAAATCAAAGTGAAAGGATTTGAAAGTGAGGTATTACCTTAATCTTTAGAGCATATGTTATATGTATGTGCAACTAATAATCAAAATGTCTTAAGATTGAGTCTCCACCATTATACATATGAATATGAATATGATGGACTGACATAATTGAACGTAGATCAATCAACAAGCTAGCTTGGCCCACACCTTTTAATTTGCTCTGTACCAACTTACAAGTTATATATTATATTATATTATATAGATACACACAGTATATATGACTTTGAGAATTCAAGCTACCTTGGCTTTTCATAAAGGGACAACAACTTCTGTTTCTCCTTCCATTAAATTTCGATTAATGCAAGCTTTCTGAAAAATAAAAACAAAAATAGAACCAACTCCCAATTCGGTTCCTAAGGAATTGAAAATCAACTATTCATCTAACAAGTGTAATATCAAAGTCAATAATTAGAAACAATTGATAACCACACGGGGTGGCATGGTGGTAGCTCACCTTGTCCCTTAATCATGTGGTTGGGGGTTCGATCCCCAACTCATGGGAATGGAAAGCTTCTTGTGGCCAGCCCTTTACCGCTTAGTGTGAGCTCCCAGGACGAGGGGGACTAGGCATTGCTGTCGACAATGGACACCTCCTGGTTATATAAAAAAAAAAAATTGAAACAATTGATTATATATGGTCAGCTATTGAAGGTATTGAATAACATGGTAGTTATTGGATCCATATAGGGTTTCCTAACTTGGTCAAAAGTCTTGATTCCTAACAAAGCTGGAGGTTCTAGAAAGTGTTTTTTAAGCAACAACAATACAAGTGAAGAAACTTCATGCCAACTTATTTAGGAATGTGAAGGTCATGTGGTTTTTCTTTTTCTGCACAAAGTGATGGTAATGTAAGTACAAATTAATAAAGCAAACATGCTTCTCACCTGCTAAGGTTGAGTTTGATACAGTTGAAAAACAATAATGTTGATCTTCAATAAATATTTAATGTGTGTTATACATGATATGAGTGTGTGATATTTGTATAACATATATACTTGTACATATTTTATATCATATATAGCACATATTAAATATTTGTTGGACGTATTTCTATTGTACATGTAACATTATTCATTGAAAAATTGTTGAGTTCCTTATATTTTTAAAAAGTTACCTTTAGAAAGTCCATTAATGTTTGTTGAAATAGTACAAAAGTTGTTATCAAAATTAACAAAAGTACGAGAGATAATTTAATTATTTAGGTGTGAGAGAAATGATTTACGTATACTATAAATTTAATTATTATTAACAATTATATATAATAATTTAATTTTTTAAAAGCATTAATTTAATTTTTAATATTATATATTAATTTAATATTTTTAAAAGTTGAATAAATAATATTAAAAAATTAAATTATTATAAATAATAGTTATTTAATAACTTATTTTATAGTACATTAGCATTATCGTGGACATTGTACAACAAATAAAACCATTGGTATATTTCCATGTTGGACAAAAGACCAAACAGAAAAGGAAATCTGGTCAAACACTCTCCCAATAAACAATTCCAGTCAAAAGAAGATGTTATCGCTCCTCAATAATAAATCAATCACCAAATTAAAAACGAAAAAAAGAAAAGAAAATGGAGCGGGGCAATCTCGTATTTTACCTTATGAGAAACACGTTACGAAGTCTAAGAGCATATCAATCAAAATCAATTTATAAAGTTTAGTTTATATAAAGAGTTCAATCCCCACACATGAATAACATTAATATTTCTACACTTGCATTCAATAATATATATTGTTATATTAATTTATGATTAAATTTAACATCTAATATTCTAAAAACTCATGTTAATATATTAGGCGAATTGTTTTAGGTATTTCGAAATTATCCATCACCATCTAGATAGCATTATTCCTCACTATATCAAGTTAGCAATCAGCCCTTGATTTAGAAAAGAAAATGTTTTATCATTTCATCTCTTGACTTATGATCTGTAAAGTGGAGTACTGAATTTGCAATGTTAGAGCAATTTAATATTTCACCAAAAAGTTAAGGTGGGTAAAAGAGCTATAATTTTTCATGTACACTAAAAATACTTACTCTCATGTACTTGTATGTATATATTGTTCGAGCACACGGATTAATGGTATGGTAGGAAAAGAGTAGTTACTAGTTAACATTGAAGAATATGAAATGCGGCCAAATTAAAGTGATGGCCAGCATAAGCATTTTTCCACATTCAACCATTCTGCTTGTGCCACTCCGCTCCACTTCATTCATTTCACACACACATTCCCTGCTGGCTCCATTTTCTTTTTCTTTTTTAATCTTTGCACCTCTTCCTCTCTTCTCATCACAGATTCAAGTATTCATCTATTCCTATTCATTCAACCAAAGTCAATGCCACCACCCCCACTTCCACCTCCACCCCGACCTCATCCCCAACCCTAAAACATCAATTTCTCTTCCTTTCCCTTCCCTTCCCACCCAAACAAACATGGATCCCACCATTTCCCTCTTCTTCCTCTTCCTCCTAACCTCAACCACCTTCGCTTCCTCCCAGGCTGTCGTCGAAGACGATGTCCAGTGCCTCAAAGGCATCAAACAGAGCCTCCACGACCCTCAAGGTCGCCTCTCCACCTGGAACTTCCAGAACACCACCGTCGGCTTCATCTGCGACTTCGTCGGCGTTCAGTGCTGGAACCTCCGCGAGAACCGCGTCATCGAGCTCGACCTCCAAGGCATGAAGCTCTCTGGCACCATCCCTGAATCCCTCAAGCTCTGCGGCAAGAACCTCCAGCGCCTCAACCTCGCCTCCAACTCTCTCTCCTCTCAGATCCCTCACGAGATCTGCTCCTGGATGCAGTTCCTCGTACTCCTCGACCTCTCCGATAATCAGCTCTCCGGCACCATCCCCTCCACGCTCGCCAACTGCTCTTACCTCAACGAGCTCGATCTGTCGAGTAACGAGCTCACCGGAACGATCCCTTACCAGCTTGGGAGCTTGACCAGGCTGAAGAAGGTTTCTGTTGCGAATAACCGTCTCAGTGGGACTGTCCCTGATTTCTTCAACGGTTTTGACAGGAGCGGTTTTGAAGGGAACAGTGGGCTGTGCGGCGGTCCTCTTGGATCCAAGTGTGGTGGCATGAGCAAGAAGAATCTTGCTATTATTGTAGCTGCTGGTGTTTTCGGGGCTGCTGCTTCGTTGCTTCTTGCGTTTGGGTTGTGGTGGTGGTACCATTTGAGGTTGGGTGGCGGTGGTGGGAGGAAGAAGGGAGGGTTTGGTGGTGGTGGTGGTCTTGGTGGCGGTGGAGGTGGTGATGATTGGGTTGTGAGGTTGAGAGGGCACAAGCTTGTTCAGGTCACGCTTTTTCAGAAGCCGATTGTGAAGGTCAAATTAGGGGATTTGATGGCTGCGACGAATAATTTCAGTGCTGAGAATGTCTTGATCTCGACCAGGACTGGGACTACTTATAAGGCTGATCTTCCGGACGGTTCGGCGTTGGCGGTGAAGAGATTGAGTACTTGTAAGATTGGGGAGAAGCAGTTTAGGATGGAGATGAATCGGTTGGGGCAGGTGAGGCACCCGAATTTGGCGCCGTTGTTGGGATTCTGCGTTGTTGAGGATGAGAAGCTCTTGGTTTATAAGCACATGTCCAATGGGACTCTGTATTCGTTGCTGCACAAGAATACTAATAACAATGGGGGGTTGTTGGATTGGAGTATGAGGTTTAGGATTGGACTCGGCTCGGCGAGGGGGCTCGCGTGGCTGCACCATGGATGCCATCCGCCGATCATTCAGCAGAACATTTGCTCCAATGTGATACTTGTGGACGAGGATTTTGATGCTAGGTTGATGGATTTCGGGCTAGCTAGGCTTATGACTTCGGATTCTAATGGTAGCTTTGTGAATGGGGATTTGGGGGAGCTTGGGTATATCGCGCCGGAGTATTCCAGCACCTTGGTTGCTTCGTTGAAAGGGGATGTGTTTGGATTTGGGGTGTTGCTTTTGGAGCTTGTTACGGGGCGGAAGCCTCTTGAGGTGAGCAATGGGGAGGAGGAGTTCAAAGGGAACTTGGTGGATTGGGTGAATATGCATTCGAGTTCGGGTAGAATCAAGGACTGCATTGATAAGGCCATAGCTGGAAGGGGGCAAGATGAGGAGATCCTTCAGTTCCTGAAAATCGCATTGAATTGTGTTGTTACTCGCCCCAAGGATAGGTGGTCTATGTACCAGGTTTATCATTCGTTGAAGAGTATATCCAAAGACCACAGTTTCTCTGAAAATGATGATGAATTCCCCTTGATCTTTGGTAAGCCGGAGAACGAGCCGGCTTAGTTCTGAACCTGAGTGTGGCAGCATGAGAAGATGCAAACTAATCGTGCCGAATTCCATATTTATAGTGAAGAGTTTTCAGCATGGTCCTGATGTTTATGTTTTGAGACTTTGAGCAATGGCTGGCCCCGAATCAGGTATAGTTGTACTTTGTATCAGTTGTATGATATAATAAAACATTCTGGTAGCTTAGGTTATTGGGTTTTATGAAATCTATTTGTTTTGCTGTTTGTTGTATGAAAAATGCAAAACCTCAAATGAGAATCCTCAAACAGACAAGTCCTCAATGTCAAATATGGTACTAGTCGACATGTGTTTACATGATATCTCATCAAGATGATGCATTCATCTAGATCTAATTGATTGAAGAAGTTTGAACCTGGAACAGTTTACTTTCTATGTAAATTTAAGTATCAATGTTTGTGTAGATACTCATTTTAACCATTTATCTAGCTAGTATCTCTTATGATGGCACAACCAATATCAAATATATTTGTTGCTAATGTAAATTTGACATACATGCCCCATTAAGAGGACCTGCATCTTTAGAATTCAGGGCCATCAATTGAATCAAGGTTGAGGCATATGAGTTCAAATAGTTGATACATTATTCACGGTCGAAATATATTGGGAAATAATAGTGTATTGGATTTATTTTTGTCAGTGTGTGATTTGATGGGTTTAGCATCTTTAGTCCACGGTACTTGTAATTTGTGTTTTTTGTTTTTAAGTGCTTGTTCCAAATAGGAGGTACTAGGCAAGGTCATTTGGCTTAAGAGGAGATTGTTGGGTTTATTGTAGTCAGCTTCATGTTAGTCTATGGCACCTATATTTAGGTACCAGCTATATATATACTCTACTAATATGACAAATTAACATCTCATTAACTGTTAAATGAGATTATTAGATGGGGTGTGGACAAGAAGGATTGAGGATTCAATGAGGTGTTTGAGAAAGTTATTATCAGTAATAGCTTTGGTATGCAAATTAAATTCTCAACACTCACTGTTATCCTTGTAAATACAATATATTTGTTGCTTGCACATGTTTCTCCTTTCATGGGAATTCAATCTTTTCATAAGGATAGATTAGAATAAAAAAAAATTGGTCATTTTTTTATTCCTGTAAATAAAAATTGTCCGCTAATTTTTCTTTTCATTGTAAATTACGAAGCAAGCGTAGGAATGATATATATTTCCAACCTCGAATTTCTGAAGAGATTTTGCAAACCACATGAAATGGAAGATAGAAGACTATTATTTGCATTATTATTTTCTCCGCAAAACACGACTAATGTGGACCATAACAAAAAAAAAAGACTAGACTTGTGACAGACAGACAGAGTTTGTTTAAACGGGTATAGTTTTCCTTCCTACCCTAACCTATGATGCGGTTCGCTTTATATTTGTTGGAAAGTGTTTTGTCAATCGTTATGAATTGTTGAGATCATGAACATGAACATGAACATGATTGAGTAATCTAAGGTACAAAAACATATTGCAAACCTAAAATAGTTAATGAAGTGTGATAAGCCATCATGTATCTCGTTGAGTCAGAAAATTTGAAGGCAACTTGTTTGTTAAAATTCCCCAAAGGAGAAATTTGAACGGTCAATGCATGTATCTAAGAAAAGTAAAGGAAGGCTGCAACTTGTGAGGGCCATGACTTAATCAAATGAGACAGCCCAATGACTTCATAAATAAAATCAATGACTTTGAAGCTTATGCAGCAAAAACTCTAATAAAATAAAACGAATCAATTCTAATCTAAGAAGAAACATATATTAAGTTGCATCCTGCTCTCTGCTATAAGTTGCAGTAAATAGTTTGTTTAAGGTTTAATTCTTGAAATTGTCTGTCTATTTTATTTGGATAATGTCTGCATGAACTATCTTGAACCACTAAAATGAGTAATTTTTATGGTGAATCCAAAGTAAAAATAAGTAATTTGAAAAACCTTAATTTCAAGGATTGAATTGAAACACACATGTAACTTTTAAGGATCAAAATGAATATTCGCAACCTGCTAAACAACATAGACTATGTGTGGTACAATTGTTATCAAATTGAGCAGGGGCCATCTGGTGTTCTTCATCTGTCAATATATTCAGAAAAGAGAAACAAGAACTGCAATGGGGTGAGAATCTGTCTCCCATGCAATGGAGAGTATACTGAATAATAAAAATACAATTTGGCTAAAAAAGAAAAAAAGAAAAACCAGATTCGTAATTTGAATACACTTTGGACCAAGTCACATCCTTCTCGAATCTATAGGAAATCAGACCAGAAAGAAAAAGGCAAAGATAAAGAAAAAGCAAGCAGGGGCAGAGATTGCTCCTTTGCTTATATTTGGCTTTAGTGGGGAATACCTGAATTTGTAACCTCCTTCCTAAATTAATGCAATAATCATTTGTTTAGGATTTGCATAAGATATGCCTTGCCACTTATTAACTCCCAAAAAGCTTATTGGAGACATCAGAAAAATAAAATTAATACATGAAAGTAGGAACCTGTCTGTATTTGAGGCTATTTTTAGTGCAACCTATAACAGGACCAGCAGTTATGCACCATGTTTTCTATTTGCAAATTTTATATAGGAAAAATTACACTAGCTTGATGTTCGGCGAAAATCCGATGATATTGATCTTCTTTAAATGCACATTTTAGAGGAAGTTAATTAACTTTTCAGGTGAGGTTGATATAATAATTTTATAAATTCATAAACTTTGTGTATAAATTTTATAAGTAGAAGGGAAATTAAGTGAGTCTAATCAGATCTCAAGGAAATGTAAGTATAATATTTTGCTTGCTTAAATAAGATGTATCAGTATCACAATAAGTGACATGGCAAATAAAACCAATGTCATATTGATGCAGGGATTAAGGGCAAAATGGAAAGGAAAAATAAAAAAAGGTGGGGAGTTGTTAACCGTGTAACCTTTAAATTAAGGAAAGTGCTTTTGTGAACACAAGGTACTTAAAAAGAGGGTGCCACCACCATAAAAGGAATTCCTAAAGCTAACTAAAACATTAAAGGCTAATTATATCATATGCTGGAGACTAGGCCTTTCATAGGCCTACCACTCCAATTATCCAATTTCATAAGCTTTTATTATTAATCTTGTTTTTTTTTTCTCATCTCTCTCTCTATCTCGTGATTTAGTAGGGAAAAAGGAGATAATGGACTGTGATGACTGTGTTGCTTTCAAAAGTGTAGTCTTTCTCAAGTTTCTCACGTGTAATTTCTAAGATAAGGATCATCATAAAAAAAATATACATTTTTTTTGCCCTTAAAACTGTTTTTGCAATTCTGCAGCCATATACATCGGCATACTTCACCATAAGTAAAAAAATTAGTCACTGATTTCGGTGATTATCCTGATTATAGATAAAAGAAAAATATTGCACATATTTTATGCAATAATGTTAGTTGTACAGTATAAATACGTCCAACTAGTATCCAACATGTGCTATACATAACATGGAATGTGTGCTCTAGGTACGTGTGCTATACATATAGCACATATTCCATACTATATATAGTACATGTTGGATACTAGTTGAACGTATTTATATTGTACGACAAGTATTATTGTAATTTATGATATGTCAGTTAATTAATAATTGTGTGTATTTGATTATAAATATCTTCTTATGAGACAAAATGGAATTATTGCACATTTATGGCATACGAATACATTAATTATCGTGTTCAATAATAAATACTTGGGAGAAAAAAGGAAAATATTGCACATGTTTTACTCTAAGAATTTGAGGACATAAATTTGCATCAAAAATTTTGGTTACTTGATCACCTAAGGCCTTGATTTACAACATCATCATCAAAGGTACATTCCAAAAAAAGAAAAACCAACAGAAAGAACATGAGGATCACACTTATATATATATATATATAGCCTTCAAAGCACTCACTACTGTCACTATGTAACAAGTAACAACACTATCTTATATAATAGTAGAAACACATGCTGAATCCAATTCTTCCACAAGAGAATAGCAAAACTTCATGATTTTTCCTTGTATGAATAATGCTCATGCTTGTGTAGGTGGCTGTCTAAATTTCACTGCTCTCCTGAAAAACATATATCACAGAAAGATATTTAGAATTTGAGAGAGAGAAAAATGAGCAAATTAATATATTTTTTAAGGGCTAAAGTGGGATTTTGCTAAAAAAGAAGTGAATAGAAATGACATGAAATTCCATTCCATGGTACGACAAGCAAGCAGTGCTTTGTTTAATTAGTATGCTGCAATAATGATCATAATTGGGTCTTCAAATCTGCAGTACTAAGATCACTATTGTGAGCAAATAAATTCCACTTTGAAACTGAAACATGAATTGGGGTGAGTGCAAATGGGGCTAAAAGTAGCTCATGATCCTCCAATAAATTAATCAAGCTTTCCATAGAAAGGAAAAGGACCCTCCTAATTATATTTTTTTGTTTTTCTTTCTCTTCCCTCCAATAACTAAAGTAGTACAGTTTCTTCACCCAATGTCTTTTCTTAAGTTTCTCATGAAAATAAGAGAAAGAATGTTTGTTAAAGAGGCTTTTGATAAAGAGTGCAAATTATCTCTCTCTCTCTCTCTTTTGAGTATTGACTGTTACAAGTGTGAGTCCATTATGTTCCCCCTTTAGTTTGGTCTGAATTGAGTAGAATGAGATAATGAATTATTTCAAGTTTGTATCCTCTTTGATTTATTTAACCTCTCTTTCAACCTACAAAATTCAGGTTCCTAGCACATTAGCCACAGAACCAAATCTAAAAGACTAAATTATACTGAACTTTTCTAAATTCTGATAAAATAATTCAACTCATTTCCCCTGTATTTCTCCATATGATATTGAATGATAATTGCACTATTTTGGTGCTACGAGGGAGGTCAATACAATTCTTAGAATAGACAGGTTAAATGATTTTATAAACTCAAAAACCTCTCAAGTAGGTTTTATCAAGTCTCTCGGAGTCAATTTAATCAACTCAATACAAAATAGGTAGAGAAATATAGCAGCTTGCATTATAATATTTCCTAGCTTGAGTTCATGAAATTTTTTTGAATGATACCTTAGTGATACTATCACCCTGTAACTTTACTAAAACTGTTAATCAGGCACAACTCCTTTGTCACATTTGATGTAAAAATCCATGCAGATTACATGGTAAAGAAAAAGTATGATTTAAGTATGTGGTGAGGGATATTGTGTACCTGTTGTGAATAGGATCAGGTCCATTAGGCACTCTTCTCTTGCTTACAATGATCATTCCAGAATTTGAATGCAGGGCATTCCTCTGCTTACTAACCAACTTCAAATGATGCCTTGAGATCATCACATTCAATGGAACTAGCACTGCCCTTTTGCTTCGAGCTTCCGGCCGGTTCGCCGAAATGGCGAGGAACATGAACCAGATCACTCCTAAAGATACCAGAACTACAAGAACCAACCTTCCCCTGCTAACACCCTGCATATCTTATCAAGATTTTGCCTCTTAATTATGACTCTCCACCAAGTTGCAGCAGTGGCTGGCAAATGAAGCTAAAGCTGTAGGAGTAATGTTTCAACAACAAGTACATTTTGGCATTTGATCACAACAACAGGGATAATAACATTAGAAGAAGCATGTGTATGTGTAGAAAAGAAAAAGGAAAAGAGAGAGCAATAGCAAAGGACAAAACAATGAACTGGTTCCAAAGTATTAAAAGGCAGACACAAGAAGCTATTCTTATGTGGTGAATTTGTGTTTGTGTTATAACTTATAAGGGAGAGAGTGAGATATATATATATATATATATATAGTAATGTTTATTGTACATCGAAAATACATTCATCGAATATCCAACATGTATTATATGTCATACGTAATGTGTGCTATAAGTATAATTGTGGGACATATTCACTACGTGTACGTGTTCTAGAAATATTTATAATCACTTATTTATAATAATTTATTTTAATATTTACATAAAAAATATACAATAATGTTTATTGTACAACATAAATACGTTCAACTAGTATCCAACATGTGCTATACAAGATATGGAATGTGTGCTATACATATAGTACACATTTCATATCATGTATAACACATGCTGGATACTAGTTAGATGTATTTCTGTTGTACGATAAGTATTAAAAAATATAAGATTAGTTGATGTGAATGTTTTTCAAGTAGCATTAAATATATTTTATTTAGTATGACATAAAAATTTTGAGTGTATAAAGAGGGTGAAGAGAGAGCATGAAGAAACATAAAAGGGAAGTGAATCAGGAAAAGTTAGTTATTTGAGTCTCTTTAGGCTTAAGAGAAAAAAAATAAAGGGTCCACTTGAGGTGTCTTTTACTGGGGTGTTGTGAATTTTGATGCATCTAAGAAAGGGGATCTCACTATGATCTATCTTACTCAAACACATACGTTGTTTTGTACTTTGTAGGAATGAGAAAAAGCTTTGGCAAGTAGTTGTTGTGTGATGTATTGATGAAATGAGACCTGATCAGAGAGATTCATGTAAAAGTAAGGAACAAGAACTTGCATGAACAGAACAAGTAGAATTCATATCTATATATTTAAATATCAGTGTTTAAATGTTCTAAAAGATAAAAAGAATAATGGTGCCAAAAGAATCTGATTAAAGTTATCATATATAGGACATCTTTATCCATTGAGTGCATTCATCAAGTTGCTAACAATTTGAACATCACTTCAATTTCTCATCAAAGTGAAGTTCAAAAAAGCATCTTAGAATAATTAATTAATAGATAATAGTTAGTATATGCACCTAAGTTTTTTAACTAGTGCATAATACCATGTTCAAATGAATGTATCTATGTGCTTAACAAGTTTGTGGAATTATGAGTAGAATGAAACACTGAAACTATATATATATATGATTCTGTATAAAGAGTAGATATTGATTGTACTGACTAAGGCTCAGATTTGAAATTGCTTAAGGTGGAACAACTTATTAATACACCTAAAATTTTTAAATATCTCATTTCCTATATTTTAGTAATTTTGTAAAGAAAACATGTTAAAAACACGCTCTCTGCTCTTGTAAAGGCCTTTCCACGAAAACTCATTCGATAAAAGACATGCTCCAGTGTGGTGGGGCCAAATCCTAAGGTGGTGTTTGGATCAAATATTTTAGAATTTTAAAGATTTTAAAATATGAGAGATTATAAATATATTATTTATTGAATTCTTTTTAATTTAACATTTTTTGTTTGAATAAGAAAATCATATTATGTTAACTTATAAAATATTCTGTTTGAGAAAGTAATTATATTAAAAAAATTAATTAAAGAGAGATAATCAAATAATAATTAGAAAAGAGAGAGTATAAATTTTCTTATCTTTAAACAAAGAGTTTGTAAAACGGTGTCTTCAAATACACTTCAAACAGTATCGAGAAAATCATATGTTTGAATTTGTTTACAACTATTTCCTTCGTTTCATAATAATGTCATTTTTTTTAACTTTATAGTATTTCAAACTACCTATCTATTTATAATATCTAGGTAGTATTATTATTTTTTATATATTCCCTGAATGAAAAGAAAATAAGTTCAGAGCAATAATTACTGGAAAAGAAAAATAATAAGTATAACATTAAATCATTAATAGAAGTTTATTTTTTTTACATGGAGATAATTTTATCAATTCATACAATGCTTTTTTTTTACTTAATATGTGTTGTTAGGATTTTGAGTTTTGACAGGTACTGTGAAGTAGAGGGAAGGGAACAATATTTTATTGTTTTCATACGTGTAGCTATTTAGCAATAAAAGAAGAAGTGTAACTATTATTAAAAGTAATAATAATTTAATAACTTTAAAGACTAAAGTATATGTTGATAAGATGCTTGTGCATGCAACTGTGTGTTTCAATTTTTAACCGCAAATGTTATTGCAGCAGTTAGTCATCTAAACTATGGTTTTGTTATGATGCAAATTTTATAGTTTAATTAATTTGTAATTCCTTTATCAAATTTTTAATTAGATCCTTATAGTTTAAAGGTTTATAACTAGATTTCTATACTTAAAAAAAATCAATCAAGTCTTTGAACTGGTTTATTAGTGTTGAGAGTTTTATACCCATAATTGACCAACTCGACCTAAGTTGAATTAGGGAGTTCAGTGTGTAGGAAAAAGAAAAAAGTGAGATAGCTACAAAGGGAAACTAAATTTGCATTGCACACAGCACTTTATATAACACAGATTGTTGTTCACAATAGAGAGAATCAGCGGTTACATTTTCTTTAGCTGTGATCCATCCATCCATGCATGCATAGATTTAAGCTCTCTATAGTTTCTGCATTGTTTGTTTGTTTCTGCGCATGAGCACCCAAATACAATCCTGTTGACCCTAGTGACAGACAGATTGAACTCTTCTCCAGCATGTTTCTATCAGCTTTCTACTGCAATTCTGTTATATTTGAATGAGTCATCATCACCATCATCATCTTCTCTTCTTTTGGGCCCATCTTGGTCCATAAATTGCCAAGAGTGTCCGGCCGAACCGTCTATCTGTTATCTGTTGCTCCATACAACCACTTAAACAACTCAAACTGTGGCCATACCACTAAAATTCACAAAAGGATTTAAGGGAAAATCAATTATTTTTTTCTACAAAAGTTTATGTAGGTCTAGCGCTAGGGCACGACCCTCGGCCGTCGGCTCTTTGGGCGCTTAAAGGGGTTCTTAAGTAATTGCCGACAAATAGAGACCTCGTAGTAGCCGGTAGGAGTTGAACCCACTTCATTGTGGGATATGAACTAACTCCATGACCACTTGGGCCACGCTCGATTTGCTTAATCATTTTTTTATGGCTAAATGATGTTGGAAAACAATGACCCCAAACATTTCACATGATATGCATACATAGTATCATTGGTTACTTGAATTACCTTCACAAGGCGGCCACAGGAATCCAGCATGTCAGTTTTTAGAGCATACTCAACAACCTGGATCAGAGCAAGACAGTTTCAATACAAACTTATTAAGCAGAAGATCATCTGGACCAAGAATAAGAAAGCAAGAAACGTGTACATACAATAAAAGTATCTTCTCCAACCAAGGATGATTCTGAAATTTGCTTCATCAATACCGCATAGTCAACTTGTGTATACGGAGGGGTGACACTAATGTAATCAAACGGACCATTGTTTCCTGTATGTGAAAAATTCCACCTTTAGAAAGCAGAAATGGTAAGTTAAATGAGGAAGCAAACTTGTCTGGTAAAATGATTGTTTCAATGACTAATCTCATGCTAATTTTCTCAGCACACTTTCTTTGGCAATTTGTTATAGACAAGATATCGAACGGAATTTTTATTGCATTCCCTTAAGTAAAAGTCATAACAGAAGCTACATAAAAAACCATAAAAGCTAAGCTTCCTTACTATTTTCTGGTAGTTTCTCAGCCAAGTAATACTTTGCATCAAAACGCAAACATTTCATATTTCAAGATATAAACGGTTGGACACATTAGTCAAATAGAAAACCCTGCCATAGTCTCAAAAGTTGCAAGTGTAGTTCTTAATTTATGGACTAAGCTGAGTGTTTTCATTTCTTTGAGACTAATAGCGACCTCTATTTTGATCACAGAGAAGTTTTGAGAGGTTTCTTCAAAGGGAAAAGGTTTACATGCCTACGAATTGCTGTGCACGCTCAAAGAAATTTTCCACACGGACAGTATGTATGACTGAAGCATCAAGGAATCCCGTCGCCTCCAAATTTGGACATAAAACATCTGATACAACCCAAGGATCCATCTCAACAAAATGCACCTGAAATTTTTATCATAGAAACAGGAGACTTTAGGGGGAAAATGCAAATCATCATACACAAGAAAATAAAAAATCAATCGAACGTCCATCTTTACATCTTCATGAACTTGATGAAATCTATTAATTCCATTTCTTAGCAGAAGGCTGATTCTACCACTTAGGGGATAGCCCAGATAATCTAACAAGTTTCCTCAATTTTTTCAGAACTCACGATTCATAAGCTACAGCGATTGCAAACTGCTCACTGCACATAAAAGATATTAGTACCTGGGAACATCCTCGGCTGAGTGCTTCAATTCCAACAGAACCTGTACCACTATATAAGTCCAACCAGCGTCCAGGTCTTAAGGATGCAGGACAGCCCCCAGCTGCCTTTGTATTGTTAAATGAAAATATTAGTATAAACAAGCAAGTTGCAACAAGGAAATTACTCAGACTAGATGAAACCAAGTTTCAATAAGTAATATGCAAACAAGTGTGCATAGGAGCTATAAACATTCTACAGGTACCTGCAATATGTCAAATGCCGCACCTTTCACCACTTCCATCATGGGGCGTACATCCATGCCCTTTGGTGAGAGCAACTTTGTTCTTCGAGCTGTTCCTCCAAGAACCTGTTAGCCATAGGAAACGGAAGCAAATGGTACTTTTCATCATTTATTAATGGCCGAAGAAAGCCATTAACTAACATTAGAAAAAGAAGACAACATTAAGATATATGACTATTTCACACTGATGTGCCATCTAAATAAACTATTCAAGACAAGCATAAAATACAGAGTAAAATAGATCAGTAGAATGTTCATCAAGTAACAAAGCATGATAAGTTGATAACAAGAGATCATTAGATTCAGTTCCATAGTTATAATCACTTTCATGTCCTTCTAATAAAAAAAAGAGGGTGCCCTAGTGCACGAGACTCCACCAGGTGGGACATGAGGAGGGTATATGTGTATCCTTACCCTTGCTTTGAATCCGTGACTTCCAGGTCACAAGTTAACAACCTTACTATTTCGCCAAGGTTCCTTCTAATAAACCACTAAATATCTTTGCTCATTAGTTACTAGGGTAAGATTTTAGAGGAAATAATCATTAAAGATGGAAGGAGTAACATACCATAAGTTTTAACACTACATTGTCTCTATTTTTAACCTTTTAAAATCAATAACGAGGGCAACAAAAAGATGAAGCCCATAAACAAGGAAGTGTGCCAGAATGTACAAATGATAAGTCCCCAAATATCTCTCTATATGTCATCTTAAACCTTTAAGCTGGTAATTAGTTCATCATACATGTAAGAAGCAGCCATCCTAAATGATATTGTTGTAACGCAAAGACTGTAGAAAATGGGGGATTAAACTCCAACGTGCAGGCTAATCACTTTCATAATATCTTGTTTAACAAAGTGCAACCAACCTTTCATCAATCTACCTATGAATATAACAATAGTAAAGGATAACACATTAACACTACCTGAAGCAATTTATGTGTAGTCCGTGGAGGCTTAGGTTCCTCTGGTAGCTGTGGTGGGTCTTCTTCCACTTGCTTCCCTCTTCTCATCTTTGGCTGTTCCTTTCTCCTCTTGGACTAAACAATGCCATTTAGAAATAAAACCATCAAAATCCAAAAAATAATGATAATAAAAACAGAAACTACAGTTAACTAAATTCATATAAGGCACAAAATTCAAAAGCTTTATTGAGATATGTCACATAATTTAAGCAAAGGAAAAAAGATGCAGCTAAAGGTGGAACCTTAGAAGATGATTGAGAAAAGTACTCATCAGCATCAACATCATAACCATACCGCTCAAGTAAGATCTTTTTATCCTTACTCGCCAACCCATTTTCCGATTCTGCAAAAAGCATCGAGAAAAAAAATAACACAAATTCCAACCATTAAAAAACATAGAAATTGAATTTAAAAATGAATTTTTTAACCAGCAAAAATGAACATACTAGTGTAAGATAAGACTACGAGTGAGGAAGGTCGATTGTTGGGTGTGGAGGACGATAAGGTCAGAAGAGGAAGGAAAGGTGATGGGGACGATGACCCAAGATTTGTCTTGGTGTTAAGAAGGAGTGGTGAGAGTATTGCTGGTGAAGAAGAAGGAACCGCCATTGCCAAATGCCAGAGCTAGAATACTTGATTGGAAGGTGTTTGATGAAAGGTGAAGATTGGTTTGAATTTGAATAAGGAAATTGTTGAAGTTTGAGGCTGTGTAATATTTAATTTGAGAGGTTTAATCCAATCTTTCGAACAGAGAAGTGAGTGAGATACCAACTCTGTTTTCACTACACTCAGCAAAGAGGAACTGCCATGAAAATAATAAACACAACCTTGTTGAGTTTGGATAAAGATGAATGTTATTAGTACATATAAAATCATCTTCCATCCATTTGAAAATGTTGGTAAGTTTGATGTAAATGTTGGCAAGATACTAACATATAGGATTTTTTCTCCCAATAAATACATAAAATGCATTAATTCTACAAACAAGCAAAGAGAAACAATAATTCCAATGATGTCCTGTTTTTGGATTTGTTTGGGGAAATCGTAGGAGTCCCACGATTTCACCCGAAATGAACTGAAATCGTAGGACCCCTACGATTTCAGGCTGAATTGGCTTGAAATCATAGGGGTCCTACGATTTCAGTTCATTTCGGGTGAAATCGTGGGACTCCTACGATTTCTGTTATAAAAGTGTTTATAAAAGACCATCCCCCGGCCATTATTTGACATAGAACCATGGCTGAAAATTCACACTATGCACTCATACATCACCAATGATCAATTGAAACTAATAGTCGGGTAGTGTAATTTTCAAATCACCCAGTACTATTGGTTTCATTCTTAATGAATCAGTTACTTTTGCTGAGCTGGAGAGTCTATTGGTTGAAGAATTAAGAGTTGAGAACGTGAAAAAAACCACTCAATTATTCTATCGAGTGCCAGTTACAATTGGTCTTGGTAGGGTGGAGTTTGGATGTCAGGAATTGCGGGACGATAGAGATATTCGTAGAATGTTTTTCTCTCACAATACATTTCCAGAAATTAGAGCTATAGAGCTATTTGTCGTGTTAGAAGACACGATCAGCTCACACGGATCCGTACCAAATACTGCACGTGCATCACCTTCCGTGGCTCCTGCAAATGTTACTGGAGGAGATATCGGTTCTGATGAAGAAGATGATAATGATGTCGCAGACATAGCAGGTAAGTATAATTTATTAATTTGATATGTTTTTTTTTGTATAAAAATATGTTATGAAATTATTTTATTACGTAGAAAATTGATAGGTGGTTAGCATAAATTAATTTTAATTGTAGCAATAGTTTAATTGTATTTTTTTATTTAATATTGTATATATAGTATAGGAGGTTACCATAAATTTTTAATTTGAAATGTTTTATAGAAATATGTTAGGAAATGATTTTATTACGTAGAAAATTAATAGGTGGTTAGCATAATTTAATTTTAATTGTAGCAATAGTTTAGTTTAATTCTATTTTAGGAAATTATTTTATTACGTAGAAAATAAATATAGGTGATTAGCATAATTTAATTTTAATTGTAGCAATAATTTAGTTTAATTCTATTTTTTTTATTTCATATTGTATATATAGGAGGTACATAGGAGTTAATAAATGTTGATAAAATTATAATAATAATATTATTATATTAATTATTATTATCTTTTGTTTTATGTATTATCTATTGAATGTCTATATTTATAGGGGATGGACACATTGATCTTGCAATTCAAATTGCACAACCAGTGAATGTTGAACCTTCTCCAGTTCAGAATAATCTTCGGTTCCAACACATAGATTATTTTGCTGATGAAGGAGTCGATATTAGGGGAGATGATGATGATGATGATTTGCAGGCTGAGGATGTTTTATTACAACAACTGAGTGATGAAGAGGTTGCTGCAGAGCCTGATGTTCTCCCACAGTCTCAGCCTGTGCAATCACAAGCACGTGGTGGACATGTGCACCAGTCTAGGACCGCAAGTATGATGCGTGGTGTCCCTGAACATTACACCAATTTGAATTTGGATGCAGAGGCCCCCCATAGTTCTACACAACCTTCAGTAGAATCTGGGACTTCAGATGGGGAGACTGAATTTTTCGTTGGTCAGATTTTTCCAGACAAGGCATCAGCAGTGTATGCCGTGAAGAATTATAGTATAAAGAGGCGTGTTCAATACAAGATCCGGGAATCTGACCAAATTAAATATCATGGGAGATGTGTAAAGTTTGGTGATGGATGCAATTGGAGCATACGTGTGAGCTATAGGAAAAAAAGAGGCAATCGGGAGGTCCGAAAGTACACTGCACCACATACTTGTGTCTTTGAACAAATCTTGCAGGTTCACCCTCAGCTGGACAGCGCAGTGGTATGTGATTTAATTTTTCCTATGGTCAAGAATGACCCTAATGTTCTAGTAAGAGTTTTGCAAGGTGCAGTGGAGTCAAGATTCAATTTCAAAATATCATATAAGAGAGCTTGGCTTGCGAAACAGAGAGCAATTGCAAAAATATATGGAGATTGGGAACAATCATACAATGAACTCCCTAGGTGGTTGTTGGGTGTTCAACAGTTCATGCCAGGTACAATATATTTTGTGCGTGTGTTTTGCGATTTAAGTTACATATTTGATATTTGTTGGGTATTCTGATGAATTGCTAATGTTACAAAAATGCATATTGCTTTTCCTTAGGTACCATATTTTCATTGCAGACTAAACCTTATTATGTGGGTAATTTGGTTGATCGTAGTTGTGTAATGTTTCACCGTGTATTCTGGACTTATCCTTCATGCATAGAAGCATTCAAGTGGTGCAAGCCTTTTATATCTATTAATGGGACCCATCTCTATGACAAATATCATGGGGTGTTGTTGATGGCAATTGCCCAAGATGGGAATTCAAACATATTGTCTGTTGCGTTTGCCTTGGTTGAAGGAGAAACACGGGAAGCATGGTCATTTTTTCTGACTTTATTACGACAACATGTCACCCCACAGGATGGTATTTTGGTTATTTCTGACCGACACGGTGCTATAAAATCTGCTTTGAATGCAGAAGGAAGTGGATGGCAACCTCCGAGAGCATATCATGCTTATTGCATTCGACACATTGTCGCTAACTTTGCGCTGCAATTTAAGAACAAAGATGCAAAGAGAATACTGACCAATGCTGCATACGCAAAGTCTGAGCGAGATTATTTTATATTACTTCTCACAACTGAGGGATGAGAGTGCAGCTATGTGTACTTGGGTGGACCGTATTCCTCGGTCTAAGTGGGCGCAATATGCTGATGAGGGTCGCAGGTATAACATTTATTAATAAGGAATATTGTTGCATTGTTTTCGTTATTTTTACTGAATATGTCATCAACATTCTTCAAATGTCACAGGTTTGGACACATGACTACAAATCTTTCTGAATGCATCAATGTTGTAATGAAGGGAACCTGTAATCTGCCTATCACTGCTATTGTCCAAGCGACATATTATTGTTTGGCACATTTATTTGTCAAAATAGGAAGAGAAACACAAGGACAGATTGCGGGTGGTCATAGGTGGTCACAACATCTTTTGAGGGTGATCCAGGAGTCTAGCCAGAAGATCGGTCGTATGACAGTGACTGCTCTGACCAGAGATAATGTTTCTTTTATGGTGTCTGAGATCGAGACCGGTCACACTTATAGGGTCAACCTTCATAACAGAACATGTGATTGTGGGGGTTTTCAGGCGCTACATTATCCTTGTTGTCACGCTTTAGCTGCATGTGCTGATGCTCGTGTGCAGTGGGGTACCTATACCCACCAATGTTACAGCATGGATTGGGTGTTCAATGTGTATCGACACGAGTTTACTGCCATTCCCGATCAATATTTCTGGCCACAGTACGATGGTGCATACATCCGGCCAGATCCAGCTCTTCGTAGGGCAACAGAGGGACGTCCTGTATCCACCAGGATTCGAAACGGCATGGACGAGACAGAGGAAAATCATCCAAAACGTTGTGGGATATGCAGGAATCCTGGTCATACTCGCAAGACATGCCCAACTCTGCGGGCATCATCTTCTGCTGGTCCTTCTTAGATGACTTGTGATATTTGTCCACTATGGTTGTTGATACTTCTTATCGATGTTTGTTTGCAGTTTTACTTTTTATTTGTTGTCTATTATTCCTTTTGCTCTACATTTAATCGAAGTTTAACGTAGAAATTAAACCAAAGAAATTAAATACATTAATTCAAATATAACGTACAATTTAAAAAAATGCCGATACAACCGAGATTAAAAAAACGAAATAAACTATATTTTAGGAAGATACATACAACTAAGTTAGTCGTCAGCTAAACTATTGTCTCCTTCATCTCCTTCAGAGTCATACGAGACTTCAACCTCATTTTCGTCAAATATCTCAACGTCAAATGTATTTTCTTCGTCATAGTGGAGCCATACCGTGTAACCATAACACATTGAAAAATGTTGTACAAAATCCTTCCAACCGTCTGTGAACCATACCTTGTCACCTCTTTTTGCACATTTTATTTACCATTCTTTTCCGGACGGAGTTTTCAATTTGATTTGACTAGGTAATCGTCTTCGATATTTTTGTGCAAATGACGGTGTAAGTTCCTACAAATTAACACAAATTTTCAAATGTTAACTGAATTTTGTATTTAATTAATATATGAAAAAATACTTACAGTTTTTTCTTCAGTTTCCGATCTTATCCATACCACCGTTACATTGTAAGGAATAGGTTCTATGGGGGGAGTAAAATTCATGATTAATAGTGAAGTGTGCAATCCTAACATCTGAGTTGTGTTATTTATAAAAGTAGTACTTAATTGAAATCGTAGGATTGCTGCGATTTCTTAACGTTTTGTATGCATTATTATCGTAGGATTGCTGCGATTTCTTAAATTTTCCTGTGTACTGAAATCGTAGCATTGTTGCGATTTGTAAACGTTTTGTGTGCATAAAATTCGTAAGATTCCAACGTTTTGGTAACGTTTTGTGTGCATTAAAATAAAAATAAAAATACAAAAAGTAAACATATAATAAAATAAATACAAATACAAATATGTAAAGTCTCTAATGGTCTATAATGAAAGGTACTAAAATAAAAATACAAATACAAATACAAATACAATAAGTCCGTAACCCAAATAAATACAAATACATATAAAACAAAATAAAAATCAATCGCCTCTATCCCTCGTCGGATGTGGTACAATATGTGAGCCCGTGAGACAAGTACGCCGCCTGATCTGGCGCCTAGGCCGACCCTGATCAGGTGGCTGTGGCTGTGGCTCTGGCTCTGGATGTGGTGGCGGTCCATGTAACGCAGATGCAGGTGTACCAGACATAATATCAAACGATGTCTGGTTCCGGTCCAACTGAGCACCTCGTGCTGGGGTACTAACATCGCCACCGCTATGGAGCTGTCGACGAAGATATGCATCAAACATATCAAGATCATCATCAGTGATGGATATACCAATATCGTCCACTGACTCCATCGTCGGCCTATAACAATCACCGTCCCCCCTGCTGCAGCCTGCGAGCTCGATCCAGGTGCATCGCGCGAGCTCTGCCCAGGACCACTCCTCCAATCTGACGATAATCCAGCAAAAAACATAGATCCTCCAGCAGCTACCCTAGAGTCAAAGTGCATCTCTTTTTTGGGTATCCGGTGCGACCTGCGACTGCTGGGGCAACTGGGACTGCGGTGGTATCTAGGACTGCTGTGGTATCTGGGTACTAGTCCAGAACTGCAGCCGAGTCTGCGACTGCGTCTGAGTCTGGTTCTGGCGCGGAATAAAATAGTCACCCACATCCGCAGTCCCAATAGGGTACTGGCATCTGCTCTGACGTGTGCACGTCTCCTATCAGGGGCTGCTGGTGGGTGTGGAATCTGAGGACCTGCACCAAGCCCAACTCCATCAGGCAACCCTGGAGGGATCTCGTCTGGGCCAGGGGGACCTCCGCCTAGATATCTAAACGGACTCAAGGACCACCACTGAAGATACTCTACTGAAGGATGATAATCATGTGTCATCATCCCAGTGAACACACGATCGTATCGATCTGCCCATATATCATAATAATCTCTGTGCTCCCTCGGCCACCATTTCGAGGGACGTCCTCTCCCATCAATGCCATGAACGCGGCTGAGGTCAGCCGGAGGAGATGGGATATGCTGCATCATGTGGAACTGCCTTAACACACGATCAGGCTGATGATACTCTACTATCTCGAACGAAAGCAAGGGAATAACTGAACGAAACAACATAGAGTGCTGCTGGACATGATCCGGAACAATCTGCATCACGTCCATGTCAGAATATGGTGTCCATCGGAACTGCACAAATGTTTCACTCAACATTAGATTAATGACGACGAAGAATATGACACAATGTTACATACAAACATATGAACAAACATTTAAACAATGTGACACTTACCCCATCCATAGAGATGAAATCCAGTATCCGTCGATACTGCACCAACCGTGCACGGTTATCTCCGCGAGATGACCGGAGACCGCCCCACCTAAGCAACTCAAACATATGTACACAATTAGATAGTTAGGACAATACTGAGTACTACATTAAATTAGATATAATATAATGAAACAAAGATTGTATCTCCCAGCCAGCGGAAAGAAAAGATCATCAAAATGTGCCGGTCGTAGTGATGGGATGCGATAGTACGCCCAAGAAACAAGCAGTGACAAGCAAGAACCAGTGTCAGTCACTGTGTACTTCGTCGCTCGACACATAGTCCTATACAAACAGGCAAGAACAGCGCCTCCCCAACACATCTGACCACATCTCCTGAAATCCTCGAGCAAAGGTAGAAATTTCAGGTGAACACGAGCACTAGACTTATCGGGGAACAGAAAGCCCCCGATAAGTCTCATAATGTAAGCTCTGGCATGCCGCTCGATCACCACCGGAGATGCTGAAGGAACTAACTGCGAGTCTGGAAACTCTGACTCGAACCAAGGAATACTAACAGAACTCTCGTCACGCTCCTCAAGGGGGGGATAACACCGAGTAGAGACTGACAATAATCCCAGATGTCGCGGCCTTGGTGGTGTTCCGGCCAATGACCGATGCAACCAGAAACTGGCTCCCCATCGATATTTAAACCCAGCTGCACTGCTACATCCTCCAGAGTGATGGTAGCCTCACCATATGGTAGGTGGAAGGTATGTGTCTCTGGATGCCAACGCTCAACCAAAGCGCTAACCAGTCCGTAGTCACAGTCGAATGTACGATGACATAACTATGCTACCTCCCAAAAACCGGCTGTGCGTAATGATACTCTAATAAAGGGTGCGGCCTAGGTGCGCTACAAGATCTAACTCGTAGTACACGTGGAGGCTAACGAATAAAATTAAAAAATTAAAATTAATAAAATCTACAAAACTAAAGCATAAATTATTAATAGTTAAATTATATTAATAATAACTAAAGCATAAATTATTAACAATTCTATTATATTAATAATAACTAAAGCATAAATTATTAAAAGTTAAATTAAATTAATAATAACTAAAGCATATTATATATTATTAACAATTAAATTCAATTAATAATAACTAAAGCATATTATTAACAGCTAAACCCTAAACCCTAAACTAAATTTATAAAAACTAAAGAATTATTTTATTAATAGTTAATATAACTAAAACATAATATTACTATTAACAGTTAAATTAAATTAATAATCACTAAAAATAAATTATTAATAGTTAAATTAAATTAATAATAACTAAAGCATAAATTATTAATAGTTAAATTATAATAATAATAACTAAAGCATAAATTATTAATAGTTAAATTATATTAATAATAACTAAAGCATAAATTATTAACAATTCTATTATATTATTAATAACTAAAGCATAAATTATTAAAAGTTAAATTAAATTAATAATAACTAAAGCATATTATATGTTATTAACAATTAAATTCAATTAATAATAACTAAAGCATATTATTAACAGCTAAATCCTAAACCCTAAATCCTAAACTAAATTTATAAAAACTAAAGAAATATTTTATTAACAGTTAATATAACTAAAACATAATATTACTATTAACAGTTAAATTAATAATCACTAAAACATATTATTATTAACATATAAATTAAAAATAACTAACCACAGCCGCTAATTTCCGTGCAATATGAAACGGTGACGTAACTCCAAAATTTTCTTGTGCCATCGGGAACTACTAGTATCAACTCAAATTAAATTTCTTTGAGAAATTAGAGAGAGAGAGGCGGAAGTTGAAGAGAGAGAAGCAGAAGAATTGAAGAGAGAGAAGGGGAAATGCAAGTGAAATCGTAGGAATGGAGGCTTTATACAGCAGTTTGAAATCGTAGGATTCCTACGATTTCAATGGAAATGATTTGAGCTGAAATCGTAGGATCCCTACGATTTCTAGAGACATAATGAGTTTAACTGAAATCGTAGGATCCCTACGATTTCTCCTAACAAATCCAAAATCAGGACAACGTTGGAATTATTGTTTCTCTTTACTTGTTTGTAGAATTAATGCATTTTATGTATTTATTGGAGGAAAAAATCCCTAACATATACATCCAAGTTGCCAATATTTTAAAGGAATGAAAAATAGATGGAAGGTATTATTAGATATACATTTAGCATTTTCTTGAATAAAACGAGGAGAAACATTTCGACTTACCATTGTTACTCCAAGAAAATAGTTTTGTATAGGTTAATCTCTAATTTATGAGTGGTCAATTAATATATTTATTATAGATTAATTTATCAATTTATCTTATCTTAATTATAACAATAATACTATTTTTACGTACATTTTTTTTTTACATATCTTCTACACTTATTTTATCACCTTTGGATTTTGATGTGACATCACTCCACCATTAACACTTCTTTTCTCCACCATTGAATTAAAGCATATGTATCCTATACATATCATTTGATATGTATCAATATCATTACTCTAATTATAAAGATTATTAATGACATTTCTCATTTTAGGAGCAAATTTGTTACAATTTTTTTTTTTATTGATTAACTTAAGTATTTACTTTCATAAAAAAAAAACTTAAGTATTTACTCTAATATTTCACTATAAGGTGAAGACTATAATACTTCTGCTAATGCATGGTCTATTACATACTAAGAATTTGGTTATATTTACAAGTGTGATAAATTCAATTAAAATGTAAAGTGCCATTAAGAAATTTAACAATGTTTTTAACATTTAGTCACTTTTTTCAAATTGGTTAAATAGTGCGTTAATACATATTAAATAATAAATGTATATATATTCCCTACATATATTCATGGTATAACTTAATATATTCTCAAAGGATATAAATCCTTTCAGACTCTTTTTCACTAAAAGCCTAATTTAATTAAAGGAATATATATACATGTATTAGTTAATATAAAATATGAAAATTATTTTATATCATGTTTAATATTTTTATTTCTCAAGTTATTTTGGCATTGACACCTTAACTGAAAAGGCATACAAAGTAAATCAAAATATAATTACAAAATTTTAATTATGTTTTTCCTTTTCTAATATTACTTAATCTTTAAGATATGAATCGAGAAAAAATAGTAAAAATATTGGTTAATTTAATTTCAAAATTATCGAGATAACATATATCCCCAATTATTCATTAAATATTTGGCCATATTTATTCCTTAATCTGGATAATAATTTGTCTATATCTTAATAACAGGAAGAAAATAGCGATAAATAATTAGCTCAAAAATCAAAATCAGAGAGTGGCTTCGAAGCGCGTGTATCTTTTGGGAAACACGTGCTCCCACAAATGGACCCAGATTCATACTAATAATAATCATTCAATTAATCACATTAAAGTGATTGTTGCGTTATCCAACCCAAAATTAAAAGTGATTGTTGCGTTTACTCATGATTTTGTAAGAGGATATTATTTTTATAGAAGCACAATTCCTAGTTAAAGAAGTTATGATTTCACTAACGAGTATCTTTAGCACCTTCATTAAAGAGTTATAAATGAAAAAATTATAATAGAAAATAAAACCTAAAGTTTTTAATATATTAAATACATTACAAAATTTTAAATACTTTAAATATTTTCACTTTTAATCTCTTAAAAAATGATTTTAAGATACTAATCAACGAAATCAATAAATTATTATAATATCAAATTCATGATAAACTTTATAACACTTGAAAATGAGTTTAATTTTAATATACTGTCAGCCAATCATATTTATTAATTTTGTCATGATTGAATATTAATGTGAAATTACTTTATACTAGCGATGAATTGAAATTAAATTTCTCAAAAATATATAAACCACTCAAATTGACAAATTATACTAATATAGAAACATAGAATTATTTGTAACATGTGTAGAAATTATCATAAACTTACAGAGAAATCGCCTTTTAGCTTTTGAATATAAAAACTAATATTATAAATATATTTCTTTGTAGAAAATAGCTTTCCCTTTTCTGAAAAAGATCCAAAACAAACGCAGATTAAAGATAACACTCTCGTCACGACAGTAACATAATTGAATAACAAACACACACACACGGTTTGGTTTTATTATCTTCGCTCAAATTTGCCACGCATCCACGCGCCGCCAGGTGTCAACCTCTCTACCGTCCGATCAAATCGCCCACACCAACAACCCTTCTTGGTGGCACTTGTTACGTCCATGGACGACCCCTTCACCAGCTCAAGACAGATGCTAATGATGTAAACCCATTCCTTCATTCATTTTCCCTAACCCCTTTGTTTTTTTCTTCCTTCCCCCAACCCCCTCTTCCAAAAAGCCAAGATTTTTAATAAGAATAAGAAGAATCACGAAGAGGGTCACAACAAGAGGAGGAAAAGAAGCAGTAGAAGAAGAACAAGAAGATGGGGGCTTGTGGGTCTAGGCCGAAGGTATCTGGAGAGCTTGCAACGAAGAAGAAGAGTCACAATCGAAGGAGAAGGAAGAAAATCCTAAGAAGACGCGTGTCTTCTAGCAAGATCGAGTACAACAACATCAACCACTGCAATTCCGCTTTGCAAAACTCTCATCGCACTTCTGGTATTTTACTTTACTTTGCCCTTGTGGCCTTGTTTTTTTTCTTCTAAAAAGTGATCCTTTTTGTTTTATTTGTTTGTTTATTTGGCATTTTATTGCAAATTTGAAGTACTCTGTTTTTTTTTCCTGAAAGATGCTGCTGCTTCCTTTATTGTGTGCACTGTTTTTTTGTCTTCCTGCGCTGAAATTTCGGATTTTAAAAAAATAATTTAATGTCCAGTTTAATTGAATAGTTGAATTGAAATGATCTTTATTTTATTTTGTTTTTTTTTTCAGATGCTGCTTGGTTTGATTCTACTTCAGCCTTGGATTCGGAGTGTGATGAGGAATTTTACAGCGTCTACGAAGGTATGTCCCTTGTGTGTGTGTGTGTTTCAATTTTTCAATGTCAATATTTTAGTTTTATCTATAATTTGTTTTAGCGGCATGAACTCATGGTTAATTCATTATATTGAAAATTGTAGTGTCATTGAATGGGTATGAAATTGAGTTGATTTTTAGTGATACTAAGCAGAAACTAAGCGTGCATCCTCATAATTATTGTCATAGCAATACTTATTTTTAATGTTGTCTAAGAATTAAGCTCAAGCATTAGATTTTGCTGTAATGGGTTTGCCCTATGTTGAGTTAGATTCTGTTTCCACAGGTGAAGCGATTACAAGCCATGCTGACGAGATTGTAGACGATAAAAAATTAACCTCAGATCATTGTGGGATCCTGGCAAATAACTGTTTGCCTTGCCTTTCTTCTAATGCCCTCCCTGTCGATAAAAGAAGGCCGTCGAGTCCGGACACACCAACTTCAAGGAGAAAGTCGCTCTCTAAACTCTCCTTCAAATGGAGGGAAGGATCTTCCGATATGATTTTACGTGAGTGTTCTCAGTATTTCTTTGCCTCGTTGAGCTGATATTCTTTTTTCTGAATCTGTTCTTTTGTAATTTCCGATTTTATAAGAGTGGAAGAATTAGGTTGACTGTGATTTGAAAGTAATGTTTACTTGTGAATGATTAAGCTTCTTTTATTTTGAGTTATTTCTTTTATTTGTTCATTGATGTTTGATTTTTGTTTAGATGTTTATTGCTGTTTCTTTTCATCGTTTTTCTTGCTACTCATTCATGGCCTCTCATTTGTTTCAGTTTCACCTAAGGCACTCAAGCAAAAACTGTTAGCTGGTTCATCGATTCCATTTTGTTCGAAAGAGAAGCAAATTGCTGGGTCTTGGTCACTGATTGAGCCAAGTTCATTTAAAGTCAGAGGAAAAAATTACTTTAGGTTGGTACAAAATACTTATTTTGGTCTACACTTTCTCGAGGAGGATTGAACCTTGTTCTTAGGATGGTCCACTTTGAGGAAATTATCACTAAACAATCAAGTATTGTTCCATTCTTGACATTTCTATAATTCATTGTTGCATGATTGGCAGGGATAAGAAGAAAGAATTTGCTCCAAGCAGTGCTGCTTTTTATCCTCTTGGTGCTGACCTTTTTCTGTCTCCGAGAAAAATTGATCACATTGCTCGCTTTATACAACTTCCTGCTATAAACGTACCTGGGGATTTTCCTTCTATTCTTGTTGTAAATATTCAGGTAGCTACATATTTCCTTGGTTAGATTGAATTTGAACCGACAAATTGCTGTCCATGTTAGAGAGACAATAATGCCCTCTAACAGTCCATATAACTGAGGTGCAGATTGCAGATTTTTTGTTCAACAGACAGTATATATTTTCTTCGCATTCTATATATGGTGGCAATTTTATTTAGATAATCTCATGCGTCGAAGTGGAATAAATGTCCATTTCAATGTGACTTTTGTTTTTATAAAGATTGTGACATTCTTATGCTGTTTGAAATGCAGATACCTTTGTATCCTGCTACAATCTTCCAAAGTGAAAATGATGGTGAGGGAATGAATGTGGTTTTGTACTTCAAATTATCTGAAAAATATGCTAAAGACCTTCCAGACCAATTCCGAGAAAATATCAGTGTAAGGGCGATATGCACTGTTGCCTTTTATTTCATTTCATCATTCTGCCCCATGTTACAGATATTGCCTTTGTAACATGGTTGTTTGTAATCTATAAACGCTTCATTAACACGTGTGCTTTTTCTTATTGTTACTTGTCAGAAACTTATCAACGACGAAGTGGAGAGAGTCAAAGGCTTCCCTCTAGATACAATTGCCCCCTTTAGGGAAAGATTAAAAATTTTAGGTAGAATCGCAAATGTGGAGAGTCTTTCTTTAAGCGCAACTGAAAAGAAGCTTTTGAATGCTTACAATGAAAAACCTGTTCTCTCACGCCCTCAACATGAATTTTTCTTGGTAAATAACTTGTTCTATTTACATATTTAATGCTTCAATTAAATCCTCATGAGCCATTTCAATCTTGCATTGTTGCAACCATTACTGAGGCTTCTGTAACTATTATAGAGCCATTTTAATGAAAATTTATTTGACACCATTACAAACTCACCATAGAGTAAGACTTTTTCTATATTGTCATGCAATCATATATTGTCATTGTAATGCCAAGAAACATGGCTGGCTGACTATCACACCAACTACTTTAAATTTAATACAAATTTAATGATTTGATTAAATGACAATGTCAGTGAATCAAAATTAACTCAATTATTATGCTTTAGAAGTTTTAGAAGCACATGTGGATGTGGGTTTCATTTTCATTTATGATCTCTGACACGGTTCACCCTTATTTTTCACATTCAAATCCGTCAACATATTGCTGAAAAGTTGCAAGTATTTTTGGTTTGAGTTATCCGGAAAACGTTTTAAGCTGTGGAAATGCATATTCTGATGCTATATCTTTCACAGGGAGAAAACTATCTTGAGATAGATCTGGATGTACACAGATTTAGCTACATTGCTAGAAAAGGATTTGAAGGTTTCATTGAAAGATTGAAGTTATGTAACCTGGATTTTGCTCTGACAATTCAGGTAAATTTTCTTACTACCTTGGCTCACTAATAGTTATCACATTCACTTTCACCTAATTGGATTCATTCAAAAATTTATGTCGAGATACCTTAATTTTTGAATGAAACTAGTTGTGTGAAAGTGACAGTCATTAGTTATTACAGGACCGAGGTTCAGGTAATATCATTTCATTATCTTCATGAACATTGTTCTACAATAGTAAAATGTGAAAGTAACCTCTCTTTTTTCTTCTTGATACAGGGAAACAAGGCAGAAGATTTGCCAGAGCATATATTATGCGCAATAAGGCTGAATAAAATTGACTACACCAATTTCAACCATCTTGGTTCTTAGTCAAAGCATATATATATATGAAGGTTGTTTCCAAAATGAGATTCTTTAGCCTAACTAGGATGTATCTGTGAGTTTCTTGATTCATTGATATGTAAAAGGTGTAGAATGTATAGTGATGAGGATTTTTATCAAATTGAAAATAATGCATGAATGATGAATGACTAATTTGTCTTTTCCCAAAGATACAATACAAGCAATCCCCTTAAAAATATAGTTAAAGCATATATCAGTGCAAAAAGTGGATACTGAGGCACATAATCATGAATCTAATAAAAACTTTGAACATGATTAATCATGTGAAGTTTTTGTGGGACCATTGATTATAATATATATTTTTTCTTCTATATTATATTTATATCGGTTTCTCTGGTAGTCAGTATGATCGATTTTCATTAATTTCACTGTTGTCTCCATTTTATCCCATGCACTGCATTACTGCATATCTATCCACCCTTCTTTTATCTTTTAGTTTTTGTTGAAAAGGACTTAATGCAAAGTTAACATTTATGATATCAGTCTATGATCAGATAAAACAAAGAGATAAACGAAATGTAAAATTTACTAAATGATGGGTAATACATATATACAATGTCAAGTCTCATATATACATACATATGAATATAACCAGCTACTAACTAACTAACTATATATCTAAACAACTCTGATTTCTAATCTCTGTTATCCCCTCAAACACTTGCATTGGTTGATGTTAAATTTCTGGACTTTGCTTTTGATGAATCTAGCTAGGATCAATGATAAGTATCATACCAGTAAGATCGAAGAACCTTGTGTCAATTGAAAATAACCAAAAAGGGAAAATTCATTGAAAAGAAAAAAGACTAACAATTGACAAAGATAGACAACCTTAAAATATTTGGCTGGGTTCTAACTGATCTCAATCATGAATTGGTGGAGAACTCATGCATCGCCCACAGATGACAGAGAAGAAGAAACATCTATGTACCTTGTTATTATCACTCTTAGAAGATGAAGATCGCGAATGCGGCGAAGCCTCGTCATGCAACATTCTCCCCTGCAAATTTTGCGACGAATTCTCTTCAAAATTGTACCTGTTCTCCACATTATTAAGAGATGGAGTGGCACTTCCATATGATCTTTGATCTGTCCATATCCGCCCAGAAGATCCTTGTCGTCGGAATGAACGTGACGATCTCTGCAACGTGTTCATAATGTACTAGAATTCTTCAATTTCCTTCTATGTTATCTTTTGTTTTGGTTTCTCTCTTAAATGATCAAGTAACTGTTTTTTGATTTAGAAGCATTGTTTGTTTGGTTATGTGAAAAATTAGTTAAGGTTCCAATTTAGCTTGTAGTTGCAAATATAGTACTCAAGGATTCCAAGTTTTTTGTGCTATGTATTGAATTTTGACAGATTCATTCGGATCAATTCCTATAATTGGAATCTATAACATAACATGTGTGGTTATGTACACTTTTGGTGATGCTATATTTCAGACATCTAACAATAATGGAAATGAGTCATAACCGTTATTTTGATGTTCAATTAACTTAAGCATTGTATAATAAAAAGGATTAATATCATAATAATAATAATAAAAATCACAAATATAACGTAATGTCAAACTCTTCAATCATGTCAAAAAAAAAAAGCCTAATATCTCAATCTTACATTTAATTATCCTACTACTACTACTAATCTTGATGATTAAGCAGCAAATAAATGAATAATGCTGCACAAGCACTTATTAGAAATCAAAAGAAGCATCCAAAAGTTCAGGAAATGCTGCTCTTATCTCACTATCCCTGTCCAAAATACCATCCACAAATGAATCCGAATAGCCCTCACATTTTTTGTTTACATGACATCCATCACAAGCCACAGCACCAAAATCAACACTTACAGCACCTAATTGTTTGTCACTTTCATTGCTATTAGTATCCAATGATGACACAACCCTCTGAAGATCACACTGTTGAAGCTGCTGAAACTCTGACCAAATAAAAGGGTCATTGTGAAGAAACTCACTCCAATCAAAGGAAGAACAAGCAGGGGTGATTATCTGTGCCTGAGAATTTTGGCAAGAATAGGACTGTGGTGAGCTCAATTGTGATAAATTAGATGAAGATGACGACGACAATGATGATGCACTTGATGATGCAGATTCATTGAACACGTGTGGCTGAAGCACCACTTGGTGTTCCCATGAATGATGGACTTGTTCATCTTGCACCTGCTGATCCACCATTGGATTTTTATCGGCACCTGCATCGGTAGTTATTGCCGTTGCAGGTGGTTCAGTTCTTGTTGGTAGGGTGTTGCTCATTATCATGTCCTTGTTTGCAAAGGCTATTTGGTTGTTATTGCCTTTGTTTTGGTTTGGGAGGCTACTTATGCTTCCCAAGTCAGAGAGGACCTGTGTCACCGGCTTGTGAGTTATTGGATCAATTCCCATTTTCATCAGCTTCTTCCTCAGCTTCGTGTTCCAGTAGTTCTTCACATCATTGTCCGTTCTCCCAGGTAGGCGTTTCGCGATCAAAGACCATCTGCATAAGAAAAATGCTTTTTGTAAAGCTTAGTGTAGCAGCCGGTCCGAGTAAAAGAGGAGGGTTGTATTAGATTGTCTATGATGAGGGTAGAATTCTTTGTAGAATCTCAATGACATGGATTGAAAAAACGAGTTTATAGTTGGCATGTGTCTGGTGCTGCTAAAGTTTATGGTTAGTTCATTCCATCAATAAACCAAGACAATAAAGTTTATATGTTCTTCATATATCATAAACCAACAACTGCATAACGTTTTGTCATGCTAATTTTGCTAAGACTAATTGTAATATCAAGAAGAAGAAAAAAATGTGACCTGATGGCTAGGAAATTAGAATTATAGTCACTTTGGATATTAATTTTCTTTTGGGAAAAAAAATGAAGCAATAAAGTAAATAGGTGAATTGAACATAATGTAGTGGAAATAAATTCAATGAGATTCATATACACCTAAGGTACATTGTACTGAATGAATGATGTGGACTTTACCAATCTCATTATGTAGATTTAATTTGTACTGGAAAAAATTTCATATTTAAACTGAGGCTATGCAAGAAATTCTCCAAACATACCTGCTTCCTATAGCTGCATGAAGGTTAATAATGAGCTCCTCTTCTTGTGGAGTGAAACTGTCATGCTTAAGATCAGGTCTTAGGTAGTTGGTCCATCTTAATCTGCAGCTCTTACCACACCTGTTCAGCCCTGCAAAGCAAAACACATTTAAGCCAAAAATAATAATAAAGAGTAGCTGGTTTTAAATTGCACCGTACAAAATTATATGTCATATTATTCCATTTCATTATCAGAAGGAACTAGCATGGTTTTTAAATTGCGGTTGCAGTTGTGGTTACGTTTTAACTTGAAAAATCATGAAAAAAAATGTTCTAGACACGGTTATAGCGCCTGCAATTGCCTCTCCAGAGCCAGAGGGCACTGCAATGGCAATGTTGCAAGCGCAATTGCGGTTGCGGACCACAATTTAAAATTACGCAATGAAGAGAAGAAGAAGAAACCTGCTTTCTTTGGAACCAAAGTCCAATTTCCAATTCCATGATTGGAGACATAGGCAAGTATTTTGGCATCTTCCTCAGGGGTCCAAAGACCCCTTTTCACATTGGACTTGTCACAGCAAGGAGGCCTTCCCATTTTTGGAAAGAGAAGAGAACAGCAAAGAGGAAGAAAATCAGGGAAGGACTGAATGAATTATGTAATGGTGATGATGCAATGTGCATTGAAAGTGTTTAACTTTAAAGTGGTGGAAATGGGAGGGTGCCAATGTTTAAGATATGAGGAGGCAAGAAAAGCATGCAATTTTTGGCTCCTAATAACAACAATTGCATGATTATATTCATCTCTTTTTCTGTAAAACAAAAATTATAAAAACCAAAACCATTTGTATGACATCAGAAACATAATGCAAGTGACTCTCTCTCTCTCTCTCACTCATGTACTTCAATATCTATTTCAGGTACAATTTGAATGACCAATTTGGTTAAAACTGATTCAGTTAATTGATTCTGATACAGTGGAATATACATGCAATCAGAATTCTTGTTTACTTGGTTTCCAGGCCTCTCTTTAGCAGTGTATAATACTAATAGTACAACCTCCTAACTTTTAACTGAATATACATCTAATGATATATGTATGTGTATATATGTACACCCTCATCACGAGTTAGATTCATGCTGATGGAGCTTCTGTAAGCATTTGGCTCGATATACACTCCTACCAAATTAATTTTTAGAACTAGGTTGAAAATGAAGGCTATAGACTTTATAAAGTAAGATTTCACTATTTTTCTGGAAACACTATAAAAATAAAGACGGTAGTCTTTAAAATATATTCAATTACATAATTTTGAGAACTAGGAAGAAATTGAAGGTTATATACTTTAAATAGTGAGATTTCATTATATTTCTGAAAACATTATAAAAGTAAAGACTATAGTCTATAAAATATTGAATTAATTAATTTTTAGAACTTAGTAGAAATTCAAGGCTATAGACATTAAAAAGTGAGATTTCACTATTTTTCTAGAAACACTAAAAAGGTAAAGAATATAGTATTTAAAATATTGAATTACTTAATTTTGAGAACTAGGTAGAAATTGAAGGCTATAAACTTTAAAAGTGAGATTTTACTATTTTTCTAGAAAAACTATAAAAGTAAAGACTATAGTCTTCAAAATATTAAATTAATTAAAATTTTAGATCATAGTAGAAATTGAAGGCTATAGATTTTAAAAATTGAGATTTCACTATTTTTCTCGAAACACTACAAAATGGTGTTTTACATAATTTTTAGAACTAGGTAGAAATTCAAGGCTATAGACTTTAAAAATTGAGATTTTATTATTTTTCCAGAAAAACGATAAAAGTAAAGACTATAGCCTTTAAAATATTGAATTACATAATTTTTAAAACTTAATAAAAATTGAAGGCTATAGACTTTGAAAAGTTAGATATCACTATTTTTCTAGCAACACTATAAAATTAAAGACTATAGTCTTTAAAATATTGAATTACTTAATTTGTAGAACTAGGTTGAAATTGAAGGCTATAGACTTTAAAAAGTGAGATTTAACTATTTTTCTAGAAAAACTAAAAAGGTAAATACCATAAGTCTTTAAAATATTGAATTACTTAATTTTTAGAACTTTTCCAGAAATTGAAAAAATAGACTTTAAAAATTGAGATTTTACTATTTTTCTAGAAACAGAATAAAAATAAAGATAATAGTCTTTAAAATAACGAATCACATAATTTTTTAAGCTTAGTAGAAATTGAAAGCTATAGACTTGAAAAAGTGAGATTTCATTATTTTTCTAGAAAAACAATAAAAGGAAAGACTACAGCCTTTAAAAAATTGAATTTTATAATTTTTTAAACTTAGTAGAAATTGAAGGCTATCGACTTTAAAACATTATATATATATCACTATTTTTCTAAAAACATTATAAGATTAAAGACTATAGTCTTTAAAATATTGAATTACATAATTTTTAGAATTTGGTAGAAATTGAAGGCTATAAACTTTAAAAAATGAGATTTCACTATTTTTCTAGAAACACTATAAAAGTAAAGACTATAGTGTTTAAAAATTCAATTAATTAAATTTTTAGATCTTAGTAGAAATTGAAGGTTATAGACTTTAAAAATTGAGATTTCAGTATTTTTCTAGAAACACTACAGAATTAAAGACTATAGTCTTTAAAATGGTGTTTTACATAATTTTTAGAACTAGGTAAAAATTCAAGGCAATAGACTTTAAAATTGAGATTTTATTATTTTTCTAGAAAAACGATAAAAGTAAAGACTTATAGCCTTTAAAATATTGAATTACATAATTTTTAAAACTTAGTAGAAATTGAAGGTTATAGACTTTGAAAGGTTATATATCACTATTTTTCTAGGAACACTATAAAAGTAAAGACGGTAGTTTTTAAAATATTGAATTACTTAATTTGTAGAACTAGGTTGAAATTGAAGCCTATAGACTTTAAAAAGTGTGATTTCTCTATTTTTCTAGAAAAACTAAATAAGTAAAGACTATAAGTTTTTAAAATATTGAATTAATTAATTTTTATAACTAGGTTGAAATTGAATGTTATAGATTTTAAAAAGTGATATATCACTCTTTTTCTCGAAACACTACAAAATTAAATACTATAGTCTTTAAAATATTGAATTACATAATTTTGAGAAATATGTTGAAATTGAAGGCTATAAACTTTAAAAGTGATATTTCACTATTTTTCTAGAAACACTATAAAAGTAAAGACTATAGTCTTCAAAATATTGAATTAATTAAAATTTTAGATCATAGTAGAAATTGATGGCTATAGATTTTAAAAATTGAGATTTCACTATTTTTCTCGAAACACTACAAAATTAAAAATTATAGTCTTTAAAATGGTGCATTACATAATTTTTAGAACTTAGTAGAAATTCAAGGCTATAGGCTTTAAAAAGTGAAATTTCATTATTTTTCTAAAAAAACGATAAAAGTAAAGACTATAGGCTCTAAAATATATAATTACATAATTTTTAAAACTTAGTAGAAATTGAAGACTATAGACTTTAAAAAGTTAGATATCACTATTTTTCTAAGAACACTATAAACGTAAAGACTATAGTCTTTACAGTATTGAATTACATATGTTTTAGAACTAGGTAGAAATTGAAGGCTAGACTTTAAAAAGTGAGATTTTACTATTTTTTCTAAAAACACTATAAAAGTAAAGACTATATTCCTTAAAATATTAAATTTCTTAATTTTTAGAACTAGGTAGAAATTGAAGATTATAGACTTAAATATTGAGATTTCACTATATTTATCGAAACATTATAAAAGTAAAGACTATAGTCTTTAAAATATTAAATTAATTAAATTTTTAGATCTTAGTAGAAATTGAAGGCTATAGACTTTAAAAATTGAGATTTCACTATTTTTCAAGAAACACTACAAAATTAAAGACTATAGTCTTTAAAATGGTGCTTTACATAATTTTTAGAACTAGGTAGAAATACAAGGCTATAGACTTTAAAAAGTGAAATTTCATTATTTTTCTAGAAAAATGATAGAAGTAAAGACTATAGCCTTTAAAACATTGAATTACATAATTTTTAAAACTTAGTAGAAATTGAAGGCTATAGACTTTGAAAAGTTAGATATCACTATTTTTCTAGGAACACTATAAAAGTAAAGACTATACTATTTAAAATATTGAATTACTTAATTTGTAGAACTAGGTTGAAATTGAAGGCAATAGACTTTAAAAAGTGAGATTTCACTATTTTTCTAGAAAAACTAAAAAGGTAAAGACTATAAGTCTTTAAAATATTGAATTACTTAATTTTTATAACTTTTCCAGAAATTGAAGACTATAGACTTGAAAAATTGAGATTTTACTATTTTTGTAGAAACACGACAAAAATTAAGACAATAGTCTTTAAAATAATGAATTACATAATTTTTTAAACTTAGTAGAAATTGATGGCTATAGACTTGAAAAAGTGAGATTTCATTATTTTTCTAGAAAAACGATAAAAGGAAAGACTACAGCCTTTAAAAAATTGAATTTTATAATTTTTTAAACTTAGTAGAAATTGAAGGCTATCGACTTTAAAAAGTTATATATCACTATTTTTTCTAGAAACACTATAAGAGTAAAGACTATAGTCTTTAAAATATTGAATTACATAATTTTTAGAATTTGGTAGAAATTGAAGGCTATAAACTTTAAAAAGTGAGATTTCACTATTTTTCTAGAAACACTATAAAAGTAAAGACTATAGTGTTTAAAAATTAAATTAATAAAATTTTTAGATCTTAGTAGAAATTGAAGACTATAGACTTTAAAAATTTAGATTTCATTATTTTTCTTGAAACACTACAAAATTAATTAAAGATTATAGTCTTTAAAATGATGTTTTACATATTTTTTAGAACTAGGTAGAAATTCAAGGCTATAGACTTTAAAAATTGAGATTTTATTATTTTTCTAGAAAAAAGATAAAAGTAAAGACTATAGCCTTTAAAATATTGAATTACATAATTTTTAAAACTTAGTAGAAATTGAAGGCTATAGACTTTGAAAAGTTAGATATCACTATTTTTCTAGGAACACTATAAAAGTAAAGACTGTGGTCTTTAAAATATTGAATTACTTAATTTGTTGAACTAGGTTGAAATTGAAGGCTATAGACTTTAAAAAGTGAGATTTCACTATTTTTCTAGAAAAAACTAAATAGGTAAAGACTAAAAGTCTTTAAAATATTGAATTACTTAATTTTTAGAACTTTTCCAGAAATTGAAGGCTAGACTTTAAAAATTGAGGTTTTTCTATTTTTCTAGAAACACAATAAAAATAAAGACAATAGTCTTTAAAATAATGAATTACATAATTTTTTTAACTTAGTAGAAATTGAAGGCTATAGACTTGAAAAACTGAGATTTCATTATTTTTCTAGAAAAACGATAAAAGCAAAGACTGCAGCCTTTAAAAAATTAAATTTTATAATTTTTTAAACTTAGTAGAAATTGAAGGCTATCGACTTTAAAAAGTTATATATCACTATTTTTCTAGAAACACTATAAGAGTAAATATTATAGTCTTTAAAATATTGAATTACATAATTTTTAGAATTTGGTAGAAATTGAAGGCTATAAACTTTAAAAAGTACGATTTCACTATTTTTCTAGAAACATTATAAGAGTAAAGACTATAGTCTTTAAAAATTGAATTAATTAAATTTTAAGATCTTAGTAGAAATTGAAGGTTGTAAACTTTAAAATTGAGATTTCACTATTTTTCTAGAAACACTACAAAATTAAAGACTATAGTCTTTAAAATGGTGTTTTACATAATTTTTAGAACTAGGTAGAAAATCAAGGCTATAGACTTTAAAAAGTGAGATTTCATTATTTTTCTAGAAAAACGATAAAAGTAAAGACTATAGCCTTTAAAACATTGAATTACACAATTTCTAAAATTTAGTAGAATTTGAAGACTATAGACCTTATAAAGTTAGATATCACTATTTTTCTAGGAACACTATAAAAGTAAAGACTATAGTCTTTAAAATATTGAATTACTACTTAATTTATAGAACTAGGTTGAAATTGAAAGCTGTAGATTTTAAAATGTGAGAATTCACTATTTTTCTAGAAACACTATAAAAGTAAAGACTATAGCCTTTAAAAATTGAATTAATTAAATTTTTAGATCTTAGTAGAAATTGAAGGCTATAGATTTTAAAAATTGAGATTTCACTATTTTTCTATAAACACTACAAAATTAAAGACTATAGTCTTTAAAATGGTGCTTTACATAATTTTTAGAACTATGTAGAAATTCAAGACTATAGAATTTAAAAAGTGAGATTTCATTATTTTTCTAGAAAAACGATAAAAGTAAATACTATAGCCTTTTAAATATTGAAATACATAATTTCTAAAACTCAGTAGAAATTGAAGGCTATAGACTTTAAAAAGTTAAATATCACTATTTTTTTAGGAACACTATAAAAGTAAAGACTATAGTCTTTAAAATCTATTGAATTACTTAATTTGTAGAACTAGGTTGAAATTGAAGGCTATAGACTTTAAAAGGTTAGATTTCACTATTTTTCTAGAAACACTATAAAAGTAAAGACTATAGTCTTTAAGATGTTGAATTGCATAATTTTTCAAACTAGGTAGAAATTGAAGATTATAGACTTAAATAATTAGATTTCACTATTTTTCTCGAAACACTATAAATGTAAAGACTATAGTCTTTAAAATATTGAATTACATAATTTTGAAAACTAGGTTGAAATTGAAGGCTGTAGACTTTAAAAGGTGAGATTTCACTATTTTTCTAGAAACAGTATAAAAGTAAAGACTATAGTCTTTAAAATTTTGAATTAGATAATTTTTAGAGCTAGGTTGAAATTGAAGGCTATAGACTTTAAAATATGTCATTTCATTATTTTTCTAGAAATACTATAAAAGTAAAAACTATAGTCTTTAAAATATTGAATTATATATTTTTTTCGAACTAGGTAGAAATTGAAGGTTATAAACTTTAAATAGTGAGATTTCACTATTTTTTTGGAAACACTATAAAAGTAAAGAATATAGTCTTTAAAATATTGAATTACTTAATTATTAGAACTTAGTAGAAATTCAAGGCTATAGACTTTAAGAAGTGAGATTTCACTATTTTTCTAGAAACACTAAAAAAGTAAATATTATAGTCTTTAAAATATTGAATTACATTATTTTGAGAACTAGGTGGAAATTGAAGGTTATAGACTTTAAATAGTGTGTTTTCACTATTTTTCTGGAAACACTGTAAAAGTAAAATCTATATTCTTTAAAATATTAATTTGCTTAATTTTTAGAATTTCGTAGAAATTGAAAACTATAGACTTTAAAAAGTTATATTTCAATTTTTTTTATCTAGAAACACTAAAAAAAATAAAGACTATAGTCTTTAAAATATTGAATTACTTAATTTTTAAAACTTAGTATAAAATTATAAATTGAAGGTTATATACTTTAAAATGTGAAATTTTATTATTTTTCTAGAAACACTATAAAAGTAATGACCATAGTCTTTGAAATATTGATTTTCATAATTTTTTGAACTTAGTAGAAATTGAAGGCTATAGGCTTTGAAATAGTGAATCACTTTAATTTTCCACATATAGTAGAAATTGAATTATATATACTTTAAATTGTGAGATTTCACATTTTTGTTTGGATTCACTACAAATTAAAGACTATAACCTTTAAAAATATCGAATCTTATGAATTTTTCACATATAATAGAAATTGAAGGCTATATACTTTAAAATGTGAGATTTCACATTTTTTTGTTTTATTATTAAATAAAAAACTATAGGCTAAATGATATTGAATCACATTAATTTTCACATGTAATAGGGATTGAAGGCTTTATACTTTAAAATGCGAGTTTTCACAATTTTTTTGGTTGTATTGTAAAATAAAGACTATAGCCTTCAAAATATTGAATCACGAGTTTTTTATATTTAGTTAAAATTGAAGACTAAATTTTTTAAAATATGAGATATCATAATTTTTTAGTTGTATTATAAAATATAGGCTATAACCTTACAAATATTCAATCACATTAATTTAATGTTGAAAATTGGATGTAAATACGGAACCAAACAAGTTGAAAATTGGCCAAAACCAACTTTAATGTTTCGAAATCAATTCCAAGACTTCTTCCAAACACGCTATAAAAGTGTAGTATGATCTATTGAGATAATACTAAAATTTGTCACCAAAAAGAGAAATTTTGTACTCTAACGAGTGTCTTTGAAACCATTAAAAATATAAATGAATTGATTTTTAAATGAACTCTATTATTTAAAATACAAAGAGTATGAAAATGAATTGTAATTCTCATAAAATTGATAATTGTGTTTTTTTAAATCTCACAGGTTTTAAGAGAATTATGATAGAAATGATTTAGAACTCAATTCAATTCATTTCATTCCATTATATTTCCATATTTAATCATTCCAAACACACCCAATAAGTTTGGACAGAGTGGCAAAAAAATAGAAAAAATATAATTGATTTTTTCTTAAATCATTATCTTGTAGAAAAAGAAAATATTGGTCCCCGCACTGGACCATTTGCATATGAAGGGAACCTTAACAAGGCTATAAGCCTATAACATCAATAAACAAGAACAGGTATAATATCTACAAAATCTAATCTAATCTATTTTTAGTCATTCTTAGGTGAGGAGAATCTGCAAACTCAAATAATTTTTCAGATTAGGCTAATATATATCTGAGAAGGCTTATTACATAGTCACTTGAAGAACATTAAGTAAAGTGTAGACCAAATAAATGAGAAAGTGGATTAAACATAGAAAGGGCATACTATATCCATAATGAATGGTGATAGATAAAATATGGGAAATATAAAAATTGTACAATACTTATCCAATAATCATATACATCATTAGATTGTAATATGAATTTACAAACTAATGCAATCTAATAATAAATATGATTGTTGTACAAGTATTGTACAATTTTCATTGTACACATGGCATTCCTCATAGATAAATCCAAACCTATGAAAAACCAGCATAACCACTTCACTTTCACTTCTGTGGACGTTAAAGTATGTTTATCCACTTTAACATATGCGAAATGGTTAAAATTATATTTTCTTTTTCTTTTTTAACCAATAAATAAGTATCAGAAACCTCAGTTTTTGCTGCCAAGTTCCATGCTGCAGTTCAGTTAAAACGAATGATATATAATAATATACAATATAGTATTTGACAACGAATTTATGGACTCTACATCAAATTTATAAATAGCCTCACTAAGATCAGCAGACATTGCAGCTCTTCATACAATATCCTTTGACATCCCCTTTACCAACCATATAAAGTGGGTTCTTCTCACATTCACCTACTTTAGCCCATCTTGGGCAATTCTCATTCTCATCAGCACAGTCCCCAGTATCGGTTCGCCTGATCGGTTTCTCAAAGTCACTCACGTGGATCCACTTAGTCGCAGACCACTTTTCGCCCTCGATGACTGGGCAGCTCCCATGCAAGCTTTTGATATCTGTAGTTGCATCAAGATGAAGACTGAAGAACAACAAGGCATCGCCCTTCTCAGGTTTCACTGAAATATAGTAGAAACCAAAAAAGATTAGAAAGAAAATAGATAGCATAAGGCAAGCCAAATTGTTTAAAGAGTAAACACTGAAATTAGCTTTCTCATCAAACTAATCCTTCAATGTATGTTTACTATTTAGACATCAATTTGGTCCTTTAACTGATGAATACTTTATACTATGAAGAGGACCAAAACGGCATCAACAATCTTTGAGGTGGCTGAGAGGCGCATCCAGGAAGCCGCCTCCTCGGTACGATGCAGTCTAGAGGTGACGACGGAATGAGAAGGAAAGGGTGAGATCATCGCTGCTGTTGTGCTCCACAGCTGCCGGTGAAACGCGAGGAAGGAGATGGCGATGGTCATGGTGGCCCGTAGCGGGGAGCTGCGAGTTCACAGCTGCAAGAAGCTCGAGGGGCTTGCAGCCATGGAGGTGGCTTGGGTTGTTGTTATGTGGCGGTGGTGGCTTCTGCGAGGTGGCTCAGGTTGTTGTTCTATGGCGGTGCTGGCTTCTGCGGTGGTTGCTATTCTTGGCTGAGGAGTCTGGATTATGCTGGAAGAGGGTGGAGGAGACCATGACGGAGAAGGAGAGAGGGACAAGGAAGATAAAATGACTGGGGCATGAGTTGTAAATTTTGAGAAATTGAAGGGGTATGCTTGGACAGAATTTTCATTAAAGTTTGTATTTCTGTCTGTATTTTGTGTATCTACTTTTTAAAGAGACAGAAAATACAGATTTTTTTTGTACAGATACACAACTTTTTGTATCTGTCTCAGTAAACAAACATCTTAATTTCTGTATTTGTATGTGTATTTGTGTCTTGTATCACTAAACAAACGCTACCTGAAGGAACTATTTGCTGTTGTGCAAATCTATCAAGGATCAATCAAGCATTACCTCTTATATTTAAATAATTGTAACAGCAAGACACCACCAACAAGATGAGTTTGATACATTAACAATAACATTGCAGAATCCTTTTGACAAAAGAAACGTCTCTCAACAAAGCACCACATAACCTAGATGTTTTTAACCAACTTCACAATACCCAATGAAGTAGCTAAGAACCGAATCACATTTCAGTAAACGGTGAAATAATCATTTCTCCCTTCCAATTCAATATTGGGCAAAAAAGGACCCAAATGGGTTTTATATGTAACTACCACTCACCACTACGCAAAAAGGAATGTAATCAATCTGGCACTTTCAACAAGTTGAAAGAAAATATGCCAGCAAGCATCAGATACATTATGACAATAAAATACATGGCCTCAGAGGAAATTGAGCAGTAAAAGTAGTGGTGAGTAGTATCAAACTGTAATCGTACTATTGAACTGTAGATGGTCTCACACCATCTCTCTCTCGCAAGAAATAAAGAATTATTTACACCACCTAGTGGGAAAAGTTTTGTTTTATAATGTAAGAGTTTTTCTGGGAAATTATAATTAACTGCTGAATTGTAGATGGTCACACAACGACCTTGTGGCTTAAAGGTTAAGGCAAAATGTGCACACCACAACATCAAGCATAAGAAGCTTGAAGTTATGAATGTCTCTTTGAATTAGTTTCAAAATATAGCCAAAGACTTAATCTGACATGTCAAGAAACCATGCTAATACTTAATAAAACCATCCAAAAATCTGTACCTGCATATCCCTTGTGAGCACATTCAGACCAGGTCTCATCCTTTGGCTGGGACAACTTCCCCTGAAAAATCAAACAAATTAACCATGAATGAATTGTATATTTTTTTAGTGAAAGGGAGAGGAAGGGACATGTTCATTAAAAGGAGACATTATAAAATCACATATATGAGAGACTCGTTACCTCAGCATTGGGAAAAATTGTTTCTCCACCCTTCTCGACATTAGATAAGTACATCAATACAGTGGCAATCCGATGGCCACCCATAACTTGATTAGCCTTGTCATGGAAGTAATCAAAATGTGGTTCATATTTCTGACCATTCTCATAGTGCAATATTTGGATAGACTCCCCATTCTCTGGTGACATTGAGACAGATAATTCAATTACAGAAAACAAAACCAAAAACTGAATGGACCAAAGAATGGTACTTTCTAATTACCTATGGGAAGGAATGTCCATGCAGCAATTCTGGCTTCAATACGAGCAACTATTTCATCCTTAAATTTTAAACACAACAAAAAAGGAAAGTTACGTTGTCAAATAGCTTTCACAGAGTAAAACCTCAGTTCATGAAAGAAAGCACATTTAGTTTGTCACAAGAACTTCTACAGGAAATAAGTTATCATGCTAGTTAGTACCACAACATAGCCAAAAGAGAAACAAAATTGAAACTCCTAATTAACTCATATCTAAAACTAAAACAGTTCAATGCAGCATTATGAAAACAAGCATTACAATTCATAGTACCTGTCCCTTGTTCAGAAACATCCCTGAACTCGTTCTGACTTCACTCATTATGCTTTTACCAGATTCATTATCCGCCACCATAGATTTCTCCAACTTATCCTTAGCCTAAGACCATCAAAATGAAGATTTCAGGCATATACATAATATCTAGCCAAAATTATATTTTTCTCCTGAAGCTTTCAAATTTTCTAATCAAGGAAAAACATATCAAACCAAATGCTAAGAACAACAACAACAACAACTAAGCCTTGAACCACTTAGTGGGTCAGATATAATAGATCATGTGGCGCCATAAATGATAAATCTCAATCATATATCATTTTTACGTTAAACCCACTAACATTGAAATCTCTTCGGATTATTTCCTAGATAAATAAAGAATGCTAACAATTTTTTTTTTAAAGAACTAACCAGAGTGATCAAATGGTCGCATTCTTCATCAGATAAAAATTTTTTGTATAGAAAAGCCCTGCACGCCATAATTCACCAAAAAGAATTAATAAAAATAATAATAACTAGAGAAAAAAAATTCAAAATTGACTTTACATCCAACAAAGAAAAAGAACAATGAATAGGGATTGTACCTTGGACTCCACGAGAGCTGAGTGACCCTTGTGGGATCAAACGCCACAGAAGAGCCACCACTCTTCAATCTAATCACCGATCCATGGCTGAAAGCACCCAAAAAAGAAAAAGTCAAACATTGAAACAAAAGATTTTGGGCATTTACATTATGGGCGCAGAAAATGAGAAAAAGGGCATTACGTGGTGGTGTCGGAGTCGGAGCCAGGCAATCGAATTGAGGAAACAGAGAGATCAGCGAGGAAACAGAGGAAACAGAGCGAAAAGAGAAGGAAATGGCGAGAGAGCATGGCGAATCAGGAGACGGGCACAAGAACAATACAATACAATGCAGATACGATGAAGAATTTGGAAGTGGAAGAGTGTTGGTGGTGTGTTTCTGGTTTGGTGGTATTTTTCAGACAATAAACAAACGTCAACGAAACCGCCCACTGGATTTGTTTGTTTGGCTAATGGCTTTGCAATTGCAGCACTCTGTTTCTTTTTTCTTTTCTAATGACCATTTCAGCCATTGCGACTGTTTACTTTCTCGAACATTCCTCCGTTTACCAAAAGACCATAACCTAATAATTAATATTCTTTCTTTCTTTCTTTCTTTTTGGTTACATTCTTTCTTTCTTTCTTTTTGTTCTTGAACGTATATATTGTTTCTTTCTACGGTGATAAAATCCACTGGACCGCTAGAGTTGGGCCTTATGGACTGGACTACTATGCTGAGAGAAGGAAAGGAAGAAAATAATTAATTGAGATGGATGCAAAGAAAAAAAAATAAACAGAGCGGTACACTTTTCTGAAAAAAATGGATAGACCAAGAAAGAGCAATAACAAAACATTGGGTCCAGCTCTTTTGAGGTCCAGTTTGACAAAAATGAAAAAAAAAATTAGACAAAACCCCCAAATTAGTCTCTCCAGAATTTACAATCGGACATTATAGTCCCTCTAGAATGTAAAAATTAGTTCATGCACATGTTAGACGTAGGACTTATTAGTCCCTCTGTTAATCTTCTCGAACGGAGATGATGATCTGGCAGTAACGGTGATGATATGACACTGTTAAATGACACATCACCATCACCATAAACTAAACGACGTCATTTTGACGTTCCAAATCATCACTTCACTTAACCTCACATCACCTCTCTCTCCTCCCACACTTCACTTAAGTTAAGTGAATTGATGATTTAGAACATTAAAACAACGTCATTTAGTTTATGGTGATGGTGATGTGTCATTTAATGGTGTCACATCATCACCGTAACTGCCAGATCATCATCTCCGTTCGAGAAGATTAACAGAGGGACTAATAAGTTATACATCTAACATCTGTAAGGATTAATTTTTACTTTCATTCTGAAGGGACTATAATGTCCGATTGTAAATTCTAGAGAGACTAATTTGGGGGGTTTTGTCAAAAAATTATAATCAAGAAGTAGATAAGATTTGAACAAGTGAGATCATTACTCAAGCTGCATTAATAGCATAGATGATGATGAAAAGTGATATCATATTTTTGGTGAAAAAGATAAACGTAATGATGGGAATTGCCTCAACTTGGGCTTGAACAGTGGAAGAGTTAACCTCTCAATAAGCAAGCATTTTCATCACTCTCGTGTCATCTTCAGATATCGATCGATTCCCCCCTTAAACATTTTTGCTCTGCTTCAAGCGAAGACAATAATAATGCTCATTAGAGTTCAACATCATCATTATCTTCTTGCTTTTCTATCAAGAATATCCGGCCACATCGAATCTTAGAGTGCAATTGAAGAAGGAACACATATTGGTTCTTTATTAATTAATCTTCAGCCAGCTTCATATATACATACATACATACAACATCCACGGCCTGGGTGTTCAATTCCAAATTGCCTTCAGATTCAGAAGATGCAGCTGCCAAACCCAATTGCCGCTTTAATATTCTTCCTATTCTTCCCTTCTGCTTTCTTTGGTAATTGCATATTTAATTTGCACCGCCACCTACTCCTAAACAATTGCTTCTCTTAAGTTGAATTGACTTATCTTCTTATATATTCTTTATAAATGTTTCTACATGCACAAAAATTGCAAAATTATTATCAAGAATTTCTTAGGATGCGTTTTCGATTTCATATAACACTTCTGATTTTCAGTAACTTAGTTTCAGGTTTTTACAAAGCACAGAAAAACAAGAAAACTAAAAAATTGCCTTCTATAACCAATCACACCTTTAGATTATGTGAGAATAGGAAAATAAATTGTATTATTTATTACTTGATTTAGGTTCCTAAGTTTCTTTGCATCTCTAATACAATACTTGCTTGATGTGCCAATTAATAAATGGAACAAAACAAATAAATAGAGAAATGTTTCTACTCCTACAAGCATCTCAAAAATTGTCAATTATCCATATGCAGGGAATAATGCAGCAGAGGCACACAATGTTTCATTCTATGTGCAAAATAAATGCCCATTTCCAATATGGCCAGCAACAGCACCAAACAATGGGCAGCCACTAATAGCAGAAGGTGGCTTCTACCTCGCACCAAACCAGACCCAACACATCATAGCACCATGGACATGGAATGGCAGAATTTGGGGCAGAACAGGCTGCAAATTCAACTCTAATTGGAAACAAGCATGTGAGACCGGTGATTGTGATGGGAGACTACCTTGCAATGGCACCATAGGCACACCCCCTGCAACACTAATTGAGATCTCACTCCAAGGTGGCAAAACCAAGCCTAATTTCTATGATGTTAGCCTTGTTGATGGATACAACTTACCTGTCTCTGTATCGCCAACAAAGACCAAGAACCCCAAGTGCACAATTCAAGGGTGCTTGAAGGATTTAAAGAGCTCTTGCCCACATGAGCTTGTGGTTTTGAACTCTAAGGGTGATGTTGTGGCTTGTAAAAGTGCCTGCTTGGCTTTTGATGTTGACAATTTCTGCTGTAGGAATGAGTTTGGGAGTCCTGACAAGTGTAAGCCAAGTGTGTACTCTAAGATGTTTAAGGAGGCTTGTCCTGCTTACTTTAGTTATGCTTTTGATTCACCAACTCCTTTGGTTAGTTGTGCTTCATCTGAGTATCTCATAACCTTTTGTCCTTCTGGGGTGGGTGCTGACTTCCAATCAGAGTAGAAAAACTCTTTGTTCATGTGTTAGTTTCCTCTCTGATTGGATGTTGATGTAAGAATCAAATTATAGCATTTGATTCCTTCTAAGTTCTAACTGTTCAAATAAATTTGTGTATATTAAACATTATTGGACACCATATTGCTACATTATTGAATGAAATATAAGATATCAAAAGTATGTAAAATTGATAACTACTTTTAAACATATAAATATATATATTTATATTGTCCCATTATATTACTAAGTTCCATCTCACACTAAAAAGATTTAAGAAATTATCATCATCTCACACGATCATTTTTCTTGTTCATTGCATAATATTGACATATGAAGAGCAGTGCATGATGTTTTGATGTCTAATAGTTCCACTATGATGATAATGTTGATGATTTATCATTTATTTATTTATTAGTTGACAATATAAATATATTTTTCACGATCAGTATGTAATAATTAATTTCTATTTATTTCAGTAAGTGTACAGAAAATGTTAGAATCTTATAAAAATAAATGTAAATTTTAATAAGGATATGTTTTGGTTAAAAAAAATATATTTGTTTGTTGAAACAAATTTAAAAAAAAAAGTTGCTATATATAATTTTTAAAAAATGATCAATTGGGCTGAAAAAATATTATTCACTAACAACATAAAATAGCTCCAAAGTAAGATGGGTCAGGCCCAGTGTCCACCATCTTTCGATTTAGGGTTTCTTCGTTTCTAGATTGTTCGCCGACCATTCCTCTTTATAAATAGAGGCAGCAGCTTATGCTACAATCACTACTCACGCCACTCTCATCTGCTTCTTAGCTCATTCAGTTCGAATCAGGATTCATGGCTTGCTGGATCTCATATTCGATTTGCAGTGTTCCAATCGGTTCTTCTTTTTCCTCATGTTTTCAAAATTCTTATTTTGTTTCATCTACTCTTCGAATTTGTTTTTGTTTCAGTCATGTGATGAGAAAAAAACTGCAACAATATGATTGGATTCATTCCATGATTCTTTGTATTTAAGTCTCTGATGATTATTTACCCAAATATCTTTATCTTCGATTTTTGTTTTTCTTCTTTAAATCCTTAATTCAATTTTTAATTTGTTTTTTATTTTGAATTGCTAGCTAAGAGACATGATGATTTCTACATTGGTCCGTGTTTCTGAATTACCGTGACCGACAACTCTTACCAATTTCTGATCTCTAATTGCGGTTCTTTACTTTTAAACTAATTTTCATTTGAATTTCTTACTTTATTGTTATTGATTTTTCATAGCAGTTGCTCTGTGATTTCTTGCACTTGTTGCAGTATACGCTATTCCGATCCAAAACGTGAGCAGAAGGTTCATTTTTTATGAGAGCTACTGCTATGTTCGGGATTTTTTGAAAATGTGTGTATTGTAAATTTTGTATTATAATTTACTTGATTTTCTGTTTATTTACCAAGTTCTGCTGTGATGAATTAAGAATAAAACTCACATGTCAGACTTCAGAGATTTTTAAAATCAATGAGAATGACAATTCTTCTTACTGAGCAGTAATTGTCAATTTAATTTTTATTATTTATGATTGTTTCTTAAACTAATATCTTAGAATTTTATGAAATATTGACGGGAGATTTCTGAGAAGGAGTCTCATTCTTGATATTGAGAGCGAACTCAATCGGTGTTTGCATATTTCTCAAGTAACCGTCAGACATCAATGCTCACTGGCGTCGACGGTGCCGCCCTTTCCGGTGGCATCTCCGCTTGGAGCAGTCTCATATTCCATCGCCTTGTGTAGTGGCGTCGTCGCTTTTACCATTTGGGACTGGCCATGAGACTAACATTTCTCTACTTTCTTCACATTGATTTTTCAATTCCTGCATTAAATTGTTCGCCTTCGTAATATTACATTTAGCAAACATTACGGTCCAATTTTACTCTTTATATGAAATAATGTTACCATTTATTTAAAGATATTCTTTTGGTGATACGTAAAATTTTGAAATCTATGATTTGATTTCTCGTCTGCCTTCGAGGTAAAATTGTAGTTTGAGATTTAATCTTTGATAGTACTGGCATTATATATAGCAGAACAGGTTCAAGCAACATTTTGAAGGGCCATCTTCGTCGTCCATGGCTGATAATGGACTTGATGTCTAATTGTGTGTTTCTGCTTAAGAGTATGTTGATGTCTACACTTATGTAGCTAAAAGCAACTGTGAATGATGTCCATGTTGAATGCAATGGTGGTCGAGTTTGTTTTGTATATTGTTTGACAAAGAAATTGTTTTCGTTTACCTTCTTAACTATCCGCTGTATGTAGAATTGTGATTTACTTCGCTGAATCTTACTATATCAACGCTTGCTGCTAAGTAAGCCCTTTGATGAACCCTTTATTGATGATTGGCAACGGATGGATGTAATTGATGATATTTATAATAGACGAATGTAATCGGGTGTTACTGTGGAAAATATTAAAAGGCGAAGGGTGTATTATAAGAAATTCGTGTTAGGGATACTCTATGAGTTGTAATGTCTAATGTCACGTCCAATCAATTTACTGAATTTATTAAGTTAATATTTATTTTAAGGGTTTTTGCAAGTGCCGTTATTTTAATTAGTGAAACATTGTAGTTGTATAACAAATTGATTTTGTCTACCTTATAAACGTTTTTCAGCTGAAATAACTAGATATTTTCATAAATAGATATATTTGTTTTTTAAATTGTTCTATAGTTAATGTGAAAAATATATCTTTAATGAATCAATCACTTTAATTTATGTAAACGTTCCTAATTAAAATACTAGTATTCTGCTTTAAAAAGTGCATGAACATGATCTAGAAATGAAGTGAATCTGGCCAAAAAATTCGTGCTATTTTTCTACGAACAACGTCAAATGATTGTAATAATTTTGATATATTGTACCATTGTATATAGAAAATATAAAGTAATTATTTAAAATCATCTAATTAAATTGAATCTAAATTAAAAGTTGATAACTTGTGGCCCATATTATCATTAAATTAGAAAAAAATCATCTCCGACCACTTTTCTAGGTCGTCTTTGTAAATTCTAAAATGTATTCTAAAGTGTGGAGTACTGCGTTAACTGTCTCGTAACATTTAAATGAGAAATTAATAAAATTATAAAATAAAAGATTGAGAAAATTACTGTAAAAGTTTTGGATCCTATTGCTGATAATTTTATATTAAAAATATTATTGATATATATAATAGTATCATCTACGAATTTTTCTATCTTATTAAATAGAGCAATACTAGAGGCACAACCAAAAAACAACCAACAAATATATAACATAAATTGCATAACGAATATTACATGTTGTGCACACCATATAGCACATGATGTGCACAACATATATAACATGTTGTAAAAAAAGATGATGTTGCAATATGTGATATATGTTGTGCACAATAGATGATATATGTTGTGCACTATATATAATATACGTTGTGTATTTTATATTATATATGTTGTGCATATCTTGTTGGCTGTTTTGGCTGATTTATTTTTGTGCCCAAGCATTTTCCTATTTAATATAGATAATTTTAATAAATATATTAGTAAGTTGTTTATATTTTTATCAAAATTTAAATTTTTATTATATCAAAGTTAAATGAATAGTACTATGTATCAATAGTACATTTTATTTTATATTTTTCTTCGTAGAATCAACTACAAGTCAATCAAAGTGAAATATTAAAATCCACGTGCTAAAACTCGAACACGTATATGTGAAGAAGATCACAAATTTCAACTATAGAGCAGAGCACCATAACTTAGACAAAGTGGATTAAACGGTGGTTATTGATTTGGATAAATTAATTGATATATTTATTAAGTACCTCGATTCTGTGGTATACCTATTTTACTTTAATTATAGTGTGTGATGTATTATGCTAAAATAAGTAGTTTATGCTATATGTTCTGATTAAAACCATTTAATATTTTTTCGATGACTGAAATTATTCATCACAAGACCCATACCAAAAAAGAACATTTATTTTTAAAACGCGTGAAAATTGTAACATCATAACATCTATTCATAAGGGTTATTTTATAAGTATAGTTAGTAGCAAATAATTTATTATAGCAATTGGTTGATTTCTTGTTATATTAAGATTAGATATTTAATCTACATAAATATTGGTATACATATAGAGTATTGAATTTCAAAACTTTTAAGAAAGAGTACCATTTGTTAAAAGTTCTCAAATTCTTATAGCAAAATGTATATGTACTTGAAATAAATTTGGTTAATTATTTGTCTTTTTTTATATTAAAAAGTAGTTTTGTAGAATGAAAAATAATTTTCATACTATATTATTTTTTATTTTTATATCGACAAACACTATACATAACTTGAGTTATTATTACTTTTCGTTTATAAAGAGTACAATAATTTAAGAAAAATATTTGGAATTCAACAAAAATTTAGCTAAAACAGTTAATATATTCTTTATAATATATATAGAGTATTACTAGAGACATAACAAAAATTCAGACAAAATGGTAAAATGCACTATGTTGTGATATATATAATATAAAATGCACTATGTATATTATAAGGAAAAAAACATTTTACCTCCCTGGATGTTTGGATCGTTGCAATTTAGCACCTGAACTTTCAAAACGAGTAATACGATTCCTTGTATGTTTTAAAACGTGCATTCTATCTCATTCGTCACAACTCCATCCATTTTTCCGTTAAATAAGCACATGCAGTGCACATGTCATTTATTAAATGACTAAAATACCCTTTTTTTACGGGAAAAAAGCACACAGTATGTTTCAATGAGTAGCAACCACGAACCTTTGGTTCCAGGTCTTGAACGCAGGAGACCAAATCATCAAAGTGTGCCTCTGATCTGGTTTCAATGAATTTTCGACAGTACATTTGTTTGTGGGGTTCCATGTTTAGCAGCTGCCTATGTCCGTGGTGAAGAGGGCCAATAGAAACAATGTTGGGTGTGTATGCATCTTGGGTTAGTCTCCGTAATCTGGGGGGCACCCTGTAGATGCAACATTCCTCTCTGTTGAAAGCTGGTGCCTTGCGCAGCATAGCTTCCATCTCAATTGCCACATGGTTACGCTCTTTCTCTGCCATCTCTATATATATCAAAATGTTGAAATCTTTTGACTGAGATTACACAATCCTCTTTCATTCTTCTCATAAAAATAAACATAATTCATTAAAAACTCACAACTCTTTCTTTAATTGTTAATTTTTATTTTGAGGATTTAATTGTAATACATTATTTTTTGAGTTTGTTAGAGATGTAAAATTATACCAATCAAAATAATTAAAAATAAGAGTTTGAGTCACAATTATTCAGTCCATTAGAAATGCTATATGAGTCATAAAGTGTTAAAATAAAATTTTTTCACTGAAAAATGTTATTGTGCTATTTTTTATTTATAGTTTGGTCAAGTATAGTTAATTGTCATATTCATTATTTAAAAAGTCAATCATACAAATAAATGAATTTAATTAAATTATGGTAATTGTTTAAAAAAATAATTCTTCTGCAACAAAATTAAACTGTTATTTTAATAAAATGTGAAATTTAAATAATCAGAGTTCCGAATTTATCACCATTATATATATATCTGATAAGAATTTCTTTAGTTTTAGCTAGCATGAGTAGCAGAGTGTTGGAAATACTTACATACTACAGTCCACATAGAGTGGGTAAAGTGGAAATAGTTGGAGCCAGCAACAACGAATTAAGGGTAATAGTAGTTAGCAGAGCACAATAATATAATTAATGAAGGACGAAACTGGAAAAAAGATTTCTGAGATACAAGACAAAATGGTGACACTGAGAAGTACGTTTCAATTTGATTACAAGCAAAGCTTCAAAGATCAAAGGAGGTGGTGAGGTTGGACTCGAGGAAGGTGTATGTATGTATATATGGAAAGAACAACGAAAGATACAATTGGCTGCATGCAGTGAATGAATGAGAATACCAAAAGTTTGTATAGGTGATGATAAATGTTTGGGGCACAACAAAAAATTAGCCAACACAGTCAACAAAGTCCATTTATCACTTTATGGTCCAAGTAACACTTTTGATCATGAGTATATTTTTAATGGGTTGGGTGATTGTGGCCCAAATTCCTATTTGTTGCCTGTTTTGGCTGGTTTTTTTTTGGGCCTCTAGCAATAATGTATAGTCATAGAGGGAGTTTTTTTTTATTTTATAATTAATTAATTATTATTCATTTTGCTTTTGAGGTGCAAATAGAAGGAGCTTAAGGATTCAAATACCTTCACCACCAGATAAGCAAGGAGCAAACTAAACCCCCGCAAGAAAGGACTTTATGCTCAGTCAAGTAATTGTTTTTATTAAAAAGAAACATTAAATTAAGTCTCAAAATTAAAGAATGTAAGGACCCGAAGAGTAAGTAGAAATTAAATGGGTAAGTAATACTGGCTTGTTGGATATTTAAAATTACATATTTATGGAACTTTTATTCAAATAAATATATAAGAAGATTTAAATATTAGAATATGAAGAAATTAATGAATAAATAGAATTTTTTAAATTAAATCTTCAAAATAAAGATGTACTAACTACCACAATTCATTCCATGAAAACGCTTTACTCAAAAACGCGAAGGAAACTTCATAGATTGGGCAAACAAGTAGTGATCAATTTTTTTCTTTAGTATATAAAATTTTGAGAACCAATATGATTCAAGTTTGGTATGGATGCGGTGTTTTTATTCTACATCTATAAATATGCACTATTATTTTTTTAATTCAGGACAATATCTCAATTTCATTGTCACTTTTTTTAATAATAATGGTCCGTGTGTATATATATATTCAATTATAATTAAATTTTAATCAATAATGCTAAGTGAACCATGAAAAATCAGCCCATATAGCCAATGAGCTTATTTTGACCTTAGTTTTGACCCAAATAATTATTGAGATTGTAATGGGCTGAATAATTATGGCCCAAAATTTCATTTATTGGCTGATTTGGCTGGTTTTGTATTGTTCATTTAGCATCATCCAATTTTAATAGTTCTTCACAACATCTAAACTTTTATTTCACATACATCATTAAATATAATTATATGTGTAATATACATTTTTTTCACTTGTACAAATATTATAGCTTTTTTCGAAAACCATATTTCAAGAATTGTTCTTTAAAGTAACTATTTAAAGTCATACATAATAATACCAAACCAATACTTTAAGGCTGTTTTGGGAGTTATGTAGGAGATAAAAAGAAGGGGTAAAAATACATAAATGCTTGGGGAACAATATCTTTTTAGCTAAAATAGTCAACAAAGTTCATTCTAACACTTTTGGCCCAAATATTATCATTAACCATTTGTATTTTTTTAATGAACTGGGTGATTTAGACTCAATTTTCTATTATTGACTGTTTTGACGGATTTTTTATTGTGCCTCAAGCATGCTGACAAAAATATTGATAAAATAGGCTTGAATTCAAAATGGTAAGTAAATAATTATTTAGTAAGGATATTTTTGGAAATTCAAGTTCAACTTTGAGGGTAAAATGACCGTGTGAAATATTGACAATTAGAGAATTATTAATGCTAGGTGGATAATAATAAATCAATCAATATAACTTATAGACCTATTTTGACTTTATTTTTTACTTAAATAATCATTGACTGATTTGACTGTTTTCTCATTATACATTTAACATTATCCTTAGAGAATAGAGTAATGTTATATATACATATCACAATTACAAAATATGAGTGTTAATATTCCTATTTATCTATTAATTATATTTTTCCGTGAATATTTTTTTTAAAAAAAAACTTATCATCTTTGACTTTTCAAGTGAACTTAGTTGAATAATTGAACTCACGGGGAAACTTCATCATTAGGTCATCAATCATAGCTTGCACACTTCAATTTCTTATAATAGAAAAGCTTTCCGAATTGCATACACTGAAATCTGAATCCATTTGCATACACAAACAACATTATATATTGTTGAGACTCAGAAGAAGCAGAGCAAGTAACTAGAATATGGCACAGACATGGTGGACACAGTTTGGGTCACTCATGGCCACAGCAATGTTGTTGTACACCATGTGTTTGCGTTTATTCCCACCCCTTGTTCGTGCCCGTTTCAGAAGCTACACTCACAAAATCACAACCTACCTTTACCCTTACATCAGAATCACTTTCCATGAGTTCACCGGTGAAAATCTTATGAGAAGTGAAGCCTACACTGCCATCCAAACATACCTCAGTGAGCACTCCTCAAAACTAGCCTCCAAGCTCAAAGCTGAAGAGGTCAAAGACAGCAACGCCCCATTAGTTCTCAGCATGGATTACGATGAAGAGATCATTGATGAGTTCAAAGGGGCTAAGCTCTGGTGGGGTTCATACAGCAAAACCGCCCATACACACTCTTTCTCTCTTCACGCTTCTTCAGATGAGAGAAGGTACTATAGGCTCACTTTTCATAGGCGTTATAGGGATATTATAACCAACTCCTACCTCAAACATGTCATGGAAGAAGCTAAGGTTATTGAGAAGGACAATAGGCAGTTAAAGTTGTTCACAAATAGCAAGAAAAGTTGGAGCCATGTGGTTTTTGAGCACCCTGCAAGGTTTGGGACACTTGCAATGGAGCAGAGGAAGAAAGAGGATATTGTCAATGACCTTGTCAAGTTTAAGAATGGGAAGAGTTATTATGCCAAAATTGGTAAGGCTTGGAAGAGAGGGTACCTTTTGTATGGCCCTCCTGGTACAGGGAAATCTACTATGATTGCTGCAATGGCCAACTTCATGAACTATGATGTGTATGATCTTGAATTGACTGCTGTGAAGGACAATTCCCAGCTGAGGAAGCTGTTGATTAACATCTCGAGTAAGTCGATCGTTGTCGTTGAAGACATTGATTGCTCACTTGATCTTACTGGCCAGAGGAAGAAGAGAAAGGAAAAGGGTGATGAGGCTGAAAAACCAGAAGCTTCGGGCGGTCGGGGTGATGGGGAAGATGATAAAGGGAGCAAGGTGACTCTGTCTGGCCTTTTGAATGTTGTAGATGGGGTTTGGTCGGCGTGTGGTGGCGAGAGGATCATAATCTTCACGACGAATTTCGTCGAGAAGCTTGATCCTGCATTGATTAGGAGAGGGAGGATGGATAGGCACATTGAGCTGTCATATTGTTGCTATGAAGCATTCAAGGTGCTTGCAAAGAATTACTTGGATCTTGAGTCACACCATTTGTTTGCTAGGATTGAGGAATTGTTGGAAGAGGTGAATATGACACCTGCTGATGTTGCTGAGAATCTGATGCCCAAGTCCTTGGATGAGGAAGTGGATTCTTGCTTGCAGAATTTGATTCATGTTCTTGAGAAATCCAAGGAGGATGCAGAGGAGAAAGTAAGAATGAAGGCAAGAGAAGATGGAATTGTAAAAGATTGAAGAGAAAGAAAATGAGAAATCCAATCTGCAAGAGAATTAAGCTATTGAAAAACATTGGTGTATGTTATCTATTGAAACTCCTTTTTTTTCCTAACCATTTAACTATTATTTAGAAAAGCTACAACTATGTATTTGCCATTTGGCCTCTTTTCATTCTGTTCATAATTGGAATAAATATCTACAACTGCTCTTATGTTTAAGTATCTTGTGAATCATGTTAGTTCAATATTCTAATAACTCTGCTAAGTAGCTATAGATAAACTTCACAATTCAAATAAGTTTTGTTTCCTTGCAAGTATTTGGCTATTGTTCAATTGGTATCAGTATCAGGACTTGCACTTGCATTTGATTTCTATTTTGAGAAAACTCTAAACAAGGTGAAGTAGGAATGCCCCATTCAAGAATGAAGATGGCTTATAATAAATAATCAAAAAGATATTTCATTAGTAAATAATTTGTTGCTCCCTCTATTCTTTTTATCTGTCCAATTTTAATTGTATACACAGATTAAAGAATACATTTTACAATGTCTTTAATTTAAAAAAATTTAAACATATTTTACAATATTATTCTTATCACTTATTACCTTTTTTTTTAATTACTTACTAGATATATTCTCGCTTTTATATTAATTAAAGATATAATTGAAAAAAATTAATAATAAATATTTAGAAATTTTAAATATACAAATAAAAAAAATAAGTATTCCAAAATTAGACGGATAAAAGAAAAAACAAAATAAATCATTATCACTTGGACCTTGAGTCATAGTTGATTAGTTAGGCAATTGGTTTGGAAACGACAATTCCTGTAGTGCATGGTTGGATTTAATGACAGAACTTTTAAGCCGCTATAGTACATATATTGCAAGTTGGCGAAGATTATTATACTAATAAAAATTAAGTGACCTACGTGTATTGGAGTAGATCCATTATTTGAATAGAACAGAACTAAATAAGCTATTAACATAATTTGAATTAAAAATAAATCTTTTTGTGTACATGGTACCTTTTGCGTCAAAGATGACGACGGCAACTTACATTGGGATTTGGGACCATTCGTATTTGATTAATTGAATCTATTTCTATGTCACTAGATTTCTTCCTTTTTCTGATAGTATGTAAGGTTGAGAGTGAAAGAGGGAAATTAAATACTAACTGATAAGAAGAGTAGTGCATGTAGAATTGGAATCGAATTGAATTTCTACGAACCGAACTAATATAGAGGAGCATTATATGTTCGTATAGGGTGATACTATTTGCACAATAAAAAATTAGTTAAAATCAGTCCATACGAAGATTTTAAGTCATAAATATCTCAATTCATTAAAAACTAACTACTTAAAAATATTGTTTTTTGTCAAAAATTATCCAATGAGCCAACTCACTGATTTAACTAGATATCTGATTGTTAACTAAACATTTCACATTCTTATATAAGCAGGAGCAGATCTAATTCATTGTAACTTATACATGCCTAAATATGCAACCCGGCCTCCCATCTCTACTGAATTAGCGTTCCTAACCTAGCTAGTAACAAAATTAGGCACAAAAGAAATTTAACAACCACATCCACTAGTGATAATCCCAAAACAGATTCCGTGTTACATCCATAAAGCAGAGATCTACTAATTCCTAGTATCTTAGAAAATTTTGCTTTCTGCGCTCATCTTTCTTGACTACACATAAACTTCTCGGGAGGATATAAAATTATACAAATTAAAACAGTTGAAAATAGAAATTTGAGTTTAAATTATTCAATATATTAAAAAACATATATGATTAATAATATTATTTTGATAAAAAATTTTGTGTTTATTTGCGCATTTTCTGGTGATGAAGCAGAGAATGTCTTCACCCATGATGACACAATCAACATAGTAGAATTTAATGTTAATATTGCATGAATTGGGTATATCAACCAACTATATTTTTATTTTTATTTTATATGACTTTTAAAATATCTAAACTAAAAATTAAATATTTTTTAGCCACCTAATAATATATATAAATATATAATTTAATGTGATAGTAAAAGATAATTACAGTAAAGATATGTTAAAATTAAATTAATAATAAGAATGTAACATTTATTATTCCTTGCGAAGCCCCATCTCATGTGATGCATGCTGGATAAGAAGGAATTGGGAAAGCAACAAATAAATAGTACCCTAGCTAGATCCTATATGTCATTAAACAAAGACCATGATGAGGTCAACGAAGCAGGTGAGTAACAAATTTGCCTTTGATGACCAAAATTGAAAAAACAAATGAGTTTTGTTTGTAAGAAGGACACGTGGGACAATGTTAAAGAGTAGTAATGTAATGTTTGCATCAGATAGCATCCAAAAGTGCCAGCGTGTTATCGCGTGATGTCAAGAGCCACGGGAAGCCAAAACCGAAGTTTCAGATCAATGCCTTTTCGGCTTTTTTACCGTCCTCCCTTTCCTTTTTCCAAACTCATTTCTTCTAAGAACCTTGCACGAAAATAACCAGCAAGTTCTTGCAAGTTGCGAATACTACTACTACCCTTTGTACTGATGATCCTTACATAAACCCCAAGCAACAAGAAGAAGAAGAACAACAACACAAGAATTGATCACTGATAAAAAAGAGGGTGTATGTTATAGAGTAATACTTACTACTATAGAATAGAATAGATCTGTGATGATGATGATGGGGGAGTTATGGGCACAGATGGGGTCTCTAATGGCAACAATAGTGTTTGTGTACACAGTTTTCGAGCGATTCATCCCTCCTCATTTTCTCGACCGTATTCAGTCCTACACACAGAAGTTCATGAGCCACTTCTACCCTTACATCCAAATCAACTTCCCTGAGTTCTCCGGCGAGAGGCTCAAGAGAAGCGAGGCCTACACCAACATCCAAACATACCTCAGCGCCAACTCATCAAAAAGTGCCAAGAGGCTCAAAGCTGAAGTCGTCAAAGACAGCCAAACCCCGCTCGTTCTCAGCATGGAAGACAACGAAGAAATCACCGACGATTTCAACGGCGCCAGAGTCTGGTGGACGGCGAGCAAGACCAGCATGAACTCCCAGCCATTCTCCTTCTCTTACTACCCTCCGCCAGATGCCAAGAGATTCTACAAGCTCACCTTTCACAAGACCCACCGTGACTTGATCACCAACCATTACATCAAGCATGTTCTGGAACAGGGGAAGGAGATTTCGATGAAAAATAGGCAGTTGAAACTGTACACCAACAATCCCAGCAGTGGCTGGTACGGTTACAAATCGACCAAGTGGAGCCACGTCATCTTCGAGCACCCTGCGACGTTCGAGACGCTGGCCATGGAGACCAAGAAGAAGGACGAGATCATCAAGGATCTTCTCAGGTTCAGAGGTGGCAAGGACTACTATGCAAAGATTGGCAAGGCTTGGAAGAGGGGCTATTTGCTGTTTGGTCCTCCAGGGACTGGCAAGTCTACCATGATTGCTGCTATGGCCAATTTCATGAACTATGATCTGTATGATCTTGAATTGACGGCGGTGAAGGATAACACCGAGCTGAGGAAGCTTCTGATCGAGACGCCGAGCAAGTCCATCATCGTGATTGAGGATATTGACTGCTCGCTTGACCTCACCGGGCAGAGGAAGAAGAAGAAGGGGAAAGATGAGGAGGAGGAGCAGCAGAAGGATCCGATGAAGAAAGCAGAGGAGGAGGAGAGTAAGGGGAGCAAGGTCACTCTTTCGGGGCTGTTGAATTTCATCGATGGGATTTGGTCGGCGTGCGGCGGCGAGAGGATCATCATCTTCACCACCAATTTCGTGGAGAAGCTTGATCCTGCGCTGATCAGGAGAGGGAGGATGGACAAGCACATAGAGCTGTCATACTGTGGATATGAGGCATTCAAGGTGCTTGCGAGGAACTACTTGGATGTCGAGTCTCATGATCTGTTTGGTAGGATTGGGACTTTGCTGGGTGAGACTAACATGACGCCTGCTGATGTTGCTGAGAACCTCATGCCCAAGTCTGTGAGTGAGGATGCAGAGGATTCCTTGCACAATTTGATTAAGGCTCTTGAGAAGGCCAAGGATGATGCAAGGAAAAAGGCTGCTGAGGAAGAAGAGGAGAAAGGAAGGTTGAAGAAGGAGAAAGAGAAGGGGGAATCTAGTACTAGTACTAGTAGTGCTACTAATCACAAGGTGTTGGAGGAGAGTAACAATAATGGGAAAACTGGGGAACAAGATGTTAAGGAAAATGGTTTTCATTGAAATGAATGTAATGATTTGAGGTAACTATTTGTGATTGAGCTAGTGGTATATGCCAGTAACTACACTATATATATATTACTACTTACTAGTAGTAGGATAGGAAAATCTACCAATTTGCACAATATTGTATCTTCTTTGCTAAATAACAATCATGTGATGTTTCATTGTTGTCATCCCATCTCATCAATTTGAATAACTAACATAATACTTGGTTCATGGTATAACTGTGCTTAAGGACTAGAAAGGAGGCTAACCATTTGAAGGAATAAATTACAAATATCCTATTACCATATAACTAGACATTGGTTAATTATTCATTCTGCTATAATGTTAACCTAATGAACAAAATGCAATTATTGATTAAGGTGTTGTTAGGCCCAAGCAAAAGTAAAGGAAAAAGTAGAAGAAAAACACACTCAAAATTTATATAGTGGTTCTATATCTCAAAATTTACTCCATTACTTCTTCACTAAGACAAACTTCACTGTCGGTATATTTTGCACGATAAATTTACAAATCCTCTATAATATTTATCACTCAGCCTAAAATCTAACACACATAATAGATTAAAGGATGTGATGCAAGTGAAAAAAATTCATGACTCTCTTATGTAGACTTTTCACTCGAATCTCATTTTAGATCTCACTAACATGAGACTTGAATTAACACATGTTGACAATTGATAAAGTTCAAATCCCAAGTTATACATTGTTTATGATTTAATAACGATATTCTTTTTCGTCCGATGATAGGTTTATATGTCATATTATACCTACACTAAATAATTCAATAGTACTACATGTACATCAATATATAGATCCATCAACCATCCATCAATCATATTATGTTATTTTGGGCCCACCATTTTAAATAAAAACCAAAAAACTTACACATATCTCTCAATCACCAATTGAAATAATATCTGATAGATGCTTAATGGATAAAAATATGATGTACGTCTATCATTTCTCCTAAATAATTAATATATATTGCGCTTCAACGCATGCAAATAGGTTTTTTTTTTTTCCTTTGATTAGTCAATTAATTCATATTCATGGATAGACCACTACATATAAGTAACTTGAACCCAACTAAGAATATTGGGCGAAACATACAATACTAGCCCAATCTAATACAACAAAAACATAATAGAGAAATGGGCCTATAGTACACTATATAAAAACTAGCCATAAAGTTATATTTAATTTAAATGTGAAGAATAAAATTTTAAATATTAGAGTTGAGTAATACTGCATGTACACCACAAAATCAATCACCATAGGTAATAATTCAACATTTTGAAACTAGTAATCCAACTTTCATTATTATACATGAATCCAATATCTTTAAAAGTTGGATTACTAATTTCAAAATGTTGGATTATATATATTTTTGGTGAGTTCTAATATATATTAATCCTGAAAAATTAAAAAGACTAAATTAACTATTATAAAATAATTTATACTAATAATAAATATATTTAAATGTTGTATATTTTACAAATTAACTGCCCAAAAATAATGAATTTGAATGAGCACTTGATTGAAATGTAGTTTAATCTGATAAATGGGCAACACATACTGAAGAACTTGACATCTGTTTGGGTCAAAGCTTGCTAGCATATTGTTGATGTGGGCTATGATTCAGAGGTATTTGCCTCATCATCAGTTTCACACCATCATTATATTGAAAGACTCTAAGACAAATTACCCAACTTGTTCAACCAATACAATACATCCAGTACTCTGGAATGCTGGATACATCATACATGCATGCATGAAGACAGTCACTGTGACCAAAACTGTATCGTTGTACCCTGCTACTGAGAACAGAACAGATCTTACTCTCATTCTTCATCTATTTTTTCCTCAATATTTATCTTTCTTTTTGTCAAGCAATTCATTTTTTCTTTTGCACTATTGTTTTTCCAAATAATAATGTACTATTTTGTTTTTCAAATTTATTGATGATATATATATATATATATATATATATATATATATATATATATATTATTAGCATAGATGCATACCATTTTATCATTGTATTCTTATTTGAATATTATTGTTGAAGTAAAAGACAATATATACTTAGCAGCCTATATACTCTAACTACGTAAGCACAAAAGACCAAGACTTTCAGCATATATAGCTCCATTATTGAGGATCACTGTCATTATAATTATGGCTTTGAAGCATCTCAACCACTTGGCTCATGGTAGGCCTTGCATCTTTGTCTTCCTCTACACAGTCCAAAGCCAATGCAGCCATGACTTTTACCTTATTCCCATCATAATCTGACCCTATTGTAGGGTCTATGATTTCCTCCGCCCACGATGATCCTCCTGATCTCCTTTTCTCTCTCACCCATGTTACAAGCCTTCCATTGAACCCCGACTCTTCCCCATTAACTGCTTGCACATCCATTGTTGGACTCCTTCCAGTAATCATCTCCAGCAGAACAATTCCATAGCTATAAACATCAACTTTGGAGGTGATTGCTAAGTTGAAAACCCACTCTGGGGCCATGTATCCTCTGGTTCCTCTTATCATTGAAAAGTTATTTGGAGAATTGTTGAGGTTGTCTCTGTTCAGAAGCTTAGACAAACCGAAATCTGCTACCTTTGGGTGACAGTTTGAGTCCAAAAGTATGTTCTGAGGCTTTATATCACAGTGCAAAATCCACTCCAAGCATTCTTCATGTAAATAGGCCAGACACCTTGCTGTTCCAAGAGCAATGTTAAACCTCTGGCTCCAATCAAGTGCATTGGATGACAAGTTATCTGCCAAAGAACCATTTTGCATGTACTCATACACAAGCAGCCTGTGCTTGCCCTCAGCACAATATCCCCACATTTCAATCAAGTTCATGTGGTTGAGCCTCCCAATGATGCCTGCTTCAGCAAGGAACTCACCTTCTCCTTGTTTTGATTCATTATTGAGTTTCTTTATTGCAGCAATCCTCTGATCTGACAATATGCCTTTGTACACAACTCCTCCTGCTCCCCTTCCAATCTCTTGGCTGAACCCTTTTGTTGCCACTTTCAGCTCTGAGTAACTGAATCTTCTGAATCCCACTGCTGCAAGCTGGTAGCTATGTGGATCCACACCAGTTTTTTGGCTGCCCCTGATTAAGAACAACCAAACCACAAAAATGCAAGCCATTTCAAGAGCTCCAACTGCAACAGCAAACCACAGCAAAAAGCTCAAGAAACGGCTCACATGTTTTTTGAGATACTCTCTCTGAATCTGTACAGAACAAACATGATTGTCATCTTGGACAGTTTCTTTAGTCATGAAGGGGGGTATCATATTATTTTTGGGCACTTTCAAGTAGGTCATTCCTTGGCGGCTTGGTGAATGATCCCCATTGAGCAATTGTGATTTTGCATAGCACTTAAAGATGCCCTCATCCTTGAAAAATGAGTGTTGAAACCCTTTGCAGTTGCAGTCTTCTAAGCATAACTTCTCACAAAAACTGAAGGTACAATTGGCAATGTAATTACTGTCATAGCCGTAATGCTCAATATTTTGCATTGGGAGAAAGGTAAGCTCACTTTTATTGCAAGTAAGATGAAACATGGGTTCACACCCATAAGACAAATCACTATGGTTCTTAACTCTGTGCCCGGGGAGACATAAGCATCTCCTTCCACTTTTATGATCAAAACTACAAACGCTGTTAGGTCCACAAATTCCATGGATAGAGCAGCTATCAGAGATTGCTTGCCATGAAACGTACCACTTGTGCCCCACATTTTCTCGGCTCCAGACTCGAAGATTTCCATCAGAATCCATTGTCAATCTTCTCTGCATCACGGCACCATAATCAGATGTTTGAGCGATATAATGATCCGTTGAAGTGAAGTTTCCAAGAGAATCGAGCATTGCAATTCTACTGCTGTTGTAAGTGGACCTTCCAGCTTGCCAACTTACTAGCCAAGGAGCAGGCCAATAAGCACTTGACACTTCAGGGCCATCATAAACAAGGCGAAGAACGTTTTCATCGTCAAAGGACAACTTGTAGAAGCCAGAGGAACGGTTGGTGTTACTTCTTGAAGAGACAAGTTCCGTGTATCTGGTAAGATGCTGCCCAGGAACAAGTGTGTCGGTAGGGGAATCAAAACTTTGCCACAGAATAATGTGTCCATACAAGTCTTGCAAGACAAGATTGCCATTATCTCTGAGACGCAACTCCACTGTGGTGTTTGACTCTGTTTTGGAGGACCAAGTTAGGAACTGGCCTGCATCTGTCAGGTCAAGATTGCCAGTGTCTGATAGGGAAAGCTTTGAGAGCTTTCCATTCACTGGTTGGTCACGGTTTGCCATCCAAACAACAGTAGAGGTGTTTTGGGGAAAGTGATCTGGCTCGGTGAACCATATGGCAAAGGAGTAAGCATTAACTCCGACTTGGAAAAAGCCAGCAGAGAAGGTTCTGTTTGGTGAGGACACAATGATGTCGTGTTCATGGTTCTCCACGGAGAGGGAGGAGCCCATGCTCAATGAGGTTAAGGAAGAAGAAGATGGTGAGAATTGGAAAGCAAGAAAGAAAAGTACAAGAGACTTAAAGATTATTGAGGAAGCCATGTATGTATGTATGTATGTATGTCAACCAACAGCTGTAGAAACCTAATCGCTGAATTTTGGCTCTGCAGGTGGTACTTGGGTGGTGGAACTGTGCTCTCTCTATATATAAGAATCGAGTGAGGCTATAAGTAGGATGACAATAAATTAGATTTTTTATCACAATTATTTAGTTTATTATAATCTTGATGATCTAAAATAAAACTAAAATAAATTTGTTAGCGGAAATGATGTTCCATCAGAGTAAATGTGTGTCACATGTATGAATTTGAGTTTTTATTTTAAATTATTGAACCATAAAAATGAATGACAAATAAATATATATCTACTCTTGATTCTATTGCGAAATGCTACTTGTACCTATATCAGTGTCATCCACTCATTTTTTATTCATCTAAAAGTTGACAATTTTTATAAAAATATTGATAAATTATCACCATATTATAAAAATTATCAATTTTTTAAATAAATAAAAAATAGATAAATAAATAATATTATATATACAAGTATCATTTTCCATTCTATTTGTATTAATCCGTGCCCGCATGTCTCGTGTGTCCGTATCTGTGCGTGCTTCATAGGTCATTTCTCTAAAGACTTTGAAATGATAATGAAAGGAAAACAGTCAAAACACCGTCTAGAACAAGGCAACCACGTAGAACACACTTTCTAGATACTTGAGCATCAATATATACATCTAGACAAACAACTAATTAAAAGAAAATATAACTAATCAAATTAGTAGAAATCTAGTTTTAATATTAAAAATAGATGGACTTGTGCTGTTCATTAAAAAAAAGAAAATAGACAGACTTGTGCAAAATAGCATTTTCTCAATAGTTTCGATCACACTTTCTGCGCAGTTTCCACATGAATGTATTAATTGAGAGTCATCACAAGAAAATTGAATATGATAGGTATAATTTTTTTATGAAAGTATAATATGCATTCTTTTACACATAAATATCACACAAAAATATAAAAACGATAAAATATGTGCATAAGAAATATTTGAGAAAATATATGTAGGCACAAATATGGTTATTGAAGAAAAATAAAAAAGATGGCAGGTCTGTAGACTTTGAAAAAAAATCACATTTATAATAAGAGTAAAGGAAGTGTTTATCAACATAGATATTGATAAAAATTTAGTACAAAAATAAAGTTATTTACTGTCCATTTGAATGAAAGTCAATAATTATCAAACCTGGGTGGTTCAATTAGTGAAACCTGATTATCCAACTAGTTCAATTCTTCATTTGTATGCAATTAACTGGTCAAACTTAGTCAAACCCAATCAAAATCATGGATGACACTTGAACCAGAGTTTACTTTGCATTAGAATTGTTGAACTTCACTTTAACAAGAAATAATGCAACCAAGCCAACATATTCTTGTGTTAATATATTATTATAAGATATATATTAATTTATTTTCAATTAATCGGTTGAAACAGCGACACGAATGTGTGATCAAGTCTATCACCGATTCAAGTATGATATATAACTATGAACTAAACTATTAATGTGGTGTTGTATAATTAATGAGATTCGTTTCCATTTGATAGAGTAACTAAATCTCCAAGAAGATCTTTAAGTTTTGTGTATGTGCTGCATAATTAGATTTGATTTGATAGAGTAACTAAATCTTCCGGAAGAATTTTGATTTTGGTGTAACTTAATCTCCAAGAATTTTATTTTATTATTTTCAGTTAGGGTGATGTTAAATGTGTAATATAAAATAAATTAGTCAATTAATGAGATTTTGGGTCATAATTACACATCCCATTACAATCTCAATAATTATTTGGGACAAAATCAAAGTCCCATCGATTATATTGACTGGTTTTTTCATTGTTAACATAAAATTATTGATTCAGTTATATCCTTCTAATTAAGAACTACTATATATATATATATATATATATATATATATATATATATATATATATAAAAGAAATTGTTCACAAGTAATGCGTGGTTGAATTGCAGTCAAAAACACAGGTAAGGCACAGCTAAAAGATTCTGAAATAGGGAATTTGCTGTGTTTTCTTTTTATTGTTGCAGTGTTGCCTCTTTCATATAAAAGTGAAGTTAAGTTGTTCCTATCAAGAACAATTCAAGATAATAGCAGTTCACTGGTAAGAACAATCCTTTTTTCCTTACCTTTTATTAAGAATGCTTTTCATTTATTTTTCATTCCCTCTATACATACATTGTTCGTAATATTTTTATAGCCATCATTGCTTTGAGAAGTAAATCCGAAATTCCGAATCCATTTGCCTACACAAAATCATCAGAAACAACATTAACTGTTGAGACTCAGAAGAAGCAGAGCAAGTAACCGTACCCCGGCCCCAAAAGTATAATATGCCACAGACATGGACACAGTTTGGGTCTCTCATGGGCACAACAATGTTGTTGTACACCATGTGTTTGCGTTTATTCCCGCCCCTTGTTCGTGCCCGTTTCAGAAGCTACACTCACAAAATCACAACCTACCTTTACCCTTACATCAGAATCACTTTCCATGAGTTCACCGGTGAGAATCTTATGAGAAGTGAAGCCTACACTGCCATCCAAACATACCTCAGTGAGCACTCCTCAAAACTAGCCTCCAAGCTCAAAGCTGAAGAGGTCACAAACAGCAACGCCCCATTAGTTCTCAGCATGGACTACGATGAAGAGATCATTGATGAGTTCAAAGGGGCTAAGCTCTGGTGGGGTTCATACAGCAAAACCACCCACACACACTCTTTCTCTCTTCACGCTTCTTCAGATGAGAGAAGGTACTTTAAGCTCACTTTTCATAGGCGTTATAGGGATATTATAACCAACTCCTACCTCAAACATGTCATGGAAGAAGCTAAGGTTATTGAGAAGAACAATAGGCAGTTGAAGTTGTTCACAAATAGCATGAAAAGTTGGAGCCATGTGGTTTTTGAGCACCCTGCAAGCTTTGAGACACTTGCAATGGAGCAGAGGAAGAAAGAGGATATTGTCAAGTTTAAGAATGGGAAGAGTTATTATGCCAAAATTGGCAAGGCTTGGAAGAGAGGGTACCTTTTGTATGGTCCTCCTAGTACAGGGAAATCTACTACGATTGCTGCAATGGCCAATTTCATGAACTATGATGTGTATGATCTCGAATTGACCGCTGTGAAGGGCAATACATACTGAAGAACTTGGCATGAGAGTAGGGTGTGTAGCGCTTGACATGTAGTCAAAGGCGAAGCCACCAGTCAAATGTTTCGTGAATTCGTAAAAGCATATTGTTGATGTGGGCTATGATTCAGAGGTATTTGCCTCATCATCAATTTCACATCATCATTATATTGAAAGATTCTAAGACAAATTACCCAACTTATTCAACCAATACAATACATCCAGTACTCTGGAGTGCTGGATACATGCATGCATGAGATGCTGCAATGAGAACTACCTCACTTCCTCCAATTAAGTCATCAGAACAAGCAAAGCAAGGAAGCTCAAAGGCGATTTCGTGAGGCAATCCTTGGACCTCTCTCCGGAAGCTCAAATTCGAAAGCGTGATGGTTGTTTGGAGTCTCAGGAAGATAATCAGTCTGACCAAAATTGCATCATTGTACCTTGCTACTGAGAACAGATCTTACTCTCAATCTTCATATAATTTTTCCTCAATATTTATCATTCTTTTTGTCAAGCAATTAATTTTTTCTTTTGCACTATTGTTTTTCCAAATAATAATGTACTATTTTATTTTTCAAATTTATTGATGAATATATATATATAATATTAGCATATATGCATACCATTTTATCATTGTATTCTTATTTGAATATTATTGTTGAAGTAAAAGACCATATATACTCTAACTATGTAAGCACAAAAGACCAAGACTTTCAGCATATATAGCTCCATTATTGAGGATCACTATCATGGCTTTTGAAGCTTATCAACCACTTGGCACATGGTAGGCCTTGCATCTTTGTCTTCCTCTACACAGTCCAAAGCCAATGCAGCCATGACTTTTATCTTATTCCCATCATAATCTGACCCTATTGTAGGGTCTATGATTTCATCCACCCAAGATAATGCTCCTCTCCTTTTCTGTCTCACCCATGTTACAAGCCTTCCATTAAACGACGACTCTTCTCCATTAAGTGCTTGGACATCCATTGTTGGACTCCTTCCAGTTATCATCTCCAAGAGAACAATTCCATAGCTATAAACATCAACTTTGGAGGTGACTGATAAGTTGAAAACCCACTCAGGTGCCATATATCCTCTGGTTCCTCTTATCATTGAAAAGTTATTTGGAGAATTGTTGAGGTTGTCTCTGTTCAGAAGCTTAGACAAACCGAAATCTGCTACCTTTGGGTGACAGTTTGAGTCCAAAAGTATGTTCTGAGGCTTTATATCACAGTGCAAAATCCACTCCAAGCATTCTTCATGTAAATAGGCCAGACACCTTGCTGTTCCAAGAGCAATGTTAAACCTCTGACTCCAATCAAGTGAATTGGATGACAAGTTATCCGCCAAAGAACCATTTTGCATGTACTCATAAACCAGCAGCCTGTGCTTGCCCTCAGCACAATATCCCCACATTTCAATCAAGTTCATGTGGTTGAGCCTCCCAATGATGCCTGCTTCAGCAAGGAACTACCTTCTCCTTGTTTTGATTCATTATTGAGTTTCTTTATTGCAGCAATCCTCTGATCTGACAATATGCCTTTGTACACAACCCCTCCTGCTCCCCTTCCAATCTCTTGGCTGAACCCTTTTGTTGCCACACCAATTTTTTGCCTGCTCCTGATTAAGAACAACCAAATCACAAAAATGCAAGCCATTTCAAGAGCTCCAACCACACCTGCAGACCACAGCAAAAAGCTCAAAAAACGGCTTACATGTTTTTTGAGATACTCTCTTTGAATCTGTACAGAACAATCATGATCGTCATCTTGGACAGTTTTCTTAGTACAGAAGAGTACCATATTTTTGGGCACTTTCAAGTAGGTTATTCCTTGTCGGTTTGGTGAATGATCCCCATTGAGCAATTGTGATTTCGCATAGCACTTAAAGATGCCCTCATCCTTGAAAAATGAGTGTTGAAACCCTTTGCAGTTGCAGTCTTCTAAGCATAACTTCTCACAAAAACTGAAGGTACAATTGGGAATGTAATTACTGTCATAGCCGTAATGCTCAACATTGTACATTGGGAGAAAGGTAAGCACACTTTTGTTGCATGTAAGATGAAACATGGGTTCACACCCACAAGACCAATCGCTATGGTTCTGAACTCTGTGCCCGGGAAGACATAAGCACCTCCTTCCATTTTTAGGATCAAAACTGCAAACGCTGTTAGGTCCACAAATTCCATGGATAGAACAGCTATCAGAGATTGCTTGCCATGAAACGTACCACTTGTGCCCCACATTTTCTCGGCTCCAGACTCGAAGATTTCCATCAGAATCCATTGTCAATCTTCTCTGCATCACCACACCATTATCAGATGTGTTAATGATATAATGGTCGGTTGAAGTGAACATTCCAAGAGAATCGAGCATTGCAATTCCACTGCTGTTGTAAGTGGACCTTCCAGCTTGCCAACTTACTAGCCAGGGAGCAGGCCAATAAGCACTTGACACTTCAGGGCCATCATAAACAAGGCGAAGAACGTTTTCATCGTCAAAGAACAACTTATAGAAACCAGAGGAACTATTGCTGTCACTTCTTGAAGAGACTAGTTCCCTGCGTCCGGTAAGCTGCTGCCCAGGAAGAAGTGTGTCCGTAGGGGAATCAAAACTCTGCCACAGAATTTTTCCAATCAAGTCTTGCAAGACAAGATTGCCATCATCTCTGAGATGCAGCTCCACTGTGGTGGTTGACACTGTTTTGGAGGACCAAGTTAGGAACTGGCCTGCATCTGTCAGGTCAAGATTGCCAGTGTCTGATAGGGAAAGCTTTGAGAGCTTTCCATTCACTGGTTGGTCACGGTTTGCCATCCAAACAACAGTAGAGGTGTTTTGGGGAGAGTGATCTGGCTCGGTGAACCATATGGCAAAGGAGTAAGCATTATGTCCGACTTGGAAAAAGCCAGCAGAGAAGGTTCTGTTTGGTGAGGAAACAATGATGTCGTGTTCATGGTTCTCCACGGAGAGGGAGGAGCCCATGCTCAATGAGGTTAAGGAAGAAGAAGATGGTGAGAATTGGAAAGCAAGAAAGAAAAGTACTAGTGACTTAAAGATTATTGAGGAACCCATGTCAACAGCTATAGAAAGCTGATCGGTGAATTATGGCTCTGCAGGTGGTACGTGGGTGGTGGAATTAATTGGTGCTCTCTATATAAGAAATTCAAAAGACATGTATAGGCTCAACGAGTTTGTTGGTCATTTCTCTTAAAAAATACTATTTGTACAATAAAAATGGTTTATTAAACAATTATGTGGTATTAATTTATAAATTTACATTACAATTTAATAATGTATTTGATTATTATATAAATATTATACAATTTTTATTATATATATACTATTATATTAAAAAATATTCATACATTCATCATCTCACCGTTAATTTTATTTGTCATTTTCATTCCAACTTTTATATTCTTCTTATCTATCTTATCTTATTAAATATTTTATGAACATTCAATATTGAACGTAAATTTAGCATTATTAAATTATTATCCTTTCTCTAAAGACTTTGCAATGATAGGGAAAGGAAAACAGTCAAAACACCGTCTAGAGCAAGGCAAGCAAGTAGTCCACACTTTCTAGATATTTGTCCATCAATATATACATCTAAACAACTAACTAAAAGAAAATATAACTAATAAAATTAGTAGAAATCTGGTTTGAATATTAAAAATAGATGGACTTGTGCTGTTTATTAAAAAAAAAAATAGACAGGCTTGTGCAAAAATAGCATTTTCTCAATAGTTTCGACCACACTTTCTGCGCAGTTTCCACATGAATGTATTAATAATTGAGTCATCACAAGAAAATTGAAAATGATAGGAATAATTTATTTTATGAAAGTATAATATACATTCTTTTACACATATAAATATCACACAAAATATAAAAACGATAAAATATGTGTATAAGAAATATTTGAGAAAATTACGCACAAATATGGTTATTGAAGAAAAATCAAAAAGGTGCCACGTCTGTAGACTTTGAAAAAAAATTCACATTTATAATAAGAGTAAACCAAGTGTTTATCAACATAGATATTGATAAAAATTTAGTACAAAAGTAATGTTATAACTGTCCATTTGAATGAAAGTCAATAATTATCAAATCTGGCTGATTCAATTAGTGAAACTTGATTATCCAATTAGTTAAATTCTAGTTGTATGATAAATATTTTCCGTTCAATGTTTTATTTGTATGCAATTAACTGGTCACACTTAGTCAAACCCAATCAAAATCATGGATGACACTTGAACCAGAGTTTTCTTTGCATTAGAATTGTTGAACTTCACTTTAACAAGAAATAATGCAACCAAGCCAACATATTCTTGTGTTAATACATTATAAGATATATAATAATTAATTTTCAATTAATCGGTTGAAACAGCGACACGAATGTGTGATCAAGTCTATGAACTAAACTATTAATTTGGTGCTGTATAATTAATGAGATTCGATTCGATTTGAAAGAGTAACTAAAGATGACTTTGACAGTAAATTTATGATTTTTTTAAACTTTTTATAAGTTATAAGCTATTATATAGATGTTTGGATTAATTTTTATGTAACTTTTAACTTTTTAAAAAGTTATTTTAAGTGCTTATTGTATAAGTTAAAATATTTATGGCCAGTTTGGATAGCAAACTTATGATTTTTTTAACATTTTATAAGTTATAAGTTATTGTATAGATGTTTGGATTAATTTTTATATAACTTTTGACTTTTTAAAAAGTTATTTTAAGTGCTTATTGGAGAAGCTAAAATATTTAACTTCTTCAAAAAGTCTTTGCACAACTTTTTAAAAACTACCACCACAAACTAAAATAACTACTTATATTATTTTACTTCCAAACACAAAATAACTTTTTTAAAAGTTACTTATTATTAAAGTCATTATTAAGAAGTTCTTTATGTATAAGAATTTAATTAAGCTCTTTATCCAAACTGGCCCTTAACTTCTTTAAAAAAGTCTTTGCACAACTTTCTAAAAACTACCTCTACAAATCAAAATAAGCACTTATATTATTTTACTTCCAAACATAAAATAATTTTTTTAAAAGTTACTTATTATTAAAGTCCTTATTAAAAAGTTCGGTATATATAAGAACTTAGGGCTTGTTTGGATGAGCTTATAGAAAAAGATCTTTTTTTAATTGATCTTTTTAAATAAGATCTTTTGAAGAAGCAGAAGTAATTTAACATTTGGATACAAAATCAATTTATGTTTGGATGTAATATAAAAAGATTTTTACTTAATCGTAAACATCTTTTCTGTGTTATAAAAAATGTCTTTTTTCAGAAGATGGAAATTATAGCTTCTCAAATAAGATCTTATTTTACTTTTTCTAGTGATTATACTTTTACTAAAAATTTATTCCCAAACATATCAAAAAATTTAATAAGATCTTTTTTTAATTAAAAAAGCTCTTATTTTAAGTAAATAATGGCATCCAAATAAGTACTTAATTAAGCTCTTTATTCAAAGTGGGCTAAATCTCCATGAATATCTTTAAGTTTTGTGTGCTGCATAATTAGATTTGATTTGATAGAGTAACTAAATCTTCAGGAAGAATTTTGATTTTGGTGTAACTTAATCTCCAAGAATTTTATTTTATTATTTGTGTGCTGCATAATTAGATTTGATTTGATAGAGTAACTAAATCTTCCGGAAGAATTTTGATTTTGGTGTAACTTAATCTCCAAGAATTTTATTTTATTATTTTCAGTTAGGATGATGCTAAATATGTAATATAAAATAAGTTAAATAAGCTAAGTAATGAAATTTTAGGTCATAATTACTCGTCTCATTACCATCTCAATAATTATTTGGGACAAAACCAAAGCCAACATAAGTCCATTGACTGTATTGACTAGTTTTTCCATTGTTAACTTAACATTATTGTTTCAGTTATATCGTTCTAAGCACTAATATATATATATATATATATATAAGAAATTGTTCACAAGTAATGCGTGGTTGAATTGCAGTCAAAAACACACGTAAGGCACAGCTAACAGATTCTGAAATAGGGAATTTGCTCTGTGTTTTCTTTTATTTGTTGCAGTGTTGCCTCTTTCATATAAAAGTGAAGTTAAGTTGTTCCTATCAAGAACAATTCAAGATAATAGCAGTTCACTGGTAAGAACAATCCTTTTTTCCTTACCTTTTATTAAGATTGCTTTTCATTTATTTTTCATTCCCTCTATACATACATTATTGTTCGTAATATTTTTATAGGCATAGATAATAAGGATTTAATGTTTTAGGTTATTTGAATAAAGAAAAAAGAAAATACAGAGGAGTTACTTATCAGAAATTAGTTTTAAAAGAAACACAGATGACAGATGTATTTTACATGTTAGTTTATCAATATGTATCAATAAAATCATAAAAGAAACACTAAAGATTTCTTCTAATTGTAATTTCTTTTATACACCTAAATAACCAATCAACTGGAGGTTGGAGCATATATTTTCTTCCTAATGTTATTGAAGATTGAAAATCAATTAGCTTATTCTCTGAATAATAGAGCAATTGTTATGACTTTCTTTTCTTAAGATAGCTATTTAGTAACTAATCCATCTATAACTACTATAAAGATTCATTGCGGTACTGATTCTCTCAATCCATTTTTTTTGTTTTCCATTAATGAAAATTTCATGATTCAAATCTTAAACATTACTTAGAGATCTAGCGCCTCATCCCTGGACCATTTGGCAGTTGGATATTGCAATATTTTGTATCTATCTTGTTAGCTAGCCTTCAACATTTAGTGATGGTACTATTGTTAGAGATTAGATAATTTTTCTATCAATATGGTAGCATATTTAATAATATTTGTCGTACATCAGAAATACGTTCATAAAGTATCTAATTTGTACTATACAAATAGCACACATCCCATATCATGTATAGCACATGTTGAAACTTGATGGACGTATTTCCGATGTACTAGAAGTATTATTGATATTTTACCATTCATTCATGAATGCTTTATTTCTTGAACCAGATCTTTTTATATATGTTTGCACAATATTTGAAGAGTACAAGTACAATGAACAAGATGGGAAGCATGGCAGCATCACTATCCGACATGCTCCCAACAATAGCAAGCTACATGTTCATTTTGAGCACACTGAATCAACTCCTCCCACGGATTCTAGGAAGAAACATGTGGGACAGAATCATGGAGTTTCTCAAACCTTACACAACCATCACAATCTACGAGTACACCAAAGATCTGTACAAACGCAACGAGGCCTATGTGGCAGCAGAGACATACCTTGCTGATAAATCAACCAGCTTCGCCAAATATCTCAGCGCAGAGTATGTGAAGAAGAACAACGCAATCATGGTTGCCATCGACGGCGGCGAGGTAGTCCAGGACGAGTTCGAAGGCGTCAAGGTGGAATGGATCCTCATCAGAAAGGAATCCAAGTCGAAACTGAAGTATTGCCCTGATCAGATGCACTTCGAGCTCGTGTTCCTGAGACAGCATTGCCGATTCATCAATGAGCATTACCTGAGGCATGTGTGGAAAGAGTACAAGGCCATCACTGCAAGAAAGAAGCAGAGGAAACTCTTCAACAACAATCCGAGTTCCAATTGGTGGAACTACAGGAAGAATCTGTGGAACCATGTGCCTTTTGATCATCCAAGCACGTTTCAGAGCCTGGCCATGGACCCCAAGAAGAAGGAAGAAATCGTGAATGATCTTATCAGTTTCAGCAAAGCCAGAGACTATTATGCTAAGATTGGCAAGACTTGGAAGCGTGGATACCTTCTTTATGGCCCTCCAGGGACAGGGAAGTCGACCATGATTGCTGCAATGTCCAATCTTCTGAACTACGATGTGTTCGACATCGAGCTCACCGCAGTTCAGAACAATTCAGAGCTGAGGAGGCTCATGAGCGATATACCCAGCAAGTCCTTGATTGTGATTGAGGACATTGACTGTTCCCTTGATCTCTCTGGCCAGAGGAGTACTAAGAAGGACAAGAAGGCCGAGGAAGAAGAGGATGATGAAGAGGATTGTGAGAGCAATGTCACACTTTCGGGGCTATTGAATTTCATAGATGGGATTTGGTCTGCTTGTGTTGGGGAAAGGATCATTGTGTTTACTACTAACCATGTGAACAAGCTTGACCCTGCTCTCATTCGCAGGGGAAGGATGGATAAACACATTGAATTGTCTTACTGCAAGTTTGAGGCTTTTAAGATTTTGGCTAAGAACTATTTGGACATTGAATCGCACCCTCTCTTTGATAAGATTCAGTGCTTGTTGGAGGATGTGGATGTGACTCCTGCAGATGTTGCTGAGAATTTGAACCCAACAGCACCAGAGGCTGATGCTGATTCTTGCTTGCATGTCCTTGTTCAAGCTCTGGAAAAAGCTAAGGAAGAAGCCAATTTGAAGGAGACTGAAGAAGATGCAAAGCTTGTTCCATTGGATCAGGGTTGAAAGAAGAATATTTAATTTATTATTATTGAGCTTTCAGCTATTTGTCCACAAATTTATGTTTTTGTTTAGGCATGCAAGTAATATTTCATTTTCGTTGAACAAATTTATTTTAGGTTTGCTTTTTATGTTTGTTTGTTCCTAGGTATTAAAAAATTGTATATTCTTTTTTGAGAATATACTTAGAAATTTAATTTTATGTTCGATATTTGTTGAATTTATGAATGATGTTTTTTATTCTATTATAAGTTTGCATCTTCTTATTTTTTTAATAATAATATTTAATGATTTTCTTTCTGATTTTTTGGATTCCTTGTCATATTGGCCATAACATTAGCCAAAAGAGAATGGATGACCCTAAAACAGAAAAAGAAGCACATTTTCCCAATCAAAAGCCAGCTTTATTTACTTCTTTAGTTCTTATCCTCTGACCTTTCAACCTTTTCAAGGACCATGCCAAGACACATGAAAAAATAGTCATGATTTTTTATACCTAACCAAAGATATTTACTTTTGTTGCACCTTCTTATCCGATGGATTAAGGAACATCATGTAGTCGGTGCTGTTATGACAATTTAGTACACATCAATCCACACACAAAATTGGCTTCTTTCTCTTTTTGACCGACATGTGTAGATGCTGACAAAAATGCCAATCAAATTATTTTTAAAGCATTCGCAGAAAAAGGGATAAATAGTTGTTAACTTGGTACCTAAGATAAAGATACACGCGTGTTCACATATCCTTCACTCTCTATATATCATGAAAGCACCTTTGCAGAACAAAGAACCATAAAAGAGCTGAAAAGGAGAGAAGATGATGAAACCAGGAGACATGTTTACAAACATAGGATCCATAATTGCTTCCTTGATGTTTGTTTGGGCAATTTTCCAGCAATATTTTCCATACCAAATCAGAAACCAAATAGAGAAACACACTCAAAGGTTATTTGCTTTTGTCTACCCTTATATCCAAATCACATTCCATGAGTTCACCGGGGAGAGACTAATGAGAAGTGAGGCTTATTCTGCCATAGAGAACTACCTCAGTTCTAAAGCCTCAACACAAGCAAAAAGGCTCAAAGCTGACATAGGAAAGAACAACCAGTCCCTTGTGCTTAGCATGGATGATCATGAAGAAGTAGCTGATGAATTCAATGGTGTCAAAATCTGGTGGGCTTCTGGTAAGCATATAAATAACAAATCACAGTCAATTTCACTTCACCCCATCACGGATGAGAAAAGGTTCTATAAGCTGAATTTTCACAAACACCATAGGGGCATGATTTTAGGGTCATACCTCAATCATGTCATGAAAGAAGGTAAAGCCATTAAGGTGAGAAATAGGCAGAGGAGGCTTTATACTAATAGTGGTTCTTATTGGAGCCATGTGGTTTTTGAGCATCCAGCAACATTTCAGACACTGGCAATGGATCCAGAACAGAAGAAGACGATCATTGATGATCTCATCACCTTCAGCAATGCAGGGGAATTCTATGGAAGAATTGGCAGGGCATGGAAAAGAGGGTACCTACTTTATGGACCTCCAGGAACAGGAAAATCCACCATGATTGCTGCAATGGCAAATCTTTTAGGCTATGATCTGTATGATCTGGAATTGACAGCTGTGAAGGACAACACTGAGTTGAGGAAGCTGTTGATAGAGACATCAAGCAAGTCCATAATTGTGATTGAAGATATTGATTGTTCACTTGATCTAACTGGCCAGAGGAGGAAGAAGATGAAGGATGAAGAAGAGAATAAAGAGCAGAGGCAGAAGCAGCAAGGGTTTGAAGAAAGGGATGTTAAGAGCAGTATGGTTACTCTTTCTGGTCTTTTGAATTTCATTGATGGGTTGTGGTCTGCTTGTGGTGGAGAGAGGCTAATAGTGTTCACAACAAACTATGTGGAGAAGCTTGATCCTGCATTGGTGAGGAAAGGCAGAATGGACAAGCACATTGAGTTGTCATATTGTGGATTTGAGGCTTTCAGGTTGCTGGCTAAGAACTATCTCAACATTGAATCACACCATTTGTTCGGCACAATCTGTGAACTCCTGAAGGAAACCAGGATCACACCAGCTGATGTTGCTGAGCATTTGATGCCAAAAAATGCTTCTGGGGATGCAGAGCATTATCTGAAGAGCCTGATTCAAGCACTTGAAATGGCTAAAGAAGAAGCTAGGTTGAAATCTGAGGAGGATGCAAGAAAGACTGAAGGGTCCTCATTGCAGGATTCTCATTGGACAGAGAAGTCAGAGAATACACATCAGCTTGATGCATAGTAGAGGCTTAGTGGAAGGGAATGGATAAGACATGCACAAAGTATATACTTATTTTGTTTATAACCTTAGAAAAAACTATGGAACTTCATCGGCAAGGATTTTGCTGCATTTAGTGACTATACATGTATAACAAAAATCGATCAACCTAATATATAATTAAAAGTTGGTGACCTAACACAATTTCCAATTTGTATACGCTAAAACAGATTGGAAAGTTGAGAGAATATGTTAGAACTTATCCTCATTTTGATAAGCTTGTGTCATATTATTTTGCTCTCCTCGATAGAGTAATCTACTTGGTCTATCAAAGGCTCATGACTTTGTTTTTTACTTATAATACAAATGAAAGACTATATACTTTAAAGTATGAGATTTTACTATTTTTTTAAATGAACTATAAAAAAAAAAGATTATAAACTTTAAAATATGAAATCAAATTCAATATCTTAAGAGCAGATAATAACTTATATTTTAACCATATTCTTTAATAAAATCAAGAGAGCCTTCTATAATTAATTGTTGTAACTTGACACATAAAAGATAACAAGATGGATAGTAAAAAAAAAATACAAACTATAATTTATGACATTTCATCGAGGCCATATGTAATAGTTTCCTCAATCAAAAGGTTTTATCTCTTTCCACCTTCTTCATTTCAATTGAATGATATACTTTTTTTTTTTTGGTTAAAATTGATATTGCATTCAATATTAATGAAGAAGCTCGAGCAATTCATGAAGGCCTCTTCATCTACATATATATATACAGTATACCTAAGATTCATATGGATTTTTTCTTTTTAAATAACTGAGCACTATATCTGATTTTGATTTCAATTAAACTATCCCGTGTGTGTTCGTTTTTATAGTGACTTGGGATCTTGGATAATAATAATAATATTCCATACAAAAGTGCATTATTGGTCCATAATCTTGGACTAGTGAAAAATTTAACCCAATGCCATATTACGTTGGGCCTCAGCGTTTTGCACATTGGACCTTTCCCTTAAATATGGAAAAAAATCTTTGTTTGGAGTTTCATCTGTCATTCCCAGGTACGCGATTCGGGGCGACGGATTAGTCAGGACAAAGCTCCGGACACCGTGGGCGACAAAAAAAAAATATTAACTTAATGGAATTAAATTTTGTTAAGAATATTAACTTCTGGATTATTGACAATAATACACTATAATAAAAATGAAAATATTCAACAATTTTAAATGTTGAAAGTGACTTAGGAAATACACACTAATTGCAATCCACTATTATGGCGGTAGAAATTATAATGAATATTGCTTGATTATAGTAAAAGAAGTATAAAAAGAAAAAAATCAAAGATCATATGTTGATTCGGGTCCACAGGAACCTAATTAGGAAATCAACGAAACTTTCATATTACTTGTTTAATTAAGTTTTCTTGGCATAATTGAAAAATATTACTTTGTCTCCTTTCATATGTGATTAATTCATATCGAGTGAAACAAGTGATACTTCCTAGAAACTCATCAAGGTGTGTGTCTTGCTATGATTCTCAATATATATAATTAATCAGCTAATTAAGCTGCCTGTACGTAAGTTTCTTGACAGAAAATTATGATAACTATGATGGGGTTTAATTTAATTATATTATCCAAACTTAAGAATCTTTGCATCATTTTTCCACAAGCTTCTTTATTTGAGGGCAACTTCGCAGCAATTCATGCATGTGAATCATTGTGAATAAAATTATGACAAAGAATTTTTTTATTTTTAAAAAGGACAATAATAAAAGACAACTAAAACATAATACTGAGCTCACACTGAAATAAATCTATATATACATGCTTGCATACCTTGTTTAGCACAACATATGAGCATTCCGTGAAAGCAATGGAAGATAGAAAATGAGAGGGATTTTGGGTATTATGTCGCAGGAGCGATGGCACCAACTGTGATACATACGTAGCCATAGTCGGCGCCATCTTCCTGTGACACCATACCCTTTAACCTTTTATAGACACTATGTTTTGATGCTTTTTCTCTGTTTTTTTGTTTACTTCAAAGTGGTAAGGTAAGGTAATACTAAATATTTTGATGGCCATAATTTTTTCACTGCAATATTCTCTCTAGTTGAAGCTCTCATGCCACGAATAAATATTGATCATATGCCATGATGAATCTATGGTGTTATTCTTCATGAAAAATTTTTGTACAACTTTTTTCTTATCCAATGATAATAAAATGACACGTGACAAATGAATGACTAAAATAGACTGTCATTTAAATATTTCTCTATGTTCCATATAGTATAATTAAAAATTAAAGTAGATATGGATCATCAAAAATCATTTCTTGCTGCCTTAATGTTTCATATTGCAAATGGCAGTATAGGTGAAAGAATGATATTGTCTGCTTTTCTGAATTGCACCTTTGTAATAGCAATTATGGTACTATTAATATTTCGGATTCTGTTTGAAGTTACAATAATACTAAGTAGACAATGAAAAACCAGCTCATACAGTCAATGAGCCTATTTTGACCTTTTTATTGTATAATATAAATACATTTAACTAGTATTCAACGTGTGTTATATGACATACGTAATGTGTATCATATGTATAACACGTTACGTATAACACATATTACATATGATATATAGCACAAGTTGAATACTAGCTGAATGTATTTCTGTTGTACAACAAGCATTATGGCTTCCCGGCCTGCTATAAATATCAATCAATACATACATACATTTACATGAGCAGCCAACTCCATCATGTTAATTAATTACTCATTGTTAGATTGCCAAATAATGTTTATAACAATAATGTTTATAACAATAATATTACATTAATTGTAACATTCGTCAACTAACAATAACAGAGGATGTATGTATGTGGGTGAATAAGGAGAGAAAGAAGTTCTGGTATGGATGGCCGTTTTTGCTGTGATATGGTACTGATACTATGGAGTATATATACGAAATATATAGCTAGTAAAGTTTTTGATTTGATTGTTACTTTGCAAACTTAATTGAGAGGGCGCCACATACTCCCAAGTCCCAACACTTTTATTATGGACAATGTAATTCGGTATTCAGAAATATTATGTGTATAATAAAAATGTAGTTAATTATTTAGCCTATTTCATTTTTACTAATAGATACAAGAATTATGTTATATTAAAATTTAATGATTGAGATGAAGTTAATAGAAAAGTTAGTTAATTTTTAGTTTTACATATAGCATTTCAGTTTTGTTAGATTATTAATTTCCATCACTTTATACTTATGGATATCGATCATATCGATTTTCTAACTTTGATTGTGTTAAAATATTTGTAATTTGAGAATTTATCAACAAAATTAATTAAAGAGAAAAAAGATAGGGAAAAAGTATTAATTTTAGAGAAAAATAATATATTAAAATAGAAAATATTAAAGATATAAAAATATAAGAAATATCAAAATATACAGGATATAGCATGTCTATATATAAACAAGTGAGAGAATGTAAAAATACGATCCTCCATGTAATGTAATACACAATCACAAAGAAATTTCCTTTCAAGTTTCTAACACATACAACAAATCATACGGTCAGTCTAAATTCATCTTGTTGGTAGAATATAATATATTATTCAAGTTCAATTCAACCTTTTCAAACTTTTGAATCTTCAAACAATCTAGAAGCCTATTCTGTCATATTGTTTGTAATAAAAGTAATTTGTTTTGCTAATAAATGTCCAAGAGATCAGAACTTGGGGTTTTTGACCCATTTAAAATAAAATAAATGAATATGTTCAAGGATAAATGAATGACCTCAATATGTACACAGATGTTCTAAATTTGGGATTTCAGTCTGATTTTCGCTCGGGGGGCGAAAATGGTGTGATTTTCGCCCAGGGGGGCAAAAATAAGTAACACTGCGCGAAATGCATTATTTTCGCCCCCCTAGGCGAAAATCAGTCCATTTTCGCCCCCCTGGCGAAAATCACACAATATTTTCCTTTATATTCATTCGCAAACACTTCACAATTGAACACACTCTCACACAATCAATCATATACCACATTATGTCAGAAAATAGCTACTTTCTTCTAATTTATTACGATGGTGAAATACAAAATAGTAATGACGGAGTGTATTTCACATCTAAAAATAATTTCGGTTTTGCTGTTAGAAGATCCATTAAATTGGACGAGCTACAAAACATGATTTTACAATGGTTGGGGTTAGAAGGAATCAAACGAATTAGTTTGATGACATACCGGATGCCAGTATATTATGGCAACGGATTTGTGAAGTTTGGTTACTTAACTGTGAACACCAACAGAGATGTGTGTTCGATGTTTGATATTGCGGATAGATTCCCAGAAGTTCGAGTTATGGAGGTCATTGTTAATCTAGAAGACATCATAAGCTCTCATGGGTCAGCTTCCCCTCCTCCGTCAATTCCAGAGGGCCAGAACTCATTCAATTTTGATCTCGCTCGTGATCCTATCAATGATGATGGCGGAGAGGAACTTGGTAATGCTCAAAGCTTGGCAGAATTAGTTGTTCAAATAGCACAACCACTCGCAGAAGCAGAAATTCCCATTGGTGGCTCGGGATTCCATATTGAAAACAGAGATGATTGCTCTGATGACGAAGCAGTGAGAGGGCTCGATGATTTAGATGCAGAGGATGAGTTGCTGCAACAAAATACTGACGGTGAAGCAGAAGTAGAGGAGGCGCAACCAGAACCATCACAACCATTACCTACACGGGGTCAGAGGCAATCCCAACCTCAGTCCAGAACTATGGCGTTGATGCGGGGGATTCCTAGTCATTATACATCCTTGAACTTGGAAGCGATGGAACCAAGTAGTTCTGCAGATTTTGGAACAACACCTTCAGGATCAGCCGAAGGAGAGAGCGAATTTGTGGTTGGACAAACATTTGCAGACAAAGAAGCGGTTTTGTATGCCGTTAAGAGTTACAGCATTCGTAATCGTGTTCAGTACAAGGTACGTGAGTCTGATCATATCAAGTATCATGTTAGGTGTGTTAAGTTTGGTGATGGATGTGAATGGAGTATTCGTGTGTCGTATCGGGTGAAGAAGGAAGTGTGGGAGGTCCGGAAGTACAATGGGCCACACACTTGTGTTTTTGATTCCATCTTGCAGGCTCATCCACAGCTGGACTCTGATGTCATTTGCGACCATATATTTCTCATGGTCAAGGTTGACCCAACGGTGGCAATTGCGGTGTTGCAAGGCTCAGTTGAGTCAAAATTCAACTTCAAGGTTTCCTACAGAATGGTATGGCTTGCAAAATAGAAGGCAATTGCACGCATATTCGGTGATTGGGAAGATTCGTACAATGAACTTCCTAGGTGGTTGATGGCTCTTGAACATTATATGCCAGGTACACAAAGCATATTAATAACTAAGCCGTACTATGTTGGTAATTTGGTTCACCCTGATTGTGTTATGTTCCAAAGGGTTTTTTGGACTTATCCTTCTCTGATTGAGGCATTTAAGTGGTGCAAACCGTTGATTTCTATTGACGGCACTCATCTATATGGTAGATACCATGGTGTCTTGTTTATGACAATTGCACAGGATGGTAATTCTAACATACTACCAGTTGCATTTGCTATTGTGGAGAGCGAAACAAAGGAAGCTTGGTCATTTTTTCTTACCCACCTTAGACAACATGTCACCCCACAGGAGGGAATCATGGTAATTTCTGATCGTCACGGTGCTATTAAGTCTGCATTGTCTGCTCAAGGGAGTGGGTGGAGAGCACCTGCGGCCTATCATGGTTATTGCATTCGTCATATTGTGTCAAACTTCGCCCTACAGTTCAAGAGCAAGGATGCTAAGCGGGCCCTGACAAATGCTGCTTATGCAAGGACCCGTCGTGATTACCTTTATTACATGGGGATTTTGCGAGATGAGAACCCCGCCATGTGCACTTGGGTTGACAGAATCCCACTTCAAAAGTGGGCACAACATGCTGATGAAGGTCGACGGTTTGGACACATGACAACTAATCTATCTGAGTGTATAAATGCTGTGTTGAAAGGTACACGGAATCTTCCAATTACTGCTATTGTGAAGGGTACGTATTTTCGTTTAGCTGAATTGTTTGCAAGAAAAGGAAGAGATGTTCAGGGGCAGATTACAGGTGGACAGGTTTGGTCACAGTACTTGTTGCGTGCAATTCAAGAAAGCAGTAGGAAGATTGGACGCATGAATGTAACCGGTCTGACCCGGGAGAACGTCGAGTTTATGGTTTCAGAGCTAGAAACTGGAAACACTTTCAGGGTCAATCTTGCCGAAAGATTTTGTGACTGTGGAAGTTTTCAGGCTCTACATTATCCTTGCAGTCATGCACTAGCAGCTTGTGCCGACGCCCGAGTTAATTGGGGGACATACACACACCCAGTCTACAGTCTTGAGTGGATATTTAATGTTTACAGGAAGGAGTTTACTGCCGTTCCTGGCCCGCTTTTGTGGCCTGAATATACCGGCACACTGATCAGACCTGACCCGACACGCAGAAGGGCTAACGAGGGTCGTCCAGTCTCGACTCGGATCAGAAATGAGATGGATGAGAGAGAAGGCAATCAACCACGACGTTGCGGGATCTGCAAGAATACATGACACACTCGAAAGAATTGTCTAACCACTATTGCATCAACATCTGGACGACGTGGCTAGGTTGTTTCAATTTTATTTGTATTAAGTTTCGTACTAATACTGTTAAAAGTTTTTATCCTGTATGTTTTCTATCTTGTTGTATGCTTTTATTTGCAGTAAGGATAGTACTAAGTTTGTTGTCCAACAATCATTTTATAGAGAAATTGATAAATAGAAAATGAGATCGATTATGACAATCATTTTATAATAATCATTATGACATTTGAAGTTAAAATTTACAACAAAACAGGAAAAGAGATTGATTATGATTTATCCAACTATGAAGTCATTCGTCTCGGGGACCCCTAAATATAAATATATTAAGTTATAAATACATTAAGTTTGATAATATAAAGTCATACAATTCAACTTCACAATACAATAATTAAGTGTAAATGCATATAAAATAAATATAAAGTCAAAATACACTATCCACGGTCCCTCCGAGGCGCAGGAAAAAAGCATGAACCAGTCTGACACATACGAGGTCTAATCAGACGAGGTCTAATAGGACTTGATGGACTACTGGGTGGATGTGTATCGTCAGCATCGGATGGCATAGGTGGAGGTGGGGGAGTAAGGAAGGAAGATGGAGGAATGTTCATGTCCAATCGTCGGGCAATTGAAGACTCGGGCTGCTCGGGTGTCATCTGCGCAGACAGCTGAAGATGCAACATATCTATCCGCTCATCTGACCACTGTAAAGGCGAAACAAGATGTGATGATCCTACATCCTGCTGCTGTGGTGGCATAGGCGTGTAGTCATATGATGTACGAAAGTAATGTCCCGACATATCGTGCTGCTGGGCAAGCACCTGTACCTGCTGCTGGACATGCACCTGATGTTGTTGGTGCTCATGATGTTCCTCATGCTGCTGCTGCTGCTCATGTTCTTGCTCCTGTTGCTCTGGATGCTCCTGCGTCTGATATCGCCTACGATTTGCTGCAGGTCGTCGCCTACGTGTTTGTGGCAGAGGCTGAGGTTGTGACTGTGTCTGCGCACTATGATCTCCAGTATCATGATACCCAATGGGGTATGTCCTCTGGCTCGTCCTAGTCCCGGCCCTAGCTCGACGCTGAATATGTCGCCTGTCTGGGACTCCTCCTGGCTGTAATACAATACCAGCGTCGTCTTGCACCTGACTGGCTGGAAGATCATCTAACATGTCACGGTTTACTATTCCTCCACCAGCTATGAACCTGAATTGGTTCGTGGACCACCACTGCATATATTCTGCAGAAGGCCTGGTGTCCTCCCCTGCAGGCATAGTGTTGACAATACTCTCTACATCTGCCCTAGCTGCCCATCTGGCATGCCACTCAGGAAACTGAGCAGCCAACCAGACTGTATAGTACCCCTGCCCGCTCATTGTGTGAAGCCTCTCAATATCTAAGGGCGGCTGAGGGATGTGCTGCATAAACCCAAGTTGTCTTAACACTCGATCTACCTGGTGCCACTCAATCGTCTCGAACACAATAAGCGCAGTCACAGAACGAAATATGTAACTCTGTTCCATGACATATTCCGGAATAACAACCAAAACGTCAAGGTCAGCATAGGGGCTCCACAGAAACTGTAAAAGGTTTAACAATTTTGTGTTAGACATATTACATATTATAATTATTTTTTTGCAAAAAGAAATAATGTAGCTCACTTACATCGTCAATCTGCAATGTATCCAACCTCCTCCTCCACCTCAGCAATCTTTGTTTGTCTTCCATGTTCGGAATAGACACCCCGAACCACCTGATATGTAAAAACATGTTTATATGTTATGCGTACAAGATAAATAAGAAATAAAAAATTACAAATGAAACGACTAACTTTACCTCCCAGCCAAAGGCCATGTAATGTCCGGACAGAATCCGCTACGTACTGACGGGATCCGCCAGTATGCCCATGACAAGAGCAGTGCTACGCAACCAGCAATATCTACGACTGTATACTTTGCAGCCCTGCACAGATTCCTATATAGGCAAGCAAGCACAGCTGATCCCCAACTATAAGTCCCGGCATGCGCAAAGTCTCGTATCAGAGGTAACCACTTTATATGAACCCGCGAACTAGACTTATCGGGGAATAGAAATCCTCCAAATGATTTCAGGATGTAAGCACGAGTATGACGCTCCAACATTTGCTGATCATAATCATGCCGATCTAAGTAGTCAGCGGGGAATATTTCATCAAGCCAACCTAGGTGGACACAATTTCCGTAACGACGACTAAAAAGGGGAACAACCCCTAAGAACTCAAGGCACATGTCCTTCATGTCCATGTGATAGTGCTCCGTCCAGTTACCTAGGGCCCCTGAAACAGCCTGACCATCTATGCGTAAACCAAGCTGGTACGCTACATCCTCAAGTGTGATAGTGGCCTCCCCATACGGCATATGGAATGTATGTGTCTCTGGATGTCACCGCTCTACTAATGCACTAATTAGTGCTGCGTCGTAGTCCCATAATACCTTAGTCAACTGTGACACCTCCCACAATCCAGCAGTGCACAACAAATACTCCATACGTGGATGAGGTGCAGGTGGATTCCATCGTCTAGTATTAAGGACCCGGTCCGGCTATTAAAAAAGATTTTTTATTTTAATCCATTGAAAATTAATAATTTAAGAAATCTAATTTCAACAAAACTAATATTCTAACCAAAACTAAATTTAATAATTATCCTATTAAAAAATAATTACCTACAACAATATAAATTCAAATGACCAAAACTAAATTCAAAAAACATTTTATTGAAAAAAAATAATTACCTACAACAATATAAAATCTAATTACCAAAATTAAATTCAACAAATATTCTATTAATAAAAATAATTATGGACAACTGTAAAATCTAATTAAGAAAACTAAATTCAATAATTATTCTATTAGACAATAATTACCTTCAACGATATAAAATCTATTTACCAAAATTAAATTCAACAAATATTCTAGTGAAAAAAAATAATTACCTACAACGATATAAAATCTAATTACCAAAATTAAATTCAACAAATATTCTAGTGAAAAAAATAATTACCTACATCAATATAAAATCTAATTACCAAAATTAAATTCAACTAATATTCTATTAAAAAAATAATTACCTAAATTTCTAAATTGATTTTCAAAAATTAAATTCAACATTCTATCGGCCTATGTCCTAACCACATATGCAAGTCTATATCCTAGACATATAATATAACATGAATATTTAAATTTATATATGTAAAAATATAAAATAAAGTCATATTTTAAATATTATAAAAATTTTGACTTACCACAATATTGAGCTTTCGTGCAATATGGAACTCAGTCACACGTCCAAAATTATTTTCTGTCATTCTCACAGATCTTGCACAGCACAACAAAATAATATTAATTAATTTTTTTTTGAGAGAATTAGAGAGAGAGAGAGTGGAGTGAGGCGGCTTGGAAGGGGGGGGGCGAAAATGGGGTATTTGTAGCCTCCCATTTTCGCCCAGGGGGGCGATTATGGCCCATCCATTTTCGTCCAGGGGGGCGATTATGGCCCATCCATTTTTGCCCAGGGGGGCGAAAATGAGACACAATGTCCCAAATCAGGACATCTGTGTACATATTGATATGATATATTTATATATGATAATATACGATTTTTTTTTAATAAAAGGGTAAAAAATCCCAGAACTTGTTAAGAATACTAAAATAGATAAGATTTAAAATAAAAAATAAAAAAGTAGTTTCCACATTTATTATGCCGTTTTTTACTTTATTTTTAGAGCACCTAAACCATATATACAACAAGGGCCAATCAAAGAAAGCATATATATAAATACAGAATGCCAAAGTTGAAAGAATAAAAAATTACGTTCAGGATTCATGAGTTTTTGAGTGAAATGAGTAAAATTAATTATATGAATAATATATACAGATACTTGTAACACTTGTTTAACGTTTATATTCATCATTGAATTTTAAGTGGACTCCGTATTTATATTCAAATAATTAAAATTTAATAATGAAAATAGATATTATATAGTAATATTATAAATATTTATGTTATATATCAAATATTTCTCGAGGAGGAATAAGTCTACTAATTAATTCTAGTTGATTAGAAATTATTTAGTGTGTTTGAAAATCAGGCTCTTCCGTCGAGCTTAATTAATTTCCTCCGGCATTGATTCTTTTTGTCTGCTGTTGAAGGCTAAAAAAAAGAGAAAGGAACTGAAAATTAAATGACTAACAATCTTGACTTAATTAAAAGAAGACCATATATAATATAATATAATATAATTTGCAGAAAAATCAGAGATTAATATTCTGTTACTCAGTGTATCGATCCAATAATACTTTGGTCTTTTATTTCAATCTTCTAGCTAAGTAATATCCAAGTCTTCCTCATCAGCCGTTTAGCTTCTTAACTATTAGGCGTTCATATCCACTTTTCTAATCGTCAATTTTGGCTGCAACTGAATTTATGTTTGCCTTAAAACTGATGATGATAAAGAGGAAAGGGGAAACAACTGCCATTACCCCAAAATAATTGACGTACATCAGCATTTCATCCATCAAAGATTATTACCGTTAAAAAGTGAGAGATATATGTGCGGATTTAAATTTTATTTTAAATGGTGAACCCACAAATACTTTAATGAATGAGTGCTTGAAATACTATTGTTATTAATTATCTAATCTCACTGTTCTCTCATTCACTAATAATTATCTTTTTTATAGTTAAGTTACATCTGAATGTAATAAGGATATGCAAAACAAACGTTAAAGACAAACCTCATTAAAAAAAAAACATCTATGTGAAAACAAACCTATTAAAAATAAGGAAAATGAGTGCTTGACTCAAGGGAGGAGCATACCACAAGTAAAGAACAAAAATAACACAAGATTACAGCATAGGTAAATAATCATTACAAATCATCCATAAAAAAAAAATTATTTATCTTCGTATAACCATTTACAAAATTTTATTTTTTAATATCATTTCTTCCTTAATTTTAAGAATTATATACAATATTATCTTTTTTTATACATTTATGAAAAGAAGATTAGTACATAAATTAAATAAATAGCTAGGTTTGATCGATAAAAATAATATTGTAAAATACATTAAATAAAGATGAACACTACTTATTAGAATATGAAGATAATATTCATCATATTAATTGTTTTATTAATTTAGTTATGAATATATTGATATATTTTAATATATTAATTTTTTTAAGTGTCAAATAATGTTGAACTGTAGCACAATAAATTAAAATATTATTTTTTGAATGATCATGATCAGTGTAAGGTAACTTCTCTATCGCCTTCTGAGTATCTTCTGGAATATCAACCTCATGTCATGTGGAAAAAATATATATATGGAGCTGATGAAGGAGGTAGGGTTTCTTGGAACTTGCCGTTTCTTAATTATTTGGTCTGAATTGCTTCTTCAACCTGTTTTTTAATTATTATTTATTTTAAGAAAATGTGGAATTAGATGTATTAATAATTAATACTTTCATTTTCAAACTTTCTGCTTGGATTATATATGCAATTTTTTGTTTTTCCTTTTTCCTTCTAATTGATACACTTGGAATTAACGTGGAAGAAAAAGACGAGGAAGCAATACCTCGGGCAAGAAACTTCAATAGCAACTATACTAAATAATAAATACATACACACACTTGCGCACTTGTAGCTGGTGTGTGTGTGTGTGGAAGAATGAGTTCATACGTTAGATGCTGACCTCATGCAATGAGATGGAATGGATGATCGAATATATATATACTTTATAATGAAAAAACAGTCAAAATGTTCACTATAATATGCACAATATATATAATTTATTATAAAGAAAGATTATGTTACTATATGTGATATATGTTGCGCATAACATGTTATATATATTGAGCATAATATATAATATACGTTGTGCATATTACATATTGTATGTTCTACACTATTTATTGATTGTATTTACTTATTTTTAATTGTGCAATATACGTAAAATCTATCATTTTATTTACATTTTATATAGTTTCAAAATAGTATTTGTCTATTTACAATAATTTTTCTTCCATTTACATATATATTTAATAGGAATAGAAAAAGTGAATACTATAAAAAAGAGAATAAGTATAGTATATTAATATAAATTTGTTTTTTATACAACAATAATTTTGTTTAATCATACAATTTTACACATTTATAAAGTAATTTTTTAATTTTATATTAATATGTGTATTGCTTAATTGGTTTTTGAAAAATATGATGAAATTGAGAAAATAATGCCAATTTTTAATGGCACAAAATATATAAAATTCAAGATTACATTCTAGTTTACAGCCGCCATTGTAGTCATTTCCTCAGTCCATCAGAAGTCATAAATTAAAGAATGAAGAAAATATTTCTTCATCTCACGTAATTATATATATGTCTTGCAAGAAAACTAGTGAACTACTTCCGAATCTTCTTTATCTTATCTTCCCTTAAAGGTTAGAACTTAGGACACGTCGACATAAGTCTTACTTTTCTTCTTTATATTTCTTTTAGGACAGCTATATATACTGTTTTTTTTTTACTATAATATATGACTTAATTATTAAGACTTATTATAGCTAGGACTGCTATGTATAATAGACTAGAGGGTTCATGTGTGAAATGGGCTCGAACCATCAAAATTGTTCACACCTCTTTCACAATCGTCACACCAAGAGGTTCAAATTAAACAACTATTATTTCACTTTGAAAATTTGAACAATATAGAGTATTAACCTTACATTATAACTATATATTTATAATTGTCTTGATATATAGACTGTTTTGACTAATTTTTTATTGTGTACTTAGATTTTTTATTGTGCACTTAGATTTTTTCAAATTTAAATGTATCTCAAATTCAAAACCTTTAATTAAGTACATTCTCACAATGTATTTGGGGTATTTATATCTATTTAAAAATAAAACAGACCTATTTAATTCATCCGGATAAGTTAGCACAATAATGAGATTTGATGGCTATTTGATTAAAAAATGCAAGTGGGATATTATATTGTTCACTTGGCTGCCTGTGAATTGTGAAAGAATCGATAACGTTTACTTGTCATGTAAACATAAATGATAGAGGGACAATATTTTTCGCAAAAATAGCCAACAAGTCCATTTTAATATTTTTGGCCCAAATAACATTATTAATTATGTATATTTTTTTAATGGACTGAGTAATTTAGGCCCAATTTCCTATTATTAACTGTTTTGTCTGATTTTTTGTTGTGTCTCTAGCAATACTCCCATGTAAATTACTGACGTCAGTAAATACAGTAAGATACTATATCATAAATTACATATAATAATCATTAACTAATAATTAATAATTAATATATTATATATATATTAAAGGACTTTGCTGCACGGTTTCCAGCTGTTTTTGGTCCCGTTGACAATATCATTCGAAAATCTATGAAGAATATATTCCTAGTTATGGATACAATATTTTACAGTACTTGGTTTTTTTTTTTCTGATTTAATTATCTAATTAAGTAACAAGGTTCTGAGGATGAGGTGTTTGTGTAAATGCCACCACCAAATAGCACCTAACCCACTCACAAATAGTCGATGATTAGTCAGTCTTTGCGCAATTGGGATATTCTTGAGTCACGATGATGCTGCCTTTTGGGATGCACAAGAGACTCACACACCCATGTCCCCTATAAATATGGCAACTCAGTCCTTTTATCCAACAAAGACACAAGCTAAGTATACACATATGTGTGAGAAACAAGGATTGCATATGAAGCTAAGCAGAAGAAATGTGTACAAGGAACTCCTGTCGCAGGAGAGATGACAACTTCTGTTACTACATGATAGAATGGTACGGTTGTAAAAAGTGTCAATTTTAATAGAAGTAGTCATCTCTCCTCGACTGAAGTCTCTTTCACCTTCTACACTATTTCGACAACTCTATATGATGCAGCCTCGCTCTTCCTTAACTATATTATAACTAGTTTTGTAATGTAGAGCCATGGTAAGGATTTCAAGCTTTTTTTCTCCCTTAATTAGCTTATTATGTCTGGTTTCTGGTTTGGAAACACTCAAAATTATGACTTCAAGAAAAGCATCTAACTAATTTCTATATCTTTTTGGATTGCTGATTAGTCTTTAATTTGTCTACCGACTTAATTCTACCTAAGAGCTTGATTATGCAGACATGTATGCTATAGCCTATAGCTAGCTACCAAATAGTTTATGGTTTTAGAAGATTGATTCACAAGTGTTAATGTGCAGGGTGATGTATTGCTTGCAATACTGCTATATATTAATTGCTATATATTGCATGCAACACAATTCCGGTTGTATCAATAACAATTATTGTTGCAATGTTTTCATGGCAATCAACACAATTGCAACCACACATACATACAGTTTAATTATATTCAAGCTAAGCTAGCTAGCTAGGAAGAGAAAAGAAAAGAATAATGATGGATTCTGTTTTAATTGTGTAGCCAAAACATAAAATAAAAAAGTCAATGGAGGGGGAGGCATCATGTGCAGATTTTGATGGTCACTTCTTAAATATCTATTATATATTTATGATGAGGGAGGTTATTATTAATTAGTAGATAACCCAGCCATGCCAGATGGACTTTTTTAATTCCCTTAGATTGTTCTTAGTTAGATTATTAGAAGAGTGAGTGAGTTCATTGGTTGATTTGCATGTATGAATTTGGAATTATATTGAATGACTCGATCAATTCAAGGCAGCTAGAACAAGGTCGAGTGGTCATCCATCTATGAGGTTTAAAAATTTAATTGTCTTTATCCTGTGCTGTGGATGTATGTGTGTAGGCCATCTATATATCTATGATATCGACTGATCGATTCATGTTAATATAGAAAATTATCTGAATGAACTCCATCTAATTTTCTCATCTATGTATACTGATATATCCATACTCATTTTACATACGGAAATTCTATTTGTACAACACATTGTACGAACAACGTACTTTACAACGTATAAGTGGCACACATATACGAAATTAATGCAAAGAACACCCACGCGCTCATCCCGTTTTCGTTCTTTTTGTGTTTCTTCTGCTTCTGCATTCTTCTTCTTCTCTTAATTAAGATACCCACTCTTTTTTCTTCACTCAATCAAGATATCCACTCTTTTTTTTTTGTATGATTCTTGTTTTTATTTCATTTTACTTTTAGAAAACTTTTTTTTTTTGTAACTCTTCTCTGCAACTTGTTTGTATAACAATGGCATAAGTGATGATGAAGAAGTAGATTTCATATGTTCATCAACTAAATTTATTTTTAACAATGATTCTTGTGATATCTAATGAGATTCTTGATTTCTTTTCATCATACAACTCAATCTTTGTTTATATCAGGTTGTTTTAGTTTCAAACAAGAACATTATTTTTCTTTTCAGATTAGAACTAATTCTGCGCAACGAACACATTGTATAAGATTAAATGAACACATATGACAACTTAAAATGAACACTTCAGGTAATACTTCGGTCATAAAATTATTTATTAACAAATGAATACATATATATTAAAGTTAAGTGACAATGAACACATAATATATGAAACAATGAACACACATATTCAAATATACTGCAATTGAACACATAATACAATGTAATGTGAACACATACTTATATTGTAACTGAACACATAGTATAATGCAAAGTGAACACATACATAACTATACCGCAACTGAACACATAATACAATGCAAAACACATATTTATATTGCAATTGAACACATAATACAATGCAAAATGAACACATGCATACACCTTAACTAATTAAACACATAATATAATGCAAAGAGATAAGATTAATGAGCTTAGATGTTTTTTAAGTAAATGCGTTCATTTTTTCTACTTAAATGTGTTTTATTATAATGAATAAATATGTTCATTTCTGATAATCAAATGTGTTCATTTGCTATTGAAATATGTGTTCATTTTATGTGTTATAATGTGTTCGCTTACGCGCGTACTGTACACGCGTGCGTCCGTGAGAGTGGGTATGCAAAACGCGCCCTTTTCAATTCTGTTGCATGATTTCCGTTTTATACGTTATTTGTTACATTGTAAGTATTATATGTTGTACACATAACAATACTCTTTTACTTATTTATCATGTACAATTATAATAATGATAAAATAATAGATGACAAAAGAATAATAATAATAATAATAATGAGCGAGCGAGCGAGCTAGCTAAAAATATTGGTAATGATGATGATGTTTGTTGGTCCCTGTGATTTTGCTTTGTTTAATGCTCCGGAACCTCAGATGCATGCTTATTGATTAATCACAAGTGGTTTTCTATGATATAAAAAAATTAGAAGATAACCCTAAACCATAAAATCATCATAGCCTCGCCCGATCGAGTATATATTTATATTTGGGTGATGCTAAATTAACAATACAAAACAGTCCAATCAGTCAATAAATGAGATTTTGGGCCATAATTACTCAGTCTATTACAATCTTAATGATTATTTGGGTCAAAACTAAAGCTAAAATAGACTCATTAACTATATGGACTGATTTTTCATAATTCACTTAACATTATTGTTTATGTTTATATAGCGTATGGACTTGAGCTGTATGCCAATGATTAGAGCTCTTTACTAGTAGCTTGTGTATGTTTCACGTGAATCCGGAGTTAATTAATATGTAATTAACAATGATCAACTTGCAAAGGTTCTGATCTTGGTTGGATTTTTTCTTAATCATTGGGTCCCATCATCAATACTAAACAAATCGTTATTTTAATCTCACTATTTTCTTTACTTATCAGTTTTACATTAGTTAAGAAGAAGACATACATGTTTTTTCAAAAAATTGTATTTTTCAATTAATGTATAATAATGATTAACTTTTTTTTTTTATGAATTCATGGCGAAGAGTTTTCTTAAAAAAAAAATTATACTAACTTTCCAAGTTGGAGTACTTATAATAAAACAAAATAAAACTATAAATTTAACATTTTTTTTTTCTCTGTTCCCTCTAACTTGTGTCCCTTATTTACGAAGAAAATCATTAATAAAGCAAAAGGAGAAGGTATATCCAAGGGACCTAACACTTGTTGGATAATTCAACAATTTTCCAATTCATGACGATTTCAAAAGTATGGTAAAATTACATTAACATCATCTAATATTCAATATTCGATCTTTTTTTATTTGTCTATGTAACATTAAGTATATCTCTTATATCTGTATGATTCAATGAATATCAATGTAATAATTTTATAAATTCAAGAATTTCTTCTAGTAAATTTATAAATTGGGGAGATATGAAATAAATTTCAGCAAAGATCAACGTAATTTATAATTAAAATTAAGGCATTAAGACATCAAATCATCCAACCCAAGATGAAAGGTCTTTCAACTAACCTTGTGTTTTTGGGATACTAATATCCTATCCTACTTTCATGGGCTCTGTTTTTATGGTCTTATTGTTTGTTGGGCTAGTGCTAGCTTCCTAATGTTGGCTGAGTTTATGAGCAATATGACCCATACAAGACAACACCCACACCATCACCAAAAATAATAAATATATAGTTATTTAGTTAATCATAACTATGTCTCACAAGTGTGTATGAAACCATAAACCAAAAGCAACTTGAAATGACATAAACCTATTATAAGAAACTGATCTGAAAAAAATGTAACTCCACCTTTCGGTTGGGCCTTCATATCATAGAATAAATGAAGAAATACGTCACTATCATAGTGGTTTTCAGTTTCTTCAATAAGTTACATTTTCCTAACTCATGATTCAGTTGATAATATCAGCATTTCTCTCTTCATTGCAAGGTGGTGACGTGTGATTGAATCTATTAACTCTTCTTACCTAGCCGCCTCCAATACTCTCATCGCCCAATAAATATGATATAATATATCAGTCATGCTAATTGTATAATATAAATACGTCTAATTAGTATTCAATTTGTGCTATACATAACATGAAATGTATGTAATACGTATATATATATTATAAATATAGCACATTTTATATTATGTATAGCACACGTTGAATTCTTGTTGGACATATTTTTGTTATATGACAACCATTATTGTATAATATACTATGCAACTTGTTTAAGATGCATTCTTTAGAATTTTCTCATTCGCTTGGGAAATAAACAAAATTAGTGAGTTTAGTTAGAAGGAGTCTTAAGTCTTCTCCACAATGGAGGGAAGAATAAGACCTCACACACCACGCCAAACACACCTAATTACTCATCTCTAACCAACCCATTTACATTGATAGTCAATATTCAAATTCCAAAACACCGGCTTGTATATTATACTTTGTACTAGCTTGTTAGGTAAGTCAATGATAATTTCCTTTTTCTTTTTAAGTGTCACCCTAAAACCTTGCGAGGCAATGACTGATCCTCTCAAAACAAAGAGATGATAGAAATAAATTTTAATGATAGCCATGCATCTCTCATCATACACATCGTCATAAATTGAAATACTTATTAGATGTTTAAATAACTTAACGACTACAAGTTTTGTTTGAATCACTTTAGTTAAAATTTATTTAAAGGGAAAAGAAAGAAAGGGGTCAATGAATTTAAGAGGTAAGCACTTGGAAATTATTTCAATGCGTTTGGTACCAAACCAATAAGAAGAAGAAGATGCACAGAAACAAGGACAAAAGAGAAGATATCCACGTAAGACCTTCAATTGGAAAGCATATGCAACCAAAAATAAAAGTAAAATACATAAAACGTATTTCCATTCCAATTCTCATAGTTTGATTTTGTTCTTTTGTTCAACCCCCCTAATTGTCTCCTCTTTCACACCTTCTGTGTTTTCACCATCCTTTCTCGTTTGTTCCAGAGGTCAAATAGAGCAAAAAGGTAGATATCAGCTTACCAATTCTGAGCTATATGACCATTCTGCAGAATCTTCCATGCTGGTCACTGAATTGGAACCAATGCAAGTGAAAAGGAGGGAAGTGGTAATTGGGGGGTTACAGACTGAGCTGTCTCATATACCTTAATATTACAGCGTGTGATCCAGCTTCAATCTCGTTCCACCAGATTCTTCTGACTTTGTCTTCCCAATATATCAAAGATGATTGATGTGTATACTTTCACTATTTTCTTTTCCTACCAATAAGAAACTCTAATTTACTGAACATGCTAACCATACGCGCACACATAATCTAAAAGCTAGTGGCAGGGAAAAATAAATCCGTAGAAGACCGCTGTTGCCGGTTGATTCTTCTCATACGCACTGCCTTGGCCGGAAACTTGAATTTGACAACAAAGAGCTTACTAATGTTTCGAGCCGTTTCGCACCTGGCCCAGGCCTGAGGACTGTAGTGTTACCGACTTCGGAGCAGGGGTCAGTTCCATTCTCCCTGCTTCCTATGCACCAACCACCAGGAACAGCCATTCCAGGACCTCTGGATAATAGCTCAGCATCGATTTTGTCCAATACTGGATCTTCCCTGTGGAACTTCCTTGCAAAGGGAGCGTTGCTGTCAACCATCCTTTGCATATCATTAACGTTAAGGTAATGAGGATGTTGCTTGGGAGGATTGTCCCAAGAAATGAAATGTAGATCGCTATTCACAGTTGTGTTCTTGAACTCTCGAGCATTACAAATAACTGTGTGGAAGTACCCTTCAGGTGAAGATATGAAATTTGAGTAGTACATGAGCACAGTTCGAGGTAGGTTGTCCCATCCCCATATGCAGTAATCAATGAAAGATTTTGAGAGTGCCATCCAAGCCGAACCTACAAGAGAGGAGTTTTAGATAACCATTTATGATAATGTTCTCTCTTCTCAAGCACACAACCCAAACTTCAATATCACTTATGTTTACTATATACATGATCCTTTTGTTTTTGAAAAAATAAAATAAAAACATAAATTCAGTAAGCTTAAGCATCGCATATTCTCAAAATAACAGCAATTGTTTCCAACAGAGGACTTATTAAACATAGATTAACAAGAGCATATAGTCAAGCAGAATGCAATGCACAGTTCAAGTTGATGGAATGAAGATGAGTCATGATGCAAAACATCACGATCATATATAATCAATTTAAATACAATCGAAAAATAATCTCAGCACCAAAATTGGCCATATCCATCGTTCATCATACAGCCAGAATGGTTCAGTTTAATTTGGCAGTCAAACTCTTTTGTCACACAGCAGTTATATCTTATATTTATTACAGGGGAACAAAAAGATGTGAATCCCATTTCAATAATTGAAGCGAAACAAATGGCCACTAATCCTGCAGTGGAAATCCCCTCTCATTTAGTTCCCCTACTCTGGCAGAAATGTTCTTATGACCTCTGACAGAATAACTGATATATTAAGTCACACAATGTTGGGAAAACATTTTGGAAAATCAGATGCTACATCAACACCCGCCTAGGTCTAAAACAGTGAAGAACAAATTCTAACAAGAAGAAAGCAGATGTTTACCATTCCCCCAGAAATTCAGCACACTGAAGAGATTCACCTTTTACAATTTTGTTTTAAAGTTTTACCCCTAGAAGCCAAAGTAATGTCTATCACTAGAATATTAAGAACACCATTGAATAAAATGGGGGTTACTGAAATCACCAAATACCCAAAATAAAATCATATTGCGCACATGTAAGCATGCTATGCAAGTTGTAACTATAAAAATATGGTACTTACTACTACTAATAGTTTATCCATTATATATTACTATGACATCAATCAAAACACACACTACAATTAGTTGATCTTGTCCAAATGACGGAACATAGGAAACTCTCCCATAGGCTACCAAAATACCAGAATAAAAATATAAAATTATCAGATATTTCAAAATTTTGATTTTGGAAAGAAAAATTTTATTAGAGAGTGATATGCATTGCAAAAGGTCAACCGGCAGCAAATGAAATTTGATGCATTACTGCAGTCTGATTATTTAGCAACTTGTTTTATACTTTTAATTCACGTAAGAATACAAAACAGGCCACGGAAAATAACCTATATTCACAATCACTGATGCATTATATATCCACCTTGCAAATCAAATAAATAAAGTTCACTGTCTTGACTCCCAAACTAGTCTTCATATGAAGTGCAGCCTAAAGTTTTCATACTAACGTAAACAACAGTTTTCCGTTAGTTTCATAAATTTTCATTTCCATATAACCTCATTATGTTTCCAAAACAAATTAGCCAGAGGTAAAGTTATTAGCTAGAACAAATCATTTTTTGGGGCGTAAAATCAAACATAAAGAAAACAACAAGCAACTAATGTAGAAACGGAAAGTTCTACTTAACAAATAAAGTGTTGCTTTATTCACAATCGTAGGGCACGAAAACAGGAGGAAAAATCGCCATCCACTTATAACTCTTAACTGAACCGTGACGGAATGAAACAAAAGCATCAACAGTTTCTAAAGCTTAAATATTTGATTGGCAATGTATTCAAAGAAAAGTGTCTTCCTATGCACAAGTTAGGACTTATTCACGGGGAAGATTACCAACAAAAAGTCTAGCAATACTCACAAAACCATTATATGCAAACATAGAGCTGTGTATCCTCAATCCACATTGAATCAAAAGGGGAAAATGGAAATTAAGAGAGAAATGAAAGAAACCACCAAAAGCAATTAAGTAAGAAAACAAGGAAGACTATCTTCACCTGTGAAAAGCTTGAATGCTGTAGGCCTACTTCTCCGCTGTGTAACCCAGAACACATCTTGCTTCTTGTTCATGTACAACCCGGGATCAACTATTATTGGCCTTGCACGCTGATGACTAACATTTTAACAAACACATCACGAACAAATCCACTCACATCAACAATCTCACTCCAAAAAGAGAAATTTAAACAAACAAAAAATTGGAAACAATAAAATGACAAAAATAAAAACTTACTCTTTCCATCCAATGTCACTGGTATGATCAATGAAATTGAGATCGCGAGGCAAGTACGAAAAAGTGTGCAGCAGATCTAGTTAACCAAAACCCACAAAAAAGAAAAGAAAAAAAAATCACTAAAAAATTCCACAACAAAACCCCCCCAAAACAAAAGTAACGCAAACTTACAGTTGCATCAAATTTCTAATCTCAATTCATTACCAAAAGAAATTTTGTCATATCAACTTCATTAAATTCTCAAAATCAAATAACAACACAGCTAAAAAAAATGATCGCACATTGGAGAATTAGTCATTAGAAAAATAAATCAATAAATAAACACCAACCGTCTTGAGTAACAAGGGGGTAATCGGAGGCACTGAGATTGATGAACCAATCCCAATCCCCACATTCCCTCAACAGAATCGCGGCGGCGTGGAGCGTGTTGGCCACCATGGTGGGTCCCCTGTACGTAACAAGGTTGGCCTTCTCGATCACCTTCACGTTCCGAAAGTTCTGGAACAGCGCGTGGCCCTTAACGAACTCCATCAGATCCACGCGCTCCTCAGGCGATGCCTCGAGGTCCAGGTGCACAACGTAGCGGTTGTTCGGGTGGTAGAGTGCCAGGAGCGTGCGCTTCACGGCGCCGCCGTCGCCGGCGGATCCAGAGATTAGGTAGGCGAGACGCGGCGGAGGTGGAAGGGCGGAGGGAGTGAGCGGGTGGAGCTTGGATTCGACGAAGATCGTGTATGAGGTGGCTGTGACGGAGCGGTAGAATGGGAGAATGGGTGAGCCCCCCGGTGAGGTTAGCGTTGCCAGAAAGAGAAGGAATAGAGAGAGTAAGGAACCGATTGCGAGTGGGAACACCCACTTTCTCTCCGGTGACGATTGTGGATGGTGCCTAAGGTGCATGTAATAGTTCTTAAATTTCTTCATTTTGCTCTCTTTTTTAATTTAAAAAATGAAAATAAGAACTGATTCTTCTTGTGTAGTTGTGTGTGTTTTGGGAGGGTTTCTCTTTTCTGGTTCTGGGAAGGAGTTAGAATCAGAGAAAGAAACCCTTTTTAAGAGATGGAGTTGTTGTTAGGTGGAAATGAAATGAAATGAGGATAAAAGAATGAATTTTAAGGTGATGAGGAAGAAGCAACTGTTTCAGATGTGTGTGTGAATCATGGTGGTAGTGCTGATTCCTGTGCTGTGCTGTGTTCTTAACTTCTTATTATGGTTTTACACAACCCAACCACTAGAGTTCAATACAAGACCTTCTTTTTTCTTTTATATTTTTTTGTGTCTATTTCTATCGTAATTTGTTTTGCCGTGACTGCAGGGTAGTTTGGTGTGGTGGCTTTGAATTCACTCTTCTGGTTTTGCTGCTTTTCTGTTTTATTTCCAAAAAAAAAATGGGGTTCTAATCTAGATTCTAAACCTTCATTAGCTTGTTTAATCACTAGGGTTAAACGGGGGAAAGGAGGTTATTACTTTTACTACTATTAGATTTTGATTATGATTTAGGTTAGATGAAGACAACGATTTTTGTTTTGAGTTGGTCTGGATTTTTTTTTTAATTAGTTATTTTGCTTGCCCTAAAATGGCGTCTTTACTTATGGAAAACGTAAGAATTTGGAAGTTTTGTCAGTGTTCTGAAAAATTAACAGAGGTTGGGGAAATTGTTGTTACTATTTAGAAAGATTTATAGTGTAAAGAAAAAACTTACTTGGAAAAAGGAGTTGAGGTGTTTAACTGTTTAGTGATGTATTACTAAGTAACAGTGATTACCAAAAAGAAAAAAACTGTTGAGGTGAATTGAAAAATAATACTATATTGATATTGATATTGATATTATTATTATTATTGGGTGTGTCATGCGTTTGTTGAGGGAAGGTTAAAGGCTGATTTCATCCCTCAATCAATAGAAAAGCTTATTTCGTCACGAAATAAATATACGGCCTTATATATGAAAAGGGCTTTTTATCATGGATTTCGAGGGGTTATTTGTTATATTGGATAAGATACATAACATTTCATACTTGAATTACTTGATAATATAATGCCTGAAAATATAAGCTTTTATAATTTTTAATGCAATATGGTTTTAGTGTAATACTATATAAGATATTAAGATTCTTACAGTGCGTTTGGAAATTTTTTTATAGGATGGAATTGAATTGAAATTCTATTAGAAATTGAATTCACACTTGAATTGAATTGAATTTTGGTGTTTGAAATATATTAGTAAAATTGTAGAATTGAATTGAATTCCAATGTTTGGAATGTTTATAAAATAAATTAAATTTTTTTAATGGACAAATTTATCCTAAGATACTTTGAAATTTGAAGAGAGTAATTTAAATTGGGTAATTTAAAGAGGATAATTTGGACATTTTTATATTTTAAGTGAAATGTCAATGGAATTCAATTGAAATCGGAGTGGAATGACTCCGATTTGTTTTTGGACCAAAACTATGGAATTGAATTGAATTCAATTTCAACTTAAATGATTTTCTTTGTTTCAAATACCGGAATTCAATTCAATTCTGATGGGAATTGAATTCCAACGGTGTTCCAAACACCCCATAAATGTGGTAATATTTTTTAATTTTAAACATAATTTTAAATAGATTCAATTTTTATACACAAATAATGTAAATATCATTAAATGAAAATACAATTTTACATTCCTCCATTTGGAATCATTAACCGCTATGATCTCATTCTCTTCACTCAAATAGTGTTTGTTTTTATTGAATTTGATGATACTATCATGAATTCAGTAAAAATATCATTCTATCAAATATTTTGTGTGAATATTACAGTGGCTCGAATAAAATTATCAATTTTAATTTATTTCAATTTTAAAATTATATTAGAATGAAGTCATTATGTTAAAAAAAATTCACAAATATGTAAAGACGGTGTATTTTAAGTCAATTTTAAAATTAATGAACGTGTTTGGAACTACTAAAAATGAGAAATGAATTTATTTTTAAATTAATTCTATTGTTTGAAATGCAAAGTGTAAGGAAATAAATTGAATTGTAATTTTAATGGAATTGATAATTGTGTATTTTTAAATCCTAAGAATTTTGAGAGGATTTTGATGGAAATGATTTAGAATTCAATTCATTTTATATCATTTTCATATTTAATCATTCCAAATACATTCATTATGTCTTATACTTCCACTGATTTGATGACTCTCTTGATTTTACAATCGATGTGAACGAAAATAAACATTGAGCATTGCTAGAGATACAACAAAAAATCAGCAAAAACCGTCAACAAATAGGAATTTGGATCACAATCACCCAACCCATTAAAAATATATTTAGGACTAAAATGCTATTAGCCCATAAAATATTAAATAAATTTTTTGGCTGTTTAGACTGAAAAAATGTTGATCTCCGAGCATATATGATAAACATCCGCCCATGGTCTTCTCCATACTCCAACCACTCTATCAGCTCAACACCACCTCCAGCCTTTCACTACCTTCATCAACCGTTATTGCACTTACGTATGTATTCCAAGTCCAAAAGAATCCTTATCACTTCCTCCTCAAACTAATCTTCCTCCAAATCATATCCAATAAACACAATAATTTCGACAGACACTCGCTTCCCTAAACACTTCACTAAAACAGAGGACTGAAGATGTCTCGTCAGTGTAGCCGCTAGCTCTGCCATGTCGCTCGCCCACTAATAACCTTGCTCTGATATTTATATTTACAAGAAGTACAGTAATTTCAACAACATCATTATTTGATAATATTGTTAATTACTACTATTAGCTGCATCATATATAATATAATAATAATAAGTATCCGTCTCGTAGACCAAAAACTAAACCATTTGGATTTTTCCTTCCAACATGCTATTTGATATTGCGGTCCACTTATATTATTGAAAAGTACACCTTGGCGTAATATGTTTAATCCGCGTTCATACTTCATATAATAATATGATTGAAGAGAATTTTCAAAAAGATAATTATTATATTTTATCTCTAAAATTAAGTTTAAAAAATTATAAATAAATTAAAAATTATGTTAATCACCTTCTATATATAACCTCTATTATATTTCAATCTCCACAATCTTTTTTAACTTCTTTCACAATTCTTTCATTTTATTTTTCATGTCAAATCAAAAAATAAATTTAATTTAAAATATTATTAGGATTAATTTAAAATTTACTTTTTTGACAAATAAATTAAAATAAATGATACTATTAATTATATCAATTCTAAACAAACTATTATATTATATAATAAATCCCGCTCATTCAAAATTAAAACTGGAAAAACATGCTCAACAAGCATTCAACAAGTCCATTAATCAACAGCCCAATAGGCAAGTCGTTTTACGCAACAATAATATTTTATTTACAATAAAATTCATTGTACAACATAATACATTCAACTAGTATTTAGCATATATTATATATTATACGTAACATATTATACATATAACACACATTACGTATGATATATAGAACATGTTAGATACTATGTATTTATGTTGTACAATAAACATTTATTTATTTAAGTGTTTTACATGGAAAATACTTAATAAGACTCTGGAACCTAAAATCAAGCTATTTCTTGACGAGAAGTGATATTGGTATATATCAAAATGTATGTATAGTAAACATATGTTTTGTTTAATGATGGAGAAAAGAAGTGTAAGTGGTGGAGTGATATTATATCAAAATTCAAAGATGATGAAGTAGGTGGAGAAGATATGTAAGAGAAAGTGTATTGATTTCTTGACCATAATAACTTAATAAATAAATAAACTTGTTTACTTTGGCTTTCAGATATATATGTTGTGACTCAGTTAGAGAATATAGAAGTTGATAAGATTGAATTTATTAGGATTAGGTTTGTTAAGATTTGATTTGATCTTATCTTTAAAATTTACCTATATATTAAAAGGTGTTTTTCATCATCATTAACATTATAACCAATTATTATTTCTCTTATCAATATAATATCTTTTTAATTCTCTCCCCTAATTTCCTTATTTTTCATCTCTTCTTTTTTTTTATACCATGAATTTTAACAAACTTAGCAGCGAACTCTACCCTAGCGTATGAACTATTATACTCTCCCTCCCGCTCCCCCTATCTTTTTGCTATTTTCTGAATTTCAATCATTTTCTTTTTAAGTCTTGTATATCAATCAATAAAAATGGATGCTCATTTGACAGTACAAAAAAATCTTCTACTTCATATTCATTCACAAATTATAATGTTTTTCCGACTAATTTTATCATTTCAAGTACGTACTAATGTAACTCATAAAAAATTAATTTTAATTGATGATACTGAAACTCACATACTTAATCTCGTGCTGAAAATGTTAGATATATAATTATCAATCTTTAATGAATAAAAGGTGTGTACTATTTTATCTCCAATAATCAGGTTTTCTACAAAAACAAAAAAACAAATAGAAAAAATACAGTAGTTTATGGATCCGTCTGGGTCTGGAGTAATCTATAATTATAGGCCTTATTTTTAATGGTTTTTGCACAATCAGAAAATGTTAAAAATATATATATTTTTTCATTGGTAAAGTTTTTGCACAAGTGAGGAAACCGCACTGAAAGCTGACATGTTTGACACATTTTCTCACCTGTGCGAAAACGTGCAAATGAGTTATACAAGTTTTTGCATAGATGCAAATATAAACCACAAGTTCTGAGGTGATCTTTGGTTAATAAATACTTGATATATACCAACAAGGATTGACATGATAAGCGGCTTGTTATCCCTTAAACAAGGTTTTGGGTTCGAGGTTTGTGGATGTAAAAAAATTCTTGTTGGAAGCCTCACATGTCATTCCCATGTACGCGACTCAGAACGACAAATTAGTTGAGACGAAACTCCGAACACCGTGGGTAACAGAAAAAAAATACTTGATATATATAAAAGATAGATGGAAGTAAATATATGTTACTTCAAGGTCAACTGCATTGTGAATATTTATCTATAAATAGAAAATAAGTGTCGTATTTTTTGAGCTCCTATCGAAAATAGATGCTAGTAGTTGAGACAGTATGTTTAAGTGTCTAGAAATTGAAAATGTGGTTGGTGTTCCATCGTGTGAACCTCTCAACGTGAAATTCAATTGAATGAAAGAGAGGAATGGAAAAAAAGGACTCTCAGTTTTCATAGGAGATCAGATAATGCCAAATGTGCAATAAATATATAATAATGCTAAATGGATAATAAAAAACCAGTCCATACAGTTAATGAGTCTATTTTGGCTTTAGTTTTGGCCCAAATAATCATTGAGATTGTAATGGACTGAGTAATTATGATCCAAAATCTCATTTATTGGCTGGTTGGGCTGATTTTATATTATTCATTTAGTATCACCCATAAATAAATAAATAAATAAAGGAGTGGAAGGGGCTGAAAATGTAGAGATAGATACTCTCTTAATTATGGGTAGATATGTTGATTTCAACTCAACTAATTCCTCGCTCGTGCAATCAAAATGTTTCCAAAATTTCTGCGCACAATTCATAATCAATCAGTTGTGCGAGGCAACTTCGTTCCATGACCTCCAAACGTAGTGGACCACATTACATTACCCCCACCGTTCCATTTAATTAATGGATTAATTATATCTTTACAATGTCAACCTATAATAAAGTCCCATATATTTTAAATTTTGCTACATTTCTTACGGTTAAACTGACATCATAAAATACCTTTACTAAAATAAGTTAAAAGCATTATAATAAAAAACACATAAATTGTTAAGTTAGTTGAGTCATGTAATAATTAGTAAGACATGTAATTGTGAATTTTGTAACATACACATGCAATCAGTTATCTACATATATACTATTTTTTTTAAAAATATAAATGGTCGGTTATCTGCTAATCTATAGTTATATGAACCAGATTTTTCTGGTGAACCCTTTATACGAGCCACATTATTAGCGGGTTATTAACCCTTTGGTTTTTTTTTCAAACCTTTTAATTTAAATAAAAAAAATAGGCATACAAATGGAGGTAGGCTTGCGGGCTTCTTTGGTGGTCAAGGCTTGATAGACAGCCTTTGGGCTGAACTGATGGGCTTGAAGTTGGAGGCTTGGGCGCCGTCATTCCCTTCTCTAAATTAAAAATGTTGAAACATGTCTCCCAACTTATTGAGCATTTTCTAAATTGTCCATCGATATGAAACCTGAAAATTGAATCCAAGTTATAATAGTGTCAACTTTTGTTCTTATTTAGACACTTATGACGTGTGTATATTTATATAATCAAATAATTTTGGAATAAATTTAGTGCATTGTGGGTAGTCTTGTGCGGCCTCGTACTAATTTTATTGTGTTCTTTACCATTATTTATAGGAATCAGTATGACTCATGTTTTTCGAGTTGCTTCGTATTCTCATAACTAATATGTTTAGAAACCAAGTGTTAATACATTTTCAATGCAAGTGTGATTCCATCAAGATTCTAGATTTAATAAAAAAGAAGGATACATAGGTCAGTTTGATTTGGATAACCATTAACGTTAATTGATAGCAATAAAAAAGAAGTTCCAAAATATGTTTTTTTTTTAATAAAAATTCTCATAAACCTTAATTAAACCTCACTAATAAGTACCATGACTAGAAAAAAATAATAATAAATAAAATAACAACGAGTACTAGTCTACTGGGATAATCCCAACTCCCAAGTCCTAATTGAATCCGAAAACAACGCATAAACACCGAAAAAAGATAAGGCAGCAGTAAAACAGTGTTGGGTTTTTTTATAAATAAGGGTAGTAGGGGAAATTTACCCCCCCCAGTAAAATATCAGAAAGTTAGTTTTGGAACTGACTAAAAAGCAAGAAAGAAAAAATGAGCCACCGTGAGCTTAATCCTGAGATCGAGGATCCTTCTGCCGGCGGAAGCAGCGGAGAGCCTCGCCGCAATGACGAGAGACTTCCCCTGCCGCCGCCAATTGAAGAATCGGGGAATTCGATTGCACCAAGAAGGATAATCAATTATCGATCAGGAACAAACAAGTCATGTGCTGCCTGCAAATTCCAGAGAAGGAAGTGTTCGAATGAGTGTCTTCTTGCACCGTATTTCCCGGCGGATAAGGCGAAGACATTCAGCAACGCTCACCGGTTGTTCGGCGTGTCGAACATGCTGAGGATTCTTAAGCAGGTTCCAGCAAATGATAGGGGTGAGGCTATGACATCAATCATTTTTGAGTCTGATATGCGTGCGAGGTACCCTACTCATGGCTGTTATGGTATTGTGTTGCAGTATCATCATCGCGTAACTGAATTGTTGAAAGAGCTGCATTATGTGCGATCTTTGCTTGCACATCTTAGGCAGCAACAAGAACAGCATCAGCAACCACCACAGAATAATAATGATCATTCTAATTCGGCTCTGTTTCCGATGGACCAATACTACTCTATGTCCATGATGATGCCTTCAACAAGTCAGGCGGTGATTCCACCGCATCATAATCATCATAATAATAATAACAATGATAATAATAATAATAATAATATTTTCCCTGCTGCTGCTCATGAACCTTATTTATTATTTAACGGTAATAATGTAGCAGGTGGTGGTTCTGTTGAAAGTAAGGATAATTGGATTAATAATTTTCCACATAGTGTTGATGCTATGATGAGTAATGTTGGTCCAAATTTAAATTTGGATTCGTTGGTGCCAATGGATTATGATCAGTCCAATGATGAAGAAGAATTGGACATTCCTTTTGCCAATAAATCTTCAGAGATTATTGGATCGTTGGGAGTGCAAGATCTTACTGTCGATGACTATTACTACAATAACGAAGAAGATGATGATGACGCGCCACTGCTTCATGATTAAAGGTCAACCATCATTTATTGAATGTGGATGAATCCTAATAATAAGTGGGGGTATGTGATTTGATTTTCTTTAATCGGTACATTCTTGTTTTTTAGACTATCTTTCTTTCTTGTTTTTTTCTCCGCTTCTTTCTTTATTTTTTCTGTTTGTAGATTCTTGTTTTGGATCTATTCTTTATTTTTTGGTAAATTTTTGTCTTGGATCTTTTCTTGATTTTTTGGTAAATTCTTGTTTTGGAACCATTCTTTATTTATTCCTCTTGATGAATAATGGTTTCTTCGATGATGATGGTATGCAATCGCAACTTTATATATTCATGGAGTGAGTATTAATTATGCTCCAAGATCATATTTAAAAATTTCTGTTATGGACCAACAAACCCCCAAAACAAGTGCAACATCAAGCCAATATATAGTTACGTTGCTCTGATCAGTTCATTCAACAGACCCAAAATAAGACACCATATGGACTTAGGCATCCACTGCTAGTCGCTCAACCTATCTAGCTCCGATCCATCTACAACTGCTCCTACTTCGCCTTCGTCGACGACTTAAGGCAATTGGAAGGGAGGAGACAGAGACAGAGACAGAGTGGAGATCAGAACAATATTCTGGGGTTCACATTTCCTGTATTTTCAAAATTTCAGATTTATCATCTTAGCTTTCAATCTCAATATATTTACAAAACCGCCCCCATATGTATCTCCTCCCTTATACATCTATTTTGGCTTTTTGTTCCCTTTTTGAAAGAAATGCTACAAGAACATACATTTTTATATTCATTTAAATGTTGACAAATTTGATAACTTTGTTGACAAGTTGCCAACAAATTTATCAAATTTGTCAAGATTTGAATGAGTGTAGAAATAAGTGTATGCTCAAAATGTATGTACCAATAGTATAATCCTTTTTCAAAACTTGTGTACCAAACTAACAACTAAGATGAATGTTGTAGATGCTTATCAATCATTTTTTAGAAATTATTGTCATATAAAAGTTCAAAAATGATTAATATGTAATAAAAATTATATAATATTTACATAATATTCATGTATCTTCATCGTTAAATTTTTAAAATTTAGATGTAAGAGCTAATCCATAATAAAATTCAATAATAATGTATATAAATATGAGCATTACTAGAGACACAACAAAAAAATTAGTCAAAACAGTCAACAGATAGGAACTTGAGTCACAATCACCCAACCCATTAAGAATATACTCATAATTAAAATGTTATTTGGACCATAAAATGTTAAATGAATTTTGTTAACTATTTTGACTGAAAGCCTGAAAAAGTATTGTTTCCAAGTATTTGTGTATAAATATTGTTCAAATGTTATATGATATTTTGTTGTACATCTATCATTCCTCAATAAAATTAAAATTACATTGTAATAATAATGCATTTTGCTATTTGTACATTGATACATCAATCATACTTCACACAAAATGATAACTTTTAATTAGAAAAAGGTAAAAAAAATTGAAAACTATTTTATGGTGTAAATTGTTTTGAAAAATAGAAAAAAATATAAAAAACAAATAAGACAAATATAGACATGTTAATTAAGAAGGATTAATTAACGGAGATAGGACAGATACACTTTGGAAGGTATAACGAATTTGCCTCTAATAACTAGCTAGCTCTACCTAAGATGCAGGAAATCGTTAATCCTGTATCTAGATATCCGGCCAAACATACATAATCAATTATTTAACTATTTGATTTTGATGCATCATTCAAATTGAATCACCTGATCTTTCACTTGTATTCATTCTCCTGTTCTAGATTATAATGCAACAAATAAATTTCCAGATAGTTGTGGCATTCTTTATTTATTGCAACAACTTTTGCACCACATAATTCGTAATTGTTGTTGTTCTAAATTTGACAGAGACCTGTGAGTAACGACGCGCAATAAACACGTCATACTACATTACAGACATATATGCCTGCCATTTTTCTATGTAAAATTAGTAGAACCGCATACATACACCTTCTGAATTTGAATTGATCTTGTTGAAATTAAATTAAAGGGGGAAAAGTATATATGGAATTCTTTCAAAAGGCGCATGTGGTGCGGCTTAGGAGCTACCATGACAAGTACATGTTAGCGAATGATGATCAAGAAACTGTTTTCCAAGACCGCAACGGCACCTACATGAATGCTAAATGGACCGTCGAGATTGTTGACAATTCCGGCGCCATAAGGTTTCATTTATTTCTTGAAATAATTAATCTGTCTATTATATATTCCAATTCACATATAGTAAATTATACATTGCATTTGATTTATGCAGGTTGAAGAGCTGTTATGGGAAATACCTAACAGCGTCGAACATGCCATTCATGCTGAAGAGCACAGCAAAGAAAGTGGTGCAATCAGTGCCGAGCAGGTTGGATTCCTCGGTGGAGTGGGAACCAATCAGAGAAGGGTTTCAAGTGAGGCTCAAGACGCGCTACGGCCATTTCCTACGTGGCAACGGGGGTTTGCCCCCTTGGAGGAACACCATCACGCACGATGTTCCCCACAGGACCGCAACGGCCAACTGGGTTCTCTGGGATGTGGACATTGTTGAGCTCAGCAAACCTGCTAATAATAGTAATGACCCAAGGCCCACACATATAGCCTCATCACCAGATCATGATCATGATCATGATCATGAGTGCGCTTATCCTTCCTCGGAGAATGAGAGTGACAGTGAATCATCATGTGCAAGAATTTCTCTCAAGTCTGCACCAAGTGATGAGGTCCGTGCGTGTTCTACCAACCCAATTTAATTAATTTCATCGATCCATCTTCACTTTCATATATACATACATATATATATATATGTGCAGTTTGGAGAACCGAGTGAGGTTATATCATCGCCATCATTGAGAGAGGGGAGGACTATATTTTACGATGTGGGTGATGAGAACGGTGAGGTAAGCGAAAAGAACAAAGGGTCGTCATTGTTCTTTACGTTCAACGGGAATAGCGTGTCGGAATTGAAGCAGAGATTGAAGCAGGAAACGGGGCTCGATGAAATTCTAGTGTGCTGCCGCAACCCTTTGACAGCAAAACTCTATCCACTTCGGTTGCATCTCCCTCCTAACAAGAGTGACATGCATGTTATCGTTGTTCCTTCTCTACCCGATGGTACGTGTGCGTAATAAATATTACGTATGTCACACACACTTGTTGCATGATAGTTGAACGTATAATTGATGTATATATACTAAATTTTATTTACTTCATGCAGATTATTAATGCAAATTGAAGAGGTCATCAAAATTCCATTAGCAGTTGAATAATGTCCTAAGAGAGTACTTAAGAGTTGTGTTTGTTGTTGTGCACATCCACACAACTCAACATACAAGGCCTATCTATAAGAAAAAATGCAGTGGATTTTTTTACAAGGTTTTCCAATAAGTTAGTTCAAGGACTAAAATCTCATCAATATTCAGATGTATATATAATGCAAAATGATATGATTTCTTTTTCTTTATGATTCTTAAATAATAGTAGGAATTCTGATCTTTGTCCCTTTTAATTTGCAAGACTAACTATTTATTGGCTTAGTTAGCATCCGCCAAAGACATATTAAGCAAAAATAAAAGTAAAAATCCGTGTCTTGTGTGCTTGTATGATCTTCCTGAGTCCTGGCTACTAGCTGCCACCTGCCATGCATGATGGAAGTTTCGTTTAACAAAATAATTTTTACATCATTTTAGTTTTTTTTTTAATTCTTAATTTTTTTTTCATAAAATTTTAAAAGAAAACTAAAAGTTATTTTTCTAACCCACTCAAAAGAGAGTTGATCATTCTTTTCTACAAGAGAATAATAAAAATAAATTAAATTAGTATACTACAAACCACTAAACATGTATCAATCATTTTGTCAAAAGTGAATATTTAACTTTTTTTTAATAAACTAAAGTGAATATTTATAACAAATTCAAACTTCTTCACTATTTGCCTCACCACAGACATTTCCATATACGAGTGCAATTTAATATTTAATTAATTAACTCATGCTTGATATATATAAATATAATTGAACACAGAAAATGAGTGAAAAAAAATGAAATCTCATTAACTATGTTTTTGGCCTGTAACAATGTTGTTTATTTTTTTTATTTATACTTAAAAAAAATTGAAGCACCAACACCTACATCCATAATGCACACAACTCAAATAATCAGCGCACAAGAAGTAAGTTGGATTTGTCTCTTCCCAAGCAATTTCAATAAGCAAAATGCCTTCAACTACAATATTTATATAACAATAATATCTGTAATAATTTGGATGAGAGTAAGTTTATATTATTATCAAACATTAAAAATGAGTATTATATAATTACAGTATAAATTTTTATCGTACATGTAACATTTTTCATTCAATAGGTTAACAAAAATGCTACTCGTACTTATATTTTGAACATACATTTATTTCATCACCTATTCAAATGTTAATTCATCGAATCTGTCAATATTTAAATGAGCAGGAAAAATGTAGTATCTATATTCCATGAACTAATGGACATTCTCTATAATTAACCAAAAATTTAGGGTACTTAGTATAATATGCTACATATTTTATCCTATAAAGGCACAGACAGAGCTCGAGCATTTTCGATGACATGACACAAGCATGGCAGCAACAACGGTGTGTCAGCAGCATAGCTTGGTAACCAGGTGCGCCTTCGTGTTCCGTCATGGGTTTTCCTCACTAGCTCCTACCATTGCTTGCAAACCTACAACGAGACTTCTCTTTTTCCCCTGCGAAACGAAGAAGTTGTTCTCTACTCTTGCCATTTCCCAACCTATAAAGGTATATTTGCTTCACTTATTCTAGCCCCATTTCTTTTCTCACTAAGTAAGGGTGGTTTTAGAAATTAGTGTTTAGTTTTCATTTTTTGGCGGTGAAGTTTTTCTCGGGATTTTGTGGAGGATACAGTAAAAAAACTGGAACTGAATATTGAAAACTGGAGTACGAGTGTGTTTGATTTCAGAAATCAGATTTAAGTTTTTATTTTTTTCTAATTTTTTATGTTTTCCTATCTTCTCAATTTTGTGAAGTTAATACTAAAAATCGTACAAATTATCTTTTCTGTTTCTGTTAGTTTTCTTTTGGTTTTCTTTTCTAGCCGTTAGGTGGAGGTCTCTTCCTGTGTGTATATATAGGGATTAAATCTTCATCTTTCAGTATTGAGAATTGTAATATTTTCTTTCACTAATACAAGATATGATTTGCAGTTTCTTGTTCTCATCTCTTCACTAGATTCTAGTTGTTCTTTTCTCTTCTCCCTTGGGGCCTGATACCTTACACTCTGCAATCATGTTTTCGATTGTTTTCTAAAATCAAATGTATTCGTAGTTTTTAACGTTGTCTTGATAAAATCTTGAAAGATAGGAGATTAAAGAAAGATGAAAAAAGAAAGCTGAATATTGTTCTTTGCATAGCAAGTTTCCAGACACCATTGAACATGGCTAAGGCTCTTTAGTGTGCAGTCAAAGGAAGAGCTGCTGGTGGTTGTTGGGGGAGGAGCAGCAGGTGTGTATGGAGCAATTCATGCTAAGACTGTGGCACCCCACCTCAGTGTGGTTATTATTGAGAAGGGAAAGCCTCTGACCAAGGTTTTGTGCCATGTTCCTTGTTAGTGGTTGCATGTGGTGGATAATACTATCATGTTATTGAATTGTGCATTTTTTTTTTGTCATTATCTAATTTGATCTTCTTATGGTGTTGTTAACAGGTGAAAGTTTCTGGGGGAGGCCGGTGCAATGTGACAAATGGGCATTGTGTTGACAATATGGTAATCATCCTTTCCGTGTGAGGTTAACGACATATAAGTTATTATTTTGGCCTAGTCTGCTAAGTACTAACTATACCATAGCAGAATTACTTTCCAAGAATTAGCATTGTATTATATATTTTCTCCTTAATGAAATAAAGAAAGGTGTCTAATTGGGCATTGTAGACTTGTAATCAGTTATAGGTCATTCTATTAGTTTCTAAATCCTTTGAGGGATTAATGATATTTAGTCCTGTTAGTTTTATTAGTGTTGATTTCGTGTTTGGATGTTTCTGTATTATTGTTCCCTAGTTGCATTGAATTGCTTTATCATGCCTTATCAAAATGGTAAATTGATGTTTTGATTTGAATGATGATTAGTTTGTAGTTTTTGGCAGAAAACTATCCAAGGGGTCACAAGGAACTGAGAGGTTCTTTCTTTAATTCGCATGGCCCGGTGGATACCATGTCTTGGTTTTCCTCTCATGGGGTTGAACTGAAGGTTATCCTTTGAAAACCTCCTTGTTACTTGTTTCTGCTTCTAATTTACATCTCTGACTTGTTATTAACTGCTCATAGATTGAGGATGATGGTAGAGTGTTTCCTGTCAGCAATAGTTCTTCTTCGATAATCGACTGTCTCATGACTGAAGTAAAGCAAAGGGGAGGTACGCTGATTCAGTAACAAATGCTATTGGCTTTTTGCAACATGTAGATTTTGTTTAGTTAAGCCCAATGTGTTTGAAAAGTACTAGGCATTCTGTAACTTACTTTGCATGTGGTTCATAAATCTGTCTCTCACTGTTACAGGGTGAATGTCTTTGTCTGAAGTTAAGTCCTGGTCTATAGGTAAAACATTCTTTTAGCTGGTGAATTAGGATTTTTTTTTTCCTGTGGTGTAACATGAATATTTAGCTTAAGGTTCACTTTTTCTTAAGCCATAATATTATTGTACAATTGGTGTTAATTTTTTGTGGTTTAAAACTTGATAGTTATAAAATTGAGCTAACATCTACGTCTTCTGTTCTCCTTCATTATTCTCCTTTTTCACCATGATATGATTTGTACTACCAAATGATGGCCTTTGAAATGTATATGAAAAGCAATACAATACATCTTGATTCGGATTCTTACTCCACTAGTTTACTAAACTATTCTACTTAATTCTAATTTGTTGATTTAAAGACATTTTTACCTACTCTTTGCTACATATATCTTGGCTCTTCAGTAAATTGAATTATCCATTGCACAAAATAGATAGGTTTTTTGATGGCTCGGTAAAAATATTCCTTGATCCCAGTCTTTGTTAAGTTCACTAAAAAATTATTGGAATCATAATTGTTGGCCTTTTCCCTACATTTTTCGCAATATTACACTCATTTGAATTCAATGATTACAATAATATAAGTTCGAATTGTCAATGCTGAACTGTGTTCTCAATCAGTTTCTGTGCAGACCAAAAAAACTGTTACAGCAGTGTCTGTTATAAATAGTGGCAAATTCTGCCTTGAGGTCAAGCAGCAATTAGTTGATCGTGCTGAATATGTTGAATCTGATTACATATTGATTGCTAGTGGTAGCAGTCGACAGGTTGTGGTGGATAATTGATTTATTTGAGTTTAGATTCATGAACTGGAACAGTTTTTCTTAATCAATTTCTGTCTGTTATAGGGTTATACTCTTGCATCCCAGCTTGGTCATTCAATTGTAGATCCAGTGCCAAGCTTATTTACCTTTAAAATAGAAGATTTGTGTTTGAGGGAGTTGTCTGGGGTAAAGCATTAATCTATGAAACTCTTGCTTCTGATTTTAAGAAACTTTCTATATCCTTTCTTTTTTCTTTTCATGGCCATAGCAACCCTTTTTTATAGCTTTCAGTTGAAGCATGCTTGCCGACTTTTTGTTGCATTAGTTTGAGTTGCCATCATCATTCATCCGTGCACAAAATACTGAGAAAAAGGGAAAGCAATGGATTATGTATGACATTACCAAATCCATTTTCACCACATAATAATGAGAGGTTGCCAAGTTTACTGAATGAAAGACAAAATATTATCTAGACTGGTGAATAGACTGACTTTAAAACAACAACGGTTAATTGTGATTGCTATAAAACAATCTTGTAGTTATTTGCGATTGAAAAAAGCGAGTCGACCTCTAGAACTACTACTACCAGTCTTTTAATAAAAAAAGAAACTAGAATCATTTTTCAATTGACTTCATATTTGATTTGAGCAATGAATGATTTGCAATTTTTAATTTCCCCTAGTTGTTGTTTGTGAATGAATAGATAAGGAAACAGGAAGTGAGTGGAGAGTTGTCCCTTCCCTAGCTCCTATTAAACGTAGTCCTCATGTAATACTTTCCTTTTTCCGGATTAGGTCCTGAACTTATCACTAGGTGTATTTTCAATCAGATGTTGTAATAACCAATTTTAGTCACTGAGATACTTCTTCAACTAGACTAGTTTGGTTCTTCTTTTGGTTATCTTGCTGCTATTTATGTCACATTGCTGATCCAAACTCATAATTGAGGACTGGTGATTATAGAATTGTCTTCACTAACTTATGCTTGATTTTTGTTATTGTTTCTCTTCTTCTCTCTTATCTGTTATTTCTTTTACCTTAAATTGTCAGGTTACATTCCCTAAAGTTAAAGTAAGGCTTAAATTGGATAGTGTTGAAAGGAATATACCTCAGCTTACACAGGTGTGTTTTCTTTTATCATTACCATAGATCAAATAGTTAAAGAAATATATAATATTTTGGAATTTTAGGTTGGCCCTATGTTAGTTACACACTGGGGACTCAGTGGGCCGGCTATTCTTCGGTTATCCGCATGGGGTGCTCGTTTTCTATTCAGTTCAGGTTATAAAGGTAAAGGAAAATCTTTTCACATACTGAGTTTGGAATCTTTAAAATGTGATAGATTTGAAGTGAGTTCTTTATGAAACTGGTTCGGTATGGTAGTACTTTAAGATTTCAATTCATTTACAGATGAATTTATCTGTAATTTCTCATGATTTGTAACTATTGATAGGAAGGACTTGTAAATCATTTTCATTTCATTCGAATTTTATATTCAAATTCCAAAGTGTTCCAAGCATAGCATTAACGTGCATAGCATTAAAGTACATTTCCATTTATCCTTTTACAGATATTGGTGTCATTTGGATGCAGGAAGAATTATTGTGGATTTTATTCCTGATCTGCACGTGGGAAGTTTGAAGTCCATTCTTTCTAATCACAAGCATCAATTTGTGGTAAATAGTGGATCAAGTGCTTACAGATAAATTTTAGAAATCTACATGCATGTTATGGTCTATTTAATTGGAAGCTAAAGGTAATTTATATTATTTAGCCAATGGGGGTTTATGTTGGTTAATGTCGTCTTCTTTCGCAAGATATTTTAGGAACACTATGTGTTGAGGAAGAACAAAAACCTTGGCTTTGCTTAATAGTTAGAGTATCTATTCTGATTTCTGAGTCTACAATATGCAATTATATGAACTCTGCTTAATATATTTTTCATTGGCTAAGTATGAAGTTGTATTAAGAGAGCCACAATGCTTGTTAAAATTTCTCCTTTCCATAATTTTCACTTGAGCTCAGAAACTAGCATAAAATTCAATGTAAGAAGTTTGATCATAGCCTATTTCACTATAAATTTCAACTATGATGCCATATTGCCATTTATTATAGATTGTAGCTAGCAAACAATGTTCAGAATGGTTGCACTGAGTTCTTTTGCTTGTGCCTTTGCAGAAACAAAAAGTAGTAAATTCATGTCCTCCTGAGTTCGGCATATCAAAACGATTTTGGAGCTATGTGTTGGAACGACAGGTTTTATAGTTTTTCCTTGGTCCTCACTTGTTATTGTAAAGAAGAAAATTCTTTAAAAAATGTATAAATATTTATTCATATGTTGTAGGGTTTAAGTGGAGATATCTTGTGGGCTTCTGTTTCAAATAGTTCAATGATGTCCATTGGTTCTCTGTTAAAGGAATGCATATTTGAAGTTACAGGCAAGGTAAGATTTCCTAATTCCTATCCTTTCTTTACAATTAATATATGGGTAAATTACACCTACTGCTTTGAGGTCTGGTGAAATTCAACTAAGTTCCTCTTATTTGTTAGGAGAGGTCAGTGTAATTTACCCTTTATATATTATTATCATGTTTCCTTGACGTGACATGGTTTTTTGGCCCCTAATGAAGGGTCAATTCAAGGATGAATTTGTTACTGCTGGTGGTGTTCCCTTATCAGAGGTTCTCTTTCTCTCTCACCTTTACTCCTTTTCCTCCCTACCCTACCATTGGTTAGAAATATAATTAATTAAGTTGTGCTCTTTTGTTTTGAAGATTTCACTTAACACAATGGAAAGCAAAATTTGTCCACATCTTTTCTTTGCTGGAGAGGTAGCTCAAAAGTCTTATTTTTTATTTTAAAAGAAATAAGTTGAACTTTTGGGGAAATAACTATTAGAATATTTGTTTGGTAATCTTAATGTATATGCTTTGCAGATACTGAATGTTGATGGCGTAACTGGTGGTTTCAATTTCCAGGTAAGTTCAATACATTTGACTATATAATCACAACCAATTTCGTAAGCTGTTAATAATATAATGTGAATGTCAATCGCTGGAGTGTTGATTTTCTTTGCCTTGAAGAACATTGTTTTTATGGATGATGCTTTGCATGTAGTAAAGTGTACAAGACAAGAATACAAGTATAAAAAAGTTTAGTGACGAGTACAACTTAGAAATGATTGTCTTGTACACTAATTCGAACTTGATATAAAAAACTTATTTTTTTGGTATTTCTGTCTTATTTTGCATACCTCACCAAAAGTTGTTAACGGTTACATGTGCAATTCTGATAATAATTTTATGAAATTTAGGTTTTGCTAAGAAGTGAAAATATCCACTGTGGAAAGATACATTTTTATGTTTTTTATACAAAGGATTATCATAATATTTTAAATTCTGTTAAAACTTACCATTTTGAGTATCCTTAATATGTGTCCTTATGACATTTGTTAGTAAATTCCTTGTAATCTTAGAGATCAACTTCACATAGGGATTGAATATTCTTAATGAATGTTAGTATGACACTTATTAGTAAAATCCTTATAATTTTATAGATAAATTCACGTAGGGATTGAATATTCTTAATGAGTGTCAGTATGACACTTGTCAGTAAAATCCTAATAATTTTATAGATCAACTTCACATAGGGATTGAGTATTTTTAATGAGTATCAGTATGACACTTGTTAGTAAAATCTTTATAATTTTATAGATTAACTTCACATAAGGATTAAGTTATCTTATGGTTTATATCTTAAAGGGCGTTAGAGTAAGTTTTTATTGTAGGAGAACTATATTGTCCGCATATAGACTATTTTTGTTGGATGAACATTGTTTTGGCTGAGGCATATTCGTGTTTGAAGCTTAACTTAATGTTCAATCGTCCTTGGATATTTTAGTAGCTGTGGTTTCGTGTTGCCCCCACATTTGACGTGTTTCTCTAACACAGCACAAGCTCCTTGATTCCTCCTCTCAGAGTATTCGAAGCATATACTCTGCAATATAAAAAGAAAAAAAGACGCTATTCAACCTTCAGGGTATTTTAATGAATAGCGAAAGTAGACTCATTCTCCCATTATTTAATAGAGAGGGAAAGTGAATACCTGGTTGTGTTGATAGCAATCAAATGAAATTTCATGTGGCCTTATTTTATATGAGAATACTTGTACCTTTATAAAATTCAATGGTACTTAATTAAGCGGGATTAGACCTATTACAATTCATAGTTAGATGTGTTTCTTAAACTTTTAGTAATGGGTTCGATTCCTATTTGTGTGGAGAGAGGATCTCGTGACCAGAGGTTTATCCCTCTATAGTTGTTTTCACCTTAAATGATATAATTATTGTTGTCAAGAATAGATATTTCGTGGAATAAGTTGAATCTTGATGCATTTTCCTTTTCTTTCTATGCAGAATGCTTGGTCTGGGGGATTTATTGCAGGAACAACTATTGGTGGATTAGCACTTGGATCTTATCTTGGTTGAGAGTGAACGCTGATTTATATGCTCATGGCAAGTTGATTTTTTCTTTTGGGGGTCGAGGAGGACAAAGGTTATTTTCTTTTCTTTTTGGATGTCCTTTTTTTCTTTCACTTTCATTCTTCTTTTCAGTTTTTTAATATTAGGGTATGTTTGGGTAAGCTGAAAAATTAAACTTATTTCAATAATCGCTTATTTATGTAATCGCTTATTTAAGGATAAATTTATGTTTGGATAATTTAGCTGAAAAGTAACTTTAAGTTAATCTATGATATTTGGATTGTTAAAAAATAATCACTTTTTAATAGTTAATTACTAAAATGGGTATAAAATGATTGATTAGTTATGAAGGAATTTGTAATTATCAGGGGTAGGTTGGATATTTCCTATTGGACATGGATAAAAAAACTGTTTTTTTAAATAAGTTTCAAATACTAGCTTAACTTATTTTGCATTCTAACAGTTTTTTTTATCAAATTCAACAGCTTAAATTATTTTATAATTTCATCCAAACATAATTAATTTTTATCAAACAGCTTTTTTTTTAAAAAAAAAACTGTCTTGTATAGATCCCAAACATGCACTTAGTGTATCCTACTACACGCTTGCAGTTTTGCTCATCTTTTTGAGAATGGCTGCCCTTTTTAATAATGGTCTGTCAGTAATATTTTATTTTTTTACTATTGTATTTTTAGGAATTTTAAACAATTTGAATTTTAATTAAGTGGATAAATTAAATGTGTCTTAATAAAGATCATATTTTAAAACAAGTGTGTTATAAGGATGGGAGTTTTTTTTCTTATTGTCAACAATGACTAGTCCTTTCTAGACAAGAGCTTCTATAAAGATCAAGTTCTAACTACTATATCCTCTTTATATAGACAGTCAAGTATTGAATATCTTGATAATATATACTTGAATAACTCATTTAAGTCTCATGGTTAGTACCACCACTAGCCCTAAAATTTATCCCCTTAACATGAGCAGTTTTTTTTTTGTTTAATCTTTCTTCCCTTTTTTTTCCTCCGCAAACTCATTAAAAATCACCTTAGAGGATATCTATACTGAGAGTGAGAGATGACTAAAACAAAATAGCAAAAGGATCGAAAGTTGAAAGTTTTGGGAAGATCCTAACTAGACATGAGTAGTGACATCATTTATGGGATCCTCAAATACCTCAAGATGTGTTTGGATCAAAGGATGAACGAAGATGAAGAGACAAAGATATAGAGACAGATGTAATATGAGAAAAATGATCGTTTGTTGTCAGTATAGATGAAGACAATAAAATGAAATTATTGACTCTCATAGGACCACTGTTCCACCACCTCTGACTGTCATCGACCGCAGTTGGACAACTGTTAGACTGTGTTAGACCTCGCCGACCGTTGTCGGACCATCACTGAACCATCACCAGACAAAGATATTATTGTAAAAAGGTGTTGCTCTTTCATTTCTGTCTTTCCGTTCAAGCTATATGAAGGTATAAAAAATACGGGTGGAGACAGATAATTTTAAAAAATTGTTCAATTATCTAGACGTAGTCTTATAGCCTAACATTAGGTTATGACCATATATATATTCACATTCCTTTTGCTCAATTATCACAAATTACTAATCTTTTAGGCTAAAAAGTTACCCAAAAAACCATCCCCTCAAGAGATATATTTACATATTATTATTATCAAAGTCTCAGTCTAGGATAGTGACACAGAAAAGCAGCAACACAGAAAACCTGAAAGTTGGGCTCACTTGGATGCTTCCAAATAGAATGAATATATAACTGAATCACAAAGTCTAGTTCAAGTTGTGAACCTTTTACCACCTCCCTAGTCTCTTCAAGGAAAAAAGTTTTTAACACCCTTTTTTTCCCATTGCATATTCCACAATCCGAAACACAAAAATCCTTGTGAGTGGGTTTAGGAGATAAAAGTGAAAATTGATTTGATTTATAAATGCTTTCTAATATTAAAATAAGTTACTAATGAAAAATGATTTTTATAATTCTATCAAATTTTGTTTTTCTATATTTACAAATTTTCTAGACTTGGGATGAATTTAGGGAGAAAGGAAATGATGTTTATTCAATTCATTTCATTCCTTATTTCATTTATTTTTTGATAAAGATATATATTATACACTAGGACAAGTATTTGTGTTATAAATTAAATATTTCTCAATTTAATTTTATGTATTTATTTATGAGACTCTTTAATTACCATATGACTAAATCAATTTCTTTTGCTATATATTATACATAGTTGAGTGTAAAATTTTTATATAGATAGTGAGTTAAAATTAAATTAATGTAAAAATTGTAAGCACTTTACTCAATATAATTTCTGGGTTACATCGAACAGTGATATGAAATTAAAAAACAGAGCAGACAGGTTAAAGTACAAACAGACGAAATATAATAATATTTATTGTACAACAAAATACATTCAACTAGTATTAAATGTGTGCTATGTATAATACGTAATGTGTGTTATATATCACGTGTTATATATATAATACATACTCCCTCCGTTCTAAAATATTAGTCGCTTTGACTTTTTTGATTCATTGAAAAATTAATGTACCTAGCCACAAATTGCGTCTAGGTTCATTAGTTTTCTAATGAACAAAAAAAGTACTAATATTTTGAAACAAAAGTAGTATTATATATAATATATAACACACATTAAATTAAATGCCAGTTGAATATATTTCTATTATAAAATAAATATTATTGGACGAAATGAGGAGAATATGTCACTCAACAATATTTTGTTAGTTATTTGATATCAGACAATAAATAGACAGATCATATGATTAGTGTGGCTCTTGCATAGGCGCTTTATAAGCCACAGCCTCTGCCTAGCCCAGTTTAGTAATATCTAATCATCATCTTAATCTTAATTCCAAAGCGTCTTTCTTTCGCTCTCTCTCTCATACTCGCACACTCACGTTGTTCTTGGCTTCTTGCTTTAAGACTCGGTTTTCCGTTGCCTCCTTCTTCACTTGCACACTATCTATCTATTTTACCGAGTCGCAGTTCCGCACTTAACTGTACGTTTCCGTCATTTTCGCGCCTCTCTCTCTCTCCTCTGAATGCGCGCACTTTCAGTTACGACCACGCTCTGATTTCTCCCTCCTTCGCGCCATTGGACTCTGCCAAAACTCCGAAAGAATCACTGCGAAATTGCAAATAGAGAAAGTAGCAAAATATCGAAAACGAGGTCCAAGAAGATCAAGATTGACGTTCTTTTTTTTTTTTTCCTTTTGCGAGCTATGGCGGTTCCGGAGAAGATCAAGATTGGCGTCTGCGTGATGGAAAAGAAGGTGAAATGTGGCTCCGAGGTTCTTTTTCTCTTTACGCTCCATTCACCGTTTAAACTTCTTGTTCTTGTTCTGGCTTTGGTTTGATTTTCTTGGTGCTTCGGTAACGGAGGTTCCTAGCGGCGAGTTTCGAGCTCGAGAGAATGTGCGTGAATTTTTTGCGGTGCCTATCGCTCTGCTTTTCGGTTCTCATTCTTTTCGGATTTTGCATTTTGCAGGTTTTCTCGGGGCCTATGGGCCAGATTTTCGATAGGCTACAAGCGTTTGGTGAATTTGAGGTCGGTGATCGTCTTCGCTTCTCCGAAGCTTTCGTTTGTCGCCATTGATTTTTGGATTTTGTCTTGTTCCTGAATTTGGCAATAGCACAGAGTTTGGATTGTTTGATTTCCTTTGTGATTGTAATGCATAAAAATATGCTTATTGGATGCTTTATTTTCTTTTTTCCCTTTTCACTTAGCTTTCTGTTTATTTTGTTGGAGATACTTTTTTATGTAAATTGCTTTTTCTTAGATTTGGCTTTGTAAAGTAGCTGATCTGGTCCGTTATGGTTGCGCTTTCCATTTTCATTTTTTCCAATGTTTTCCTTGATTTTTTTATCTCCTAATATTTTCGATTTCTTTATTCCTTTTTAGGTTATACATTTTGGGGACAAATTGATTCTCGAAGAACCAATAGAGAGGTATTGTTGATTTCAATTTCAATTGATGGAAGCTTGTTTGAACTATAACATTTTGGAGGCGAAATCGTATTCGCTGTGTGTTGCTACTTGTGATTTTTCCTGACATCCGTAAGGTACACGTGAAAATCACGTGTCCTCTTTTGTTTTTAAATTTTCAAAGGGTTCTTTTGACTTTTCGTCCATTGTTTAATATTCCGTTGAAAGTTTGTTGAGGCATCGGGAGATTATTTTCTTGAATCTTGCTACTGTAAGACAAGCAATCGATGGAATAATTTGTTCGCATATGTGAAATTTTCAAGATTATATTATAATATGTATAACATTATATAATAGATATATCAGTAAGACCTTGGTATTGTATGCTTGTGATAGTGTCCGTTATTCCGTTATTTCTGGAGGTTGAGACTGGTGTGGTGGAAAGATTTTGATGGGCAAGTCTCTCCATCTTTCAATTCCGATATGAAGTAATAGTGAGTGCTGATGTTGCTCTACAGTCTACAACTCCAATTCACAAATATGTTTCTGATTTTTCCATCATAAGCTCGATCCATTAGGTTGTGGTGTGATGTGACAGCATAAAATGTATTCATACTAGGAACATTTAAGTTGAAGCTGAACTATTTTATTGTTTTCAACCTTGTGGGTGTTTTGAGTCACGCCTTTTAAATGCTAAAGTTTAAATATTTTGTTTCAGCTGGCCAATATGTGACTGTTTGATTGCATTTTATTCCTCTGGATATCCCCTCAAAAAGGCTGAGGCATATGCTAATTTAAGGAAGTAAGTTTGTTTATTTATCAACTATATTTGATGTTTATGTCATATATATTTTTCAGTATTGCCCCTTGTGTAAGGTGATCAAAAATTGGATTATGCAGCTCTAAGATGTTCTGGAAATACTTAGAGACTCGTGGTTATTTATGCCTGTAAAATATTGATATTATAATAAGACAATCCTTGTTTGCTAGCTTCTTGCCAATAAACTTTCTAAACAAAACTTTGTTTGCTGGTGCATTTGGTTGAGAAGAATATGCCATATGGTTAACTTTGGCTTTATTATGAGATGGATTTTGTTTGTAGTTTTTCTTTCGTGCTTTGCTCATGAGTATTTAAAATTTAAATGGACTTTATTACTGATATGAAACTTGAAGAGATTGAACTGCTCTGCTACATTTTTGAGCTACTTTGGATTGTTGTTCCTTTTCATGTTTTTCCCTAATATTGTATCATTCTTCTATTAAAGAAAAAAATTACTAGTTCGGCTGTGTTCATAGGAAGAATACACAATGAAAGATGATGGGTTTTTCTCTGTTGGGAAATATGCTGATGGTATCAGTTAGTATGCTAGTCCATCTTTTAACTTGGAGTTGGGATGGGATGGGATGAAATGTGATATTGAATGTTGCACATTGCCAGAAAATGCGATCTTTCTGGTGAATATTGCCCATAACCTGTAGTTCTACTCCTGGTTGCAGTGTAATTCTCACATCTTTTTGTTTTTTTGGCACTCATAATTTTCACATCTTTATTGCCATATTCTGGGACGTGACTATTGGGAAAAGATTAGGTGTTTGACCTCAATTCTGTGTAAAGCATGTGATCTTTTTAGAGAAATTTCCCTCTCAAAAATGTTGGGAGATTGAAAAACATTGTTTCATTGATGACCTTTCCTCATTTATTCGTGTTATTTTAAATGGATCTCTTGTCTTCCTATCCTATTTCCTTTTTGTTCCTTTTCTTCATCTATATAAAATCATTTCATGATTTTTTACTCAATGGTCAGGCCCACATGCTAAAAATATGTACACTCATAGGAATAATTTCTTAATATAATCTCTGATTTCTAATTGTGTTCCTTTGTTTTTATGTGGTTGTATTTGTATTTTTACTTTTGGAATGTTTGGATGAGGCCAATAGATCTTAACATGTGCACTGTGATCCAGACCCTTTCTAGTAAATGAATTGGAGCCCCAGCATCTTCTTCATGACCGAAGGAAAGTATATCAGGTAAGTGGGATGTTTTCTCTCTCTCTTTTTCGGTGCTGCTCTAAATTCTATGAAGGGTAAACTATAAAACGAAGGGGGGGATTTTGTTGCTTTGTAATGTGTTATCTGGCTGTAAGATAAGTCTAGTCCTCGCAAATATTAAAAGAGAATGATAAGAACCTGGTACCCGAGAAGGAATCAAAGGGAAACATAGTGCATTATTATTATGTATCAATCACAAACTGAATGAACAAGATTGCTTGGTATTAGAGAGACCTAGCTACTCTCCGAAGCCCAAGCCTAATCCCAATTCTGAGATATCCCTCTCTGTTCTGTCCCTTTACTTATACAATCCCCATAACAGAAATATGAACCCTCTCTCTTCCCTCCCACTAACTTGCTAGCTAGGAAAAGTTAGTTTACACAACCCTTCGCCCATGCCTCCCTCCCCACATAATCCCCAATTACAATTAAACTCCCGCTCTAATTTACTTGGATCTCTATCATAGAAACTCTAGTTACACACATATTTCAATTATTTGATTATTTTCCTGGAACCATATATAGAATTTCTTCTTTCCTATACTAATTTTTACAAGATAAAAATGTTATAAAAAATAGATAAATAATCTTGACTTTTTTGTCAAAAGTGGCTTGAGGTACAAATTAAGGCCTGATCTGTATGCATTGTTCATTAGAAGTCTAATCAATATGTGTTGTTTATGTCTTGGACCGGTCTGATTTTCTTTCTGTTCCCCATCTGAGTTTCCCACTTCATTTGAACACAATGAATGTAATACTTCTGTCTATATAATATTGAAAGTGCTTTATTCTGATAATATGTTATTAATTGTGTTCAATTTTGGGATTCAAGCATCTTGAAAGGTTTGGAATACCTGTCCCAAGATATGCCCTTGTAATTCGGGAAGTCCCATATCAAGAGTTGGATTACTTTATTGAGGAAGAAGATTTTGTTGAGGTTCGTGGTATGCGTTTCATGAAGCCATTTGTGGAGAAGCCTGTTGATGGTAAGTTTTTTTTTTTTAAATTTTATTTTTGTTCGAAAAAACTAAATCACTTATTATAACTTGGAAAACATCACGAGTTCATCATTAGAAACATAGGAAGCATACAAACCATATCATTATTTGTAAATATATAGTGTATTTACTCATTATAACAAGTTGACTGTATACTCACTCAAGCAAGATCACTCAAATAGTCAATCTTTGCTAATAGTTTTTTATCCTTTTCAAGTATGCTCCATTTGTTAGTATTACTTTTCATTTCAATAATTCCAAATGAGGAAAGGTGGACTGTTCTAGACTAATGTGTGGAATCAAAAGGAGGAAAAGGAAAATGAGATATTCTTTCGCATAATCATCATGAAGACATGAACTACTTTAATTGTCTTATTGAATTGGTTATGGATTTTAGTGTGTAAGGAAATGAATATAGCAAATAGTTCAGAATGTTCCTTCATTCAAAATTCTCTAGAAGGCATTTAAAAGTCACATGATACTTTTTGTTCTAATCTTGCCCTTTTCACGAATGATTAGTGATTGCATTTGTTCATCACTCTCACTTGATATATTATGCACACTCTCTCTCTATACACACACACACACACACACACACAAGAAGTAAAAAAACACACTTGCTGATGTATTTTCTCCACTGTGGTAATAGCGGTTATTTTTGTGCCTCTGTGAAGCTGATAACCATGGTATAATGATATACTATCCCAGTTCAGCAGGTGGAGGTATGAAGGAATTATTTAGGAAGGTAAGCTTGTGGCCGACAATTTACTCTCCCTAGTTAGGGTGGATGTGATGTTGTACTATTAACATGAAGTGATCTAGAGGAAATTCCTTTTATTTTGGACTTTTTGAAAAGGTTAAGACTAAGCTGTTTTACTTTGGATACCTGCCTAGTTAACAAAAGAAAAAAATTACCTCAAATCAATGTAATAAGCATTAATCTATTTCATTTTCGAGAGGGTAGGATAACTTGGTTGGACTTTTCATGTGGTATTTCACATGATTTTATTCTGCAGCAATCTTAACACAAAGTATACAACAATAAATCCAAAACATTTTTTGGCCTTATAACAACATCTTGAGCTTTGAGATGGTTAACTCTTCATCAAGCTTCCTCACAGTTTCTGGTTTTTCTTTCTTTCCTGAATTGTATGACTGAAATATAATTAAACAACTTGGTCTCTTTTTTGGGTATCACATGATCTTAGGTTGGCAACAGGTCCAGTGAGTTCCATCCAGAGGTGAGAAGAGTGAGGCGTGAAGGCTCCTATATTTATGAGGAATTCATGCCAACTGGAGGGACTGATGTCAAGGTTTGGCAATTTTAAGGTTCATTTTGCTTCCTTTTGTTTTTTGTAAAATGTGAGTTTGTGGGATTTTTTCTGACAAATGTCATGTTTCTTTGCATCTTTTCATTCATTTGAATGGTCAATGAAAATTTTAACATGATTGCAGGTGTATACAGTTGGTCCTGAATATGCTCACGCTGAGGCAAGGAAGTCTCCTGTTGTTGATGGTGTTGTTATGAGAAATCCTGATGGGAAGGAAGTAAGTAGCATGCTAAAACCTTGCTTCAGAGAAATTCTAACCTGTAACAGCCCTTTTTCTAGTCTTGTGGTTCTTTTTGTTCTCTTCCTTTTTTTTTAATAATGTGAATGTCAGTAAAAGTTTCTTCTTTGATTATGTGAAGGTCCAATGGTTATCTTATTTATAGCTAGAATTGCATGCACAAGAGAGTAATTTTACTTTCCTTTTGAAGCATCTTAATCTCATTTGACAGGTTAGGTATCCAGTGTTACTGACTCCTGCTGAGAAAGAAATGGCCAGAGAGGTTTGCATTGCATTCAGGCAAGCGGTATGTTTGTTTGAATTAGTAACTACATGTTATTCAAAGATTCAGTGTTTTGATTTTGATGTGTGTGACTGACTATCTCCTGATCTGAAACATGGTGTCTGGCTACTTGTTTGTGCAGAAAGATTCTTTTTTTCTTTTTGTGTTCATTTTTTGTATTAAACAGTAATAATATTGCTGTTGCATCTAATGAATTACTGTTATTTTTGTATCGTATAACTGCTATTGAATCTTACCTAGTCTTATTTCTATTTGTCTTTTCAACCTTGTGCTATAATTTAAGTGTCTGCTATTTCTTTCATTTTGTGGTGTCTTTGCCTTCCAACGGATGTTTAATCATTAGCTTAGAACATGTCTCAAATCCTTTTGCAGACTACCATCTCACAGAAAACGAAACATCATGAATATTTCAAAATATTTAGTAAAATGAAATCTTTTGTATTATCACAATAGTTTTATAGCATGTTTGGCTTTTATTGATTTTGAGAGAATAATAGCTTCTTTTTTTTGTCCTTCTAAAGCTCTCAATATTTTAGTTATTGTTATTTTCTTTAACAGAATAAGCTAAGCCAAAGGGACAATTGGAAATATTCTGGCTCCTAATTTTTTTAACAAGGAAATCCTATGTGAATATTTGATTTCTAATTTCTAAATTTGACTAGTTGTGGGACTATGAAGCTGTGGGCGTACTATTATGGTAGTCAAGAAGTAGCTGGAATAAAGAACATTGCACATTATTTTGTTCAGTCTTTTAACATACATCAAGCCATATAGTTGAACCAGTTGGACCATAAACTATTTGTCTTTGGCCCAAACATTATCTGTTTCTTTCTACTGTGGTTCAATTAAGGTTCAGCCACAAATTCAATCTGTTGAATCAATCAAACCATGAACCAGTGTTCTTTGTTAATTTAATATCTACTTCACTATTATAAACTTTAATTTTGGCATTCAATTTTGAAACAAGTGCTGTTCTCTTGAGAATGAGGTTTGATATGGTTGTTTCTTTTTGTAGCGAAAAAGAAAGCATTCTTTCTGTTCCCGTGTCCTATAAATCTTTCTTGCTTGCAGGTTTGTGGGTTTGATCTCTTGAGAAGCGAGGGACGTTCTTATGTTTGTGATGTGAATGGATGGAGCTTTGTTAAAAACTCACACAAGTAACTTTTTGTAACTATATATTCTGTAGTTGTTTTAATATTGGCAGTATCTATGTTTCAAAGTACATTAATTTTTATTCAATTTGATTATGTTAATCAGAAAATCATCAAATCAGCCCTTTCACATTGGATTCAAATTGGAATTGGTATGGACATAGAGATGATCCTTGGTGCAGTCCTACACCAACAAAAAGATCCTTTGTTAACCCGCCTTGAGTTCTCACGCTAGTCGTATGCCATTGTACTTGTCTCTAATTGCTCGGATATAGGCTATCCTTACACCTTTCTTCTCCAAGACCTTTCATAGGACCTCCCTTGGTAGCATATCATATGCCTTTTCCAAGTCAATGAAGGGTATATGTGAATCTCTTTGTTTGCTCCTGTAGCTCTCCATCATTCTTCTTAACAAGTATATAGCTTCCATAGTAGATCTGTTCGACATAAAACCAAATTGATTTTCCAAAACTGAAGTCTCTCTCATCCTTCTTTCTAACACCATTTCCCATAGCTTCATGGTATGACTCATGAGTTTATTCCCTCCGTAGATTAATGTACTCTTTCTTTGCTCACCGAGCATCTTCTTTGACCAAAGGATCTCATTAGAAAGCCTGGTCAGCCAGCTCACGCCCTTTCCTCCTAGAAAGATAAACCATTAATCCAAATTTCATTTTGTATATCCCCTTAACTTTTGTATATAGGAACTAATGTAGTCCTTCTCCATTCATTAAGGTATCTTCTTTGACCGTAGGATTTCATTAAAAAGCATGGTCAGCTAGCTCACACCCGTTCCTCCTAGAAAGATAAATCATGAATCCAAATTTCATTACGTGGTTTATCAAGGATTAGAAATTTGAAACTCTTATAAAATTGTCATACTTCATTTGTCATTTGATAAATTATCCTCTCTTTTAAATTTTAATGTCTGCTTATTATGCTTTGTTTCTCCACATATTTATTTTGGTGGAAATTACATTGTTTTTCCATTGCTTCTGAAGGTATTATGACGATGCTGCTTGTGTGCTTCGGAAGATGCTGTTAGATGCTAAAGCACCTCATCTTTCCTCAGTCATTCCGCCAACGTTACCATGGAAAGTAACAGAACCATCCCCACCTTCTCAGCCACTAACTCGTCAAAGTAGTGGTCTGAATGGAACTTTTGGACAATCTGAAGAACTACGTTGTGTAATTGCTGTTATTCGTCAGTATGTTCTATTCTGTTTTTTCTTTGATTTGTTAAACACAATATCTTCCATGTATATATATACTTTGTGCTTTTGCAGTGGGGATAGAACTCCTAAACAGAAGGTGAAGTTAAAGGTTACTGAAGAAAAGCTGCTGAACTTAATGTTGAAATATAATGGAGGCCGACCTAGATCTGAGGTAATACGTCTTTTTATTGTGCTTTAGTAATGTTTATTTAGTTTTATGTAAGATACCGAATCCTTGGCCTGTCATTGTTGATCTAATGGTCTTATGTATACAGACAAAACTTAAAAGTGCTGTTCAGCTTCAAGATCTATTAGATGCCACACGAATGCTGGTGCCTCGCACTAGGTATTTCACCAGTAATGACATGATCATTGATCTCATACACTCATCTTCAATTTCATGCTCAAGATTAATCAAGTGTCAGAGTGTCTGACTGTTCTGCTACATTCTTAAAACTTTTTCTCAAGATTTTCTTAGCATGGTTTCTCCAACTTTCTATTTTCAGATTCAAGGTAATGCAAACTGTGACAGCTAAAGAAAAAGCCAAAAGGAAATTAGATTAGTAGTTACCTTTTTCCCCCATGATAGAACAGGGGAACAATATGGACAAGAAAGAAAGAATATACATACATACATACATACATTTGTGTGTTTGCATGCACGCATTTTAAGATAGAGTTTTGGATTAACAATATCTTTATATGCTATCTAGTAGAGATCAAGAAAGTGATTGTGAGGCTGAAGATGTCGAGCATGCTGAAAAACTCCGTCAAGTTAAAGCAGTTCTTGAGGAGGTTATTAATTCTCCTGACAGTTTCTCCTATTATGTGCATGAGTATGTTGTGTTAAGGATCAGGTTGTAATTGAGATATAATAATTAAATCTATGTGACATAAATTTATGTCTACCAAGGGTTTTATTTATTATTATTATTTTTTGGGTGGTGGGGTGGTGGGAGGGTTGTTGTATTCTTTTTCCTTGTTATTAAGGTATATCGTTGAATGTAATGTTTTCTACATGGACATTCATCATTGAATGGAATTAATGATGTTGCTCTGTTGTACAATTATACATGACATTGTCTATTGGCTATGACATGCAAAGCCATCTCGTATATAGCTAGAAAAAGAAGACTATAATGATCGCTGGCATATATTTTTAAAGCTTGAATAGTGGAAGCTGTGATTTTCTCAATCATGAGTCTTGGGGTAGTTTCATTTGATGTGTTTCTTTTTATTTCTTTCTATAACTTCTCCTTTTATCCTCATTATCAGGGAGGACATTTCTCTGGCATATACAGGAAGGTTCAACTAAAGCCACAAAAGTGGGTCAAAGTGACAAACAGCAATGGTGAAGTTGAAGAACAGCCCATTGAAGCTCTTATGGTTCTTAAATATGGTGGGGTTCTTACACATGCTGGAAGAAAACAGGTTCTGATTTTTAGACATACTAAAGAAAGATATGCTTTTACTCAGTTTGAGAATTTGATTGTGCTGTTGCTGTGGTTGAGAATAAATAGGAAATTTTCATTTTCTGTCTTGTTTCTCATTTGTGTTATTTATTCATTTTATATATATGTTTGCAGGCTGAAGAACTTGGAAGATATTTCCGGAATAAAATGTATCCAGGTAAAGTTCAAATAGCTTTTCTTTAAGTAAATGTTATAAATGTAGTCCTCAAACTTTCGATTCTGATTGACAGCAATGTCTTTCCGCTATTATGCTTGGATAGATGTAGCTGTAAATACAAAAACAGAGTTGAGTTACACTCAGAACTCTCTTCGCCAAGCCAGAAACTGGACATATTAGCCATACTAATTTTATGAATTGATTTTTCTAAGACTTCTTTCCCGTCTTCATGTCAGTACTATAATGGATTGTGTCATGTACTGTGCATGGCAAAGGCAAGTCACTAAGTGGTTTCAATTTGCAGGAGAAGGTACAGGATTGCTTCGCCTTCATAGTACATACCGTCATGATCTTAAGATTTACAGCTCTGATGAGGGTCGTGTCCAGGTATGGCCTATGTTGCAGTAACCATGCAACCCAATCAAAATAAGGCTATGATTTTAATTGGTAGTTGCTCTCCATTTGTTATCTATTTCTTTTCGTTTGATGTCCAGAGATTGTTTCTAATTTTCCTTATCTGTCCTTTGGCATCATATTAGTCATTTTTAACATGGCCCATGTTGTCAGATGTCTGCCGCTGCATTTGCAAAAGGTCTTCTTGATCTAGAAGGGCAGCTAACACCAATCCTGGTTTGTGTTTTTTCCCCTTGAAGAAAAGATTGTTTTTTCTGTTGGATATATTTGACTGAAAAGGCTGTCTTTTCTAAAAGGTTTCCCTTGTTAGCAAGGACTCCTCCATGTTGGATGGGCTTGAAAATGCCTGTACTGAAATGGAAGAAGCCAAGGTTTGTTATCTCTGGTGATTTATATTTTCTACCTTCTATATATAGGCATTTTTTAAAAGCTTTATTACATGTGTGGAAGGAATCTCTAAGTAAAGGATTTAGCATTATGAGATCATAAGCAGCACAAATCTGTAAAAGTGAATCTGAAAGGAGTCTATATTTTCTTTTTTTCTTTTTTAATCCAAGCTTCTAATACATTGGATCTTTGTCTCAATTAAGTTACTTCTAAAGTAACTAATGAGAAGGGGCAAATCTGCAAGTTTCAACTAGATAAGTCTATGTTGCTACAAGTTCTTATTATCTCATAGCTATTATTTTTCCGCACAAATTTGAGTAGATTTGGTAACATTTTATTTTAATTATTATCTTAAATGAACTTTTGTAGGCTTGGTTGAAGGAACGTGTCACCTCTGGTTCAAAGACGATTGATAACAATGGATCACATGAATTTCCTTGGAAAGTTGATGGTGCTGGATTGCCACCCAATGCATCAGAATTACTTCCTGATTTGGTAAGGTTTTGTAAATATTGCAGAGAGCATCTTTTTGGTAAACCTTTTTCCTCATTAGTTTATTCTGAATTAGCATATAAATCTGAATCTCATAAGGGACTGACTTTATTTTAGCACTGTCATGTTTATGCTCTTCCAAAACTTGTTTCTGCATTTATCAGGTGAACAATGATTGTTTTACAATTTATCTTAGTGGTCGGCTTTTAAGTTCAGGAGTTCAGATCTTTCTAAGTTTTGTACATTTATTATTTTTTTATTGTGGTTCATGCCAATACTTCAAATCTTTTTATCTCTATGTAGGTGTTAGCAATGTTATTAAACTCGAGAGTTTAACTAAACTCGTGGAGTCAAGATAAACTCGAACCATAAACTCTTAAGAGTTTGCTATCGTTAAAAATATATTAAAAAGTATTTATAACATCTAAACACAATAAAATAAGTTTGTGATAAAAACAAAACACATAAAAATTTCAGTAACTACAATGTAATTAAACTAATGTAAGTCATTAAATATAAAAACTAAATAAAATCACAAGAAATTTAATAGATATGAACTTAACAACCTAAATAAATTTGCTAATTTGTGTCAATAGATCGTAATTTCAATTTTAAAATGTTTGATTATGAGTCTATACTATGAAATTCCACATTGGTACTTGAGAGTCCAAAATCTAACCAAAAGAATAAACTCGAGAGTTTTACCCGAGTTTACCTGAGATTACCCAAGTTAACTCGCGAGTTTATTCAGGTTAGAGTATATGAGCGAGTTAACTTGATTTAGAGACCTAAACTTGTAAACACGTAAGAGTTTAAGAGTTAACTCGAGAGTTTGATAACAATTGGTGTTAGTACTAAATTATTGAAGCTAGCTCACAATTTTAGTTCTAAAGCATAAAGATAAACTGTTAAGCACCTAAGGCAAATGAGGAACCACACCTTAACATCTAGCTGTTAAGAGGAAGGAATCACTCCCCTTAAATACAACACCAAGCATCCCATAGTACCTAAGTCCCTACTCCATAACATAAACATCACCAACAACAACTAAGTCCCATTAGGTAGGATCGGCAACATGAATTAGCCAACACCATTGTGCTTATGTAAGTCATGAAGTAAAGTTCACAGAATATATATGTGTTTCTAACCACTACCTTTAACTTTATATCTCATTTGCATTTTAAAAAGTGCACTTGACCATTCCATAGGAAATTGCAATAACCAAGTTATAGTAAAATAAGAACAGAAACAAAAATCACTTTAGAATAACATGAGATATAAGTGGATTTCAGGAGCAACAATTATTCTAGATATAATACCATCTTAAAGAATCCAATTCAACCTTGAGATATTTAGTAGATAGTCCTAACCAGAAGTTTGACCCTCATAGAATGACTCTTCTTGCCAATGGTACTTTGCTTCAAGAATTATGGGAAAGTTATTGATTCAGTGCTCCAAAGCTTTTCACACTTCTGGTCCTTCCTTCAAAAATGAAATTTATAACAACTGAATAGCCCCATTTTATAACAAAATAACCCACGTCGAGGAACAAAAGTGGAGAGGTACTTTTGTAAAACATGACCTAAATAACATATCTAAGACTTTACGATGGTATATATTATAGCAAAATCAAATGTTTGGCATTCTGTACATTGTGATATAGGCGAGTAGCATATAAATATAGGTAGATGCAATAACAATACCCACTAGAGGAGACTGAGGCATAGCTTGACTATAACATGTGGGTTACTGTTTGTGTCATTTATATATTTAAATGGAACTCTTGCTTATGTGAACAAAAAGAGAAATATGGAAAGATCAATTCTTTGTTGTTAAAATGCATAATTACATATAAGACTGAAAACGATTTATCTGGAGACCTTTGTGTTCATGTCATCTTTTTTAATAATAAGGGGGAGGTTAGGGATTTTTTATATATATAAAAACATACTGAAATAAATGGGTGCAAAGGAAGTTATTGCTTCTTCATTTATTATTCTTCCTCAAACTGTTCTTATGAAAATGCAAGTAAAGCTAGTCTAGAAAAATAGCTAACTGGTAATCATTATTAATTTTATGCCCCTGTATATATTGTCAATGTCAACAGGTGAAGTTGACTAAGAAGGTTACTGAACAAGTAAGACTTCTTGCTAAAGATGAAGATGAGAAACTTACAGAAAGAAGCTTATATGATGTAATTCCTCCTTATGACCAAGCAAAAGCTCTTGGCAAGACAAATATGGATGTTGATCGTATAGCTGCTGGATTACCTTGTGGGAGTGAGGGGTTTCTGTTGATGTATGCTCGCTGGAAAAAGCTTGAAACGGAATTGTATAATGAACGCAAGGAGTAAGCATTTTTTCCATTGTTTGGTTTAATATGTTACTCTGCTTTAACTCTTATTTTTTTGCCTGATATTAGAAATTCACTGTTGGAATCGGTCCATGACATTTACATAATATTGGATCCATTGAAACCAAGTGATTTAGCGTTCAATCCCTCTTACCACCATTCTTTATGTTGAATATTAGCATAATGTTAGGTGGGCTTGTGTATTGTCCATGCCTTAGGGTTCTTGGGTGAGAGAGCATGTTAGTTACAAAATTATTCATGTGCTTTGACTAACAACTTCAGTTTTTGGGTGAGTTGGTTCATGAAAAACACTTTCCAATGAGGATTTCATCTAGTTGTCATGAATGTTTGTGCACTACATGTGTAGCCAGTGGGCTTCCATTTTTCTGGTTGTGAGTGTGTATATAACTGGTTGGTAGACACATTAACAGTGTTTTTACTTGCACAGGTGCTTTGACATTACCCAAATTCCTGATGTTTATGATTCATGCAAGTGAGTGTTCTCTTCTATACGTTTGTTTTTATGCTAATTTTATAGCTCTTTTGCAGCTGTATTTACTCAGCATTACAATTATGGAGATAAATTATGATTGTTTGCCAGAACTCTACTGATGAATTGCTGTGATTTAAATAGAAGAATTAGTTTCATGATGGCTATTATAGTATTAAACCAGTTTACTTTCACTTTTCCCCTCATTGTTCTTGGATATTATTCTTATCGGAGAACTAATAGCTTAACTTGTATCGCCTGTATGAGCTTTCCTAACTTCATGTTTGCTTCCCGATTTTTCAACAAAAGTAAATCCATGGGACCTTTCACAAGTTGTTGTCGTTGTTGTTGTGCTTTCTTGGATGGCATTGAACTCTCACTTTTTGGCTGCCTCTTCCACTTTTCATGTGATGAATTCCCTCCAACTCTTCTTCTTTGTCATTATCTACTTGTAACTCAGCCAAATATGTTTCCTTCTCTGCTCTTCTCTTCTCATCAGATTCCTTCTGCAGCTTTTTCACTTCTGGTGGGACTTTCCTACAAGGATTCACCTCTCCTCTCACCCCCATTTGGTGTCTTATAGCTCTTATTAATCCTCCACTTCACCCGCTTATGACTTTGCCACAAAATCACAAGTTAAAAATTTATTCTTGTTTAAATTTGCAAGACTGTTCCACTGCCAAGATAAATCTAAATTTTCACCCGTAAGTTTCAATAAAGTAGGGTCTGATGGAGGAGGTCCAGCAGTTGCTGGTGCAACAGGTGGTGATGCCATAACTGAAAAATTAGAACAGAACAGAGGAGTTAACTCAGAAATAGAGGCCAGCACATTGAGTTTTTTGAGTTTGGGCTTTGGACTGACAGAAAGTCCAAAACAAAAAAAGAGAGGGATGGAGGGAGAGGGATGAAGTGATGAACCAAAGTTTTTATGAACTTCAAAACAGAAGGGAACAGGGCATTTAAATAATCACCTGTTATGGCTGTTGGAAGATGAAGTAGAGGAGGTTAATGCCTTGATTGACAGTTGAAAGATGCTGGTGGTGATCGGAGTGTGCATGCCGGAATAGGTGGTGGAGCAGTAGGAGGAGGAAGATGAAGAGGAGAGGCAGAGTATTTGATACCTAGGTAGAGGAAGAATAGTTGCTTATTATGGGTAGGGAAAATAGGAAACTGAAAAGTCCCACTTCAAAAATAAAATGACTCAAAGGGTAAAGTAAAAAGCCAATTTAACCCCCATTTTGAAACTCAACAAGCGCATTAGTGAGGGCATTTAAAGAATTTTGCCCTCACCCAATCTTGGCTAGGATACCCCAGATTCGCTCCGTGATTCCCGAGATTGCAATCTGGGATGGGATGGGTTTTCAATCTCGGACTTCTTCTGGGTTAGGATGGGATGCTGCGATCCTGCTGGGATCGTGCAAGATTGACTGCTATGCATTCAATTTTAGAGTAAATACTCATTTTGGTCCCTCAAGATTAATATGAAGGATAAAATAGACCTTCAAGATAAGAAAATGACAATATGGTCCCTCAAAATTTGACATGATGGACAAAATAGTCCCTCAAGATATGAACGTGACAAAATGGTCCTTTATGATTGAAATTTTAAGACAAGATGACCCAACTTGTCCTAAGTTTTCAATTTTGAGGGATCACATTGTCCTAAAATTGCAATCTTAAAGGATCTGTTGTCACTTTCATATCTTGAGGGACTATTTTGCCCATCACAATAAATCTTGAGGGACCATAATGTCATTTTCGTATTTTTAGAGACCAAATAGGGTATTTACTCTCAATTTTATGATGAAGCCTTGTAATTAAGCAATGACATTGGTCTCCATTACCTTTTGAAAGTACTCCATCCAAATGCACTTTTATGTTTTACACATCTACGGATCTGTGTTATATATGTGAAAAACTAGTATGCATTTTTATGAATTCAAAGAAAATATTGGAGGTTTCATTAAAACTATGTAGTTTTTATACGACTCTGATGATAAGTTAATGCTGAGTTATGTGTTACAGATATGATCTGTTGCATAATGCACATCTTAATCTAGAAGGACTGGATGAACTTTTCACATTAGCTCAGGTATGTAGGAATGTTTTAGGGAGATGCTGCTAGCTGAAACTAATTGCACCAATATGATGCAAATTAATGAATTTGGCTTCTCCAAAATGCACGCTGCACTTTAAGGAGTAAACTGTATAGTCTTTAACTGATAATGAGAAAACAGAGTGTAATATTATAATTCACATGAATGACAAACCAAACATGTGTAATAATCCATCCTTTGTTCTAACATTTAAAAGGCTTGTCCATGTACGACAGGACACAATGACCTGGTTAAATCCAAGATTTTGATGTTATGCCTATGGTAATATATATATCAACTTTAGCTTATGAGTTCCGTCACTTTGCTTTGCCAATTTATATTTGCAGGCACTTGCTGATGGTGTAATTCCAAATGAATATGGAATTAATCCAGAGCAGAAGCTGAAGATTGGCTCAAAGGTAAAGGTCCTTTTGTAAGGAATCTCCCAAGTTCATTTCAATATGAATTTTGAAGTGGTATCTTAAATTCTTAATCTCCAATTCTACACAAAATGTTATTCACTGTGATGATGCCACTGCAAAATCTTAAAACCAAACACCCTAGCGAAGGATGTCATCAGCTTTGATAACCTCTGGATCATTCTTGCCCAAATTGATGTATGAGACATTGAGACACCCACACTTATTATCTGTAAGATCCCTGATGAGTACAGCCCTAATGATGCAATCACAGAGAGAAGAGATAGAGAAATGTAGAAGAGAAGAGAGGTGAGGTAGGATGAGAAGTAGACAATTAAGAAGAAGAAGAACAGAGAATCAGATATTATCAATGTGATAATTCCTCAACCTCTGATGTATATTGCTCTGTGAATTCAGTATGAGTAAAGTGCAGAAATACAAGAAATGATAGAATAAAACTCTCCCAGGTAGCTTTAGAGAGACTACCCTCTCTCCCCAATTCCAATTTTCTCACCAAATCCCCGAATGAATCTTCTATTCTCTCCCCCCTCCTCTAAAACCAATCCACTCATTCTCTTTCCTCTAACCGTTTTCCCCTCCTCCCTGGGAATTTACCCAATTTACCCCTCAACTATATTTTTTTTCTTATTTTTTCTGCTATAAGTAAAAGCAAATGGGGCTAAATTGTTAACTTCTTTTGCTAAATCCTCTTGACTCTTCTCTTGGGCCTCATTTGGGTCTCTTCAAAAATTGCAATAAAGACCATGTTTACTTAAGATATTCTTGACTTCAGCTTGCTTCATTGAGTTTCAGAATTTTGAATGCTTGCTGGCAACGGTATTTTTGCCATCATGAAGCCTTAAATGTATTATTGCATTCTGTGTTAAATGCTTTCCGTTCTGATGGAAAAAAGGAAGACAGAAATAATGGTGTTTCATTAATCTTATGGAATTTATTTAATTTGAATCTGAAATGTGTTGGTACAGAGAAAATAGAATTGAATATCTTGGATGCAATAAGCAAAGGTATCTGTTTTTTCCACTACCAGTAAATGATAGAATGATTCACAAAAAGATCAACTTCTTTTATGAGTGTGATAGCCATAATATTTCGCCGCACATTGATTGCGATGATTAATAGCCCATGAATTTCTTTAGCGCTTTTGTAGCCACATTTCTTACAGTAATCTAACCCGTGAGAAGTGAGAAACAAACTCATGAAATGAGAAGTCTGAAGCTGTTGCTAGGTTAAGGTCCTTTTTCTTTGTTTTTTCATCAGTATGATGCAGTTGAGATTGCTTGATGAACATGTAGTACTCAATTTAAATGCATTGTTAGTAACCAGATTAAGTTGTGTCTACTGTTTTCATCCAGGTAGCTCGTCGGCTATTGGGAAAACTTTTAATTGATCTTAGGAACACCCGAGAGGAAGCCATTAGTGTTGCTGAACTAAAGAATAGTCATCTTCATGAATTATCCATGCAAACTGAAAAGGAAGAAGCTGAGTCCAAGTCAAAAATGAAAAGATCCAACACTATGAGTGATGTATCAATTGATCAAGATGATGATGATGATAAAGAGACCAAATATCGTTTGGATCCAAAGTGAATATCTTCTCCTCACATGATTTTGTACATTTTTATGCTGTGTTCTGATCTTTTTATTTTCCACCAGGTACGCAAATGTGAATACACCTGAGCGCCATGTGCGAACACGCCTATACTTTACATCAGTGAGTGCTGTATCATCTTACAAAACCTTGAACAGATACTTTTCCTCCTTCTCTCATGTGCGTGATTTGGACTTTTGGTATAGGGTAAAAATTGGGAAAATGGAAATAATGGAGTTCTTAATACAAATTTTCCAATTTAGGAATAAATTAACCACTCACTTATTTAAATCAATAAGCATGGACTCTTTAACCACTCTTTGAACTTTGATGCTAGTTTAGTACTTAAGTGTAAATTTTTCCAAGAATTCCTTTGTATTCTCCAAAGAGAATCACCATATTGGCCCCAGACTAGGTTGTTAAAAATATAGATATTCTTCATGTTGTTTCTGACAAAAACATGAGTCAAGACATAGTATCAGAGCTCATATGGCGAAGCTACAGTTTGATCCCTGTTACCCTTCATCATTCTTAATAAAGGGGTTATATTTCAACCCAAGATAAGGTGAACATGTGCATTCTCCAATCTTCATGTATCAAGCTCAATGAGCATTTCAGCATTTGTGTAAGGGGGCGTGTTAGATATAAAACCATTCATCTATCTCTACCTAACAATTTATGCTTGAGAGAGATGGTTTATGACAGTTTTTTTACCAAATAACCAATTGATTGAGTGATATAACTTTGTCATGCAAATATGTCTAATTACACTGCATTCAGCCTTTAATCAAATTTACTTCATTTGCGAATTTCTCAAGATGAATAGCCTTTATTAAAATAGCTCTTTTAATTTGATTTCATTACTGAGTTTTTCTTGCCTTTTTTGTTGATAGGAATCACATTTACATTCTCTTATGAATGTTCTTCGCTTTTGTAATTGGGATGAATCTCTACAAGGAGAAGAAAGTCTTGTTTGCCATAGTGCTCTACAGCGCCTAAGTAAAACAAAGGAGCTTGACTATATGAGCTCCATTATTCTGAGGATGTTTGAGAACACAGAGGTAGATTATTTCGGCCATTTCTCTCCTTATTCCCAGTACTAGTAAATTAATCATGAAATGAGATCATAGTTTACCATACCTAACGTGGACATTAGGATGTTCTCAAGTGCAAGAACTATGTAACTATGTAAGTGATGGATCACTCTGGAACCCAATTGGCTGCAAATGCATTTAATCTTTAACTATGTTATATTTTCTGGTTCGGTAACATGATACATTGAAGGTGACCTATTTTGTCAAACATGACTTAACTAGTAACCCAATTGAAAGCTACAATCGCTTCAGCGTAAGCAATCACAATAATCTGACAGTCATAACTAGTTGTCTCAAGTTATGTGATGTGTAATTTACAAATTTTACTCTGTAATCATTGAAAGGTCTTTTGACTTTAAACCACAGGTGGCTTTAGAAGATCCAAAGAGGTACCGCATAGAGCTAACCTTTAGCCGTGGTGCTGATTTAAGCCCCTTGGAGGTAATCATATCAAATTAAGTATATTTCATTTAAATTCTATTCATTTGCTATATTGCGCATTTGGGATAAGAATCCAATTCAATATCCATCCGTGCAAATTCCATTTGTTGATATGGCTTTACACGGTCAACTTATTTCATTCAATGGCTAATTTCTCTTGTGTTGAAATATTTGGCAGAAGAACAATGGTGCGGCTACTTCATTGCATCAGGAGCACACATTGCCTATTATGGGTCCAGAGAGGCTGCAAGAAATAGGATCATATCTCACATTAGAAACAATGGAGAAGATGATTCGTCCTTTCGCTATGCCTGCAGAAGACTTTCCTCCATCGTCAACACCTGCAGGATTCTCTGGCTACTTCACAAAAAGCATGCTTGAGCGTCTGGTAAACCTTTGGCCTTTCCATAATAGAGCAAGTACTAATTGATGATGGTAAACTTGAAAACACTCTTGACGGGAAAATCTTTTTTTCAACCAATGTGAGTAATGGGCTCCTTTGGAAAAATTTTGAAACAACATCCTCCGACAATAATTGTTGGAAGTAGTAGAAAAGAGAAAGTTTTGTATGCACACACATGAAGTATGATAAATGCATGCTCAACTTGCATGGACAGTCACACATTTTAAGCTTTTTATTTAATTTTAAGACATTACAACTTAAAATTTGCGGTTGTCCATGCATTTATTTATTGTACTCCATGTGCAGCTAATAATTTCTCTTGTAGGAAGCTAACCTTGAGTGGTAAAGAACACTTTCTTCCCATCGTTCTCAATTCTGGCATTCTCTATTCTACTTTTATTATTATTATTATTATTATTATTATTATTATTATTATTATTATTATTATTATTATTATTATCAGTTTTGTCATTGATGTAAATAACGAAAGTACATCTTGATTGAACTTTCACCTGGAAAGAGTGAGGAAGGAAATCAGATTAGGTCAAATTTTTAATTGGTATTAATTCATCTTGAGTGGTGTCTACTGACATAAGTGCTAAGAGAGAACTGAAAACGAGCGATTACCTTAATTTAGAAATATGCATCCTTGAAAAATGCATCCACAAAACATCGCAGTGCCATAGAGAGCTAAGCGGATGCTTGTGTGAGATGAGGCTCAAGTCGATCACTACCTACCACCAACTCTCAAAAAAGAAAAAGAAAAGTTTTCTTTTAATTGTGCCATATCTTTTGTGTCTTTCTTCTTTCAAATGACACATAAAAATTGGATTGCATTAAAGCTGATAATTTATTCTTGTTTAGCATGAATGGGGTAGGATATAATAATGATATTTATACACTTATTTATTTAGAAATATTTTATATTTTTAATTCATTACTTTTAAACTTTAATGTTGTCTTTATTCCAGCTTCTAAACCTTACTTGTTCATCTTTAAATGTAAAATATTGCTTTATATGTATATAACATAACTAGTGTAAAGTTTCGTTAAAGGAAACAACAATTCTCCTATCTTGTCACTGGAGCTATGTACCTTATGTCGTCTACTTCAATGAATTCATTACTTTAGCTATTTTGTGCCGTGACAATTCTAGAGCTCTGAAAGTTTGGCATCCGAAATACAACAATTATTTATACTGCCACTTCCATTAATTAATGTATCATCAAATGATCCTCAAGCTTTTATCACATTCTGCTTTCTTGAGCAGTGGATAAACACAACACTTAAAAGTAAACATCCAAATTGGTCTTCTATGAAAATAAGTTGCAATAACTTAATTTCTCAACAAAAGAGATGTAATTAATCATCATTCTTAATTAAAATAAAATAAATTAATTCCTTATAATTTTCAAAACACAAATGATCTCTGTACATTAAAATTACACATTAATCGATCATCAATATAAGTATTTTTATATCTTTTTATCAAATATATGATAAACTTTCACACTCTCATACTTCCTTTTCCTTTACTACTTCCCCTTCCATTTTCCTTTGGCGTACTTATATGCATTCATTTTTCATTTTTATTTTTTATTTTTTATAAAAGTTGGATTATGTAGTTATAAATGTTATAGTGTTAGTATAAAAGTTGACATTGTCTCAATATAAAAGTTAGATTCAGATGAATTGAGTAACTGTAAAATATTGAATTGTACCAGTATAAAAATTGGACTTTATCAATATAAATATTGGATTGAGTAATTATAAATGTCAAATTATATTAAAAACGGTTGCAAAATATAAAAATTGGATTAAGTGTATTAAAAAGTTAAATTAAAGATGTGAACGTACTTTTCATATATGAGAGTGAAATTCAAAAAATACAATTACTTAGAAAAATAAGTATCTGTATACATTGATGATTGACTTCTTTGTAATTTTAGTGTTATGTACTAACACTATCTTTAAAAGCAACACAAATTAAACCCGATGAAAATATAAATTGAGTAAACTAATCATTCAAAAGGAATAGCCAAGTGCAAATAATAAGGTTTGCCTGGCAGATTGAAATCGCTTATTTCTAAATAGTTATTTCTTTTTCACTCACTAATATTTTAGGTGATATTTAATAACAAGAATAAGAATAAATAAATACATAAATGAGAAGGCAATTAGGACAAAGGATGTAAATAGACAAAAGATAATAGAAATGGAGAAAGCAACAATAGAGATATAAAGACAGAAAAACAAGAAAGATAAAGGTATAGATATAAATATAGAAAGAAAAAGAAATTTTTATCATAATATTTCACCTTTTTTATTTCACTTTTTAAAAATATAGAAAATATTGAAAATTTATATTAAAGAGAAAAAGAAATTATATGTCTCCATATCTATCTCCAAAACTAAATAATTCTTTTTTCTATCTTGAAATAAGCATATGACATATTTTCAACATGTGGTAGTAAATAATTATTGAGATAGAAAAAGAGACTATGGTTGACTGGCATGCTCAGACATCATGGACCACCTGGAAATGGTTGCATCACTATTCTTTGTCTTTATGTATGTGAAAGTGAAAGGGATAAGCAACCCACTACTCTGCACTCTAACTTATGATTATTGTTTTCTAAATAACTTTGCTTCTGTTGCTGCCAGGTTTCCATTTATTTGAGGTTGCTATAAGCTTATTCTGACTGACCCTTAGAAATCCAAATCAGACACGTCACTCCAAGGTATATATATCTATAAATTAATTATATTAAGGGCATGTTAATATTACTATGTAGATGAGCCAATCCGAACCTGAGCTTATGATACCATCTTGAGAGTTCTTGAAAAAGATAAGAAAAAAAATGTGATTGGGATTAGGGTTCTTGAATAGACCAAGAGAGAATCAGAGAAAGAAGTATTTGATCTTGTAATCTGATTGATATTGAATTACTGTGTGAGATTCATAATTTCATATTACAAGAATCAACAAGTGGGCTTTATTTATAGTCCAATACAGTAGATACAAGCCAAATCAAGAAAGGGGAAAAACACACTAATCCAAAACTAACAATACATAATACTCATTTCCTAGTTTTACAAAATCAAGTTAAATCTTAAATTTGCCCTTCACTTTGCAAGCACACTTTAATTTGGCCTTTCATTTTATTTTTTTATCCAAATTAATCTTTCATTTGACACTCTGTAACTCACATTAGGCCTTCAAGCACACTTTGATTTTTCTTATTTATTAAAGAATACTATTTGTTTCCAGTTGGTAGTTATATTTTATCTTTTGCAATACCCTGACCTTTCATCATCTTCAGTGGTATTTAATACTTCAAACAGCTCTGTAATAGATCGAAAGGCTATTTTATATCCACATCAAAATTCATTTCTTTCTTCCCTAATGTTTTCTATCTCCTTGTTTTCGATCTCCTATTCCTAAAGAAGGGCCAAGTACAAATTTTGTTAGAAACAAAATATAATATGAGGGTCACTTAGATTTTTTTTATTGCAAATAAAAATTTATTGAGATGTAAAAATATTTTCCTTGAGAAATTGTTCTAAAGAAAACATTGCTTCTGTCAGAATAAAAAACTAAAGCAAGCATATATATCTGACACACACATTTGAAAGAAACAAGGAAATAATATATTTCAAATATCTCTGAGAAAAGGTATATCTATAAAAATTGAAAATGGTTTCCTCACCCAAGTTCAACATTTTGTTATAGTTATACATCACATAGAGCAAATTTATGACAAGAAAATTTAACCTGGTTTAGTAGTCATGAATGAACTTTATCCCAAATTTGAGGATTAAAATCAGAGAAATTCTTTAGAAAATGTGATAATAATAGTTGTAGTTAGGAATAGTTGTAATAAAATAATGATAATAAAAATATGATTTGACGAATATAAAAATTTATTTAATACTTATTTTTACTATTAAATTTTAATATAAGTTAATCCTTATATTCAATTTTTTAAAATTAAAATGAATATTGAATAGATTTTTATTGGACATTAAATATTTTTTATATTAGAATTATTCCTATTTAGAAAGAAAAGACAGAAAATATGACCTACCCTACATGTCAAATAGACAAGAATCGTGGAATATTATAGAAGCAGAGACAGAGACAGAGTGTACCATCCAAGTACATGAAAATCTTCATAGAAAAACCTGCCATTTCGAGACTTAGGACACACAATCGTCACACTCTACTCAACAAATTTTCTAACGATAATAATATTAATTCATATACATATATTTATATTATATATTGGGATTGAAAGGTGAAGGTGAGAGAGAAAGAAGAACAGACAGACAAAAACAGAGGAGTGCTCTGTTTTTTCTGTGGGTGTTATTATGATTCTCACCTGAAGCTTACACATTTGCTTGGTTAAAGAGCTGAAAGTTCAGAGTTTCTTTTTTTTTTTTTGGGTGCTGAGATGGCTGACAAAGAAGAAGCCATGCATGCTGTCCTGAAGGAAGCTGTGGACTTGGTATAACACCAAACTGAGCGACTAATTACTCTGTTTTTCACCTTTTTTTTCATGTTCATGGATTTTTTTTTTTTTTGTGTTTGAGTTGTTTCTAATTTGAGTTCACACCATTCGCTCTGTATAATGTTTTCCTTTAATTTTTATTTTGGGGTTGGTCAGTTCTTCTGGGTTTTGGTTTTCGCTATTTTGGTGTTGGGAATTTCAGCCTCTGTTCTGTTTTTTTTATTATTTTATGCGAATTTTCTCTCTTTCTCTCTCTCTCTCTCTGTTTTTTTTTTTTTTTAGAATTCATTTGGTTAATTTTTCTTTGTTTGCAGGAAAACGTACCAATTGAGGAGGTGTTTCAGACGCTGAGGTGTGATAAACATGGGCTCTCAACAGAGGCTGCTCAGGAGAGGCTTGGAATCTTTGGACACAACAAACTTGAGGAGAAGGAGGTCTTTCCCTTCAATCACCCTTTTGGTTTTGTTTTGTTGTTTCGTTTTTTTTTCTTTCAACTTTCCATTTTTCATGTAATAAAGTATGGAAAGGTGGCTTGATGTAAAACTGGTCCTTCTTTTCTCCTTTTATTTAACACTAGAAGAGACAGTAATGAACTTTTGGTGGGAAGCTTTGAAATATAGCTACTTCTACTTTATAAGAGAAGTTGTGACCATGTTCTAATTTTATTTACTCTAATTTTTTCTTTTTTACTGAGATTCTATTCTATGATGGATTTTGCAGGAAAGCAAGCTTTTTAAGTTTCTGGGATTTATGTGGAATCCTCTTTCATGGGTCATGGAAGCTGCAGCTATCATGGCCATTGCTTTGGCCAATGGAGGAGTAAGCTGATGCATACCTTTTACTCATATATTGAATTCAAAAAATATTATTTGTTCTTTTTAATTGTGTGTGGATGCACATTGTGTTAGGGATAAGCCCAAGATAGATGTTAGTTAGGTTTCTGTTATTGGGTTTCTTTTAATTTTCTTGTTTTTGTGCCTTATATATTGTTTGCCCTGCTTCTGTTTTTTGTAAGCCTTAAGAAAGGACTTCAGAATATTCAAGAAAATTGTAAAATACACATCTTCTAATAAAATTCATTCATTCTTCTTCTTCTTTCTTTTCATTTCAAGAAACTCTAGCCGCCTCTTTCTTTTCTGTATCTGTGCTCTAACACATTGCACAGAAAAAAAAATAAAAGTAGCTATAGTGGGCTAGAAGGTTCTCTTGTCTTCTGACATTTTGTTATGTTCTTTCTTTCTTTCTTTCTTTCTTTCTTTCACATCTACTGACTTTTCATCTTCATATTGTTAAGGGGAAACCTCCTGATTGGCAAGACTTTGTTGGGATTATCACACTCCTTCTTATCAATTCAACAATAAGCTTCATAGAGGAGAACAATGCTGGTAATGCTGCTGCTGCTCTCATGGCTCGTCTTGCGCCCAAAGCTAAGGTGCCAATTATTGAAAGATTGTGTCTTTAGTGCAAGTACTTAAGTTTTGACCAAGTGTGTTATTGTCTATTGATATCTCCAAAACTTTATTCAGGTCCTTCGAGATGGGAAATGGATGGAAGAGGATGCTAGCATTCTTGTTCCTGGTGATGTAATTAGTGTTAAGCTAGGGGATATCATCCCAGCTGATGCTCGTCTCCTTGATGGTGATCCGTTGAAGATTGATCAGGTGCATCTTGCAGCTAGCTCTTTGTTTGTTCTTGTTGCTGATATGTGATTCATTGATCATGAAGTTTCTGTTTTGGATTGCAGTCTGCGCTAACAGGCGAGTCTCTTCCTGTCACGAAAGGCCCCGGTGATAGCGTTTATTCAGGATCTACATGCAAGCAAGGAGAGATTGAAGCAGTTGTCATTGCCACAGGGGTTCATACCTTCTTCGGCAAGGCTGCTCATCTTGTGGACTCCACAAATCAAGTCGGCCATTTTCAATCGGTAAACAAAATGAATCTGATCTTGTTTTTCAATCGAAAACTAAAAGTAAATCAACAATTCACTAAAGAAAAAGAAACTCCTTACACAGGTCCTGACAGCTATTGGGAACTTCTGCATTTGTTCGATCGCTGTGGGAATGATAGTGGAGATCATTGTCATGTATCCGATTCAGCACCGGAAATATCGACCTGGGATTGACAATCTGCTTGTGCTACTTATTGGTGGAATTCCCATAGCCATGCCTACTGTTTTGTCAGTCACAATGGCAATTGGATCCCATCGGTTATCTCAGCAGGTAGAGACAATGCTTCTTGAAAGTTTGCATTTTTAATTTTTAGTCAGCTCAAAATAGATTGGTTATTCATTCTTGGTAGTATAATCATTGCAGGGTGCTATCACTAAAAGAATGACAGCAATAGAAGAAATGGCTGGTATGGATGTATTGTGCAGCGACAAAACCGGAACTCTTACATTGAATAAACTATCAGTTGACAAGAATCTTATTGAGGTTAGTACTAGTCGGTTTAGTATTGCTTGCATTAATTTCTCATTTTCTTGATTTGTAGTATTCCACTAATTTTCTGTAGGTTTTCGCGAAAGGAGTTGATGTAGATACTGTTGTTCTCATGGCTGCTCGAGCTTCTAGAGTGGAAAACCAAGATGCTATAGATGCTGCTATTGTAGGAATGCTTGGTGATCCGAAAGAGGTACTATCAGCAACATTGTAATGTTTTTTCTCTCAAAACAACTTAACTTAGATTGGCTGTTTTCTCTGATTTTCCTTTTGTGAATAAAAATCAGGCGAGGGCTGGTATTGAAGAGGTTCACTTCCTTCCATTCAATCCAACTGACAAGAGAACTGCTCTCACTTACATAGACACCGATGGAAAAATGCATCGCGTTAGCAAAGGTGCACCAGAGCAGGTATGCCTCATTGCTTCTGTTTAGTGGTTCCACATGAGAATACAAGTGATTAATACTTTTGATGATTACTGTTAGATTTTGAATCTTGCTGGCAATAAATCGGAGATAGAACGTAGAGTTCATTCTGTCATCGATAAGTTTGCTGAGCGGGGATTGCGGTCTCTGGCAGTAGCCTACCAGGAAGTTCCTGAGGGAAGGAAAGAAAGCCAAGGAGGGCCTTGGCAATTTATTGGACTCATGCCTCTCTTTGATCCACCTAGACATGATAGTGCTGAGACTATACGAAGGGCCTTGAATCTCGGTGTCAATGTGAAGATGATAACAGGTGTGTGTATATTCTTGTGATGTTCATCTGACTCATTTTTAACAAGTTTCTTATGATGTTGTGTGTGCCGTGCCGGCTTCTTTTAGGCGATCAACTAGCCATAGCGAAGGAGACGGGGCGGCGTCTAGGGATGGGAACCAACATGTACCCTTCATCGGCTTTATTGGGCCAAAACAAGGATGAATCAATATCTGCCTTGCCAGTTGATGAACTCATTGAAAAAGCTGATGGATTTGCTGGTGTTTTCCCCGGTACATCTTCCTTCTTTCTCTCTTCCTTTTTCTTCTCTTTAAATTCTATCATTTGCTTAGAACCAACATGACTGAATGCTTTGATTTAATGCAGAGCATAAATATGAGATCGTGAAACGATTACAAGCTAGGAAACACATATGTGGAATGACGGGTGATGGCGTTAACGATGCCCCTGCTCTTAAAAAGGCAGATATTGGAATAGCTGTGGCTGATGCTACTGATGCGGCTCGAAGTGCATCTGACATTGTCCTCACAGAACCAGGTCTTAGTGTTATCATTAGTGCTGTGTTGACCAGTAGGGCAATATTCCAGAGGATGAAGAATTACACGGTGAGCCAACATTTTGTTGTCATGAGGGGTTATGTTTTAACACTTCAGATTACACGATGCCCCATTGCATTTTTTTTCAATAATTTGTATAACTTTTAATTCCTTGTATTTCATCTTTTTGCAGATCTATGCTGTTTCCATCACAATCCGTATTGTGGTAAGTTGTATTGTCTTTGCTTTGCTTGAAAATGAGGTAATGCAGTTGTAGACATATGACTTTAGTAACTGACTAAGATTTCTTTTGTTATAGCTTGGCTTCATGCTTCTAGCTCTCATATGGCAATTTGATTTTCCACCATTCATGGTTCTGATTATTGCTATTCTTAATGATGGTATGTACTCTACTTTCCTACTACAACAGTGTTTCTGATATCAAAACCCTTATGACTTTTGTGTTCATTTCATAGTCTCCTTAAACCCATGATCTTCTGAGTATGCCAGGCACCATTATGACAATATCGAAGGACAGGGTAAAACCATCTCCTTATCCAGATAGCTGGAAGCTGGCTGAGATTTTTACCACTGGAATAATTCTTGGTGGTTATTTGGCGATGATGACGGTTATTTTCTTTTGGGCGGCATATAAAACAGATTTCTTCCCCGTAAGAAACATCCTGTTCAGTTTATCTCTTCATTGAATTAATGTTATCATAATGCAATATTATTGATTGTACTGATGCTTATTATGTATGCTATGCAATTCTAAGAGCACATTTGGGGTCTCAAGTCTTCAGAAAAAGGACAAGGATGACTTCAGAAAGCTCGCTTCAGCAATATACCTTCAAGTCAGTACAATTAGTCAGGCCCTTATATTTGTTACACGAGCGCGGAGTTGGTCCTTTGTTGAGCGACCGGGATTGCTACTTGTAGCAGCTTTTGTCATTGCTCAGCTGGTGAGTTTATATATATATATATATATATATTTCTTTCGGCATGCATATTTTTACAATGTGCATATGTATAATAAATAAATAATGTTAATTATAACTTAGTCTATCTTGTTGTGGTGAGCAGATAGCTACATTGATTGCTGTTTATGCAAATTGGAGTTTTGCTGCAATTGAAGGGACTGGATGGGGTTGGGCTGGTGTTGTGTGGCTTTATAACCTCATCTTCTATATTCCGCTCGACTTCATCAAGTTCTTTATTCGATATGCCTTGAGCGGCAGGGCTTGGGATCTTGTTATTGAGCAAAGGGTATGTGTTTGACTCTGTATTGAACATCTGATCTGAGTTTGTTTCTTATTGTATCATCTAAAATGGAATCTTTAATTTGCTCCTCAGATTGCCTTTACAAGGAAAAAGGATTTTGGTAAGGAGGAGCGTGAACTCAAATGGGCGCACGCCCAAAGGACTCTTCATGGCCTTCACCCACCGGAGACGAAGATGTTCAATGAACGAACAACCTACACAGAACTCAACCACATGGCTGAAGAGGCTAAAAGACGGGCTGAGATCGCAAGGTATGCCTACATTTATGCTGCTATATTTTCAGAAGTTGTAAAGTTTAGCTATAACCAAGGGTAATGTTTAGCTGAAGGGTAAAATCTGGGGTAAACTTTCCATGATGAGTTCTAATTTCTCATTGTAAAAATTTATCCCTTTTTCTTATCCTTTAATCAAACACAGCAACAGAAAATTTGAGGTCAATTGTCTTGAAGATTTGATGAAAAGAGTGCTATATATGTTTTTTATCTTCCTGCATATGTTTTAATCAAAATGTATTTTGCAGATTGAGAGAACTGCATACACTGAAAGGCCATGTTGAGTCAGTGGTTAGACTAAAGGGACTTGATATTGACACAATACAACAAGCATACACTGTTTGAGATGCTGCTATGGATTGTGGTAGCAAAATTTGGCCTCCATCACCATTGAGTTTGAGTTTGTCTCTGCACTCTATTATATATATGCTTGTGCATCTCAGTTTTGATGGACTGTGTTTGTGCCTACTTTTCTGTACACAAGAAAAGTATTAAATATTAATACCATTTTATGGGGGTCACTTTATTATTCTCTAGGATGTTTCTACAATTGAGAGAGTTTCCTTGAACATCTAGCCAAAAGTTAATTTTTTTACAGTTTGTATAAAAAGAGAGTTTCGTAGTCAGAAACAAAATATATGTTTGTGAATTTTATGCCTTAATTAAAAGAAATAAATTACTATTTTCGTTTATACATGTTCTAGGTTCACTTAAAAAAAAATCCCAATAAATGATAATTTACGGTAATCAGATAGTTCTATGAGTGTAACACTAAAATCCTAATAAGTGATCAGTCAAAGACCTCACCGAACTAATATAAAAAGTTAAAAATCATGCGTATGAACTTTTATTTCTTGTCTTACCTTTCTTAAAAAAATTTATTCTATCAATCTATTTTCATTAGATAGTGTATAGCCTTGTCTATACTTGCCTCCCCTACAAGCTAAGCCTCTTAAACTTTCTCTCTATTCGATTTTGTTTTATTCATACGTCGTTTTCAAGTTGCTTTGTTCTAGCCTTGTTTTGTATAATTAATGATTATTACTATTTCTTTATGTTATTGTTGATCTTGGTTTAAGTATTAATTAGTGCCGATATGGATTGTGCCTTGTGGTTCAATTCATTTAATTTGTCATCAAAGTAGTACTATCTATTAACTGGTATATTAAATCTCTCTTTAACTCATCATTTTTGTGCTATAGCTCCACTCAATAATTTGGATATCCTTTTTCCTCATTCCAACATTTAACATTGGGTCACACTAATTATTAGAACTTTATTTTTTTCGAATTGATATCATTATCAATATATGATGCAATCGGTTACAACGACTCACACGCCTGATAAGTTATATTTTTTATTGCTTTCATAAAAATAAGTATAGAAGATTTATAGAGGTAAAAAGAGGGGGGGGGGGGGAAAGAAAAAAATTAGAGTGATTTATATTTAAAAATATGGTTACTTTTATGATTTTTTTTTTTTTTTTTTTTTAGAGTCAAAAGTAATCAACTTCTACTAAATTCTCTTAATATAATATAAGTAATAGATATCTAATATAATATAATAAGCTCGTACAAAGCATTTGATAAGATATATAATGTAGTGAAAAAAAAAGATTAGTACGAGAATAATCAGATATCATAAAAAAAAAGAAATAATAATTGGTTCTGAAGGAAAGCACATCAGTGATGGGCCACAGATATATATAGGAGTGTACTGAAACTGAACCAACCTTGCAAGGGTATGGAGGGCAGAGTGACAATGATTGATTCCATTGTCTCTTCCTTCCTTCATAAATTGGCCAACATCACATTCAAAAAAGTTGGCCTGCCAAAGAGTTCCAATGCCAATTACTATACAATAATTTCTATTTTATAACATATATATATATATATATATATATACGTTCAATAATCATTCAACGTGTGTTATACATAAAACGTAATGTGCGCTATATGTATAGTATGCGTACGTATAACACACATTACGTCTTATATATAACATACGTTGGATACTGGTTGAACGTATTTTTGTTGTACGATAAACATTATTAAATTACTATATGAAATGAAATGAAATGAACGAAATTTGGAAAATCAATATTACCAGCTAGCTACTGTTTTCGTGAGTTAATTAGAAGATGGACAATAGATTATTGTCGCACATCTATTTAACAGAGGAAATTGATGGTTTTAGAAAAATAAAATGTAAGTAACGTGTCCTAAGTAGCATGATTGAATGATAGTGCTAATGCTCGAGATTAAAGTCCTACGATACATTGACCAAACAAATTTTATTTATGAACCAAAGGTAGAGCTTAAATTAAAGAGAAACTGCCATATTATGCATATTCATTTCGTTAATTAATACCATAGCATCTATAACACGACTTTAATTTTAATGTAGTATATAATGAAAAATATCAATTATTTTATGTATTAATAACAATCTAAGAGATAGTCATTACTTATCATAGTTTAGTAGTTTCTTAATTTTTTTTTTTGGTTTTGTAGAATATATTCTCTTAATAAATTTTTTCCATACATAAATTTTCAGATCGAACTCAAGATCTTATAATTTAAGAATTCTAGTCTCTATTACTAGGATAAACATCTTGTTAGTAGCACATATGCAAAATGAAAGTTAGATAAATGTCAATGTTTTATATGCTAATTTAAAAGATATATGTATTTTTTAGTATATTTAAAGATTTAATTTTTATCTGTGTATAATTTTTATACTGTTATTCAATTATTTATTATTATATCAATTATAATTATATTTTTTCTCTTTTATTATTAAAAAAATATACAAATAAAATATTTTAATTAAAAGACAATATAAATATCTTTAAATATCTGTGCATCAAAATTTAAATATATTTAATATCCCATGCTACAATGGAAACGCTGATTTAGGGAGAAAAATGAAAGTTTTGTAATTTACCAAAGTGGAGGTTCTGTTTTCAAAAAGGAAAAAGAAAAGAAGAAATGGCTGTCACTTTCTCTCTCTTGCCCACACTGCCCCCACAGCCTACTTTTCATATTTCAAGCCTGACCAACCTGCCCATTGTGGAAAAAACCTTCCTCCCCGTCACAAACACTTCTCTCCCGCTTTCCTCTTCAACACCCTTCTCTCTCTCTCTCTTTTCTCTCTCTCTTTTCTCTCTCTCTCCACTTTTGCTTTGGAGTTTGGAACTGATTTTTCACAGCCGGAGAGTTGATTTTGTGTTTTGTTTTTGTCATTCACCAGTGTACACCATGTGTTTGATTCTTTGTGTCAGTTAGTTAATACTAGGATATTGTTCCCTTTTTTCTTGTTCAGTTAATGATGATGATGTTGATGTGTTTCTGAGTGTTCTATTATTGGAACTGAGTTTTTTTTTTTTTGTTTTAATCTCAAAGTTTGAGTCTTTATTGGCATGGAAGCTTGTTCATAAGATTTTTCTTTTTTCTTTTTTTCTTTTGGTAAGATGGGGTTTGGGAATAATAATGCTATTCAAGCTGGGAGTTTGGATGTGGGGAAGTCAAAGGGGTGCAAGAAGAAAAAGGTGGATGGTGCAGAGAAGGATAGAGGTTGGTGGCCTAAATTCAGTTTCTTTGGTAGCTGCATACCTTCAAGATCAAAGGTTGATACCTCCATAAGTGCCACCACTATTACCCATAATGGTAATTTCCTCTCCATATCCCAGTTCTTTCTTCACTTTCAGGCAATATATCATTTCCTATTTGATATCAATTTTGGGTGCAAAGGGTAAAATTTATTTTTCTTGGACTGATCCTGCCAAAACTTTAAAGTTCTAAGGAGTAATATAAATTATGAGTCTTTCTTTGGAACAAAAAGTGACATGTATTATTATTATTATACTGAGGAAGGTGGAGTTCTAACTAATCCATTTGCCTAAATTTGATGGTTTTTCAAAACCATGCTCTTTTTTTCTTCATTACCATTAGGCCATGGCATATTCTTTTTTTTTTTTTTTTTGTCAGCACTAAGCACTGTCTGTACTTGATCTAGCCCAAAAAGCAGGAAATGTGTTCTGTAAGCTCTACCTAGCTTTAATTTTGTGATGACAATTATATTCCCATAACTATATAACATCGCTTTATGGATCCTGACAAGAAATTGCTGTGAAAAACTTGGAATTGACACTGAAAACCATTATTCAAATCAAAAGATTTGAAATTATATAAGTTTCTCAACCTAATTTATTTTCTGAATTGCCATGGACAAATTTGTGATGCTATGCTATGATGCTGCTTGATTGTATCTACTATATATTTTCCATACAAGTATAATGATCTTGTGATGAAGTTGTCTAAAACCAAGCATTCCAGAATAAAGTCAGCAAAAATGGCTCTTAATTCTTAATTTTAGGTGATTGTACCAATTCATTGATTATTGAAATTAAGTTTGTGGTTATTTTGATCAGCAGAAAGCAAATCCACAATTGAAAATTCCACAAAGGAAACAGTTGCTCCTCCAGAGTCCTCTACAACAACAAGTAATGCCGAAAGTATCCCTTCCACTCCGAAAGTCAGCGAGGAGTTGAAGGTAGCTTCTTCTTTGAGGAAATTCACATTCAATGGGCTAAAGGTGGCGACTAGGAATTTCAGACCAGAGAGTCTTCTTGGTGAGGGAGGGTTTGGTTGTGTATTCAAGGGTTGGATCGAGGAGAATGGAACTGCACCTGTGAAACCAGGAACTGGCCTTACCGTCGCAGTCAAGACCCTAAACCACAATGGAAATCAGGGTCACAAAGAATGGCTTGTATGAAACTAAAATATCCTTGTCAACTTCCTTCTTTTCAGTTTTTTTTTTTTATAAATTTATTTTTTACTTTTACAATTCTTGTTTGCTAACATTCTCAAGTTTTCTTTTCTTCCTCTCAGGCTGAATTAAACTATCTCGGTGATCTTGTCCATCCAAATCTAGTCAAATTGATCGGTTACTGTATAGAAGATGATCAGAGATTGTTGGTTTATGAGTTTATGCCCCGTGGAAGTTTGGAGAACCACCTCTTTAGAAGTACACTACTAATCTTGTCCTCACTATTGTTTGTTTTTTTTCTGTGTAATTCTTTGTAACTTTAGCAAATTTGGATGTCATGGACACACATATTAAATGAAAAAGTCACCACTCTTGAATTAAAATTTGGCTGAAAATTAGCTTGATAGTTTCAAATGTAGTGGATGGATCAATCTTTCATGGACCATAATTAACTTTTAAGCCAAAGTGACTATTGGGACTGCTTAATGATGGGTAAGATCAACCTAACCATAAAGAGAACATGGGTGCAGTTGGGTTAAATTACTTGACATTTCTTAAAAAGTCTATGCAATGAGAGATACTAATCTGGTCTAACACTTTGATAACTGTAATTTAGGATATTGACCAGTACATCTCAATTTAGAATTTAAATAACCTATTGAAATCAATACTCTGCATTCAGTGCTCACTTTATAATCTTAATCCAGTACTTTTTGCTGTAGTCCAAAATTTATTATTTGATGTACAGGCTTTCATGCTTCTAGCAAATGAAAAGCAGAATAAAATGGTTATGTTCCTATAATGCATTTGTTCTTATTGCTTAGCATTAGTTCTTAAAGAGTTTTTTGTGTGCATGGATTAATTTTTTTCTGGTAACAACCATGTTTTGTGCTGAAGGGCCCCTGCCTCTACCCTGGTCTATCAGAATGAAAATTGCACTTGGTGCTGCAAAAGGTCTTGCTTTTCTCCATGAAGAGGCTCAGAGGCCTATAATATATCGTGATTTCAAGACATCCAATATTCTATTAGATGCGGTATGTGACTGAATTAGGCAGGAGGGTTTTCAATTTTATTTTTCATTCAACATTGAACTCAAAAGCTGAAAAACAAAAATGATTTAGGAATATAATGCGAAGCTCTCCGATTTTGGACTTGCCAAAGACGGTCCTGAGGGGGAAAAGACGCATGTATCGACAAGGGTCATGGGAACATATGGTTATGCCGCTCCAGAGTATGTTATGACAGGTGAGTTTTGAACATCCCTTATTTCTTTTTAAGTGTTAAATGTTTCTTGAACATGAATACATAATCTATACTCAAGATAGCTGATAATTTCTGGAATATAGATATGTGCAACTTCAAACTTAATTCTTGTGCATTGTAAGTTCTTGGGCTATCATAGTTTTTTATGTATAATATAAAATTGAACTAATCATTGCTAAATGTTCGCAAATTGCCTAGTGATCATTTTTTGTTCTGTTTACCAATTAGTTTTTTTTTTGGTCAATTGTTCTCTGAGCCGACCCCACATAGTGGGATAAGGCTTGTTGTTGTTGTTTGTTGTTGGTCAATTGTTCTCTGAACCCAGTTTTTGTAGACTAGTAGTTAGAAGAAACTAAGAGTTGAAGAATGGCACAATCTGGATTTTGACTGTTAGTGAGGATGTTAGTTTCACAAGTTTCTCTACACTGTAGGTGCAGCAGCTCTGGTTGTTTGTTATAACTCTGGGATTTTTAAACCTTAATGTAGACACATATCCTTCTAGAGTTCATAAAGAAGTAGATAACCTAAATAAATACTATTTATACATAATTAAATAATCTGAAAGCTTTTTAATACAAAATGGAGAATTACACACACACTTCTGACTAACAAACTTACTAATCACCCTTTTCAATTCTTCCCTGTTCGCTTTTATCTTCCATTTATGACTTTTCACCCTTCTACTCATTGTATGTGAGCACATTATGATTCTTCCAGAACAAAGTAATTTACATGTTTAAACTGTTAAATGATGATCAAGGTGATAAGTTCTAGCTATAAGCATACTGATAGATAAGATCAAACTCCTATTCTATATAAAAACTGTGCTATAAGTTAAAAAATGGCACTCAACTACCCACGACTTAAAAGGAGAACAAAAATGCGACTTCTAGCTTATACCTTTGTATTTGTAAAGGAGTTAAGTGCCAGCCTGCCAGGCTCTCTATAAGGGTGTGTTTGGTTGAGAAATTATTACCTTTTAGATTGATATCCTTATTGCATAGATGTACACGTACACTTCATGATATTAACCTGAAACTGTAAATTCTGGTTAGGACATTTGACATCAAAAAGTGATGTCTACAGTTATGGAGTAGTGCTTCTTGAAATGCTCACTGGTCGGCGAGCTATTGATAAGAGAAGACCAAATGGGGAGCATAATCTCGTAGAGTGGGCTAGACCTGTACTTGGAGATCAGAGGATGCTCTTCCGGATAATTGATCCCCGTCTCGAAGGTCACTTCTCAGTTAAAGGAGCACAGAAAACTGCACAGCTGGCTGCCCAATGCCTTAACCGTGATCCGAAATCCAGACCTTTGATGAGTGAAGTTGTTCAAGCTTTAAAGCCTTTGCCAAGCCTTAAGGACATGGCTATCTCATCGTATCGCTTCCAGGTTGCGAGAGTCGACCGTACCTTGTCCATGCCAAATCATAAAAATGGCATCAAAACACAGTTAGTGTCTTTACCGAAAAAAGGTCAACCTGTAAGGACCTTGTCAAGTCCAAATGTTCAACATGGTTCGCCATATCCTCATTATAGCAAGTCTCCAAAACCTAAAGAGTAAGAATTGCTACTCGCCATCTTTAATTGCTTCTCTGTACATTCAGTCCCCTCAAATTAGGCCATCTCATAAACTGCTCTCAGTGTGTTTCGCGAGTTTCTCCGAATCCATACGGAATCATTGGAGTCTTCCTTTTGTCATAATGTAATCCCAGATAAGGGTTTGGCCATGAGAATACAGTATAGTTTCATATATAAGGGACTGGATTGACAGAATCTGAAGAGCAAATTGGCATATGCAGGTGCAGCTTTGAAGTGGCAAAAATGTTATTCACTGAAGAAGTTAATTTTCCACCTTTTCATTTTCCTTTCTTTCAAAATGAAACTTTTGTAAAGAAGAAAAAAAAGTGGTGGTGTTAACTCATCTTAGTCATAGATTTTTACATACTCATTGGACTATATACACCTCTTTCAGTAAATAATTATCAATGTGATTAAGTGCATATTTGGTTTGCAACAATT